>OZ035824.1:47078287-47678287 GCA_964034765.1 Knipowitschia caucasica | reverse complement strand
AACAAGCGGCTCAAGCAAAAATCCACCAGAGGAATGCGAACCAGCGGCTACACCAAAGAGTCTTCTGCTGCTGAACACCTGAATTTCTCCAACGGGGGATCAATAAAGTATATATCTATCTATCTATCTATTAAAATGCTCTTTGAACAATGACAGTCTTCTGGTTTGCACATGAAATTATGCCATTTACTATAAATTGGAACCATTTAATACAATTCATCAAATTTGCTCACTTTCAAAACAGTTTTGTTTACATGTATGTATGTTTGGTCTCAGTCACAGCTTTTCAGACAGAAACGTGGAAAATATCATGATTCTGTTTTTGTTCTTTTCCCAGAGCATGTGGAGACAGGGGGCGTGGCCGGTCTCTGCTGGGCTGCTGACGAGACACATCTGCATCCACTCACTCCACTCTACTCAGTATTTGAACCTGGTCTGCTCATCACTCCTCTGCCAGATAATTCCGTCATATCGGTAGTGCTGCACAGGTTTTTCTCTACCTACCTGCCTTTTGGATTACTTACCAGTTGCTATTCCAGATCCTGTGCTCGTCCAGTCCTTGTGTCTTCGCTCTGCTCTCCGGCCGGCCTGCTCCCTGTCTCCACTGCTCCTTTCATTTTGAGTATTTTTGTATTTTTGGTTAATTAAAGACTTTTGTTGAACTGGTTCGGCCTCCCTCTGCTTTGGGGTTCGAAAGCTCACCCGCAACAGAAAAGTCTCAAATAGTCTCAAAGGGCTTTTTCTTACAAGTATATGAGAGATATATATATATATATATATATATATATATGTTTTTTTTTTACTACTATTGAGACAAAAACATGTTATTTCTTTTATAGAATAGTTATGTACCCCAGATTTAATGTGGGTATTGCTTACGTTTATCCAGAAAACAAAAGCCTTCATACAAGAGCTCTTTCCTCTGACCCACCTCAGATCCCTAGCCAACAGACCTTAACAAGAGACCAGGGATCCACACACCATGACTGAGTTGACTGACAGAACAATTACTGCTAACACACAGCGTGATGGAGAAGCGCACATCTCCAAATAGAATTTCACCACTGTGTTGCATCACATACTTACAGGAGGATTCCAGAGGAAAAACTAAATTGACCTAAGAAACTGATTGACTGACCGGCACAGCTTTCACCACGCTAAAGGCACTCCCGAGTTTGTGTGTTGCCTCCATAAAACACAAGAAAAGCATTTACCCTTGATCAAGGTTGAGTGGGTCTGACTTTCTGTGCAATGTTTGGCAGCCATTTCCTTCTGCACAGGGTGTTCATCTGCTAGCTCAGTTAGAGGTTTGGGTATTTTTAATCACACACACACCTACTGACTACAGAAGAAAGAGGAAGTTAATTAAAAGAGGCAGCACTCGTCATTTCCGAGTATAAATAATAGGTTTAATAGCCTGGGAATGATGGGAAAACATGGCCTTTTGTCCTCTCACATACCAAAGCTAACAGGGAGGCACTGTGCCAATATAGCACCAACAAATCTGTTACTGTATATATACATACATACATACATACATACATACATACATACATACATACATACATACATACAATTCTGTTACTAATATATATTAGGACTGTCAAAATAAACGCGTTAATGCACGTTAAATAATTTTGTTTATTGATCGCGTGAAAAAAAATGTGCGCATTTGACGCATGTGCCAAATGACCCACCCACGCATCCCATAATAACACTGACGTGGACGTGTGCGTGTGAGATGGGGACAGAGCAGGTAGGCATTAGTTAGCATTAGCACAACTTCTCATACGCTGTACAGCAATCACTGATGAAATGGTACCTAAGCAACCATTGCTAACAAAATATACAGTACAATAAATGAAAGATTACCGCTAGTTTTCCGTCCAAAGTTAGATCAAGAAGGTCCGGCAGCTGCAGGTCTCTCCAGAAGATACGATGTAAGCTAGCTTTATTCACCAGGGCTTGATTTCTTTTATGATGATTTTTTCGCTTCAGTTCCCTCTTCTCCTCCTCACTTTTGCGTCTTTTGAGCTGTTTTGCTGTGTATGCAGCAACAGCCAGAGGATATAGCCACTCTCTGCTGCCATGCTGCTGTTGTTTACATGCGCTGCAGACGCTAGAGGGGGCGTGGTCTAGGAGAACGAGCGTCACGCAAAGTTTTTCCTCAGCACTTTTTATGGCCTGAATTCATACACCAGCTGAATCAATTAGCTCATTTTTTCAATTGAATTACGGGTTTTAACACAACTTTTAATACAACAAAAATACTGTCTAGTACAGAAAGACCGAATGTGAATTATGTTAATGGTGTTCTATGTGGATTTTCATGGGGATCTGCCTTTGTTTGAATTTCTGTTCATCTGCGACACTTCACTAAGACAGGTCCAGAACTACAGGGACAATGGAACTGGACTTACTCAAAAGCTGATCTGGAAACCAGTGTTATTCCCATGATAAAAGACGTACAAATGCTCGATCTGTAAGTACAGTGCTACTAACTCGCAGTACACATCTGTGAACTGAATAATCAGAGTCTAATTGTGGATCGAGGACAAAGGGCTCGATGTGTCGGATTGCCATTGTTGGAAAATGTTTATTCTAAGGTCTGAAATGACTATGAACTGGCGAATCGAAGAGTTAACTTTGGAGGTAAATAACTTCTCTCTGGATCAGCTCGTTTGAGTTGAGGTGACATCACCCCTGTGCAAGAGATGGCTATAATTAGCCTTTTTTTTTTGATATATCAAAAATATATATATTGGTGCGATATTGGTGCGTGCAATATCCATACCGAAAAGATGCGCTATAAAATATATATATATATATATATATATATATATATATATATATATATATATATATTTTTTTTGATAAAAATGAAAAAACCTTTATGAAAGACAACAAAACAGACAGACACATCAACATTCACAACAACAAACAAACAAAAAAGTATAACAAATATATCCATTTGAAGGTCATTAATGTTGTGCTTTTTTTATTTTTTATTTGTCTCTTGCAATTTTATGTGAAAGACAAAAATATCGCAATAATATCGGTATGGAAATACCTAAACACTCCTATTGAATATTGCTCTAATTTCCAATATTGTGCAGCCCTAGCTATAATCTCACGTTTTAAGTGTTGTATGATGTATCACTCAAAATATTATCACACATGTGCAATATGGAACCTTTAAAGCTGGGATTACTTTTAAACAACCTTGCTCTCAAAAAAGTGTAAAAATATATTTTTGGCTTCAGTCAGACAGAAAGAGAAAAATTCAATAAAATAGGGTTAGGGTAAAAAAAAAAAAGCAATGGGAATATTGTACAGGGGCATAGTCCATGTTTGTGATCAATGTTATTGTATCTACATTATGATATATAATGTTACTGTATCTACATTATGATATGAATTATTGTAGAATACAAAAAAGCAAACATGATCAGTTCTAGATCTTCTAACATAGTTAAAAAATAAAGTTGGGGGATGTCTTCAAAGGTTTCATTTTGCAGCTCTTGATGGACTGGTCTCAAGCAGCATGGAGGCCATTACCCACCACAATTCTGGGCCCCAACAGCTGCAATACACCACGCTCCCTGACTTTCTAATTAGCTTATCTGCGAATAGAAGTACACCAGGCAATTCTATGCTCTAGCAGGCTGACAACGAGTGGCCAGTGGGGCTGAGCTCGTGCCTACAGTGCCACCAAGGGAGCCATTGTCACACCCACATTATAACAAGAAAAAAATGATATTTCTGTCTCAACTCAACTGCATTAATTCTCAGTTCCTAAAGAAGGTGAAAATTATGCTATTTATCAATATCAAAAGTTTCTACATGATTTATGAACAACAGGTTTTACAAAAGTCTCGAGGCCAATTATTTTGAGTCCACTCTCAAAGACAACATACACTGAATGTCAGTTTCAGAGTCCTTTACAAAGGCATCTTAATAGCTATAAAATATGGAATGACATATTATGTGCGAGCAAGTGAACCCCAGAATTTACCCAGGGGGCTGACGGAGGTATATGTATCTATCATTACGGTGAGTGCAGAGCCACGCCATTTCTCCTTTGTTTAATGTGTCTGGAAACTAAATAAACAATGCCATTAATCTGTCTCAGATTTTACAAAGCAACATTGTCTCTTTTTAATTAGACATTCTATTACTCATTCTTTATAAAACACGGATCTCCAAATGTCAGATGGTACAGTCAAGCTGTAGAAACTTCTGATCTCATTCTTCTCTGCCCCACAGCCACTAACGCTAGCGGGGTTTTGCGTGTGATTCACAGATTTTTGCTGAACGTAACAAAATGCATGTCCTGCTTGTATGCACAATCTCATCCTCACCCATATAAATAAGATTTTAAAATCCATATCAAAGATACAATTGTAAACAAAATCAACGGAATGTATCATGTATTGTGAGATAAAAAAATGTGTGTATGCATGATATTTTTTAACCCAAACTTGATTTTCTTTTTTAATGTATGTTCAAAAAGGATAATCTGATGCACTGTTAGAGAATGCTATATCGGCAGATGTATATTGCCTCAATAATTCATCACCATCCCACAAAGTCTGCTGCCTTGTAAAAGAACACTAAATAAAACAAATAAACTGGCTAATGGTTACATTTCCTGAGCAGGTGGTAATCATTTTCAAGACAAATATTGCAAGACAGTGGCCACACAGCAACTTGTGTGTGCATGCAGGTGTTCACCTGCATGTGTGTATGTGCTTTTGAAGTAAGGGCACTACAACTTTTATCTGGCTTGACCCTGAACAGCAGGATGACTTGTGCTGAAGGCACAGCTCCTTCCTCCAACTGTAGTGATGAACATGGAGGTTAGAGCTGATCCTGCCGAGCCTGTGGCGACCAAAAGCCAGTGAAGCCCCAAGACACAAGGCACCTGCACTGAGCGATAAAGGCTTCAACTGCAGGGCTAACGCTGACAATTCTGATGATAGATTCAGACATGCAGGCAAGCCAGGGTGGAACTGTCCTCCCTGTCTCAAATAATCCCCTTCTAGTAAATTTTCTGCCTTCTGTCTCTCTGGGTAGCGCCTTTATCTTGTCCTTTTTGAGTTTAGATCAGACAGGCGTGAACTATCTACTTTTCTGCATTTTCTTCTTTAAAAATAAATAAATATATATTTCATATCTGTAACTGTCAGCAAGTAGATTGCTACTTTAGAAGCCGCCTGAGATTTGTTGTATGGAAAGTCAAAGAGGGTCTTGTGTTAAAAGCATTTTGGCCACTTTTGGGGACTCAAACAATAAGAGAGACAGCAGCAGACAGTTGAAAATGGTGGCATAAGTGCTGAGGACAGGATGCCTCTTGAGCATTTAAAAGCATAGAAGCTCAGAGGTAAATGGCATTGGTTCTGCTGATGGGACCCAATTGTTGTGCTGGCCCCTTAAACACCTATTTAAGAGAGTGAAAAATAAACGTGGCCAAACAGTTGAGGGGAACATAATTTATAAGAGCCAGAACACAGGCAAGAACACAGACTAAAACATGAGATCAAGGCCCAGTTACTACCCATTCAGTAGTTAATAATGATCTCGAATTACACTTTCAAAGTGTGTGTTTTATAGCACCTTTTCTATATTCAAAATACAATAATTTCAGTCATCTCTCAGCCTAAGCTCAGACAGCATAACTGCTTCACCTGAGAATACCAGCACTTATTATTAAGTGCTTTCCAACTGCACTCTATATGTTTGGCAGTTCTGAAACAAGAGTGTGGTCCCAACACTTTGATATATCTAAAGAAAATTGATACAAAGCTGAAAGGCCACTACACAGAAAAGCATACACAGCATAGCAGAACAATGCTGCTCTGTGCCATTTCATAGACAGCAGTTCATCGCTCCTGTCTGCAGAGTCACGACCGTTGTCTATTCCCATTACCCTGCGCCCTGTATGCAAACTTCCACCGGTGTGGGCACGAGGCTGCAGACGCGAGCGGCTCAAGGTGGCAGATGCCTGGCGTTACGCGGATGCCCTCCATCAGTTGATGACAGATGTCAGGCTTGTGTTGGATGGCAACACTTCATCATGCCACTCTGTTGGGCTGCCTCGCCCCAATGGTTACAGCAGGCAGGCTGGCAGACGAGTGCGAGTCCCACTGCACCGGGCTGCTTCTCCTGCCACACCTAGTCATTCACAAACACACGCAGTCTCCAAACCGCATCCATCAGTCAGCTGTTATTACAACAGACAGCCGTCATACTGCCAACCAATGGATCACATGCTAATGCGCCCGGACGCATCCTCTCTCTGAGGCTTCAGAGTGTGGCTGTGCATGGGTGGGTGCAAGGAGGCGGATTGTTGGGGTGAAAACAAATTTGTCAAAGTTGCGCAAAGTTTTTAGCAAGGTATTCTAAACAATGAATGTAGATAGTATAGTGGGAAGTACCATTTGGGCCGACTGGTGGACTTGACGACAGGAGACATGCCATCCCTATAGAGGCTCTTGGTCTTAGAGAAGTTCACAACGTTGAAGATGACCCTCTGAAAAGAATAGAAGAGATATCTGTCATACAGGATACAAGAACCACCCAATGCCTAGACGCATGATGTGTTGTAAACAGTATAACGATAAGAGAGCTTTGATGTGTGGCAGATGATCCGATGTTGCAGTTGCAAATAAAAGGCCGACATTCAGAGGAGGGCCAGCTCTAATCTGCAAGAACATTATGGTCTTTCCTTGAGGGATGCTCCCAAGCCCAAAACATTAAGCCTCTCCTCGAGCGCAGAGAACAGCCATGGTGCCTGACTCCCCACCTGCTCCATACCAAAGACTTTGTGTCAGACTGGAAAATACAGCTAAATCTTTCCCCACCCCACCTCTATCTTTGATGCATCAGGCAGAGAAATGCGCAGTCAGAAATAAATACATTTAAAAAGTCAACTGAACAAGCATAGTAAAACTGTGGTGATTTAAATGAATACATATTTTAAATCCTTCAATATTATTGATGGAGCATATCAAATTACCAACTACAGCCAGGTGGTGGAAGTTAACTGGGTGCTGCTGAAATCCTATTACACCCTCCTCTCCTCCCCATTTTTTCTCCCTTTCTACTGCATGGCATCAGAGGAGCGGGGATTGCGGATTGTGGCAGGCTGATTCAGACTTAGGTAAAATGACATCTAACTGATGTTGAGACTGGCAGCAGGCTCCTGTAGCAGGGAGATAAGACCATTGCTGCTGGCATTTCAATTACACTTTACTGCCCCGCACATCTGTTGCAAGAGCTACTTTTCAGCCTTTCCCCTTCAGGCAAATACTGCCTCACTCTAACTCCACTAGCTCCTTTGACGATACTGTTCCTTCTCCATTCTTCTGCTTCCACAACAAATTTATATTGTCTTCCTCCTTAACTGCGGAACACTTCCCATTTTTGATCTCGTTGTTGGGTCTGGTTAGTCCAAAGGAAGCTGTGATAGGGACAAAGCCTTTGAGAAAAAAGTCAAGCTCACTGACCCAAAATACAAAATAGTGGACAGGTTCTGATAGGAAATGTACTGGATTCAACACCTAATGTGTTTCCAATGTTGCATCCAAGGGCTATCACCACAGTTCAAATAATAGTAATACAACTTTACCCAGTTTGCATGTTTCTTCCAGTGGGATGGGTTTTCTCAGGGCTCCAATTCACCACAAAACATGCATAATGGTAAAATCCTCTATACAAAAGATAGTTCTGACTATAGCATACACCAGTCCAGTTTTTGGTATATACTGGCATATTTTGAATGTACGCTAATTGAAGTTTACTAAAGGCTACAGAACATGGCAGGTTGAATGAGATTTCATGTGACTGTGTTTAAAGAACTGAATATAAAGAGATAGAAGATGTGAATCGTTGACAAATAACATTTTTGCTGTTTTTGTTGTCACGGTTGAGTTTGTTCCTAGGCAGATATTACAAGTGCAAATCTGAAGTCATTTTTGCATGAAATTGTGCTCACATTCCCATCTGCAAACAGCAGAACTTATCACTAGAGTATGCACATGGAAATCAGGAATCAGGATGTTTCCTTGTGGTTCATGGTTGACAGAATGGCCCAACAGTATTGTTTAATTTGATGATTCCTTTGTTTGTGTGTGTGTGTGTGTGTGTGTGTGTGTGTGTGTGTGTGTGTGTGTGTGTGTGTGTGTGTGTGTGTGTGTGTGTGTGTGTGTGTGTGTGTGTGTGTGTGTGTGTGTGTGTGTGTGTGTGTGTGTGTGTGTGCACTTGTTTTCAACTCCTGGTGGGTTCCATAACCTGAGATTCCACTCACGTCATGGGGACTGGTTTTACGTGGTGGGGCCCGAACACCGGACCCCACTGGTCCAAGCTTAATAATCAATGGGTAATGCTTTTCTAACGGTCCTTATGCAGTCTCTGTAAAAATATGGAAAGGACCCCTGGAGGTTTACTTTCCTGAAAAAAGTGTGTTATGTGTCGGAACCCTGGTGGTGGGTTGCGGGATATCAAGGAGGGGCACACTGGGGCAATTTCAGTCCAGCAGGCTGGAGCCAATCATGGAGCAGCACAACAGAGGAAATCAGGTGTCAGGCTAGAAAAAGGTGCAAGTGTGTGGTTCATTAGGCTGCAAGAAATCATGGAGGAGCACACTGAAGCGCACGCTTACAAACCACTGGTAAGTGCTGACTACAAGTCATGACTTCAAATTGTTATATAGAATGATTACAAATTATTTGTTGTTTGTGCAGCTTAGTCAAGAGTCCCTAATTGATGAAGTCGACTCAGATTCTGACGATTTAACTGTCAAGAAGAAACCTTTAAAAAAGTATGGAAAAAGAAAAATCAAAAACACTTTTCTTCAAGACTCGGAAAGTGACGAACCAAAGGCAAATAAGATTGTTATCATGCAGCTGCAAAAGAAGAAAAATGGGGGGCGAGTATACAGCAAGAGACACTTCTGCCTCTACTGTTCAATGTCCTGCCACAAAATGTCCCGTCATTTGACTAGAAAACATGGAAATGAAAGTGACGTAGCCAGAGCATTGGCTCTACCTGTGAAATCTAAAGCACGTAAACTTCAGTTTGATTTGATCAGGAATAGTGGAAACCGTGAGCACAATTTTGAGGTTTTAAAGGCCGGCATTGGAACTTTAGTCCCAGCTAAACAGCCAAATTCCCCAGTTAAATCCAGTGAGTTTTTGCACTGTATAGACTGTGGGGCATTGCTTAAGCGAAAGTCGCTGTGGAGGCATGTGGCCAGGTGCCGGCTTTCACAGAAAGATGCCCAGGCTAAACCAGGTAGAAGTAGGGTCCAGTCCCTCTGCTCCCTAGCCCAGCCTGTACCGGAGGGCATCAGCAAAAAGCTGTGGTCTTTAATTTCGGCAATGCATCAGGATGAGGTCACGGGTGTTGTCAAAGCAGAAAAGGGGATTCTGAGACTCGGAGAGCACCTGTACTTAAAACACGGGCATGATAAGACAAAGCATGATTACATTAGGCAGAAAATGAGAGAAGTCGGTAGGTTAATTAACGAAGCAAAAACCGCAGGGAAACTGAAAACAATTAAGGATTTCTTTATTCCTTCCAACTTTAACCATGTGATTGATGCAGTCAGGTCTGTGGCTGGATATGATGAGGAAACAAATCAATACAAGACTCCATCCTTGGCCCTCAAACTCGGCCATAGCCTCAGAAAGCTAGCAGATATTCTTGAATGTGACTCAAAAATGGAGCATTGTGTTGATGAACTATTTATTAAAAACCTCCAACGAAGCCGGCTGCTTTTTGAGAAGAGGTGGGACGTCTGTGTTTCTTCTGCTGCCCTACAGACCCTCCGGCAAGCCAAGTGGAACACTCCGGACCTGCTCCCTCTGACTGAGGACGTTAGAGCCATGCATGCACATATTGAGGTATGTCGACCTGAATATGTGCAAACCCTAATAAGTGAGCCAACGTCTAAGCATTGGTCTAAACTGGCAGTTTTGACTCTTTGTGAGGTCATCATTTTCAATCGAAGAAGGGAAGGTGAGGTTTCAAAGATCCACTGACAGCCTTTACCTTAAGAAGTAAGACTGGGATCCATTCTGACATTGCTCTGGGACTGTCCCAACTTGAGAAAAAGCTGTGTCAGCATTTTCAACGCATTGAAATTAAAGGGAAAAGAAGTCGGAAAGTGCCGGTTCTTTTGACTCCTGAAATGATTGCTTCGATGGAGGTGCTGGTGGAGAACAGAAGGGCCTGTTCCATCTCTGACCATAACCCATACTTCTTTTCCCGCCCGGGCGCAGACACCCACATCAGGGGATCAGACTCCCTACGCCAGGTAGCCAAAGAATGTGGTGCGGTGCATCCAGAGATGCTATCCTCAACCAAACTTAGAAAGCACATAGCTACTATGTCTACAGTTCTCAATATGAAAGAGAATGAGATGGACATACTTGCCAACTTCCTCGGCCATGACATTCGCATCCACAGGCAATATTACAGACTACCAGAGGGGACACTGGAGCTGGCCAAAATCAGCAAAGTGTTGATGGCCATGGAGCAGGGAAGAGTGACGGAATTCGAAGGAAAGAGCCTCGACCAGATACAAATTGAGCCTGAAGGTAATTCTTGATATTATTAAAATATGTATGATTTTTTTCCCCTAAAGGCCACTTGTATTTTTATTTTCTGTGCGACAGGGAGAGCAGTAGAGATCCTCTCACAAACGGACGGGCTAAAAGAAACTTCAAGCGGAGAACCTTCAACCATTCATCCAGATGCACCCCATGGTAGTGGCAGTGCCCCTTCTGGTAAGTGTACCAGGTGGGGGATTACAGCCAGGCTGCTTGGTCCTCACCCTGGGAGTGTATATTGCTAATATATTTTTATTTCTCTCCCTAGAACGTGTAAGAAAGCCATGGTCTGCATCTGAGGTGAAGGCTGTGGAGAAGACCATGACACCTTTCATACAGACTGGAAAGGTCCCTGGGAAGTCTCACTGCCTGGCCTGCATTAATGCCTCACCAGATGACCTTAGACATCGGACATGGAGTGGCATTAAATTCTATGTCAAAAATAGAATCACTGCAATTCGAAAACAAAATCTAAAATAAAATTCCTTTAAAATAGTTGTTTGGTTTCTATTGACTGTTTTGTATTACTTAAAGTCTTGGTAAAAAAAGATTATGTCTATGGGTCCCATTCTGAACGGCCCTGTCAAAGGGACCCACCAGGTAACAAAAACGTGTGTGTGTGTGTGTGTGTGTGTGTGTGTGTGTGTGTGTGTGTGTGTGTGTGTGTGTGTGTGTGTGTGTGTGTGTGTGTGTGTGTGTGTGTGTGTGTGTGTGTGTGTGTGTGTGTGTGTGTGTGTGTGTGTGTGTGTGTATGCGCGTGTGTGTATGCACGTGTGTGTGTGCACTTGTTTTCAACTCCTGGTGGGGTCCATAACCTGAGATTCCACTTACGTCATGGGGACTGGTTACGTGGTGGGGCCCGAACACCGGACCCCACTGGTCAAAGCTTAATAATCAATGGGTAATGCTTTTCTAACGGTCTCTGCAAAAATATGGAAAGGACCCCTGGAGGTTTACTTTCCTGAAAAAAGTGTGTTATGTGTCGGAACCCTGGTGGTGGATTGCGGGATATCAAGGAGGGGCACACTGGGGCAATTTCAGTCAAGCAGGCTGGAGCCAATCATGGAGCAGCACAACAGAGGCTGGAGCCAATCATGGAGCAGCACAACAGAGGAAGTCAGGTGTCAGGCTAGAAAAGGTGCAAGTGGAGGCATGAGGCCAGGTGCCGGCTTTCATAGAAAGATGCCCAGGCTAAACCAGGTAGAAGTAGGGTCCAGTCCCTCTGTTCCCTAGCCCAGCCTGTACCGGAGGGCATCAGCAAAAAGCTGTGGTCTTTAATTTCGGCAATGCATCAGGATGAGGTCACGGGTGTTGTCAAAGCAGAAAAGGGGATTCTGAGACTCGGAGAGCACCTGTACTTAAAACATGGGCATGATAAGACTAAGCATGATTACATTAGGCAGAAAATGAGAGAAGTCGGTAGGTTAATTAACGAAGCAAAAACAGCAGGGAAACTGAAAACAATTAAGGATTTCTTTATTCCTTCCAACTTTAACCATGTGATTGACGCAGTCAGGTCTGTGGCTGGATATGATGAGGAAACAAATCAATACAAGACTCCATCCTTGGCCCTCAAACTTGGCCATAGCCTCAGAAAGCAGATATTCTTGAATGTGACTCAAAAATGGAGCATTGTGTTGATGAACTATTTATTAAAAACCTCCAACGAAGCCGGCTGCTTTTTGAGAAGAGGTGGAACGTCTATGTTTCTTCTGCTGCCCTACAGACCCTCCGGAAAGCCAAGTGGAACACTCCGGACCTGCTTCCTCTGACTGAGGACGTTAGAGCCATGCATGCACATATTGAGGTATGTCGACCTGAATATGTGCAAAGCCTAATAAGTGAGCCAACCTCTAAGCATTGGTCTAAACTGGCAGTTTTGACTCTTTGTGAGGTCATTATTTTCAATCGAAGAAGGGAAGGTGAGGTTTCAAAGATGCCACTGACGGCGTTTACCTTAAGAAGTAAGACTTTCTGATTCTGACATTGCTCTGGGACTGTCCGAACTTGAGAAAAAGCTGTGTCAGCATTTTAAACGCATTGAAATTAAAGGGAAAAGAAGTCGGAAAGTGCCGGTTCTTTTGACTCCTGAAATTATTGCTTCGATGGAGGTGCTGGTGGAGAACAAAAGGGCCTGTTCCATCTCTGACCATAACCCATAGTTCTTCTCCCGCCCGGGCGCAGACACCCACATCAGGGGATCAGACTCCCCACGGCAGGTGGCCAAAGAATGTGGTGCGGTGCATCCAGAGATGCTATCCTCAACCAAACTTAGAAAGCACATAGCTACTATGTCTACAGTTCTCAATATGAAAGAGAATGAAATGGACATACTAGCCAACTTACTCGGCCATGACATTCGCATCCACAGACAATATTACAGACTACCAGAGGGGACGCTGGAGCTGGCCAAAATCAGCCAAGTGTTAATGGCCATGGAGCAGGGAAGAGTGACGGAATTCAAAGGAAAGAGCCTCGACCAGATACAAATTGAGCCTGAAGGTAATTCTTGATATTATTAAAATATGTATTATTTTTTTCCCCTAAAGGCTTGTATTTTTATTTTCTGTGCTACAGGGAGAGCAGTAGAGATCCTCTCAGAAACGGACGGGCTAAAAGAAACTTCAAGCGGAGAACCTTCAACCATTCATCCAGATGCACCCCATGGTAGTGGCAGTGCCCCTTCTGGTAAGTGTACCAGGTGGGGGATTACAGCCAGGCTGCTTGGTCCTAACCCTGGGAGTGTATATTGCTAATATATTTTTATTTCTCTCCCTAGAACGTGTAAGAAAGCCATGGTCTGCATCTGAGGTGAAGGCTGTGGAGAAGACCATGATGCCTTTCATACAGACTGGAAAAGTCCCTGGGAAGTCTCACTGCCTGGCCTGCATTAATGCCTCACCAGATGACCTTAGACATCGGACATGGAGTGGCATTAAATTCTATGTCAAAAATAGAATCACTGCAATTCGAAAAAGAAATCAAAAATAAAATTCCTTTAAAGAGTTGTTTGTTTTCTATTGACTGTTTTGTATTACTTACAGTGCCTTGCAAAAGTATTTGGCCCCTTTGAACCTTTCAACATTTCGCCACATTTCAGGCTTCAAACATAAAGATATAAAAAAAAAAATCTTTTTGTCATCAATTAACAACAAGTGGGACACAATCGTGAAGTGGAACGAAATTTATTGGATAATTTAAACTTTTTTAACAAATAAAAAACTGAAAAGTGGGGCGTGCAATATTATTTATTCGGCCCCTTTACTTTCAGTGCAGCAAACTCACTCCAGAAGTTCAGTGAGGATCTTTGAATGATCCAATGTTGTCCTAAATGACTGATGATGATAAATAGAATGCACCTGTGTGTAATCAAGTCTCCGTATAAATGCACCTGCTCTTTGATAGTCTCAGGGTTCTGTTTAAAGCGCAGAGAGAACCATGAAGACAAAGGAACACACCAGGCAGGTCCGAAATACTGTTGTGGAGAAGTTTAAAGCCGGATTTGG
Organism: Knipowitschia caucasica; assembly: GCA_964034765.1. Classification (NCBI taxonomy): domain Eukaryota; kingdom Metazoa; phylum Chordata; class Actinopteri; order Gobiiformes; family Gobiidae; genus Knipowitschia; species Knipowitschia caucasica. The sequence goes on along the minus strand of OZ035824.1, from coordinate 47,664,168 downwards.
ATACAAAAAGATTTCCATCCATCCATCCATCCATTTTCTTCCGCTTTATCCGTTGCCGGGTCGCGGGGGCAGCAGTCTAAGCAGAGACGCCCAGACTTCCCTATCCACACACACTTCCTCCAGCTCGTCCGGGGGGACCCCAAGGCGTTCCCAGGCCAGCTGAGAGACATAGTCCCTCCAGCGTGTCCTGGGTCTTCCGCGGGGCCTCCTCCCGGTGGGACGTGCCCGGAACACCTCCCCAGGGAGGCGTCCAGGAGGCATCCGGAACAGATGCCCGAGCCACCTCAACTGGTTCCTCTCGACGTGGAGAAGCAGCGGTTCTACTCCGAGCTCCTCCCGTGTGACTGAGCTCCTCACCCTATCTCTAAGGGAGCGCCCAGCCACTCTGCGGAGGAAGCTCATTTCGACCGCTTGTATCCGCGATCTCGTTCTTTCGGTCATTACCCAAAGCTCATGACCATAGGTGAGGGAGGGAACGAAGATTGACCGGTAAATCGAGAGCTTTGCCTTTCGGCTCAGCTCCCTCTTCACCACAACGGTCCGATACAGCGACCGCATAACTGCGCACGCTGCACCGATCCGCCTGTCAATCTCACGCTCCATTCTTCCCTCACTCGTGAACAAGACCCCGAGATACTTGAACTCCTCCACTTGAGGAAGGACCTCTCCACCCACCTGCAGAGGGCAAGGCACCTTTTTCCGGTCGAGCACCATGGCCTCGGATTTGGAGGTGCTGATTCTCATCCCAGCCGCTTCACACTCGGCTGCAAACCGTCCCAGTGCATGCTGCAGGTCCTGGTTCGTTGGAGCCAACAGGACAACATCGTCCGCAAACAGCAGAGATGAAATCCTGTGGTCTCCGAACCGGACCCCCTCCGACCCCTGGCTGCGCCTAGATATTCTGTCCATAAATACAGTGAACAGAACCGGTGACAAAGGGCAGCCCTGTCGGAGGCCAACATTCACCGGGAACAGGTCTGACTTACTGCCGGCAATGCGAACACAGCTCTGGCTCCGGTCATACAGGGATCGGATGGCCCTCAGCAGAGGACCCCCGACCCCGTACTCCCGGAGAACCCCCCAAAGGACACCCCGGGGAACACAGTCGAACGCCTTCTCCAAATCCACAAAGCACATGTGGATAGGTTGGGCGAACTCCCATGAACCCTCGAGTATCCGATGGAGAGTATAGAGCTGGTCCAGTGTTCCGCGACCGGGACGAAAACCACACTGCTCCTCCTGGATCCGAGATTCGACCATCGGCCGTAACCTCCTCTCCAGTACCTTGGAGTAGACCTTACCGGGGAGGCTGAGGAGTGTGATCCCACGATAATTGGAACACACCCTCCGGTCCCCCTTCTTGTAGAGAGGGACCACCACCCCGGTCTGCCACTCCATTGGCACTGCCCCCGATCGCCACGCGATGTTGCAGAGACGTGTCAGCCAAGACAGTCCTACAACATCCAGAGACTTTAGATAATCAGGGCGGATCTCATCCACACCCGGAGCCTTGCCACCATGGAGGCTACCAACCACCTTGGTGACCTCAGCCAGGGAGATGGATGTACCCGCCCCAACATCCTCAGCCTCTGCCTCTGTAACAGAGGACGTGACGGGGGGATTGAGGAGAACCTCAAAGTATTCCTTCCACCGCCCGACAATATCCCCAGTCGAGGTCAGCAGCTCTCCACCCGCACCGTACATGGTGTTGGCAAAGAACTGCTTCCCCCTCCTGAGGCGCCGGATGGTTTGCCAGAATCTCTTCGAGGCCGACCGATAGTCATGCTCCATGGACTCTCCGAACTCCTCCCAGTCCCGGGTTTTTGCCTCTGCAACAGCCCGGGCCGCGGCACGCTTGGCCTGCCGGTACTGGACAGCTGCCTCAGGAGTCCCCCGAACCATCATGGCTCGATAGGACTCCTTCTTCAGCCTGACAGCATCCCTTACTGCCGGTGTCCACCACCGGGTTCGGGGGTTGCCGCCGGGACCAGCACCAGAGACCTTGCGACCACAGCTACGAGCCGCCGCATCGGCGATTGAGGCAGAGAACATGGTCCACTCGGACTCCATGTCCCCCTCCTCCGCCGGGACCTGGGAGAAACTCTCCCGGAGGTGTGAGTTGAAAGTCCGTCTGACAGGGGGCTCAGCGAGACGTTCCCAGCAGACCCTCACTATACGCTTGGGTCTGCCAGGTCTGACCGGCTTCTTCCCCTGCCAGCGGATCCAACTCACGACCAGGTGATGATCGGTTGACAGCTCCACTCCTCTCTTTACCCGAGTGTCCGAGACACGCGGTCGAAGGTCAGATGATACGACAACAAAGTCGATCATCGACCTCCGGCCTAGGGTGTCCTGGTGCCACGTGCACTGGTGGACACCCTTGTGCTCGAACATGGTGTTCGTGATGGACAAACCGTGACTGGCACAGAAGTCCAACAACTGAGCACCGCTCGGGTTCAGATCAGGGGGGCCGTTCTTCCCGATCACCCCTCTCCAAGTGTCACTGGCGTTTCCCACATGGGCGTTGAAGTCCCCCAGGAGAATAACGGAGTCCCCGGGCGGTGCACCGTCCAGTACCCCTCCCAAGGACTCCAAGAAGGCCGGGTACTCTGCACTGCTGTTAGGCCCGTAGGCCGTCACAACAATGAGAGACTTGTCCCCCACCCGGAGGCGGAGGGACGCGACCCTCTCATTCACCGGGGAGAACTCCAACACGTGGCGGCTGAGATGGGGGGCAATGAGAATGGCCACCCCAGCTCGCCGCCTCTCCCCGCGGGAAACTCCAGAAAAGTGGAGCGTCCAACCCCTCTCAAGGAGTTGGGTTCCAGAGCCCAAGCTGTGTGTGGAGGTGAGGCCGACTATCTCTAGTCGGTATCGCTCAACCTCCCCCACGAGCTCGGGCTCCTTCCCCCCCAGTGAGGTGACATTCCACGTCCCAAGAGCCAGATGTTGTGTGTGCGGACTGGGTCGCCGAGGTCTCCGCCTTCGACTGCCGCCCAGTCCTCTCTGCACCGCTTCACCACGGACCCCTCTGCAGGTGGTGGGCCCACAGGAGGGACTGCCCACGTCATCCCTTCGGGCTGAGCCCGGCCGGGCCCCGTGGGCTAAGGCCCGGCCACCAGGCGCTCGCATACGGGCCCCGACCCCAGGCCTGGCTCCAGGGTGGGGCCCCGGCTGCGCCATGCCGGGCGACGTCACTGTTTTCGTGTTAGTGCTGTCCATGGTGTCTTCTGGACTGCTCTTTGTCTGACTCGTCACCTGAGACCTGTCTGCCATGGGAGGCCCTACCAGGGGCATGAAGCCCCAGACAGCATAGCTCCCAGGATCATCTGAGTACTCAAACTCCCCCACCACGTTAAGGTGGCAGTCCAGGGGGGAGAGTCTGTCCATAGGACAACAATCAGTCGTGCACTGCACAAATCTGGCCTTTATGGAAGAGTGGCAAGAAGAAAGCCATTTCTTAAAGATATCCATAAAAAGTTAAAGTTTCCCACAAGCCACCTGGTAGACACACCAAACATGTGGGAGAAGGTGCTCTGGTCAGATGAAACCAAAATCGAACTTTTTGGCCACAATGCAAAACGATATGTTTGGCGTAAAAGCAACACAGCTCATCACCCTGAACACACCATCCCCACTGTCAAACATGGTGGTGGCAGCATCATGCTTTGGGCCTGCTTTTCTTCAGCAGGGACAGGGAAGATGGCTAAAATTGATGGGAAGATGGATGGAGCCAAATACAGGACCATTCTGGAAGAAAACCTGTTGGAGTCTGCAAAAGACCTGAGACTGGGACGGAGATTTATCTTCCAACAGGACAATGATCCAAAACATAAAGCCAAATCTACAATGGAATGGTTCACAAATAGAAGTATCCAGGTGTTAGAATGGCCAAGTCAAAGTCCAGACCTGAATCCAATCGAGAATCTGTGGAAAGAGCTGAAGACTGCTGTTCACAAACGCTCTCCATCCAACCTCACTGAGCTCGAGCTGTTTTGCAAGGAAGAATGGGAAAGAATTCCAGTCTCTCGATGTGCAAAACTGATAGAGACTTACCCCAAGCGACTTGCAGCTGTAATTACAGCAAAAGGTGGCGCTACAAAGTATTAGTGCAAGGGGGCCGAATAATATTGCACGCCCCACTTTTCAGTTTTTTATTTGTTAAAAAAGTTTAAATTATCCAATAAATTTTGTTCCACTTCACGATTGTGTCCCACCTGTTGATTCTTGACAAAAAAAACAATGGGCCTCATTCACGAACGGTTCTTAGGAACAGATTTGTACGTAAATCCTACTTACGCGGTTTTTACGAAGAAAGTGGCATTCACGAATATTTCTCGTAACCAGAATTTCTCTTGGGCAAGTACAAATCCTACGAGTCCTCAGGAGCACTCGTACGCATTCAGTGCCGACATGTTCACACGCCGGGGTTGTCCTCTTTGGTGAAGTTGAATAAAAATACAACATTCCAGTGATATGTCCGTCATATCGATGTATGTATTTATTTATTTGTAGTAATCTTTATTAGTAATCTTTATTTATATACCGCCTTTTTCACTGCAGATCTGGCCTACTTTTTAATTCATTTTGAAATGAAATGTGCCAACGCTTTATCAAATACATTGGAAATCTTGCCGTGTATTAGTGATCCCTTCCTATTTATAGGGGGCATTTCTTTATCCACGGGCCACAGAGCAACGGCATATATACTGCTGCTGCAGGAGGTTACTGGGTCCGCGCTGAGTCTCTGCGCTGGTCTCTCCTATGGATCTATACGGGTCTGCACTGGTCTCTCCCATATACGGGTCTGCACTGGTCTCTCCCATGGATCTAGACGGGTCTGCACTGGTCTCTCCCATATACGGGTCTGCACTGGTCTCTCTCCATACGGGTCCGTGCTGCATGCTCCTGGATCCATACGGGTCCGCGCTGGTCTCTCAAGTCTGGTCTATGCGGTCTATCTTCGGTTCGCGCTGGTCTCTGCGCACCGGTCTCTCCAGTCAGGTGTCTCCAGTCTATGCGGTCTCTCCTATAGGTCCGCGCTGGTTTCTGTGTGCTGGTCACTCCAGTCTCTCCTCGGGTCTGCATTGGTCTCAGCGCTGGTCCGCGCTGGATCTCCTCCCAGGGTCCAAAATATTTTGAGATTAATCTCAAAACATTTTGAGATTCATCTTTAAAATAATACATAATATATTTTTAAATTAAGCTCATAACATTTTGAGATTAATCTCATCATATTCTTAGATTAATCTCATAATTTTGCTAGTTCGACTTTATTATCATAATATTTCGACTTTTAAGTCAACATTTTATAACTTTATTCTCAGTCTGGTAAAAGAAGAAAAAAGGGTGACTCTTTTGCTCCGTGTAACTTTTTGCTTTAGGCCTGTTGCTGTTTCCTCTGCGTCTGCACACGGCCCTGCAGCCCCTTATATGGGCATTAGTGGGCGGTTACTTATGCTAAGTACCTATGCTAATGAAGCACCTGGCACGCGCGCTCTACTTACGAGGAAATGGGATTCATCAATCTGAGAGAACAGCTGCGAACAATTCAGCGGCTTACGAGTGCGTTGATGAATCCCACGTGGGGACTTCTTAGAAATCTACTTAAGGACAACTTGAGAAGAAAGTTGAGTAGTTTCTTACAAAGTTTTCGTGAATGAGGCCCAATTTTTATATCTTTATGTTTGAGGCCTGAAATGTGGCAAAATGTTGAAAGGTTCAAGGGGGCCGCATACTGTACTTTTGCAAGGCACTGTATATTACTTATTACGTATTACTTAGTCCCAGTAAAAAAGATCATGTCTATGGGTCCCATTCTGAACGGCCCTGTCAAAGGGACCCACCAGGTAACAAAAACGTGTGCGTGCGTGCGTGCGCGTGGGTGTGCGTGCGAGAAGAATGGACATTTCCTGCACATGAAGATTAGTGAAGAGATAAAGCATTCCGCCTTCTTCGTTCAGAGGCTGGTTGAACAACACAGACATGAATTGTAGACATGAACCATAATTCAGAATGTGACATTCACAGTGACTTATGCCTGACCTTGACCACTGCCTTCACCTTTAAACAAACTGCCCTGCCCCTGCTGGTCCACCCGCTGTTGGCGGCACTGAAATAGCTGTGCTAGTGCGGCTTCAGGATAGGATTGCATTTCGGACCAAACACTGTCTTTTGATCTCCATCGATCCAGGCTGTGGCCCTTCTGGCTTCTCCAAGGAAGACAAGATAAATTATTAAAGAAGCTATTTGAAAAGTGTGGGATGGGCCTCTACAAACAAAGTTTATCATAGTGGACATGATGACTTTTAACTTTTAAGTATAACCACAAAAGTAAATAAACTTTTTTATAAAAACTTAACTCAATCTAACTAATATTCAGGGACAAATATTAGACTAGAATAGTGACAAAGGAAACAGGCATATAGGTACTGTATGTGAGACTCCATGTAGAGAAGTGCAGGCTGATTTGCAGAGCAGTCTGTCCATGTCTATAGGTTCACACACAGACAGCTGATGGCTGCTGGCAGAGCTGCCTGTTCTTCTCTTGTTGTCTTTGATCGGCGGGATCACTAGCGCACAGCGTGCCAGCCGTCCACAGAAAAGAGTCTACCTGACACTGCCAGAGGCAAGTAGGGCCACACATGTGAACCAGCACAACGCAGTGCACAACAGATGTAGTACATGATTACATTGATGCATGATTCATACAAAGCACTCCCCCTGCTCATTGACTTTGTACTGCTATGATGTAACTGTAAATTAAATTTTCTAGAATAACAGACCCAAAGAAATAACCAGTTTTTACCAACATATTTCTAGTTACATAGTATGTGTGTGTGTGTGTGTGCGTGTGTGCGCTTCAGTGCTGATACGTGGGTGCGTGTGTGTGTATGTGTGTGTGTGTATAAGAGTCGGGGGCATGACCTTGAGACAGGTGCCATGCTGAAGCTGACAGTCTGTTACATCCTGACAGTGGACCTCAGCAGTGTCACAACACCACAATCCCCTGGACGAACACTCCTGTTCCTCTTATACTTTCCATCGCTCTGTGACGGTGATGGTGACACTTTCAATCCCTCACAACCATTGCCTGCGCAAAAAACCTCCATTCACACCTATTCTCTTTGTTCCTCCCTTTAACTTAATGTAACTTAAAGATGTTTTATTCATACGTGGTCTTAATTGTTCAAACTGACCCATGTACTAATGAGGTTTTGACCTCTGAGCTGTTTGTATATCATGTTCACACTGAAGAACTGTTTTTATATTTGCTTTTCCTGTAGCCCTCTGAGATTTCGTCAATGAAAAGTGTGATATAAATAAAATGTATTACTATTATTTGTAATTGGAAATACATTTTGGCGGAAAAGATAAATAATGTGTTTGTTGTTTTGTTAGTAGGACATATTAAGATTATACTCATTTAATTAACAGTGGGAATTGCATTGTTCCTTCAGTCCACGCACAGTAGTGTTAAACTACTATTGTAGTTGCAGCTGCCTTCAGGTAGACCATGATTCTCGCACAAATCAGACTAATACAAGACAATGTGAGTCCATTTTTGATTGGGAAACATAATAATGATCCACATGGTGACCCACTGACAGTAGAAGCAAGTATAGATTGCAAGCTTTGAAAAATGTACAGTGTTCCTCATTTCAAGCAAAAAAGGCAAGATGGCACATTTGATTTGAAGGGCCTTGGCACTCGAAAACATCTGTAATTAGGGGCATACGGTATCATAATTTGTCAGAGGGAATAACATCTTGAGATAAAATAAGTCACCGAATTACAATATAATCCACATTTTAATATTATTGTAAACAGTAAGATATATATTTTTTTTAAATGACAAAAATATTAACAACTAACTGTATAAGCTACGAAAATTTGAAGATTCAGGGCGGAAATGGTGGGTGGCTTTTATGCTAACAAGTTGAAGCGAGCAGCTTTTTCTTCCCGAGAGTAGCTTTGCGGTGTCTGTGTCCCAAGACATCATTTAACAGGTGTAAATGAGGAGTATTTCCTACCCCTTTATCAGTTAATTTCTGGTAACCCTAACCCTAATCAACCATGGGTCCACGGGAAGATGGCTGGTGCTCCGTCAACGATGACACAGCCTTGATCTTTCAACGGAGGGGTTAAGTGTCCTGCCCAGGGACACACCGACAGCAGACATCAGTGGGAGCAGGTGACATGGGTTGTGGTGGGCTCGAACCCACGACCGTTAGGTCCAAAGACCAGTGCTCTACCAACTGAGCCACTGTCAACTCAACTGTCTGCTGGTTTGTAAACAGACAAGCTTGTAAACTATATTTAGGTAGAGCTTGCTGGTTGGCTTTGAGTGACAGCAATGAACAGCCTCTTCTCAAGACACAGGTCAAACACACATGTAACAGGCACCCTATCTCACCATTGACCTTTTTTGCTGTGAATATTTAACAACTCAAATAATAAACCTAGCTGTAGATAAACATTAGGCGTGGAGGTCTTTCATTGGATTTATTTAATTACTAGACTGCACAGTGATGAAGCAAGACCACGGTCATAATAAGATCACACATCCATGTTGTGATGTGATAATGACTGGCCTTTGTGTGTGTTTTGTGCCGTTTGGAGTTGATATGTGGCGAGCTGTATGCGCTTCACGCTCAGCCAGACACAGATTGCCAGATATAGGGACTGTGTCTGTTTAATTGACAGGGTCTTTGGACTGCTCCAAGGCAATAAGGCCATATATATTCCGCGAGCACACACTTTTTTATGACTGACCTGTCCCTCTGTACTTCATATAAATCCTGGAAAAAGCATAGAAGATAACCCCCCCAGATCCATTTGACACAAAATATTATAGCGTAGCTTGTTCGCCTCTATTAATTTTGATTTATTCTTTATTACATTTTTCATGGTCATAAGAGGTAAGCTTTGGTTATTTTGATAGATAATTGTCTTTTGTACCAAACCTTGAACAAGTACAAAATTATCTCTTGCTGAAATAATTTCCTCTATAGAATTTCAGAAGAAAAGACTAAAAAAGGACATATAATAGTTCAACTCCAAACAATAAAGTCAAAATGATGGCCAAGCCCATATCTGTGAGGATTAAGTTTATGAAATTCATGCAGAAGACCTTTGCAACAAAGAAGGTGTACAATAGTTCTTAATGCTTTAGTTTGCCAAGTACAATAAAGAACAAAAGACAGATTTCCACTATTAGCGCACTATAATAAACTTAAAACACGGGTACCTACATTTTGAATCACACACAATCACACACAGGGCGACAGTAGCTCAGTTGGTAGAGCATTGGCCTTTGGGCCTGAAGGTCGTGGGTTCGAGCCCACCGTAAGACCTACTTCACGACTCCCACTGATGACTGCTGTCGTTGTGTCCTTGGGCAAGACACTTAACCCCACTTTGCCCAAAGCCCCAACTGAAAGATCTCAGCTCCTGTGGACTCACCACCTGCAGGAGGATCAGTGAGGGGCTGGTGCTCTGTGTACTGGGTGCAGCTCTGACTGCCACCCCCCCGACCCAGAAATGGATTAAGGGGAAGAAAATGGATGGATGGATGGACAATCACACACAGACGCACAACAAAAATACAATACAATCCATCTAACTTGTTCTTGCAATTTGGTTTTATCACTATAGTTTTCAGAAGCGACAGTAGCGACAGTAGTTAGCTGAGTAACTGGTCGAGTTGATAGAGCACCGGCCTTTAGGCCTGAAGGTCGTGGGTTCGAGCCCACCTAATTTACGACTCCCACTGATGACTGCTGTCGTTGTGTCCTTGGGCAAGACACTTAACCCCACTTTGCCTGAAACCCCCGCTGAAAGATCTCAGCTCCTGTGAACTCACCACCTGCAGAAGGATCAGTGAGGGGCTGGTGCTCTGTGTACTGAGTGTAGCTCTGACTGCCACCCCCCCTGACCCAGGAATGGATTAAGGGGAAGAAGATGGATGGATGGATGGAGTTTTCAGAAGCATCTATTTTAGGTCTTTGTCACTTCATTAGATCAGCTTGTCAGAAAGAAGAGCGAAAAAGAGAAGACCAGTTACTCAGCCAATTGTGACTCTCAAGGACCTTTCTTACAAATGTGAAAAAGAAAGCATGTTTTCTAATACGATGATCTTACATTTAAAAAACTCTTTCCGATGAAACATGTAGTATTTATGAAAAATTAAAAGTTGCGTGCTCCAGCTTTAAGTCACTAACAAAACAGATTAACCCAAGAGTTGATTTGCTTTACTTTACAGGGGCATCTCTTTCTATTTATCTTTGCTCCTATATTTTCTCCATCTTTTCCTGCGTCTCTGTCTGATGCAGGGTGTGCTGTCAGGCCCTTCCACAGCAGTAGGGTTGTCACGAGTGATGGATGACGATCAACCTTCTGCTGTCTTCCACGGCGCTCCTGGGAGATTTACAGGCTCTCTGACTACTAGGCATGAAAACCAATCTCTGCTTCTCATTCTCCACCGTCCATGCCCGCTTTGCCCCTCTACCTCCTCCATGCAGGCTTTTCCAACATCTACAGTCGCCATGAGAACCTTTGAAAATGAAGAGGTGGCTATGGAGCAATGGAAGGATTTTTATAGATGTAGATTGTAATGTTTAGAACTCACTAGCTAAGAATATATACATTTTTGCACCATATTCATCATTAAATGTACAGATCCATCATCGTCAAACTTCAAAACAAGTAAATTAAACACCGGGGGTGTGCAAAAGCAGTATTAAAATAGTAATGAGTTTATTACGGTACCCTTTTAGCAATGATTCACCCATATTAGGTTAATGCGATTTAATGCTTTCATTATTAGCTTGGCTCACACTAATTGAAGATATTTTCTAGTCCAAATCATTAAATAAAAAGAAAATCCCATGCTACTATAAATAATAAACAGACAATGTTGGATCATACTAATTATTTCATCACATATCAAAACACTCGTCAGGACTGTGTTAGCATATCATTTACTTATGAAGAGAAAACAGGGCCTGCAGATATGAACTCTAATCTCTTTGAGCTATTACAGATGTCATGACATGCTGGCACTGGCCCAAGGTCAGACACAACACATTTGTTCACTTACATTTATTAAGTGTGACCCAAAGACCTACATCGACTAAGACATCATATCCAAGAATCAGCAGCTGTAGGGTCTTCAATTTTCTCAACGTTACCTGGAACTCCTACTTCTCAAATGGTGTCTGGGGAGGAAATCCGTATTTGCATTAATTTGCAAATTCTACTAAGGAACCATGCTGGCTCGTGGAATAAATACGGGTTTTAATATGCACACAGTGCTGACATGGCTCTTCAAAAAGAAGGTAATAGACGTAAATGACATGTAAATGTTATTTAGATTGCTATCTAAAAGTATGCAAAGCACCACTGTGTCTCGTCTTATCAAATATTTGAATTAGGAAGAGGGAGACGGACTGTCTATAGTAATGATACCTGTGTGAATGGGCTCTATAATGATCTCGGCTTCGTCTGTCAGTGCGTTGCATGTAGGTCCTGTAATATATACATGTAATATATGCATATAATGTCGAGAGTCTAACAAATCAAAATAGTCACAAGTAAAGAGTTCAAGGAGACTGTGACTTACAGTACATCACATTGTGAACATGAAAACATGCTCAGTGACTGTACAAGATCTTTATTGGAGAGTCTTTTTAATCTAAAAAGAAACAAATATTTCTGAACATAGAAGCAACTAGAGGAGCAGTATGATATTAGAAAGTGCTCATTATGACAGTTCTGTCCACACAGTGTTAGATTGGGTCAGCAGTGTTTCACACCCTCAAAAGTAGAAAACAAAAGATCAGAGTAAAACATATGTTTGTTACCTCACACAATCTAAATTAATTACACAAATGTGCCTGTATGCTGCAGTGTCAAGACCCAAGGGCTGAGAAATGAGTCATTTTAAATGAATAAGAAATTAATGTCCTCTAGGACTCTAGGATTCACATTGCAGACTCAAGTGTTTAGTGTGACAAAGAATATGTGGCCACCTCAGTCTGTCGAATCGCACATGCAGATGCAGTGTGAGAAGAAGGGAGCGATGGTACACTAAAATCATAAATAAACAGGAGCGTTGGGGGTTTCCTGTCTGGGTAACTGCTGCCATTTGACCCCAGGCGGTCCACCGAGGCCACAAATGATAGATCTGCCCTTCTCTGTCCTACAGCTGTTCACACATCAACAGCACAAGCTCCAATTAAAATGGTGAAGTGGCGGCATCTTTATCGCTGCTGACACTCCAGAGGCCCATGTGTCACTTCAGGCCTGGATGAGCTGATGAAGGAGACTTGGTGAGGAGACAGGAGTGAGGGGGGTTAATGAGAGTCCACTACTACTGCAGCCACAGCCCGTCACTCCCAAGCAGCACATTCGCACTGGTGTGAAGCACACAGAGAACCAAAAACAATGCCTGGGTCAAAAGGCAACCCAAACAGCTGTGATGTATGAGCAGGACTACATGTGTGCACTGCATGTACAGTGTGCACATGCATGCAAGTCTGAAGAACTGACTGGCCAAGGCACTTAGGGCTGATGCGGGCAGAGGTTATAGTGGTGAGATGAGGAGGTCTGGCAGGGCACCGACCCACACTCTTGTAGGATGCAATCAGAAGAGCTCATTGAAGACCAGTGAATATCAATCAGATTTGGAATGCAGCCATGAGGTGCAAAATTACAGTCTATGTATCTTGGAGTAGTGCACTACATGTTAGGAGCACAGATCTAGTTCTCTCTATTTTCTCCAAGGCGCCACATTGGGATATTGCCATATTATTGAGACCCGGACCAGTTTTTATTTAATTTAATTGAGCAAAACATATTTTTAGATCATAGTAAATTTATAATAATAGATTAGAAAAATAACAACACATTTAGTACATACTTTTTCTTCCCCTTAATCCATTTCTGGGTCAGGGGTTGGCAGTCAGAGCTGCCATGGATAACATGCCATGGTAGCACACATTGGCCCTCATTTATGAAACTACGCAGAAAATTTACACTGTTCAGCATTTATCAATCTGGACGTGAGCGTACAGTACGCAAAACATTTACGCCAGGTCAGGAGGTGGTGTAAATGTGTACGCTCATTTCAACCTTCATTACAACACACCAAAACACGCATGAAATGCAAGATTTGAACAACAATTACCATATTCACACTCTGGCAAAATTATAAGCTGCGTTTTCATTGTGTCGTCTGCTGTTTCTTCGTTTTTAAATCTGACTTGTGTGCAGTATTATTTTGATCTGTATGATTTTTTAAATGTGAAACGTTTTGTGATCCTGGACTGTGAAAGGCTCAATGCAAATACACTTTACTTACTTACTGACTTACGCAACAGGGATGTGTGACCCATCCATTGCTTTGTAAATATGTGGCAGGCCTGCAGGCGCTGCGTAATTACGCACGGCTATCTGTTATTCCTCATTCACATCTGGTAAAGGAATGCATTTTTCATTAGATTTGTGTACAGTAAGACTCACATAGACACACATCCCATAAACGCACCGATGGACTATGGTATTGCTCACTCCAAATGTCTCACTGCCCTGTCCACATGCAGCAGTTTATAGACAGGATGGCAACGCGCGTATCTCTGGGCAGTGAGCAGCGATGAGCAGCAGAGGTTGCGCCGCATAACTCCTCAAATGCTCGTCATTCAGAATTTTGGATCCAGAGTTTCTCAGTGAAATCCTGGACCACAACTTCACAAAAGCTTCTCTTCCTTTCTCTCACAGAGATCGCTCCATTGCATTCTCAAGATGTTGCAGACGCTTCATTCAGTTAATTATGAGAGCCACCGCTGAGGCTATTAATATTTATGAATTCATTCATTCATTCATGAATTCTTTATTTACTTTACTAGATTTCTGTAATGTATCAAAAAAGTTTTGCAAATTTGTTCAAAGGAAACGCAGCTAAATATAGCGTACATTTATTTGTACATAAATATGAACAAACAAACGTGCCACAGGCTTTTTGAGGCTTCCTAACACTCTTTTTGGCCAACTTCCATGCTGACCTGACGCAAAAACAGGGCGTGGAACAGGCAGTTTCTGAATATTTATAAGCTTGACTTTCATAAATACGCTAGTTTTGAGCGTGGCATTTATCAACAGCCGCAGGTGCGTACGCTCAGATCTGTGCGTATCTCACACGTTCATAAATGCTGCGTTGACTCGTGCGTATAATATACTGCTAAAATATATACCCTTTTCTCCGCAACTTTCATAAATGAGGGCCATTGACTTGTGTTTCAACTGCAGTGCTGTACTGTTAACTATTTAATTAAAATGAGACAATGAGGATACATTTAATTTGGCTCTTCCCCAGTGTATTTTAGTTTTTTGATGGAATGACTGTGAAAAAGCGATCTTGTGTTTCTGGAGCGTGCCCGAGTGCACACATATTCATGCACATGCTTTTAAAATCAATCCCTCCTGCTCCATTTATGTGTCTGTATACCACAAAACGGACATGACTGCAAATGGTACAGAGAAGAGGGAAATGAAACAACAGTTTGACACATGAATAATAGCGTTATACCACTAATGGTCAGGAGCAACAGACCAACAACCATTTCTCCAACAGAATGCATCATTTTGGGACACAGAATGGGAAAAGGGAGAAGGGGGCGAGAGACAAGAATGTGTCCAACGTTTATTGAATGCATGATGGAATTTAAGCATGGGCTAACCTTTGGAACAAAAAGTGATAGTTTTCCCTCAGTTGAGTGATTACAGTCTGATAAGCATGGAAAACACCACACCCATCATCGACTGGCAGCAAAACAGATCAATAGTGCTCCGGCAGTAAGCCCACATACACAAGCAGAGGAATAAAAAGGCATGGCGCATATCTGTGGAAATTAGGTGTCGCCAAACTAATCACAATTAATTATCAAGGCTTTGGTTGAATTACAGTGGGGATGGTGAGTTATCTGCAGTGTTATCATCCATCCATCCATTTTCTTCCGCTTTACCCATTGCCGGGTCGCGGGGGCAGCAGTCTAAGCAGAGACGCCCAGACTTCCCTATCCACACACACTTCTCCAGCTCAACCGGGGGGATCCCAAGGCATTTCCAGGCCAGCTGAGCGACATAGTCCCTGCAGCGTGTCCTGGGTCCCCGGGGTCTCCTTCTTGAGGGAGGTGCCCGGAACACCTCCCCAGGGAGGCGTCCAAGTGGCTTCCGGAACAGACGCCCGAGCCACCTCAACTGGTTCCTCTCGACGTGGAGAAGCAGCGGCTCTACTCTGAGATCCTCCCGTGTGACTGAGCTCCTCACAATATACATGTATCTCTAAGGGAGCGCCCAGCCACTCTGCGGAGGAAGCTTGCAGTGTTATCAATGAAATCAAATACAAATTTGATGGTTAGGATATATTACACATTTTTAGTTCTGGTGTATGTATACAGACATGCATACATTTTATGTGAAAAATTGTGAGTTTTTTTTTATGAAACTTCTGTGGTCCACTGATGTAGACTGCTGTGGTTGACAAGAGCGAAAGGTGCTCACTAGTGAACATGTGGGCTGGATAGTTGCAAGTTGGGCCCTGAAGAGGACACTCAGTGAAGCTCTAAATCCTTGAGAATTGGTGTAAGTCACCCAGTTCACCTCTAAAGCTTAGGCCGGAATGGGATTGGGAGTGGCAGGGCATGGGTTTCACCTCTGAGCCCAAGGAAGAAAAGGTGGTCTGAAAAGAGTGGCGGCCAAATGGACCTCAGCTTGATTAAATGGTCAGTGAGCCGGAAAGCAGCTCTGATGTGATCTGTGACCTCTCAGTGCCCTAGAAAAAAATCTTTTTAGAAGAAATGATTAAATGAAAGCACCTTCAAAAGAAGCCTAGGGACTGTGGCCAACACAGATGGACCGTTGGGAGGTTGCAAGGTCTCTACTTAGCGCTAAGCATTAAAAGAGGGACTCAGAGCTATAACCACACATTGGGCACACTAGCATGGAGGGAGTTTCCCAACTACATGACTATCAGTGTGTGACCAGTGTGAGAAAGTTGATTAAATAATAACAATTTTTAAATAGAAAATAAATAAAAATCTGTATGATTTTTTTTTTAATCATATCAACTGTTAGGGGTTCTCTAAATGAAATATAATTCTGAAGCTATAATAATTTGATTATGGGATTCAGTATTAATCTCATCCCATAACCTTATCTACAGACATAGATAACACTTTAAACATAATTGTGCACATTCATTCACTAATCTCACAGTGGTTACAAAGCTTATTTTTTTTATATTTCTGCATTAAGCAGAATGCCCCATAGTATCCCAACCATTTTAAACAAACTTAAATAGTAGTCTTCTGGACTGGCTTTAACACGTCGAAATAAACATTGAACAACATAAAACTAAATATTAATAATAATAATAAGTATTTGAAAGCCTTTCTTTTGTAACATTTAAACTGTATCACAAAACATTTGAATGCCTATATAATGACTTAATCTGAATTAAATGTTGAGTAGAACATATCTTTAATGACATGTTTACCATGACAAACCATGGCATTTGGAGAGAAAAAGGGAACAACTGCATCAAATTGTCTTAAATGTTTTGTCTGTGAAGGATTATCCTGAGGAATTCTCAGCACTGGCCATAATCCATCTTTATCACTGTCCTGTTCAAAGACGTAGAAATTGGAATGGACTGTAGGACGGCGCTGGATAAATGGAGAGCTTTACGACTGAGAAGAAGAGGTGTAAAGGAGACAAAGTGCCACGCAGTCAGTTTGAAGCGCCCGAGTTTACTATTGAGTGAATGCCAATGATAATTCACGGTTTATTTTATAAATGTACTTTTTGTTCAGGGACAAATTATATGATGCTTGCTATTGCTCGTTAGTAGTTTTTGAAATATGAATTAAACCGTGGCATCATCGTCATTGATAAAAAATGACAAACACCAAATGACTATGTTGATAAATCTTCAGGCGTAGAACTCTATGACAGACAATTGTGGCCCTAAGGTGAGGTGTCGCGTTTTGGACAAAGCAGTTTAATCATGTTAGACACAATGTATTCACTCATTCTGACATGGAATTGCGAGAGACGATATATAAAAAATACAAGCCTGTGTTTGGACATCAGGCTGCGGCCTGATTATAATTAAATTCCTCTATCCTTATATTATTGCAACACAACAACATCATTAACAAAAGTTCTTTAAGGTTTTTAAAATGTAAATATGATGAATTACGAAGAAATTAATAACTCCAGTTAAGTCTGTCTGTAGAGATGCTGACAGTAACATATGTATACATGAAAAATGAAAATAATGATGCAATAGACAAGACTGGTTAGTGCATGTGAGAATCCAAGGTGACTTTGACAGAAGAGCAGGAGAGGGCTGACTCAAGCAGAGGGAAGCTTACAGAACCCACATCCGCCCCATGCTAACCTGCCCTCATGCACTTCAGCCTCACTTTGTGTTTGTGTGCTGGAGCTGCTCCGGAGCCTGTTCTGGGCCAGCTAGCAGCCAGATATCATTATCTCCTTGACTCAGGGCACAGTAATCTGCCTGCTGCTCCTGCTTTATTGAGTTGGATAAATATAATATGTGACTCACAGCTATTATCTACTACAGAACAGCCCTATTTATCCTGCAGGCAAAGACCTTGGCCTATTACAACAGGCTTTCCACTTTGAGGCAACAGCACTCAAGTGATGGAAGCTCAGATGGACATTAGACATTTACACACTGACTTAAACAAAACAAATTGTGTGTTTGAGAATGCAAAATTACCTTAAAATTAATTGTATTCTGGGCAAGAATTATACATTTAAGCATGTATGAGTGTGTGCGTTATATTGTTAGACTGAAATATGGTTATTTTTATTGTAATCTTTTATCAATTTTATGTAAATCAAATTTCAAATGATGAGGCATTACCATTTACAGGTGGGACAGTATTATGCACCAACTAAAGGCAAGATTTATTTGAGCTTTCTTTTAGTTTGTTTTAAATGTTTTTCATATTTTACATTTTACTTTGGTTCTTTCAGCCCTGGAGCCATGAGACAACAAATATAATCAATGTATCAACAAGTGCTCTATTTACAGACTCTAACATATGCCAAATGTATTATAGGACTCCAACAGAGAAAAATTACAAATAGTCACACAAAACTCAACAATTAGAATCTCCACCCACTGCTTTTCCTAAGTCAAATGTATGGCCGCATTCTAGACAAGGAAGGAAGGCAATTATTGAAAATAACCGATGGTTGCCCTCGAGTGTTTATGTTTGTCATCTTTTAGAATTAAATACTTCACATCTATGACAATAGATGACAATATTGTTAACATTATATTGTACACTGGTCAACATCTAACAAAACAGTTATAGGCTCCCATTCACTTGGGGGGCAAGGTGTATTTTTCCCCAAAGATGTCACTTTCTCTTCTTCTTCTGTCACAACATTTAGGGGTGCGGTGAGGAGCGGGGAGGCAAACAGAGGTGCTGAAGACTGCAGTCTGCTGTCTGTGTCTCTCTAAGGGGTTGACAGGTAAAGAAATAGATCAGTGGTCCATGTCAGCTCAGCGTGGCTATATGCCATCCCACAGTATGGCGCCTGTGCAATGAGCTCCCTGGTCCTGGTCACGGACAGCCCATTCACAGCTCAACCTGCTTAACCACAAATCCACTGTTCTCCTCTAACACGTCATACATATGTCCGCCTCATGGACCGTCCTTGACGGCTGTTAAAGTTAATGAGAGATATTACACAGCAGCTTAATCACAGCACAAGGAGAGGCCTTTGAGTCAAAGATTTTTGTTGGTCATGTGAAGGACTTCAAGTCAAATTTATAGAGTTAGAGCCTTCTACGTCCATGAACCAGGACAAAAGGGTCAAGAGAATGGCTCAAGTGAATGAATAATTGTCCAAGATGGGA
Organism: Knipowitschia caucasica; assembly: GCA_964034765.1. NCBI lineage: Eukaryota > Metazoa > Chordata > Actinopteri > Gobiiformes > Gobiidae > Knipowitschia > Knipowitschia caucasica. Next base: position 47,645,210 of record OZ035824.1, on the reverse strand, counting down.
ATATACATAGAGGCTATAGGCTTGATTTAGAAGGTGGTGGTCTATGTCAATGCCATCTCATATATGTAGAACTATTATAGCCCCATCTAAATGTTTTTATAGTCCTCTATTTTCAGGCGTCCGTTATGTTGTCCTTGTCTCGTCTCTTCTCCCCTCTGGAGTCTCCTGGTATTGTCCTCTATAGTCAACGTGTTCAGTATATCCTCTCCTGTCCTTAGTAAGTGTACTCTTATCTTATTCCAATGGCTGCTGACACAGAGTCACCTACAGCAACCACCACTAGAGACATGATACTGTATGTATAGATAATAAAGCACAAGATATGAAAGATACAAGTAGGGCTGGGAGTTCTGGGGGAAAGAATATATCATGTTTTTTATAGGGCTGTCAGAATTATCGCGCGTTAATAATTTATTTCCATTAATCGCGTTAAAAAAATTAACGCTTTTTTTGGACGCGGTACCCGCGTCCAGCAGCTGTGAGCGGCTTTCAACAGCACGGTAGCGCGCAGCCGTAACAAGGGCTATGTACCCATGGACATATACACGCACAGGACCAATAAAAAACAGCAATAAACAATAAACAAGCGAAAAAAATACGCTAAATTAAAGCTAGGGTACCTAACTTTTCCTTTGCCCTACTATTTCATGTTCTTTGAGCCCAAAAATGAAATGTTGTGAGCAAAAGTTAATGACAGCCATTGGCTGACATGCATTTCAGACTTTTATCAAATGTCCCATTCTCATCCCTGTAACAAATAGTTAGTAGAGGCACAATAATGAAGAGGATCCACAGCCTTCATGAGACAGAGAAGAAGAAAGAGGAGGCTTTAGCAGATGCAGAATATGTTGAGATGAAAAAATACTGTCTATTACAGAAAGACAGAATGTTAATAGTGCTAATGCCATTTTATGTGGATTTATTGTTATAATAAACAAATATGTGCAGATATGTACACTATGTCATCATTTATCTTTCCATTCAAACAACCATTTACAGGAAAAATTGCATAATTTTTCCGATAGTTCCAAATGCGATTAATTAGGATTAATTATTTTTTAAGCTGTAATTAACTCCATAAAAAATTTAAATTTGGATTTTATTGTTTTGGGGTTGTGCATATTCAGGCACACATTGTGTAAGGCAAAATACAAGTGGTAAATGCACCCATCTGTCCCTGGTTTTCTCCAAAATAGTGAGTATAGGAGAAATAATAATACCTCCTACTCAGACCCATTAGTTTCTCCCCACTGTAATGTATATGCTGATATTGACATTGCAAAAAGTTGAGACAGCCATTTTTCCATATTTGGTACAACCCTAGATACAAGGAGGGTAAAGTAGAATAGTTAGATTGTAAATGTCTTTAAAAAATAACTTCACACCCATTCTTCACACAAGGAGACGATATCAATCCATTGTAGGTGGGGGGACAAGCATAACCACAAGCCTCTTTTCAACAATTATATATAAATGTATATATCATATACACCGGTATACACTAGCATAGTGTATAGAATAATCTGTGTAGAGTATGGCCTGGAAACCCCAAGATCGTGGTGGTAGACAAAGGGCAGAAGAAAGCCGTGGTGGTCGACGTGGCAATTCCAAGCGATGGTAACATCAGGAAAAAAGAGCATGAAAAGCCTGAGAATAACAAGGGCTCAGAGAGGAACTTGAGAGGGCCTGGAGGGTAAAGGTGACAGTAGTGCCCGTGGTGATCGGTGCACTCGGGGAAGTGACCCTGAAGCTAGAAGAGTTGTTACAGCAGAACCCTGGAACAACCTCGGACATCTCGGTACAGAAATGTGCAGTGCTAGGAACAGCAAAGATACTGCACAGAACCCTCAAGCTCCCAGGCCTCTGGTCTGGTAGAGAACCCCAGCTTAGAGAGGGAAAACCGCCCGTGGAGGGCGAATGGTGTGTGTGTGTGTGTGTTTTTTTTTTTTACCGGTATGTACGGTATATATTATGAAAGGCTATAAGCAAAACAACAGCCTTAACATGGGAGCACCACTCTAGACTATTCTCTACAGCTCTTTTGAAAATAAAGCAGCAGATACATTGACTTGTAAGTCCATCACTGCCCTTCACCATCAGAACAACAGCTCCACTAAGACAAAACTAATTGACTAATAAGGTTTACAAGGATGATTTTGGCATTCTGAAGTCTGGCCTTTGCACCAGAAGTAAAAGTCAAATGAAAGAGAAAAAGAGGAGGAGATTGTGTTGGGAAAAGACAGTGTCTGCTTTTAAAGTGTCCCCGCTGTCAGTGCAATGCATTACGAGGACACAAAGCAAGCCATTACTGCTTAGCATTTGTTGAATCTTCGAGTGCCCAAATAGTGACAGGTCTATTTCTCTTGTGTTAGTGAGAGAGGCACGCCAAGCGGAGGACACCTAATTACCCAGTATTGTGAAGCACAATGAAACTCTTGATAAGCCTAGCGGGGAGCGGAGATGTGCATGACTTTGTTCACACTCATGAGAAATGCAAAGAAATAATAATTTTAGTGGGATTATAGAGGCCTATATGTTTGGGGTTAATGTCCGTTTAAATAAACTCTTAAATTAAGATTCTTGCAGGTAATAACAAACTGTCAAATCCATCATTAATATTTTTGTTTGTTTCTGTGTAGAGGATGATTACAGCTTCTTAACTCACTGACTGCCAGGCATTTTCAGATTTGAGAAGTGCATTCTGCCAGCAATTTCAGGTGATTTGACCCAACTTTGAAGTGCCACAGAATATTCATTTTTTAGACAATGTAAACACCAAGGGCACCAAATTAAAGATTCACCTCTCTGCTTTACTCTGAAAAAAACAGTTTGTTTCTACCTCTTACCGTTCTTGCGTTATTCGCCATAGAACAAAGCATACTTTCACCCATAACACCTGGTCTGAGCAAGAAAACAGAGGAAACGAGCTGTATGTAAACAGGAACATATCAAGCAGAAAAGAGACTTTTAGATGCATTTGTGCTGCTTTAGTGACAACTCAAAACATCTTCACACTTGTTCCATTACAAAAATTATAAAAACATGACTCTGAAATAATACTTTTGATGGCAAATTGCAATTGCAATTTATTCACAGATAGAAAATTTAACTTTCTTCTATACCATCAACCAAAACGTCAAACAACAACAACACAAAGATCAATAAAACTATAGATGTATAAAATAGAATGAAGCATGTGAATTTGAGTGTGTGTGTGTGTGAATGTCAGTGTGCGAGTGAGTGTCTGTGTGAGTGAGTGTCTGTGTGTGTGAATGTCAGTGTGCAAGTGAGTGTCTGTGTGCGTGCGTGAGTGAGTGAGTGAGTGCGTGTGAGTGTTTGTGAGTGTGTCCGATAAATCATGATCAGGTTTGCTGAACGAATCCGAGGCATCAGTAACAACAGCAGCTGATACGCTGCGAGAGGCGGAAGGTGTGTCTCTGCTCGGGGCTCTTGCTCCGCGCAAATATGGCTGCAGAGACGGACCTCCACCGGGGTCTCCACTCTCTCCCCTCTCGACCTCACTCACTGATCCGCGAGTCAATCTCTGAAGCAGTGTCAGCTGCTTATAACAATTCTTTTTCTCCATCACTCTTGCTATACTATCGCTAAACTAGATCGCTGATCCGTCTCAATGCTACGCTATCATCGCGCTGCTACAGCAGCACGCTCTCCAAACACTCCCACACTCCTCCTCCTTCTCTCCACTGACTTATGACCTCTCCTGTGGTGCAATACTGCATCCTACTGGTGGTGATTTATCATTACAGGTACATTTGCACTATATATCAGTGTTGTGGGTCATTCACAAGGTGCGCCAGACATTACTGTAGCCTCCCGTGTAATAACACGAAAAACTCGTCAAACTCGTCAAACTCGTCATGGGCAGTGAGCGTTACTATTCAACATGACGAGTTTTGTCGTCATGGGCAGTGAATGAGTTAAAGAAGCTATACCCAATTTAATTTCTAATGAGTTCATAAAAATTCGTATTACTACATACAAGTAATTTGTAATTTAATTGAAAACTTGAGCTCATTGATTCAGCTTGTGTGTGAATTCAGGCCAGAAAAAAAATTTAGTCCGGGACCACCACGGACTACATTTAGACGCGAAACTGGCGGTAATCTTTCAGTTATTATACAGTATATTTTGTTAGCAGTGTGTTGCTTTTATACCATTTCATCAGTGATTGTTGCGCTAATGCTAATGTTTTCATACGTATCGGATCGCAAATAAAACTATAAGGCTTCGTGGAATGAGAGCGTAGGGAAAATGAGAAGCCTGTGAGCAAGATGCGGGGCGATGCTAAACATTCAAACTGAAATAAACAGAAACGGGTATAGGTCCTTTAAATCTAAGTTTGATGCTCAAGTGATTCTTAAAGGTGCAATTTTTCGCTTTTCTTCATTTTCCACAGTCCATCCTATGCACATGTGTGATACTAATATGGGTGATAAACAATACAACACTCAAAACACGCCAAATTATAGACATTTTGTGCATAGAGCTGATGTCACCTCATGTGAAACGCTTGGATCAGTGCTCCTCTGCCTGTGAGCCCACCTCCCCCCGCCTGCACGGTGACGTAGCATTACGATAAGTTCCGAGGTAAACAAGAGCTAACTGTACAGCTTTTGCTGCTACAGTCATTTCACACCTGAGAATAATCTTTTTCCAACAATGGCAACCCGTCACATAGAGCCCTATGTTCTCGATCCAGAATCAGACCCTGATTATTTAGTTCACAGTGACATACGGCAAATTAGTTGCATTGTACTGACAGAGGCTCCCGTTAGCGTCTTTTATGTTGGAAATAACACCAGGTTTCCAGATCAGCTTTTGAGTAGGTCCCGTTTCAAGGTAACTGTAGTTCTGGAATAGTCTTTGGTGGTGTCACCGTCACTCGCTAAGAAATATCTGCGAGTTTTGTCGCGGATTTCAGACTTGCACGGATACGAGGCAGATTCCTGTGAACGAAGTCAATCCCCATTCTCCGTCTTCGGCCAAATACTCTCGTCAAATATATACACCAACAACACATTTTCTCCAAATTGACATGAAGCTAACACAAAAAAGCACAGACGCTTATTTACTGTCTATGGACCACACGCTGGACCCGGAGAGGCTGCATGGACGGCACTGATTCGCTGGTTCAGTTTCTCCTCGCTGTCAATCAGTGACGCTTTTGACGTCACGGATTGTGCCACGTCACGATTTGAATCAGTGCCTCTCGAGAATAAAAGAGAAAGATCGCTCTTTAACTAAAGATTGACAAAATCAATACAAAAACTACCCTGGGCATGTGTATGAAGGCAAAATAGCACTGTAATCATGTTTTAAACTTTTGAGAAAAGTCAAAAAGCGTAATATGGACCCTTTAAGTTTGAAGCAATGTTAGTATTTTAAACTTTTGCTTAAAGGTGGTGCCACCAACTTACAGAAATTGGCATTACATACAGGTGAAACAACAATTAAAATAATGTTCAAAAGTTAATTTACCTAATGTAATCTAAAGGTGTAATTCAACTTATAAAGTGAAACTAATACAACAGACCAATTACACGTGAGATATATCAAGCCTTTATTTGCAGTATGGTTGGTCACTTTGTGTGTAATGAGTGACAGGTAAGGTCTACTCCAAGGTACTGGAGAGGAGGCTACGGCCGATGGTCGAATCTCGGATCCAGGAGGAGCAGTGTGGTTTTCGTCCCGGTCGCGGAACACTGGACCAGCTCTATACTCTCCATCGGATACTCGAGGGTTCATGGGAGTTTGCCCAACCTGTCCACATGTGCTTTGTGGATTTGGAGAAGGCGTTCGACTGTGTTCCCCGGGGTGTCCTTTGGGGGGGTTCTCCGGGAGTACGGGGTCGGAGGTCTTCTGCTGAGGGCCATCCGATCCCTGTATGACCGGAGCCAGAGCTGTGTTCGAACTGCCGGCAGTAAGTCAGACCTGTTCCCGGTGAATGTTGGCCTCCGACAGGGCTGCCCTTTGTCACCGGTTCTGTTCACTGTGTTTATGGACAGAATTTCTAGGTGCAGCCAGGGGTCGGAGGGGGTCCGGTTTGGAGACCACAGGATTTCATCTCTGCTGTTTGCAGACGATGTTGTCCTGTTGGCTCCAACGAACCAGGACCTGCAGCATGCACTGGGGCGGTTTGCAGCCGAGTGTGAAGCCGCTGGGATGAGAATCAGCACCTCCAAATCCGAGGCCATGGTGCTCGACCGGAAAAAGGTGCCTTGCCCTCTACAGGTGGGTGGAGAGGTCCTTCCTCAAGTGGAGGAGTTCAAGTATCTCAGGGTCTTGTTCACGAGTGAGGGAAGGATGGAGCGTGAGATTAACAGGCGGATCGGTGCAGCGTGCGCAGTGATGCGGTCGCTGTATTGGACCGTTGTGGTAAAGAGGGAGCTGAGCCGAAAGGCAAAGCTCTCAATTTACCGGTCAATCTTCGTTCCCACCCTCACCTATGGTCATGAGCTTTGGGTAATGACCGAAAGAACGAGATCGGGGATACAAGCGGTCGAAATGAGCTTCCTCCGCAGAGTGGCTGGGCGCTGCCTTAGAGATAGGGTGAGGAGCTCAGTCACACGGGAAGAGCTCGGAGTAGAGTCGCTGCTTCTCCACGTCGAGAGGAACCAGTTGAGGTGGCTCGGGCATCTGTTCCGGATGCCTCCTGGACGCCTCCCTGGGGAGGTGTTCCGGGCACGTCCCACTGGGAGGAGGCTCCGGGGAAGACCTAGGACACGCTGGAGGGACTATGTCTCCCAGCTGGCCTGGGAACGCCTTGGGGTCCCCCCGGACGAGCTGGAGGAAGTGTGTGTGGATAGGGAAGTCTGGGCGTCTCTGCTTAGACTGCTGCCCCTGCGTCCAACAGATCAGTGAGTGGATGCAAAATAACTTTCTCCAGCTAAATGCAGACAAGACTGAAATCATTGTCTTTGGTCCCCAGAAACAAAGAGAGGGTGTCATTTGTCAGCTTCAGTCTCTCTCACTAAAACCCTCAGAGAAGGTTAGAAATGTAGGGGTAATACTGGACTCAGACCTAAATTTCAATAGCCACATAAAATCAAAAACATCAACAGCTTATTACCATCTGAAGAACATTGCCAAAGCTAGAAATATGGTGTCCAAATCAGACCTGGAGATTCTTATCCATGCATTTGTCTCCAGTAGGTTAGACTACTGCAATGGCCTGCTCACAGGTCTGTCCAAACAGGCTGTAAAACAGCTGCAGTACATTCAAAATGCAGCAGCTCGAGTCCTGACTAGAACCAGGAAGTATGACCACATTAGTTCAGTTCTCAGGTCTCTGCACTGGCTTCCTGTGGCTCAGAGAATAGATTTTAAAACAGCTCTGCTTGTGTACAAGTCTCTCCATGGCCTCGCACCAAAATACATTGGTGACATGTTGGTCCCGTATGAACCGAGCCGGACTCTGAGGAGCTCCGGGACTGGACTCTTGCTGGTGCCCAGAGTGAGAAGTTTATGCTGCAAAAATCTGGAACAGTCTCCCTGAAAATGTGAGAGAGGCGTCTACGAATGACAATGTTTAAATACAGGTTAAAGACTCTTCTGTTTGCCTGTGCATTCAACTGAAGGATTTTAGCTCATTTCTTAATGCACCGTGGTTATTTATTTTTTAATTCCCTCTGTAATTTTAAAGTTTTTATGGTTTTAATTGTTGTGTGTTTTTAATGTTCTAATTGTGTTTCTGGTGTTTGTTTTATGTGATGATTTGTGATGTGGACTGTGAAGCGCTTTGTGTTGCACATGTGTATGAAAGGCGCGCAACAAATAAACTTTGATTGATTGATTACCTGAAGCCCCAGCTGAAATATCAAGGCAATGCTGTTGCTGCCAAACCAGCTGACCTGCTGTGGACTCACCACCTGCAGGAGGATCAGTAACGGGCTGGGTGGATGGAGTGTATATCAAATATTGGTTTCACATTTTAAGTTGAATTCTAGAAATATATTTATTTATATATTTATTTGTTGATTTGTCCATGTCGTCATTTTACATACATCATATATATTGTATTTACATTCGTGCATATGAAAAAAAAATCATATATCCTGTCCCTCGTTTTGCTGGTTGTATTCAACCTTTTTCACACCTGTAACCCTACCACAACAAAATAAAATGTTCCTAATTTTTTTTCAAGTTTCACCGTTAAAAGTACTTTTTAGAAATGTACAATTTTGCACTTTAGCTCACTACTATGTCTACACAGCAGACTGCTTGCTGCGCCAGTGACGAAAGTCTTCTCCAGCTGTCTACCTGTCTTCTTACAGTGGCAGAGACGACCTGATGACTAATGTCTTCCACTGAGGGAAAAGTAATGATTTTCTCAGCTGAGGTTAATGGATATGTTAACACACTGAAATGATTTGTTTAAGGGGAAATGACCGCAATCTATATTTGGTCATCTCTGCTGCACCAGGCCTGAATCCAATACCAATAAAAGATATGGTTTAAATGGTTGATGCTGCACATATTCATTTTGTATAATAATTTGCATGGCTCTTACTTGATTCTCTGCATTTGTGTTTCTATTTTTGACAACCACATACCGTTTTGGACGACAATATAACTCCTATAACCCAACCCTAAAAGTAAATGAACCATAGCAAAAACCCACAGTCTACAGTTCGCAAACGCGCATACCCTAAATCTAACTTCAGGAAAAATAAACAAAAAAACATTTGCGTAACAAACCAAACACAGACGTTCCACAAAGTAATCACAACAACCCTTGTCTAAAACAAGCAACCTAAAACAAGCAACCTTTCCTGTCATGTTATAGAAAAAAATGAAGGTACCACCCGCTGCTCTTCCCCCAGACAATTAAATGAAAAATATGAATTACATGAATACATCTGGTCCAACAAACTTAGAGTCTTACCTAGTTTTTCTTTTGTTGTTGAAGTGGCTGGACATTTTGATTCAACTGTAACCGTTGAATGACCGGGTAGATGTATGAGTAAATGTCTAAACTCAGATGGGCCAAAGTACATGTGAGACCATGTAGATTAATGTTCTCTTGGTATCGGTCTTAAAACGTAATGTTCATTGTTCTAAGCCATGCTTTTTATAATAATAATAATAATAATGCATCGGTTTTATATAGCGCTTTTTTGGACACTCAAAGACGCTTCACATGTGTCATTATTCATTCACTCCATGCACGATGGTAATAAACTACTACTGTAGCCACAGCTGCCCTGGGGCACACTGACAGAACCGAGGCAACCAGTATGCGCCATCGGCCCCTACGACCACCACCAACCATTCACACACACACCAGACTCATTCCAGGCAATGGGGGTGAAGTGTCTTGCCTAAGGACACAACGGCAGTTTGGCACTTTACAGCCGCAGCCGCCCCACTGTGGCTGGTGTTCCCAGAGGTTAAGTGTCTTGCCAAGGACACAACAACAGCAGACAGTGGGAGTCGATGGTGAAAGTCTTGAGCAGGGCTTGAACCCACGACCTTCTGGCTCAAAGGCCAACGCTCTACCAACTGAGTTACATGGCCGTTTTGCAGTTTCTTTATTTCCATTATAAATTCACATCTGGCCACTTCAGGTACTTAAAAAGACATTATACACCTGCCCTCAATTGGCTGAGCAGGTCACATGAGAGCAGCGAGTCAGTGAAAGTTGGACTCTGGCTTCTGGTGTAAAATATATAAAATATTAATAATGTCTAAAAATTTCGCTTTGATTAGCCACATTTTAAAAGTGGGTTTGTTTGTTGGATAGTGGCAGGCATACTTGGTAGAACATTTAGTATACTGAACATTTTCTGTTTAGGTAGTAACAGAAGTTAAAGTCTGCTCTGACCCATTGACTCACTGACCTGAAGAGACAGCTCCTTAAAGCTGCCTTTAAGCAGCTATAGGGGGAGCTATTGATGTTCCTGTCTCACCCCCCACTTCTATAATGATTGTCTGAGTGAGGAAGATATATAATCAGCGTTATTGGCAAAAGTAATTTGGCAAAACAGAAAATTGCATTTGAGCATCTGTTACACACCATGAAAATCTGAAAGAAAGATCTGTGCAGATCCATCCAACCCACTGATAAGAGAAAACAAATTAAACATTATGAATAATGTGTGAAAAGGAAAAAAACAAAACATTGACAAAAATGCCACATGAAAATAAACAAATATTTTCAAGAGATGAACGTCTAACTAAAATTATTGCGTGGTGTGCTATACCATGGAGCCAATTCAACAGGGCCCTGCGTATGATGCAAACTGACATAGAGCAAATGCAGCAGATGAGTATGCTGGTGAGTGCTTTCAGGTGTGAGGACGCACCTGAGGGCATTCACAACAAGTGGAGGTGCAGGCTGACTATATCTGTTGTTAGTGTTAAAAGATAAGAAAGTTTGACAAAGCTTAGATTGAACAGGAGACATTCTGCCAGCATAAGGTAAAGGTTTCAAGCTCATGTCCTGCCCCAAAATATGAAGATCTTTATCAAAACCTTTACAGAAGTGACAATGCTGCGAGGCGAGATAGGAGGATGGTGGCACAAAGTAGCCATATGCATAATGCCTGTACCTCATTGGAGAGAAAAAAAAAAATCTCTCTGTATTTTAACATTGACAACCTCATGGAGGTCTGCTTGGTATCTTTATGGCTGTTTGAAGGACAATGCAGAAATGACGGCCCAGCAGCACTACAGTCAGCATTCTCCCAGTGTGCCTGCAGCTATACTCTTTTATCAGGCTCATCTAAATGAAGCAGGCTCACAGCTGGAGAAAGGTGACCTGATTGCTAATAAAGCAGCAGTATAGTGCTGTTACTGCTGCAGGACACACCCACTATACTGAATACAAGAGCACCGTATGTGCTGTATGGGTCTGAAAAACCACTTTGAGGGAAGAAAACCTCTCCCTGGGTCTGCCACTGCTGTACTCTTTCTCTCCAGCTGAGTATTAAATTCAGAGCTGAGAAGGTGACCTGCGTGCTCTGCCATAAAGAGCAGGGTGCGGTAGGGAGGGAGGGAGGTGTGGTGGCGAGCTGCTGCATCAGCACATTCACAGCGTTTAGAGACACACATACACAGTGTAGTGCGTGCTCCCTCTTCCTCCTCCATGCGATGCGTCTGGGGAGATCAAGGGCGGGGCTGGTTGTCCACCTTACTCCCCCTTCCTCCACCCCAGAGCCACACACGCAGAGACTCAGGCCTGCTGCCAACCAACAGCCCTGCCGTTATACATATGTATAGAGCACACACCCTGCTCACACAAAGCACTTTGAATCAAACACATAAATGTACAAAGCCCAGAGTCTCTGGTGTACACCCTCTGCTCTGTCAAATGTGCGCCTTCACTCTAAACAGCTCCACCGGGATTGGCAGGCAGCGGGCAGAGGAAATAAATATGTTTCCTGATGACACACTTCTCTGACTGTGTTGGCACTGGGTTGGGAAGCTCTGCACTTGCATACATACAAGCAGTTGCTGCTTAGGTTTCTGTTTCAGAAATCCGCTTACTTGATGCTATAATAAAGGATTTATGTGGATCGCAGGAAAGAGTCTAACGAGTCACAAGGAAGGGCTTAAAAATCTATGAGACCTCCCCAACCTGACAGTCCCACCCACCGCGGTGCCCTCCTGGTCTCGTCAAGGTTGACGCATGTAGGCTCTTGTACTTGCCGTGCGTAACTGCACGGATGGCCACACCGTCAGCTGAATTGCAGCTCTGGCTCTGAGTTTATTGTTGGAGAAACCAGTCAAAATTGAGTGTCCATGTTTGGCCATATACTGTTTATTTTCCATGTGATATTGTGAGTAAAGTGTATCTGGCAAAAGCCATGGATCACTGTAGAGGCCTGCAGGCACGCTCTAGTCTGTCTCCAGTCCGCACGTTCCATCTCCCACTCTCTCCGCGCACACCAGACAAGTCTGAAGGACAGCTGACTTCCCCTTGAACAGACAGCAAAAAATGCATAGCTTATGTTGCCTTCCCCTTTTCTCAAACCATGTGTTTATACACTGAGCAAACCACAATACATAACTCATTTTAAAAAACAAAACACTGCAAAATTTGCAGTATTGCCTCTCACTGTCACCGCCCCACCACAATTGATTTTTGTTTTTTTTGGACTTTATATTTACATATACACACACATATGTGCACTCAAACACCTATATATATTTACAGTATATACACATGAAAACATACATACTAGGGCTATCAAACGATTATATTAATTACGTTATTAGTTTAAAAATTAATTAATCATAATTAATCACATTTTGAACTATCTGCAAAATTATGCCATATTTTTCTGTAAATGGAAAGATAAATGACATCATAGTCTACATACAGTATGTACTATATTTGTTTATTATAACAATAAATCCACATAGAACGGCATTAGCATTATTAACATTCTGTCTTTCTGGAGTAGACAGTATTTTTTCTAAGCTGTTTTAAAAGTTTTATTAAAAATAGCAGTGATGGGCAAGCTACTTGATTTGTGTAGTGAGCTTAGCTACAAGCTACAACAATAAATTTAGCTTCACTACACAGAAGCTACCACCCATAAAAATGTAGTAAGCGAAGTTACAAAATCCTGTCAAAAATAGCTTGATATATAGAACCTACTTTCAATTAAACAAACTGCAGTCCATGCATTTTTTTCAGACTGTCAGTCAAAGGTTAGAAAATAGATATTTATTGAACAATAGCCCAAAACACCAAAAATGAAACACAAGAATGCCTTTTGCAATCGTAAACAAAATAGAGAAATAATAGCAATGAGCCATCACAAATTAACATGTATTTCATAAGAACTGTTTTTTAATTGTTGTTTGTAACAATAGCCCAATATACACAGAAGAGGAAGAGGGAACTGAAGCGAAAAAATGATCAAAGAAGAAATCGAGCCCGAGTGAACAGTAGCTTGCTTACATCATATCCTCTGGAGAGACCTGCGGGAGCGGGACCGCATCGGACTAACTTTGGACGCGGAACTAGCGGTAATCTTTCAGTTATTGAACTGTATATTTTGTTAGCAGTGCGTTGCTTTGGTACCATTTCATCAGTGATTGTTGTACAGCTTATAAGAAGTTGTCCTAATGCTAACTAATGCCTAGCTGCTCTGTCCACATCTCACACAGCATGTGTCCGCGGAACTTCTGAGTGTTATTATGGGATGCATGGGCAGGTCATTCATACACAAGCTCATTGATTCAGCTTGTGTATGAATTCAGGCCATAAAAAGTGCTGAATAGAAACTTTGCGTGACGCTTGTTCTCCTAGGCCACGCCTCCTCTAGTGTCTGCAGCGCATGCAAACAAGAGCAGCATGGCAGCGGAGAGTGGCTATTGACCCCGTGCATATGACCCGGCCACGCCCCCTCTCCATGACGGACGGCTAAAGTGTCATTGTTTACTCAACTGCGAGCCTTAGGAAACTTGACAAAAACAACCCGTTTCACCAAATAACAGCTAAAACTGTGATATTGTGCAGTGTGGTTGGTTGTACTAACAGGCAAAGACATAAGCCAAATGTGTCTTATTATCAGACACCTGCTCGTGATGAAGACAGAAGACGACAATGGCCAGTAGCAATCAACCAAAAGGACTGGAAGCCATCCGAGTACTTCCGAATTTGCAGTGAACACTTTTTACATGATAAATCAATTACAATTTTGTATTTATTTTCTTTCTATTAATTTATTTGGAGGACAATGACACAACGAACGCTTGAAGTCAAAGTGTGCTCTTACTATTGTCCTGTATCTGCGCTGCAACATTGAAATTTCCTCACTGTGGGACGAATAAAGGATCTCTTATCTTATCTTAGACGTCATTTGCGTTTTTCACTATTTTGCTCTCCGTCAATATTTATCATGTTTGGCAGTGAAAAAAAAGACACAGAAAAGTGGACTATTGCAAATGCGCTAATGGTACCAGCAAAGTGTACATTTAAATCTGCTCCAGTGTAAGGGGATGCATTGTTAACGACATAATGATCATGCAGGGTGAAATCGGGCAAAGTTGGACATTTCAATGACAGTCGTGGTGTTATCTGCTGAATGCTTGGTGGAAACTTGTAAAACTGTTGGTTAGAGCTTGAAAGCACTCGAGTATATGGCACTTGAGCTTCAGGTGGCGTCATCAAGCTCATGCCCTTGTCCTCTCCTCGGTGATTGACAGCGCTTCTGACCAATAAAAATTGACGTTTGCCGACATCAGATTGTTTTGGTATCAACTCCGCTCGGCTAGTACCAGGGCTAAGTCGTTACTAAAAAAGTACCGAGTAGCGGCTAAAGCGGGGAAAGTCAAGTTGTGTAGAGTAGAGTCGAGTGGAGTCGTCCCCGTGGAAACAGGCCTATAGACACATGCATGTGTCCGCAGGACTTCTGAGTGTTATTATGGGATGCATGGGCGGGTCATTCGGCCCATGCATCAAATGCATAATTTTTTGAAACGCAATTAAATAAAAGAATTAATTACCGTGCGTTAACGCGATAATTTTGACAGCACTAATATATACACATGAAAACCTATATTTTTTTATTTCAATAAACATCTGGACATAGTCTGGAACAATTTTGGGTTTTTTTGTGCATTAGAATGGCAATTTTGCCAATTAACAGATTTTGGCTCCAATAATAAGGCAGACTGCACACTTTTGTAGTAGAATGATTGGTTGTACAGTTGTTTTATAAGTTTTTCCCCAAATCTCCACAAAGTATGTCATATATGGCTGTATCAACGTGTTGTACAACAGATGCAAGGACTTGGGACACAAAATGTGTTTCACTTTGGGTAGGATTGCAAGTGACTTGTATATTTTGTATTTCACATGCATGTGCCACATGTAATGTGGCACATGCAATGTGTTACGATTGACCTGCTCTAACCGACTATTGTCAATAGTAATTTCGGCAGCCTTGATTGTTTCTCTGTTACTAAACATCATAAATTTGTTTTATTTATTTATATTTAGTGAACGTTTATTTATGTCAAACCATTGTTTAAGGATTTTTTATTCAGTTTCCCTGGGCAAGACACTTAACCCCAATGTGCCTGAAGTCGCCGCTGAAAGACCAAGGCGGCATCTGTGTCGAAGGAGCAGCCATCTTCCCGTAGACCCACCACCTGCAGGAAGATCAGCAAGGGACTGGTGCTATGTGAATTGGGTGGCAGCCCTGACCCAGAAATGGAAAAAAGGGATGTAAATGAAATTAAATGAAAAAACTGAATACAGTTTCCACTGTGTCAAGAAGTTTAACATAATTTCCAGAGCAAAAAATATTAGTATTGTCTGCAAATAAAATCAAATGTTTTGTCACTTCCATTATGTAATTTATATATTATGAAAATAACGCCCAATATTGAACCTTGTGGTAGTCCGCATGTAATCTCTTTTACTGTAGGTCTGATTTTAAGTTTTGTAGTTGTACGTACTGTTGTCTGTTAGTCAACCGGATCAAGAGGTTTTGATCCAGTTGTTTGCAGTCCCGCTGATTCCATAACGCTCTAGCTTTTTAAGGATGTGATGGGCAAAAGTATCAAAAGCCTGTCTTAAGTCTACAAATACTCCCACTGCGTTTTCTATAACTGTAGGGTCATTCTTCATTTATATTTTCATAATCCATATTGATTATCTGATAATATATCATATTTATAAAGAACATTTGTTAGCCTATGCTTATATAGCTTTCAAGTATTTTTGAAAACTGTGATAAAATATAAATGGGTCTGTAATTGGAAAATAGGCCTGATTGTGAGGACAGATTATAGATGTAGGTTAGTGGCTGAACTGTATAAACAATAATTTATTTGACTGTTTTCATGTCTATATCATCATTATCAACATTTTAACAATTTTTAGAACCTCTTGCTCCTCTACCTTTTTTTTAGGAATATTGAATACATTTTAGATTCAGATTCAGATTCATTTATTTGCCATTTGCAGTAAAACCACATTGGAAAAACTGTGCAAGACTACCCCGGTGTGCACCAGACAGAGAAGACGACACACACCAGAGCTCTTGCCACGGCGCCATCTTTACGGCGCCATGCGACAAACAGTAGAATAAACAGCAGAGAGCAATAACATACAGTTTCACAGACAGTTGGATAGACACATTGTGCTTTGTATAAAGCACGGATTTTTTCTCGGGATGAGCACCTCCGACAGCCGGCCAATGTGGCTGTCAGAGGGGGGCGGGGTCAGGGAGGGGGGTGAGTCGGAAACACAGTGAGGAGTGGAGGGGAGGGAGGGAGCAAGATGGATAGGTAGAGGGAGGCGGGGGTAGGGGATCCAAGCTGGAGACTGAATAGTGTGAGTTGTTGTAGATGGGACCTTTGTTATTATGGCCTTGGCCGAGGAATGTGAGATAAGAGTGGAGAGAAGGCACAGGAGGAGAAAACACATCGCCTCAGGGGGACAATATTAAATGCAATATAGCAGTTAAAAGCAGGCAGATATTCTATTAAATCCAATTAAACCGAATTGCGGCGCCCTCAGACCCCGTACACAGGGGCAAATCCAAGCCGGGTCAGAGAGTTCAAGCCTGGCAAACGATGTCATTCAATCTCAACTCCAGAGTTTTGTTCCCTTCGAGTGAACGAGCTGCGAGATCTTTTATCAACTGTTCCACCAACACCACTCTCCTTTGTCCAGACACGGCACTCTCAACCACGACGCGGCTAAGCTCCTTGTACATCCCATCAATTTTGTCGGCCAGCAGGTCGTGAATCTTGCGAACTGCCATGCCTCCAAATTTGTGGTAGAAGAGAACTGCTCCAAACCCAAACAGGAGGATTCCCACCACCAAAATGCCAAAGATATATACGTCTTCCGAATCTTCAATGGACAGGGTCGACAGACAGAGGGGCTGAAACTTGTTCCAGCTGTCAAGAGTATACCCCGCTGGTGAAGTCCCGTCCGGGCACACGGGCTCTCCAGACCCACGCTTACGTGTTGAAAAGATAGAATCAATTGCGTTGAGGGACCAGTTAATCATTTCCATTCTTGTTAAAGTTGTCTGTGGCAAAACTCCAGGAAAAAGACAAAAACAGGAGATAGCAAGCAGTCAGAAGCAGGAGCGGTCTGAGACACGTCTTTGCTCGACGGAGGCGGAAGTGAACCTTTTATTATCAAAGAGCTCTAAGCCTCTTTTACCTTGGGTTCCTCAATTCTTTTAGCCAAATCACTGCCCATATTTGCCAAATATGTATTGAATCCATCCACAATACGGTTACTCTCCATGTTGCCTTGATTATCTCGGTTTTGTTCTAGCAAACTACTGTAGTATTGTTCTTTAGTTTTACTCAATATCATTATTAGTTTTATACCTTGTTTCTGATTCTTGGGTAATACTTTTTATGAACCGTTTATATGAAAGTTTGTTTTCTTTTTTACTGAACGCTTTAATCCCTGTGTTATCCAGGGCTTTTTGGAAAATGTGGACTTCCTTTTACACAACCGCTGGACAGTTTTTGTCATAAATTGTTGTAAAATGGGTCTGAAATGTTTCATATACATCGTTTGGGTCATTTTTTGTGGACACCTCATCATACATTTCCATATTTAGTTCTTCTTTAAGACCATTTATGGCAGCAAATGATTTACACCTCACAAATGTGAAATTATCTCGACAATTCTCTGGCTATTGACTTTGCAGTATTATAAAAACAGGTAGATGGTCCCTGATGTCTTTAATCAGAGGCCCTCTAAATATTGTAATACTAGTTTTATTTGTTGAAAATTCTATCAATTAAGGTTTTACTCCCAGTTGTTATTCTTGAAAGTTCTTGGATTGAAGTCTCTACTGCTCTAAAAGAGGTCTACTTTTATTAAATCAATGTCGAAATCCCCACATACAAACCTAAGTTTGTTACTTTTAGGAGCAGTATGTAAAAATCTGGCCAAAAGTGGTACTGCAGTCACAGTCAATATTTTGTAGTCCTCTCCCACTCTCCATAACTCAGGTGGCCAGATACGCACCAAAGCCAGCAGCAAACACGAGGAATGATTTTATCAGTTGTTTGTCTGTCTCCAGCCACATTGCCGTGATAGCCGTGCTAATGTTGAATGAATGTTTAGAATGAATGTTTTTTTTATTTAAAAAATTTGAGATGAGAAAAACAAAATAAAAGCAATGTAATTATACATTGATTATGCAAAATAAATAAGACATTGATGTCCAAATTAGGAGTGGGAAGAATGGATTTTGGAACATGTTTCTCCAGCGTATCAACATCAGGGTTTCTTCCAGAGGATATCACCCTTTAATGTTTTTAATTCCCTATTTTTTAGACATACATGTATACTACAAGTCCCACATCAAGAAGAGACTAACATTATTTTAATTGGGTACATGTGGTCTCAAATGATTCTTATTACAAATAAACTTTAAACTGCAAATAACAGCTTGTTTTTACTTTTTACCGTTTTTGAGCAATCTGTCATAGACTATAACATTATATAGTTTTTAATCCAAAACACATTTTGCCTGGACTTAAACCTGGGTTGCTGGGGAGTCAGCGCTATGACGTAACCATTAGACCACCATTGCATACAATGAACAATTGAGTCCAGGCAGGTACTTCAACTGTCAATGAAGACTGCACTCAACGCAGCAAGTTTTGCATCACACAAAAAGTTTTTATTCGCCTTCAATCGTCTAAATTTTTCAAAGGCGTCCCGATATAAATCCTCGTTTTAGTCATTGTTTAATGATTTGAGAATCATAACAAGACCTTTTTTAGTTCTGCGGCCACATGTTATTTTACCAGTGATATTAGCTAGCCGCTGGGAGTTCTGGCAACCCGGATCACGGACTTCCAGACTGGTGAAACGGCGGAGGGTAGGACATCGAAATGAAAACAATAACAACTTTTACGGGTCATAAAAATAAGTTTGATATTCAAATATCTCAGCTGAACGACTGTTATCAGTTAGAGATATATTTGAAAAGAGCATGATTTACTAAGGCCTGTTGAAATATTGGGGCCATTTAATGATGACTTGACATGCAAATTTTACATACTATACTATAAAATATTACTATAAAATACACTCACTGGCCACTTTATTAGGTACAAATTGTACCTAGTCGGACCCCGTTTTGCCTTCAAAACTGTCTTAATCCTTCGTGGCATAGATTCAACAAGGTACTGGACACAGTCCTCAGAGAGTTTGGTCCATATTTTATAGCATAACATAACATGCAACATTCTGCAGTTTCTGCAGATTTGTCGCTTGCACATCCAAGATGCAAATTTTCTGTTCCACCACATCGCAAAGTTGCTCTATTGGATTGAGATCTGGTGACTGTGGGGGCCATTACAGTATAGTTAACTTATTGTGATGTTTAAGAAACCAGTCTCTGATGATTTGAGCTTTATGACAAGGTGTTTTATCTGCTGGAAGTAGCCATCAGAAGATGGGTACACTGTGGTCATTAAGAGATGGACATGGTCAGCAACAATACTCAGGCGAGCTGTGGCGTGGCAACGATGCTTAATTGGTACTAAGGGACTCAAGGAGTGCCAAGAAAATATCCCCCACACCAGGGGCAGGATGGATCCATGCTTTCATGTTGTTGACTCCAAATTCTGACCCTACCATCCGAATGTCGCAGCAGAAATTGAGACTCATCAGACCAGGCCACTTTTACCAATCTTCTATTGTCTTGTGTATTATTGTGTAATGTTTCTCATATTGTAAAAGTCACTTATAATTGCTTAGTGCTCATATTGTTTGTCAGAACCTTGTTTACTTTGACCATGTACACGCTCGTGGGCGCTTACTTTTCTGTCTTTCGAGGATGTGCCATCAGAATGTATTTAGCAGCAGTCACATTTGCATGTGATTTGACCAGCTTCTCTCTTGATGCGGGTCAGCCCGTGTGTAAATGGCCCGGAAGATGAAAACTCCTCGAGCGCACAGGCTACTTGTGTGTGGTAGTATTCTCTGTGTGCAAGGGGCAAGTGACGCCTTCATACTTTACTCGCATACTTTACTCGCTCGCGTACATGACACGTATGAACTCTGATACATTATGCGAGCTTCCCACCCTACCTTTGCGATCAACTGGTAGATCGACACATTTAGCACCCCTGATCTAGACTACAGGCATTCCCTCTGAGGAAGGCGGTTCTTTCTTGAAATTCGGGAAAATCTTTTAGCTTGTGCCGTGTCATCAAAGTGTTGCTGCGTCATCTAATTGAACAGAGGAGTTTTTCTGCCTCTCGAGAATGAAAGGGAAAGATCGCTCTCTAACTAAAGCTTGAGGGAATCAATGATACAACTACTTTAGGCGTGTGTATGTAGGCCAAATAGCACTTTAATAATGTTTAAAGCATAGACAAGTCAAAAAGCGTAATATGGGACCTTTAAGTTGTGCATTCAGGACAAAATGGGCCTCAAGGTTGTGTCTATATGACTGTCGTACAGAAAGGCTTAGCCATATAATCCGATCATTGAGAGAGAAATAGGGAGAGTCCTCTGAGGAACAGATGTAATTTCAGAGCACCAAAAACAGCTTAAAATGCTCCTGATCACATTATCTAGCCATCACAAAATAGGATTTTTGCACTGCCACAGTGAATGCCCATTACAAATTACTTAAGGACTGCAGAACTGTAACTCAATAGAGCTGGGAGGGCTGGGAAGGCTGGGGGAAGGGCAAACACAGGAGCAGAGATGGGGATCGATACTTATCAGTAATAATTACATCCTTCCTCCCACTTCGCTCCTCTCCTCCACATGCATAAGCAAAAGCTCATATTTACATTGTGGATTTCCCAGCTCGATAAGACAATTAACATTATGGGATTAAGAAAGTCCTGATGATTTGAAGCAGAGGTCCAGGGATGACAGTGCTTACACTGTCTTCACCGTTGAAATATGGTGAAAAAAGGTGGACCCAACGAGAAAATTCCAATGTCTCGAGTCAGTCACTGACAAGAAAATAATAAACCAAACACAAATCTCTCTGTTGTATTCCATTTTTCAAGCTCAAAGAAATTCATCATAGATGCTTACTACTATTTATACCGGATAATCATCATTATGTAAAGCATCTGGAAACCCAGCAGGGAGACCAATGGAAAGGAAAATATATAAATGAGGGGTGAGAAAAACAACACATTTGTCCTCTATCACAGTCTTTGTGCCCTCTGTGTTGCTGCTGTTAAAGATAAAGTTTGTCCTTCCAAACAATGTTCAATCAGGTTATACAGAATCAGTATGACCACATATGATATCACTTAAATTTACAATTTAATTGAATTAACCATACAAAAAGCAAAATACAAAACTGTGGCTAACTTTAGTAATTTCATAAAGTTACTTCCAACATCAGACAAGATTCAGAAAATACGGTTTCAAGACGTGATATAGTATGATCACATAAGGCCCAGTTACGTCACCGTGAGCCGCGAGTGTTTTGTCTTGAAACTACATACTGGATAAATTATTAAGAAGAAAGGATGTAAAAATAAGTGCCTATCCCGTAAAATAAATCACTATAGTAGTAATAGTAGTAGTCACTACTCAAAAATAGCCTCACCGAAGCAGGCGCGGGGAATAAACAATCTAGTCTTGAATGACGCTGTCAGGTGACCTCAACGACAAAAACAAATAGATTTGTAGATGCTGCCCATTCCTACAGTCGAGTCACCGTCGCTCAGAAACATTTTACTCAAAATATAATAGTAATAATGTTACTAATAATAATGCATTGGTTTTATAGCGTTTTTTGGGTCACTCAAATACACTTCACATGTCATTATTCTTACTACTACTTTAGCCACAGTTGCCCTGGGGCACACTGACAGAAGTGAGGCAACCAGCATGTGCCATCATCCTCTCTGACCAAGCATTCACGCACACATCAGACTCATTCAAGGCGAAGTGAGTAATTTGTTTTGCCTAAGGACACAACGACAGTTTGTCACTTTACAGCCGCCCCACTGTGGCACCTGGTGTCCTAAAAGTCTCCCCTCACAGTACTAAACAAGCCCTGCCTTGCTTAGCTTCAGAGGTCTGATGGGATCTACTTTTCACATGCAGGTATGGCCAAACTCCAGATGGCTTGGACAGTGCAGGTGACAACAACAACAACAAAAACGTTTTTTAACTATCAGGAGAAGTGCTGCAGCAAGAATTGTCCTGGCTACACTAGTAATTTACTTTCATGTTCTGCCTTTTTAGTTGATCTTTACTTAAGTGACTTTAATAAAGCAAACATACAAACTTGATTTTGTTCTCTTTTTTGTGACACGAAGTAATCCAAAAATAATGTAATTTAGTAATTTTTATTTCGTTATTTTAATTTTTAGAAGTAACTAGTCATTTGTAACTAATTATGTTTTCAAAGTTAACCATCACTGGTGAAGACACTATCAGCCTTCAGATATAATTTTGGATCTGCTAACATACTGTAGGTACATTTTATTTAAAAGTAGTGCATTATAAGATCATTTCCTCGGCTCCTCCTTAAACTGCCTTTCGAGGTCTAAAATAGCCACGTCATCGGTCAGCTCGGCATTTGAACATAGATCCAAAAAATGTGAAGTTACATGTCTTTAATTCAATAATTTGTGTTTGGTTACAAATTGATGTACAGTAAATAAGGATTCTAACCCAATATGGAAAAATTACTGAAACCTTGGGCTCCATGGGGCGTAAGCTTGTATGAGGGAGGAGGAAGGAAAGTATAGTCATTAGGTGACAAGACGAGGAAACAGAAAATATATACTTAAATCTGAGCTGTATTTTAGCCTGACGGCATCATTTTTCCTCTGTACTTTGCGGTGCCCTGCCCGTGCTCCCCCTGCACTCACACTGCCACAGAAAAGTGTGCGTTTCTGCCGCATTAACGCAGGACTTCTCAGAGGTTAATTAGGAGAAGTGGTTTGGAACTAACTTCCTGGTGTTAAGCACTCGGTGTCTGCTGAATGGCCTTGGGGTGGGAATTTAAATCTTACTGAAGCCAAACTGCCTCTTTAAATTTATTTAAATGACATGTGCATGCATGGCTAAAGACATGATACCACTAGTTCAAATGCTGCCATTGCTGGGAAAGGCTAGCTTAGAAAGTGAAAATGAATATGCTGAACTGTACCCTCCTGGAACAGCTGCTGCCAAGGTGCCCTTGGACAAGGCTATGTGTAAGGAGATAATCTTAATAAAGCAAAAAGTGAGAAAAAAACATACGCTAATGGGAGAAAGAGCTTTCAGACACATAAGAAATGGGAAATTAAAGGCCGATCATGTTTGGCATTAATGAGGAGATGTCACTGGAGGTTTAAGTTCACTTCACAGAGCAGGTCCCAACTGGCCAAGCCCTCAGATAAGCCTCGAGTCACTCCACAGGGCAGCAGCAGGCCAGAAACTGCACTCTGACTGACAGCACACAGACAAGGGCCAGCATTGATCTCCAACTTCTTGCTGGAACATAGGCTCTCAAGGCTAAATGCTTCTGACATGGTAACCATCTATTATATATGATCTCTCTCCGTGGAGGATTAGCCAACACTGATCAGAAGATAAAACGGTACGATGGTTAAAATCACTGCTAATTACTTTTTTGATGTAGTCAGTAGATTGACATATGAGAAGGGAATCGTTTTAAAGCAGCGTTTAAAAGTCATGACCTATGTATTTTAGGTGGTCCAAGCATTTTCCAAGTCACATGTGGAGAAGTGCTAGTGTGCGCAGGCCTGTGGGTTCATTAGTCAGTGTGTTGTGTAAAATAGGCGGGGACAGGTGATGGAGCCTGGTGTGATGACGCATCAACAACATCAGCTATGGGTGGTGCTACCGACAGAGGCAGCAGATGGCAGGAGAGAAGAACAGGGAAAGAGCGGGAGACAGACAAATAGCCCTCACACACATTCAGTAAACCAACGCCAGAATGACCAAAATGTTATATTGGTTATGCAGTCTCATCTAACAAAATAGATTTAAAAACAGATAAATAAATGCTCAGATGGAATTGGAGAAAAGACAAAGACTGAAGCAAACGCTAATTCTTTAAGAAGCAGAGGAGCCTCATGAGTTGGTCAAGTCACAGGATGTTATAAATACATATGTCATTCTATAATCTTGTAGACCAGTCCTGGTTAAACTCCATATCTGTGAGTCTGAGCCTGAGGGTCTCACTACAGGCTTTTATTGTCCTTCCAGATGTCCACAGCCCCTTTGACCCCAGAGAAGGGTCAGTAGAGTCAGCTGTCTCTCCAGTTGGGCCCAAATGTTCCCAACACTATTCTATACATATGAAGATACATACAGGCCCGTCCTAAGGGCTGTGCGACCTGTGCCGTCGCACAGGGCCTCGCACCACACAGGGGCCTCGCAATCTTCCTTCCTTTTATTTTATTTTATAAATACACTAGTTCAAGGGTCCCCAAAGGGCAGACTGCACTCCAAATTTGGAACCCTAAACCCCTTTCTCTGGACCTCTTTGATTTCGTTTGATCAAAAGAACATTTTTACAAGTAAAGTCAAATTTTCACAAAAGCGATTTGTAAACAGGCAGGCGCGCGGGCAGCTATGTATGCAACGGCCTCCGAGTCAGATAACTTTAGCAGTGTCTGAGTGAGATACAAAGAAAGTAACGGGAATGATCGCAGTGTAGGAGAGATGGATACTCGCGGAGGAGGAGCAGCTGATACAGGTGTGAGCAGAGGAGCAGACCCCTTTGTGTGAGCAGAGGAGGAGGAGGAGGAGGAGGAGGAGGAGCAGTGATTACAGGTGTGAGCAGAGGAGCAGACCCCTTTGTGTGAGCAGAGGAGGAGGAGGAGGATCAGCGGTGTGACAGGTGTGTGAGCGCTGCTATTGCCAATGTTTAGTCCGAATATCCACATCAAAAACATATTTTTAAAAGCATTAGCAAACACACTGTATGTCTAGCTTTAGCTAGCTGGAGTGTTTTTGTTGTGGTCAGAGTGTGTGGAGGAGGAGGTGAAGAGTATTTTGTTGTTGTCAGTGTGGAGGAGGAGGAGTGTATGTTGTCAGAGTGTGTGGAGGCATGGCAAAAACGTTATTTGATGAGAAAATAATAATATTGACTCCGCCTCATAGCCATTTTGGCGCATTTTGCCCAAATCTAACTATTAGAAGAAAAAGACTCCTTTTGGTTCAATCTTTTGAGTTGCTCTACCATTTTGCCACAGGACGAAAGAGACATGTCAGCTAAAAAGACCGCGACCAATATTGCACGTAGAGTGTGTGTGCGTGTGTACGTGCGCGCGCCAAACGCTGCATAGGAGCGAAGACACTCGGTTACGCGCGTGCTGATCTCGTCAAGCACCGCGCGAGGTGGTGCTGAATTCATGTCAAAGATTATAACAGGAAAAACTTTCCTCAGATCTGGGAAAAAAGTGTCAGGGCAGGGCCTCGCGTTTCGAGTTCGCACAGGGCCTCGCACCCCCCTTGGGACGGGCCTGGATACATAAATATAATCAGTGTTGGGCACGTTACTTTGAAAAAGTAATTAGTTATAGTTACTAGTTACTTCTCCCAAAAAGTAACTGAGTTACTAACGGAGTTACTCCACTATAAAAGTAACTAGTTACCAGTAAAAGTAACTATTGCGTTACTTTTTCGTTTTGTTCTGGAACATAATGTGCACCCGACGTGCGCATTTTTACCTTTAACAGTGCCAATATTTCCATCTATGAAAAGGCTGTTTTTGCTGCTGAAGTCCTGTTCACTCTTCCTATTGCTTTTTCTACTCTGGGGACAGTGTCATTTCCCCGCAGAAGTCCCCATAGTTACATTAGCTCAGCGGAGCGACTCTCAAGGAGGAGACAGGTGCAGAGCATGGTGCGGAGGCAGAAAACATGTGTTAGTGCTATCTGAGATCGCTCTGATTTCCTCGCGTCAGAAAGTAGCTGTTTCAGCAGAAAACTAACGTGAAGTAACAGCTACTGCATGTTTGTTATGTTATGACCCGTCCGGCATCAGCCTCACTGTATGATATCAAGGCCTGTCTGTTTGTAGCCAATGTGCAGCTATAATGGTTAGTTTATGTAGAAGTTGCATATAAATCAGAAATCGGCTGCACATTTAAATAATCCCAAACAAAGTAGAAGTGATACATGTATAAACATGCAATTTAAAAGAACATACTGAGGGTGACGGCTATAGCCTATTGCAGTCACAAATGTAAGTGGAAATGTTAAAAAGACTATGTGACTTACATTCGCATTTCATATGAACAACATTTTGGCATGTTAATTTGGAAATAAACGATATTTTGCTGGACAAGTAGGTTTTGTTTCCGGGCAAGTAAAAAATACCTGCCACTTCAAGTACCTCATCACGTTAATGTCTAGTCCTGACAAAGGGAATACATTCAGCTAAAAGACAGGTACATGTTGTGGTATTGCATGTTTTTTGTGGAATCATCGTGTAGTAACGCAAAATGCACAAAGCTACTTTGTTTGACTAAGCTAATGGCATTTTTTATATGTAAAAAGCAGCACCGCCTGGTGTAAAGGCTTATGATATTTGTCCAATGAAGTGTATGTTTAAAGCATGTTTATAATTTTATTTGTAGTTTATGTTAGATGTTTTCCTTTCCACACTGCTGCCAATTGATGGAGGAAAGCTACAGCAGGAGGTAAGTGGGATACAAAAGAACTGTTATAAATGATAGTGAATGTATGTACTCGCTGAGGGATGCAATAGTTTTTTGGGGGGGGGGGGCATTAGACATTGGGTTGGATCCTGCGCTCCTGACTTGTTTTCGGCTTTTTGAATGTAATACATTGTATCTTAACTGCTTTAAAGTGACTCAATGGTGTAAACGTGTTTGGGTCTGGAGTTTTTTTTACTGTAATGCCATTGGTTAAATTATTGTT
Organism: Knipowitschia caucasica; assembly: GCA_964034765.1. Classification (NCBI taxonomy): domain Eukaryota; kingdom Metazoa; phylum Chordata; class Actinopteri; order Gobiiformes; family Gobiidae; genus Knipowitschia; species Knipowitschia caucasica. The sequence goes on along the minus strand of OZ035824.1, from coordinate 47,618,348 downwards.
GAATGATGAGAAAGGCTGTCAAGCGATCTTAGATTTTTTTATTCGCTTGATACACTTCAAACAAATTATCTTCGTCTCTTGCATCCCTGTTATGTTACATACTTTACAATACTTGCATGTGATGACGGTTGTGGTATGGGCCACACTGATTTTGTTTCGGTAATTTAGATGCATAATGAGGTGTGGCCCTGCAAGATTTGCGGTGAGTCCTTGGCAACAAGAGAGTGAGAGATTTTCCATCAGTTGGCATTATATACTGTTGTTATATCTATATGAACCACAATCAGAAATATGAAACATATTCAAGATAAGAAGTGCTGATACTTCCTAATTCGTGGTGTTTTTTAGTTCTATGTTGTTTCGGAGGATGCCAACCGCGGCTATAGAAAAGAGGAGGAAGTCGTATTCCGAGCCTATTATGAATACAGGGGGAGAAGCCAGGAGACTTGAGTTCAGATCTACAGGTAAAATGTCCAATCTGTTCTTGTTTCAGGGTATTAAAAAGTACCGGTACCTTATGCTGATATGTCTATCATTAAGAGTAGTAGTATCACCAAATCCTCTTCATCCGCTGCATAGGCTAAAAGTCAGCATATGCAGATTAGTTAAAAAACATTTTGGGTCTCAGTGGACCAGTAGAATAAGCTACAATCATGTAGAAAAGGTTAAATCATCTACTGGGACTGGTTTTGGTAAGTTGAGGAGGTTTCGCTTTTAGTGACCACAAGCTTCTTCAGAGCTCGTTAAAGGTCATAAAAGGAACACTGTTTACGCTATTTACCCAAACTGGACTATACTATAACTATAAAGACCCAGGTGCCTTCCAGAAGGAGAGAAGCCAAAACTGCCAAAATGTCTATTCATATGGTGTTTCAATATCACCGCAACGTTACCAAAACCCAGTCCCTGGCGATGAGTTTAACCTTTTATAAGATGGGACATCTCCCTGGGATTGAAGAGAGCCTTCACAAACATCTGACCAGATGACATTCCCCCAGCCCGCTGGATGGAATGGTCACTGGAAAACTTCTAGTTGGACATGAATGAACATGAGCGGGCGAAAGCAGCTGGTACCTGTATGGTAGGAATGTAAAGGTGCACCGATCTGATCGGTCACCAGCATGATTGGTCGATCCACGGCCTAATTTTGTGAGCGGTGATTGGTGATAATGCGCCGATCAGAGGGGCCCGATCAAATGTAGATTTCAGACTTTCTTGACAGTAATAATCTGGTGTAAACTCCTCAGGATAGCGCCGCTCTAAAACCGAGTTTTAAAAGGTAATTCGTGCTAAAAACCGCTCTGGAAGTGAAATGCTCGGCGGTATCCCGCGCGCAGGTCCCGGCCTCCCTTTCCAGACTGCTGTGTAACTAATACAAAACAATGGAATGAAGCTGAGCTAACCCGCTATTGCTATTGCTTGAAGGACAAAAACATGAGTTGGTGACCATAAAATATCGCGTAGGGTACGTCTAAAAGTAGTATAGGAGAGGTATGTTGCCATGTACCATTAGTTTACATTTGCAACTACCGGCATGACTTCTCATTGCGCGCTGCCGGGTTCGTGATACCACAGGATATGTAACACAAAACTGTGCATCTGAAATCGCACGGAATCTACAACAGAGGCAGGGGTCCTATGGTCCCTGTCTTATTTGGCTCTGGTAAGTACTCAACTAAATGCAGCGCGTCAAAAGGGAAAGGGATTGCGTATGTGTTTGGCACCCATGGCGCCGTCTCCTTGTGGAATTCTTTTCGTTCTTCAATATGTCTAATGTGACGGCAATCGAATTGTGGCAAATGGGAAAATTCCACACAGTGTGGCGCACTGTTGCTAAACATTAAATTGAACAAACAATATGTAGTTGTACCGGCAAATAATGCCGGCCACATATAACATACATAATGGCTGAATTTATGTGTTGATCAAATATATTTTAAGCTGTTACTGATGCAATTTTAGACACAAATTCTGTAATGTTAGTGACAAATCTCAAAATTAAACAATATAATCGATCTTGAAAATGTCCTGCACAGCTAATCTGCAGCAGGTTCTCTGATTAGGTTGCGTTCACGTTGAGATGTGATGATGGCAGGTGTCATGACAACTCTATGGGAGAAATACGGTTGTTGGTACGAACGCGCAAACAAAAGTGACAAATGTTGTTATCCTCTTCAGGATTTGACCGTGATTGAGGAGTTTACTAACCCACTTTATTATTGTATGCGGAAAGTCCTTTCTACTGACCTACATCACCCCTCTGCATTTCAAAAAGGGGTCATCTGGGGTTGTATCCTAGAAACCATGACAATTTTTGATAATCATTATGTGATGGGAAAGAGGAGACAATGATACTGTTGAGTCAGTTTGTTTTCATGTGAGGCTCCTAGGATGTCTCAGTCAATACTAGGGAGGTACACTACTCATGAACCAAAAAACAATACAAATAAGATGCAGTTTGCCCAGGGACCATAGTAACGCCAGGGAAGTTGCACGTGCCCGCACCGAAGTTTTTTATATGAACACGGGAACTCAACCTCATGCATGGACCTATCATTAACATATCATTGTCTAATGTTTTTCCCGCTCAATAGTAGTCGGAGGAATCGAAGACTCTCGGCAGTTAGTTCGCCTAGCCAGTGTAGTTTTGTGTCAAAGTTGGTGACAACGTACGTGAGCTCTTGTGGTTGGGACTTACAATGCAATACAGGTGTGTGGCTCAGGGTAGCCTAGGCCTTCCGGTATTCGGGTTGGCGGGGTGATATCGCTTTGGGTAGGGGAAAATACCCACACTTCGGCTGGCACACTGGGTGTAAACTTTGGCAGAGAATGACTGGATTGGGTCGCAGTCCCGGTGAAACCGAAGAGCATGCTGTGGAGTGTACAGGTTCACTCCTTTAAATACGGTCTTATAGGTTGAATGAAGTAATACCTCACTGGGGGACCCGGGTCTTATCTTTGGTCAAATGATAAATGGTTGGAAATTCAAAATGGTGAGTTATAGAGGCGGTGATGCACAAGGGTAGCAGGGTGGGAACTGCAACGGCAGGTTGGTGTGGGTTCAAACACTTGGTAATTCACCTCTGCAGTAGATTACCATTTTTTGTTGTCCTAGGGATGGGGGTGTGTTCAGTGGGATATTAGTCGTGTCCTACTCACGAGATGTTAGGTAATTTTGTTACACAGTGTGTAGGACTGGGGTGCCGGAAACTTTTAAAGCTGGAAACAAAATCAAATGTGGGATTTAAAGTTTGCTGGTCACAGGCCCTGGTAAGTGGTATGGTTGTCCCTTGTATATGAGTGGTTAGTCACAAGAAGGGTGTTTGGAGAGAGATATGATAGAGATATATATAGATTAGAAGAGATAGAAAATCAATGTTGGAACAGACGCCCGCTAAAGACAACGTTCAGAATGTGGATTGAACGGAATCGACTAATACATGTGTAAAACCAAAGTCCGCAAGAATGTTTTTAGATATCTTTTAAAAAAATATGTCTACTCTCTGTGAACTGTGTTTTTTTTGGTTTGTTAAAACTGAGAGGTAAGGAAAAATGGTACATGAGTTCTGTGTGGAATGATAATATAATAATTGTTTCAAAATGTTAGATTAATATATAGTTACATTGAAGTGTACATATTGAAAAATAATTTTGACGTGGACAAGCGTTAAAGAGGTTTTATGTTTTCTGAACACAAGCATTTGGTATACAATGTGTATTTTAAAGTCATGTAATTTGTTAGCAGAGCTACAGTCTTGAAAATGGTTAGGATGTTTTCTGAGGTTGGTGAAGTAACCGAGTTGAAGTAGTGAGTTTGATGGTAAGTTGCCTTAGGTTTTCGAGCCTGATGGTCAACTCGTGAATGGGACCAGAGGGGGTAATTGAGATTTCATACACTTTTAAGCAACTTTTGGTTAAAGTTAAACTCATCATTCTATCAATGTGCAGAAGCCTGTACTTTTCCACTTTCATGTTTTGTCTATCGATGGCCAAGCTACAAGGCACAACGTGGAAGCTGCTGATTGGAGGTCTCCAAGCCTCCGCTCTGTATAATACACTTGCATTCGGTTGTATCGTCGGTTGTTCGTGCTGTCGCTACCATCGACAATATAAAACATGTCTTCGTCTTGAAAAAAAGTTTAAGAACGCAGCCCCAGACTTGGCAACATCCGTCTGTCAGTGGGGGAAGGATGCGGGCCGTGTCAGTATACTCGTGAGGACAGAAGACCAGATGCATGTCAAAGGAGGTGATGACCAAACCAACGGGGCTAGGTGGGCTTTGTTTATTCGTCTGGGGAGGAAGGCCCAGTCCAAGACCCACACGGCACCCGACGCCTCCGATGAAGTGTGCAGTTGTTTAAAGTGCGTGCAAGGGTTTGTGGTGCGCAGGTTTACTAGTGTGGCACAAATGGGCGGAATTGGGACAGTGCGACACTGAGTGCAGTACGCTTCGGACGCTGCAAGAGATGTCATGTGTTCAGACCTAAACTTTTACAAATTTATGGGTAAGGTTTGTCGGCTCCTTTGGGCAATCGAAATGAATTGCTGTGCACAACACGGTAAAATACATGTAGAAAGTGGGTCCTAATTAGGAGATAGCTGATAATGTTAAGTTAAATTGTGGTAACAACTGTTATCTGGCAGTTTTAGTTCATTCTAAGATTATTGGACTAAGGTAATGTTTAAATTGAAGTGTTAAATAAACGCTTGGGTTAAAAAGTTTTATTAAATTGAAAAAACACCAATGTCCGTAATTCCTTCACAGACTTATTGCTTCTGTTCCAATAACATTGCAAAACTTATTTACACACATACTGCAGATATAATTGTCTAAATGTATATTAAAGGCAGTTTTTGGCCGACGTTGTGGGTGTGTGACCGAAAAGAATTTGGGGCAAAATCCTGCGCAGAGTGGCGGCAGAGAGGGGCAGGCTACGGCGAAGTGTGGGATCAGGGCGCAAAAGGGGCGGGCCAAAGTCCTCCCGGGAGAATTGGGACACCCTACGGCACTCCTTACCCTTTATCGGGAAGCGCATAATGAGGGCGCGCGGGTGGAATGCGAGTATTGGTACGGGGCCGAAGGCTCGAATGAGTGTGGTCTTCCAGACGGGAACACTGGGAATGAATATACTGTATATATGATTTGGTAATAACATTTTTAACACAGTATGTTTCATTCTGACTGAAGCACATGATAATGTTAATAAAACAGTAATTTTCATTCTGTACCCTGAAGCACATGATATTGCTATAAACAGGATGTTTCATTCTTGGACTGAAGCTCCGGATAATGTTATGTGATGGTGAAGAATGCACTAAAGCCACTGGAGAAAAACTGTAACTATTCAGATCCTCCCCCTCCCCCTAAGAAAGGCAAAGTGTAGCTCAGCCTGGATAATCGGCCCTAATTACATAACAAAGTTGGCCGTTCACAGGTGAATTTTCGTTTTGTTACTAATATCCTGGGGTCATTTGACACCGTGGAGGGGATGATATAGAAGTGCCCAAATGACTCCTCCATTCGAGTGCTAGTGTTAAACGCGTTCAATATCTTTTCAAATCTGTTTTCCTTTCTCCCATAGCATGCTGGAACAAAGTTCTCATAATCTGAAGTCGGCGTATGTACATGGTTTTTGATGAAACAGATTCGGGAGAAAAACCGGTTAAAGATCGACTTTCCAAACATAATCATCAAGTCACATATAAAAGGTAAATTTTGCAATTACTCTGTTATGGCACACTTGTTTGAGTCACTATGTGTGTATAAGATGTAAAAAGATGTTTTCTTTTGGCACCAATTAAACACACAACACCATGGAATTAGTCGAAAAACAAGAATGTATTGGATTCTTTTCAATATTCATGGATTTAATTATACCTCCTATTCTTTTCTTTCTCTCTTTAGAATTTACTGAAAATTAGAATATGTATTAGACATTGCCAGTATTAAGTCTTATCTAATCACGCAGTCTAAATATCCCCAACCACCAAGCATTTTTAATGCAGGGAGAAACTTTAGTAACTTTAAACACAAATAAAACAATGGACCTGTCCGACTCGAGTGTCTATGCTTCGTTGTTCCCTGTTCTGTCCAGTGTCTATGGATCCGCGTGTCCCTCGCGTGGCTCCGCCTTCAGGGTTCTGTCTGCGTATGTGTAATATTAAATGTCAATGTCTGTCTGTGGTTCTGTTCGCGTGTCTATGGTCCGCGCTCGTGAGCAGGAGAGACTTGAGCTGAGAGAGACGTGAGCAGCGAGAGAGAGACGCGAGCAGAGAGAGAGAGCAGAAGAGAGACGTGAGCAGAGAGAGAGACGCGAGCAAGAGCGACGTGAGCAGAGGAGAGAGACGCGAGCAGAGAGAGACTGTGAGCAGAAGAGAGAGCAGAGAGAGACGTGAGCAGAGAGAGAGAGACGCGAGCAGAGAGAGAGTGCAAAGAGACGGTGAGCAGAGAGAGAGAGACGCGAGCAGAGAGAGACGTGCGCAGAGAGAGACGTGGAGCAGAGAGAGAGAGCAGAGAGAGACGTTAGCAGAGAGAGAGAGACGTGAGCAGAGAGAGACGTGAGCAGAGAGAGAGAGGTGTGGAGCAGAGAGAGACGTATAGCAGAGAGAGACTGAGCCGAAGAAGAGAGAGGCGTGAGCAGAGAGAGGAGAGAGAGAGGTGAGCAGAGAGAGACGTGAGCAGAGAGAGAGAGACGCGAGCAATAGCGAGAGCCGAGAGAGACGTGAGCAGAGAGAGAGAGACCAGCAGAGAGAGACGGAGAGAGATGAGAGAGACGTGAGCGAGAGGAGACGTGAAGAGAGAGAGAGACGGAGCAGCGAGAGACGTGAGCAGAGAGAGAGAGGCGTGAGTCAGAGGAGAGAGTGACAGAGAGACGTGAGCAGAGAGAGAGAGACGCGAGCAGAAGAGTGAGAGCTAGAGAGACTGAGCAGAGAGAGAGAGACCCGACTAGAAGAGAGAGCAAGAGATAGACGTGACAGAAAGAGAAGACGTGAGCAGAGAAGAAGGCTGAGCAGGAGAGAGAGAGAGAGACGCGTGCAGAGAGAGTGAGTAGCAAGAGAGGAGACGCGAGCAGAGAGAGAGAGACGCAGCAGAGAGAGAGAGACGCGGAGCAAGATAGAGAACGCGAGCAGAGAGAGAGAGCTGCGAGCAGAGAGAGAGAATGCGAGCAGAGAAAAAAAGAGAGTGAGATGCGAGCAGAGAGAGAGAGATGCTAGCACAGAGAGAGAGATGCGAGCAGAGAGAGAGAGGCCCGTGAGCAGAGAGAGCGGTGACAGAGAGAGAGAATGCGAGCAGGAGAGAAGAGAGATGCGAGGCAGAGAGAAGATGCGAGCAGAAGAGAGAGAGACGTGAGCAGAGAGAGAGGGACACGAGCAGAGAGAGAGACGTGAGCAAGAGAGAGACGTGAGCAAGAGAAGAGGGACACAGCAGAGAGAGAGACGTGAGCAAGAGAGACGGAGCAAGAGAGAGAGAAGAGACGCGAGCAAGAGAGACGTGACGAGAGAGAAGGCGTGGAGCAGAGGAGAGAGAGGATGAGCAGGAGAGAGGACGTAGGCATAGAGAGAGAGAACGCGAGCAGAGAGAGAGAGCAGAGAGAGACGTGACAAGAGAGAAGAGACGCGAGCAGAGAGAGAGAGCAGAGAGAGACGTGAGCAGAGAGCGAACGTGAGCAGAAAGAGAAGAGACTGAGCAAGAGAGATAGCGTGAGCAGAAGAGAGAGAGAGGTACAGAGAGAGAGAGAGAGACGCGAGCAGAGAGAAGAGAGGGGAGCAAGAGTGAGAGACGCGAGCAGAGAAGAGAGAGACGCGAGCTAGAGAGAGAGACGCGAGCAGAAGAGAGAGAGGGCGAGAAGAGAGAGAGATGGCGGAGCAGAGAGAGAATCGAGCAGAGAAGAGAGAGATGCGAGCAGAGAGAGAGAGGTTGCGAGCAAGAAGAGAGATGCGAGCAGAGAGAGAGAGGCGTGAGCAGAGAGAGAGGTGAGCAGAGAAGAAGAGATGCGAGCAAGAGGAAATGCGAGCAGAGTAGAGATGCCAGCAGAGAGAGAAGACGGAGTCAGAGAGATAGGGACACGAGCAAGAGGAGAGACGTGAGCAGAGAGAGAGACGTGAGCAGAGAGAGAGGGACACGAGCAGAGAGAGAGACGTGAGCAAGAGGAGACGTGAGCAGAGAGAAGAGAGACGTGAGCAGAAGAGAGAGAGAGACTCGAAGCAGAGAGAGACGAGCAGAGAAGAGAGGCGTGAGCAGAGAGAGAGAGGGTGAGCAGAGAAGAGACGTGAGCAATAGAGAGAGACCGAGCAAGAGAGAATAGCAGAGAGAGACGATGAGCAGAGAGAGAGAGACGCAGCTGAGAGAGAGAGAAGAGAGAGACGTGAGACAGAGAGAGAGACGTGAGCAGAAAGAGAGAGACGTGAGCAGAGAAGAGAGAGGCGTGAGCAGAGAGAGAAGAGGTGACAGAGAGAAGAGAAGAAACGCGAGCAGAGGGAGCGAGGTGAGCAGAGAGAAGAACGCGAGCAGAGAGAGAGAGACGCGAGCAGAGAGAGAGAGACGCGAGCAGAGAGAGAGAGACGCGAGCAGAGAGAGAGAGACGCGAGCAGAGAGAGAGAGCACGCGAAGCAGAGAGAGAGAGACGGCGAGCAGAAGAGAGAGAAGATGCGAGGCAGAGAGAGAGAGAGTGCGAGCACGAGAGAGAGAGAGATGCGAAGCAGAGATAGAGATGCGAGCAGTAGATAGAGAATGCGAGCATAGAGAAGAGGCGTGAGCAGAGTGAGAGGTGAGCAGAGAGAGAGAAATGCGAGCAGAGTGAGAGAGAGATGCAGAGCAAGAAGAGAAATGGCGAGAAGAGAGAGAGAGACCGTGAGCAGAGAAGAGAGGACACGAGCAAGAGAAGACGTGAGCAGAGAGAGAGACGTGAGCAAGAGAGAGGGGACACGAGCAGAAGAGAGAGACGTGAGCAGAGGAGACGGAGGCAGTGAGAGAGGAGACTGAGCAGAGAGAGAGAGAACGCGAGCAGAGAGAGACGTGAGCAGAGAGAGGGAGAGGCGTGAGCAGAGAGAGGAGTGGTGAGCAGAAGAGACTGAGCAGAAGAGAGAGACGCGAGCCAGAGAGAGAGGAGCAAGAGAACGTGAGCAGAGAGAGAGGAGGGAGGCGAGCAGGAGAGAAGAGAGAGAGAGGACTACTGAGAGGAGAGGACGGAGCTAGTAAGAGAGAGACGTGAGCAGAGGAGAGAGAGGCGTACGGAGGGGGAGAGCAGAGAGGAGGTGACAGAGAGAGAGAGAGAACGCGAGCAAGAAGAGAGAGGTGAGCAAGGAAGAGAACGCGTGCAGAGGAGAAAGAAGAGACGCGAGCAAGAGAGAGTGACGCGACAAGAGAGAGAGAGAATGCGCAGAGAGAGAGAGAGATGCGAGCAGAGAGAGAGAGATCCAGCAGAGAGAGAAGAGATGCTACAGGAGCGGAAGAGATGCGAGCAGAGAGAGAGAGGACGTGAGCAGAAGAGAAGGGACCGAGCAAGAGAGAGACTGACAGAGAGTGAGACTGAGCAGAGAGAGAGGGACAACGAGCAGAAGAGGAGGACGCGTGCAGAGAGAGAGGAGACGCGAGCAGAGAGAGAGAGACGTGAGGTCCGCTGTCTAGGGTCCGCGCTCGGAGCCCAGTACGCAGTGGCGTTCACCTAGTTGTCAGAGCGGGGGCCACAGCAGCTGCTCTCGGGGCCAGAGCGGAGGATGGGAACGGAACGATCGTTTATCAAAACATATCACAATATTTTAACGTATAACACTAGTGTATGTCACCTAGATTTTCAGACGTAAAGACAAAGATGTAATATAATAATTGGTTTTATGAAAAAACAATTTTGCCACAAGCAACCAAAAGATGTGGCCTCAGACAAGAATCGGAAAAAAACCCTGGGTTCACAGTGTTGGGCACGTTACTTTGAAAAAGTAATTAGTTATAGTTACTAGTTACTTCTCCCAAAAAGTAACTGAGTTACTAACGGAGTTACTCCACTATAAAAGTAACTAGTTACCAGTAAAAGTAACTATTGCGTTACTTTTTCGTTTTGTTCTGGAACATAATGTGCACCCGACGTGCGCATTTTTACCTTTAACAGTGCCAATATTTCCATCTAGAAAAGGCTGTTTTGCTGCTGAAGTCCTGTTCACTCTTCATCTCTCTCTGTGCTGTAAAGCCCGCCACTGTGAATGTGGAAACACCGGTGACGAGCGGTGAGGCTGGTGAAGCACTGACTTCAGTCCAATCAGATGAACATATACATCATATAAATCAAGTGGACAATTTGTTTGGCTACAGCAAAACATGTTTTATGCCTGCATTGTTTGTTCATACAAAACGCAAAACTATGAGTTATGGGTCTTACCTTATAGCTATACCTTATATATGACCTGCACAGTCCACTTCGGTTCAGACCAGTTCCTTGTTTAAATCCAGTTAATGGTTTGAGCGTAGATATGTAATCCTCCATTTGGAAATGAGTCCAATGAGTTTTAAAAAGTAAAACAAAACGCGTGTGTCCTCCGTAAACTCCTCTGTTTTGCTGCAGCCGGCTGCATCCAATTTCTAAAATTAACGGTCTTACACTTCACCTCTCTTTCTTATCATTCCTATAGTAATTGAAAAATTACCCTATGTGCATTTTAGATTATGTAAAAATGTGTTATATGTATGTTAGCCAAACCTGTTGCTGTCCTTAGCAGATAAACCAGGAAGAGCAAGGAGCTTATCGATGGAATTGTATGCAGCCGACTTCTGCGCTCACATGAGCTCCTCTGTGGCTGACCTCACGGTGATACAAGCCGTGGTTGAGCGCGATTAAGACCCATATTTGTTTCAAAAACACAATTTATGAGCCATCCTCTCAACTGTAGACATGTAGATTGTAAAGGAAATATGATTTACATCAGCCAATAATTGCTGAGAGGTTTTCTCATCCTCCCTTCTCTCATGACAACACGTTCATTGTGCGTCTTGAGTAATTAATAGTTACTTAATGTAACTTAAGTTCTACGAATAGGTGCGTAGTCCCTTAGGACTTCGCTAGTGGGATATCACTCGTGACCCCCAGGTCACACGCCAGAGAGATCAAAATAATTTGCTCCAATCACCAGCCACCTTCCTCTATAAATGCCCCTGCACAAGGCCGCACCCCCTCTTGAACTCTGCCAAGCCGGGCTGGCCTGATGGGCTCGTAGCTAAGGGACTACGCACCTATTCGTAGAACTTAAGTTACATTAAGTAACTATTAATTCTACGTCATGGTGCTACGTCCCTTAGGACTTCGCTAGTGGGACACAACGCGGAGGCCGTAGGAAAATGTACTCCCAGCAGGCCAGCGAAGGGTGATTGGAGCTCCGCCCGAGCAAGACCCTCACAACGTGAGAGGACTCAGGGCAGAAGAAACAAGCGTGTTACGGGGCCACTCCTACCAAGGATACCCCCACGTAACACAAGCCGTAGGTCATCCGTAGTCACAGGACGCCTCTCCCAAGAGCTCCTGACGTGGACTACCAGACCGACCACACACACAAATGTACCGCACCTGTAGGATGCCTCTCCCAAGAGCTCCTGCACCAGGGCGGAAAATAGACCGAAGGCCCCCCTCAGGGGAGGGACCCACCGGTCTAACTCAGTCCGCTGCACTCAGCACGGAATGGGCCACCGACCGGTCCGACACATCCGAAAGATAAGACCGGACGAAAGAGGAGGACGACGCCCAAGAAGCCGCACGGCAAACGTCCTCGACCGACGCCCCCCTGAGAAGGGCCGTAGAGGCCGCCATCCCACGCGTGGAATGCGACCTGAAACCCACCGGGGGGGCCAGACCCTGCGTCTGATACGCCCGCCGCACCGCCGTGGCGACCCAATGCGCCAGCCGCTGAGCCGACAGCGGGGCGCCCCTGTTCTTGGGGCCCAGACACACAAACAGCTGATCACCCGACCTGAATGACGACGTCATGGCCAGGTAATGCCTCAGCATTCTGATAGGACACAGAAGGTGCTGCCGCTCCTCCTCGGGGGAGGCATGCGGCGGCGGGTGGAAAGCCCTAATCCTGATGACTCTCGACCTAAAGGCCGACGTGATGCCTTGGGGAGAAAAGCCGGATTGGGCCACAATTCCACCATGCCGTCGTCCTCTCCAAAGGACAGGCACGACGCATGGACGGAGAGCGCACACAAATCGCCCGCCCTCTTAGCAGACGCCAACGCCAGTAAGAGGGCCGTCTTAAAGGCGATACACTCGGGACTCGCCTCCGCCGCCGGTTCAAAAGGCGGACCCGACAGCCCCCTAAGGACCACCCTGAGGTCCCAAACCGGAGGCGTTCTCTGGAGCGGGGGCCTCCTCCTGCGCGCCCCCCGCAGAAAACGTTTAACCAACGGGTGAGAGCGGGCTGTGAACCCCCCGAACCCGTCGTGACCCGAAGTAATGGCTGCCGCAAACACCGCCAAGGTAGCGACAGCCCTTCCCTTGTCGAAAAGCTCCTGTAGGAATCCCAGGACCCCCTCCAGCGGGCAACACCTGGGATCCCAGGAACGGGAATCGCACCAGACACTGAATAGCCTCCACCTCGTGGCGTAGGCCCTCACGGTGGACGGCGCCCTCGCTCCCTGAATAGTCTCCACCACCGCAGGGGGAAGACCCAGATCTACGAGGCTCCGCCTCTCAACCTCCAAACCCAGAGCCTGCGGCCGATTATCGGACGTGAAAACAGGGCTCCTGCCCCCTGGACTAGAGCCCCCGGCTCGTCCGGGAGGGCCCAGGGCTCCATCACCGCCATGCCCCTCAGGAAGGGGAACCACCGGGCATGCGGACTGTCCGGAGCCACCAGAATCACCGATCTCCTCTCCTGTTCGATCCTCCGCAGCAGGACCGGCAGGAGACGCACCGGTGGGAAAGCGTACAACAGGCCGCCTGGCCATGGGTAATGAGCCAGAGCGTCCACGCCTAAAGGCGGCTCGTCCGCGGCCCTTAAGGCGAACCAGGACGGGCACTGTGCGTTCTCTGCACTGGCGAAAAGGTCGACTACTGGACGGCCGAACCTCCGCCAGATCTCCGCAGCTACCCGTGGGGCCAGGCCCCACTCGTCCTGGAGTGGGCCCCCCCTGGACATTCTGTCGGCTCCCACGTTCCGGACCCCCGGGACGTGGCGCGCCCTGAGAGACAGGAGGTGAAGCGCCGCCCACAGCAGCGTCACCGTCGCCATGCGATGGAGAGCGAGGGACCTGGTGCCCCCCTGCCTGTTCAGATAGGAGACCACTGTGGTGTTGTCTGAGCGCACCATCACGTGTCTCCCCTGCAGCTGAGGGGCAAAGTACAGCAGTACTCTGTGCACTGCCTCCATCTCCAGCAGGTTGATGTGACGGGCTGAGTCCGACCAGCAGCCTCCTACAGAGCTCTGGCCGAGGACCCCGCCCCATCCTTCGAGCGACGCGTCCGTGAACACCTTGACGTGAGACACAGCGCAGGCCAGAGTCACTCCGTCCCGCAATAGACCCGGAGTGAGCCAGAACCTGATGTCCGATGCTGCCCCTTGGGGAACCCAGATCAGCCTCCCCCCGTCCCGGGAGGGGTGAAGCCTGAGGCGCGAGAACCACCTCTGAAAATTTCTCATGTGGAGCAGGCCTAGCCGCACCACAGCATGAGCCGCTGCCATCATTCCCAGCAGGGACCTGAGGCGCCGAGCGGGGACTCTGGGGCCCGCCAGAACCTCCCGGGCCAGACGGGTAATACTCATCCGTCTGTCCACGGACAATGCAGCACGGAATATCACAGAGTCTAGCTGCAGACCGAGGTAAACCATGCGTTGGGCTGGCTGCAGTTTGCTCTTCTCCCTGTTCACCACAAAGCCCAGACGCTGTATGTGGGACAGGACCCAGTGCGTGTGGCTCACGGCCACCTCCCTGGATGGGGCCAGTATTAACCAATCGTCTATATAGGTTAATATTCTTACCCCCGCACGTCTGATCGGCTCCAGAGCTGCTTCCACACATTTGGAAAAGGTGCGAGGCGCGAGTGCGTACCCGAAGGGGAGACGGCAGTACTCGTAATTCCTCTCTCCCACTGCGAAGCGCAGAAACCTCCTGTGTTCTGGCACTATGGGCACGTGGAAGTATGCGTCTGTCAGGTCTATGGAAGTCATCCAGTCTCCTTCCCTGACACACTCGAGGAGCTGCCTTGTGGACAGCATCCGAAACTGCCGCTTGGAAATGCACTCGTTTAACACGCGCAGATCCAGAATGGGACGCACCCCGCCTGATTTCTTTGGCACTAAGAAGTAAGGGGAGTACAGCCCCCTGGTGGCGTCCTGCGGGTCTACCTCCACTGCTGCGCCTCGACTCAGCAGAGAGGAGACCTCCGCTTGCAGTGCCTCTGTCGATCCCCGTACCTGAGAGCGTACTGCCCGTACGCCTCGGAATGGTGGTGAAAAATTGCAGCGCGTAACCTCTGCGCAGAGTTTTCTCCAGCCAAATATCTGTCAATAGGCCCTGCTCCTTCCAGATGCTGTAGAAATCTGTGAGGGGCGGAACGGAAGTTGGAACACGAGACGTCACGGCCCCGCCCCCTCCTGGTGTTCCTAGCAGGGAGGGGGGGTGGCTGAAAGGGCCGGGGGGGCCCCTGCGTCACACCGTGAGCGCCGAGGGCGGTCACGTGTTCTGCAGGCCCGACGTCATAAGTACGGGACTGCTCACCACACGTGACTCGGCTGCTGTGCCCCCCCCTGGCTCTTGCCTCATGGAGGGGGGGGCGAGCCCCTGGAGCGGGAAACCCCGTGTTAGCCTTGTAGCTCTGCTCCCCACACGTGACACGGCTGCTGTGCCCCCCCTCGGCTCTTGCCTCATGGAGGGGGGGATGAGCCCCTGCATCGGGAAACCCCGTGTTAGCCTTGTAGCTCAGAGATGCTAACACGCGTTCGGCCGGAGCACACACATTATCACTTACCAGATCCCTCCGCCTGCCCTCTCTCCGGGAGGGCAAAACATGAACCCGTGAATCGGAGCCCGTGGCCCGCTTAGCGCGCTGCACGCCCTTCTCTGGGGCTGCAGGCCTAGCGGAGCCACGTTATATGCTCGAGAAGTAACACAATCAGAATTCAAATCATTTGACATGTTACATACCCCCAAATGAGACTCAGACAGCGAGTACTGATGAAATGCCGGACGGCCTTTATTGAAAACATTTTTCCCACCCCGACCTCCTCTGCCATAGGGAGGTCGTCGGTGGGTGTGTTGGTCCCGCGAACCTCCCGTGTGCCTGTCTGGGCCCGGGGGTCTCGTCGCTGGGGAACGATGGACCACGGAGCGTGGATATGGTCCGGGGCGCCTGCCGGGCGAGCGCTCCCTGCCTCTGTCTCTGTCTCGGCTCCGCGCTGGTGGGCGGGCCTCGCGTCTCGCAGCTAGATGCTTGGCTAGGCTAGCAGAGTCCTTAGCTGCGGTGTCCAGCCTTGTCATCAGCGTCTGCATCTCCGGACCGAAGAGTGACGTTTGGGAGATGGGCAGGTCCAGCAGCTGCCTCTTCTCCGCCTCTCTGAGATTCACCGATCCCAGCCAGAGGTGTCTGGCCCCAACTTGTGCTGCTGCCATCGTGCGGCCGCCATCGACAGCTAGCGCTTGGCACATGCGCAAGATCGCCGCTGAAGTGGTCCTCGCCTGGGATAAGGTGTCTCCACTGAGTGCCTGGTCAGAGGAGAGAGACCTATCCAGGGCCCCGGTGATGAAAGCCATGTTGTTAGCCACCGCGACGACCTGGGCCGCATTGGCGTAACATCTGTCGTGCATCGCCAAAGACATCCTATCCCGCTCGGAGGGAAGGAGAGGTCTGGTGCTGGGCCACACGGATGTGGAGGGGTACAGGGCCGCCCGAACCGAGTCCTCGATGTCCGGGACCCCGCCGGTCCAGGACCAGTCCTGCACGTTACAGTACATGCCATACCCCAAAGCGGGCCTCTTGGCCGCTAGGGGCTTTGGCCACTCACGTGTCGCGTAATGGACGATCGGGTCCATACGCGGGCACAACGTGGGCTGGGCTCTCCTCCTCCCTCGAGGGGTGGCGTAACCAGAGGTGAAGTCCTCCACCCTCTGGTTCGGTTGCGGTGGCAGGGGGGCATCCATGATGGCCGCCGCCGTGGCGTAGAGCCCAGGCATGTGGTCCAGCGGGAAGCGGTCCGGCTCCGGGTTGGACACCACCTCGTCCAGCGTGAGGAGAGAGCCGACCTCCGACACCTCTCCGTCCTCGCAGTCACCCCACTCAGCGGGCACGGGTGGAAGGTCGAGGGGGGCCCAGTCAATCGCAGACTCCTCGTCCTGAGAGGAGTCCGGACGGGGCGCTGTAGCGGCGAAGAACGCGCGCCTGCGTTCACTCTCCTCCCTGGGGAGAGCGACACACGAGGCGCAGGTGGCGCTCAACGCCGCATGGCCCGAACCCAGGCACACGAAGCAGCTGGAGTGCTGGTCCTTGCGCTGGAGCTTGACCCGACAAGTCGAGCAACGACGACGTCCGACGCCGGATGGCGAAGGGGAACTCGGACGAGCATCAGAAGACATCTTTCCTCAGGTAATTGAATGTAGATCTCAATCGGCGCCAGAGTGAAAGAGGGGGTGCGGCCTTGTGCAGGGGCATTTATAGAGGAAGGTGGCTGGTGATTGGAGCAAATTATTTTGATCTCTCTGGCGTGTGACCTGGGGGTCACGAGTGATATCCCACTAGCGAAGTCCTAAGGGACGTAGCACCATGACGTAGAACGCGCAGTAACGGGATGTCGGAAATGATAACGGCGTTATAGTTACTGTCAAAGTAATTAGTTAGATTACTCGTTACTGAAAAAAGTAACGGCGTTAGTAACGCCGTTACTAGTAACGCCGTTATTCCCATCACTGAATATAATAGAAGTTATAATAGCAGACACCACATCACAATCACATGGTCGTGTTGGCAGCCGGCAGGGCAGGCCAATCAGCATCACCCTTGATTCTTGTTTCACCATGCATTTTTGACTAAAGATATGATTGCACATAGAAGTGGTAATTTGTTTTGGTGCAGTTATATGAAGATAGTAAAGGAAGGTCAAAGTTCCACTCAAAGGAAAAATATTATGGAAATGCCACACACAAATTAGTCATGAAATGTTGAGTCATAGGTTTGTTTTTCCCTATTGTCTGATAACCTTTTTCTCTAAAGTTTATGCTGCAAATATCCAACAAAAACATTGTAAACAATCTTATTCAAATGCAGCATACTCACCACAGAGACACATCAGAAAATGACAGCCTTCGTGTTTATAGAAGAATAAAGGGTAATTGCTAAGATCTCCAATCAATTCTCTCCCTGTCCTGCTGTTGGCTGGACATTTTCTGCCTCAGAAGTAGTGATTTTATGTAATCACACGAGTGATCAGAGGAAGGTATCAGCTCCCTCAATCACGGCCGTCACGCTAGCTGAAGGAGCACACTGGAGATGAGCTCCCAGGTTGAACTTGACATTTGGTTGGCAGAAATTCATATAATCTCTCCGATGGGAAACCAGTCAATTACTCTAACAATATCAATGATTTGTAGTGTGGTCACTGTGGTTATAATCAAGTTTCTATCAATAAAAATGTTCTTTTTTAAAGAAACAAATACAAAAAGTCACAAACCGTTTCAGCAGCTCATTTATAATAACAATATATACATAGCATTATTAAAATATAGTTTTAATAATCCACCTTGTAAAGAACTAAATCAAAGGAAATGAATAAATACTTGATTCAACCGCTATCACTGTAAGATGTTTTTCAGGTTTTAAAATTGAATGTTTTTTTTTTTCTTCTTTGTTTCAATTAAAAATGGGTACACCTAACACTTCAATTTCAGAATAATGTTCTATATGTATAAAAAATAAACTATAAAATATAATCTACTTTAAGTATAGTAATTTACTTTATAGTATAGTAATTTACTTTATTTTAAGTATAATAAAAGTAGGTAAGGGGGAAATCACCTCTGCTCTTCATCCTTACCTCCACATTCCCCCATGCTTGATAACACATAAACGCATCTCATCAGAAATGTATACTGCAACAACTGAAGCTTAACGGGGCACAGAGAAGGCCCACTAGAGCGAGAGAATCATGCAGGCCACTTCATTTCTCCGGCTCTTTCCATTGTAGTAAATAAAACATTATTTCAGATGTTCAATTAAGATAAGTACCCTTAATTTAAGACCTCAGTCAATGTGCTGCCATCATTATTCACCCCACAGAACGGCATCAGCGGGGTCTGGGCTGCGAATCGGCCTGGCGCACAATCACTCAGCGACCTCAGCCAAATCACAGACAATTTCTGCAATAGTCATTTGCTTAACAAGCAGCTGAGGAGTGGGGAGTTTTACATATGGATGTTTTAAGATAAGATGCAATGTCAGTGTTGCAACAAAGAGGCAACTCTGTTCTAAAAGGAATAGTTGTAAGAAGAAATATTATGCAATATTTGAGCTATTCAAAATGATAACAAGACTATTTATTTTTGCCATATCATGTTTTAGAATGTGAAATAATATCCCAAGTAGAACATGATAAAACTGGTTTACCGGCTGCTGAAAAAAAAATACTGGCTACTATGATTGTAAAGAACATGATTGCCAAAACTTATTTATGGACAATGGTAAATAAGGCTGCTCTGAGGATGATGTCATATAGGGTACAATCACATCATACTCTCTCAAGACTGAGACAGAGGCTTTTAGATAGAAGGGGCAGAGTCATATGTGCAACAAGTTCCTAATATTAGTCTTTGAGGATCTAAAAACATCCCCAGGTCTGTTTTTGACGAGAAATAATATGTAACATGGTAAAAAGCTCTCAAAAGTTAATTTTGCTTAATTTATCTCCTTTACAGATCGAACAGATAGGTGACATAAGGTTACAGTATACTCTATTGTCTTGTAGGAATGTTGGTCCTCTGCATTTAACCATTTGAGCAGTGCTGACTGTGAACCTTGACTAAGCCAAGTCAGGGCGACCGGAGCTGGAAAAGTTTTTAGAAAGTAGTAATGAAATATTAACACTGCTCCTCTAAAATTGGTCTAGAAAAAGTCCAGAGTGAGGTTCACGATAAGGGGCAGTTCTAATCTACCTCCATCCAAGCTTTTTTTTTTTTTTTTTACAAAATTACCAACTTCCAAAACTCTGCTATCAGAAACATGGACAGTGCCTTTTCTATTTAGATTTTTCTGATACTTCTCTCAAATCTGAGGCGTAAACACATTTGGGGGCACATACATCAAGTCCTTGACAGTGTAAAAGCCAGGCGTTGCTCATCTGATTGTGAGGGGACTTTGTTTGTACTTCGTTTCAGCGCTGATACAAGATTAGATTAACAATGTGCTATCGGTTCGCCGCATCTGTTTGACTCTGCAAAGTGCACTTTCCAATTCTAGTGATGACCTTCAGAGGGCCCAGTGAAGGAAACAGAGAGGAAGGACGCACCTATGCACGCTCATGCATATGCTGCCAGGAACCTTATCTGCTCATGTTAAGCAGATTCTGATTCCAGGTGGAGTTTACATTTAAACACAAGGAGGAAGTGACTAATGAAGGTTAAATAAAAAGAACATTAAAAAATCTCATAAATGAAAACAGAAGACATAAGGATCAGTTAAACATAAATTATAATATAAAAGGAGCACACAAATGTAGGAATAAAAATATTGCTGGCCTTAATTAGAATGAATATAAAAATGACAGAGTTCATGAAACCTTGATCAAAATGTTATGTATTTCTGTTATTCAACTTAAGCCCTATTCACACGGTATTAGTATTAATTGTGGACCTAGGGTAATTTTCAAATTACTGCCCCATCCCTGTGATACTTGCAGTGGATTCACACATGATAAGCAAAGTCTGTAAATTACTATATTTTCACTGACATTTCACAAAACGGCCACACATGTGTGAGTCTCTTCGCTTCACACAGCCCAAAGGATCCTTGCAGAGACGAATCTCCCCAACAAAACACATGGTTTGTGCTGATGGTCCTTGACACTAGATCAGCTCCACACACAACATCACACACACAACATTGTATTTAAACTTTAGCGGGAGGAGCTGGTTTGACAGTGGTTCTGGACCTTGTTTATTTTAATTTTTTTTCATATAGTCTTGCACCTATGTGTCCTCCCAGCCACATAGGCCGGGAGGACAAACACATGTGGATTTTACTGCTCTATAGTTATAGTTCAATTCAGATTCAGTTTATTTGCCATTTGCAGTAAAAACACCACATTGGAATACATTAGCAAAAGTCTCCAGTGTGCACAGACAAATACAGACATAAAACAACATTAAAAGACAAAAATAAAACAGTAAACAAATGTCACTGTGAAATTGATCGACTAAAACAGTTCAAAACAAGTGCAAATCATTAAAGTGTTCTGTTCACACTGATAACAGCTTGTGGATAAAAACTGTTAGCGTAACGAGATGTCCTGCATCTCAGAGATGCAGGACAATGTTTTTGCACTTGTATAGATCTGTTTTAGTTGGTCAACTTCACAGTGACATTTGTTTACTGTTTTTAAAATGTGTTTTATTTTTGTCTTTTAATGTTGTTTTATGTCTGTACTTGTCCTGTGCACACTGGGAACTTTTACTAATGTATTCCAATGTAGTGTTACTGCAAATGGCGAATAAAATGAATCTGAATCTGAGTGTGAAGGTTCGTTTAAAAATGATGGGAATAATGATGGCTCAGACGGGAAAATAAATTGTGGTGGTTTTATTTACACACCAAAACAGTGAACAGTGAAACATATTTACAGTGCAGGGAAAAAAAAAGACTCACAAGAAAAGACAGGACTTACAGCCGGCTCAGTTTGGGTTCAATTCCAGTACAGCTCAACCCAGCTCACTCACAGACTGACAGAACACACTCTCAGGAGTGAGCACGCACTCTTTTAACTGGTTAGCCCCGCCCCTGGGCTAACCCATTAATAATTAACAGGGGGTTTCTTCTAAACTGATAAAACAAAGGAATCCCACACATAGTTCCCTCCCTGTTCCTCAGTGTGAACATGCCTCTCCATTGCCCCATATAGCAATGCACAAACAATAGAAGACGACACATTTTAATACTTTTAAGAATTAGAGTCCTCTGGCCCACCACAAGCGCGCGCCCTGCGCTATATATGGTGCGACCAGGAAGTGCCTCGGTTTGGCCAGTGGACCGAGACAAGCAGTAGGTGAGTTGTGTATGGGGGAAGATGAGATGTGTGTGTAGGCAGCAAGTGTGCACCCTTGTGCGCTACGGGGATAGTATTGGCAGAGGAAGAGTTTGTGTTGATGCAGGGCCGTGCGGTGACTAGCGCGGACCTGCCGGCATGCCGCGCCACACGCACGCTCAGACGCGCTCCTCTCTTCAGCGCAGGGAGAGAGCAGCACCCAGTTTATGACGGAGCAGTCCCTGGCGCTCCGTCACATTATCCCCCTCCTCCTCGAGGTTGACGATGTGCGGCAACCTGGACAGGTAGTCTGCCACGACATTGGTCTTCCCAGCTCGATGGCGGATCTGGAACTGGAACAGCTGGAGGGAGAGGTACCAGCGGGTGAGACGACTGTTATGGTCCTTCATGGAATTCATCCAAGTCAACGCCCGGTGGTCCGTCTCGAGGTCGAACTCTCTTCCCAGCAGGTAGTACCGCAGGCTCTCCAGAGCCCACTTGATGGCCAGGCCCTCCTTCTCCACGGTAGAGTACCTGGTCTCTCGCGGCAGCAGCTTCCGGCTCAGGTACCGTACAGGACGTTCTTCTCCAGGGTCCCCTTGAGCCAGGACCGCTCCTAGTCCCACGGCAGAAGCGTCAGTCTGGACCAGGAACCGCTGTTCGAAGTCGGGGCTCCGCAGCACCGGCGATGAGCAGAGGTAGGACTTGAGGGCCTGGAAGGCTGTCTCGCAGTCCTCGTTCCAGACGACCGGGTTCCTCTGGTCCTTCATCGTCAGCGCGGTCAGTGGAGCGGCGATGGTGGCGAACTGTGGGACAAACCGATGATACCAGCCGGCCAAGCCCAAGAAGGACCTCACCTCCTTCTTTGTGCGAGGGCGTGGACAGCTGCGGATGGCCTCTACTTTGTCCCTCTGTGGTCGGACTTCTCCTCGCCCCAGCCGGTAGCCGAGATACTTAGCCTCTTCTTTGGCCCACTGACACTTTGACGGGTTAAGTGTCAGTCCCGCCCGCTCTATCTGGCCGAGGACTCTCTCCAGATGATGCAGGTGCTGTTCCCAGGTGTCGCTGAAGATGACCACGTCGTCCAGGTACGCCGCACTGCAGTCCTCACAGCCCCTGAGCACACGGTCCATCAGTCTCTGGAATGTGGCGGGTGCTCCATGGAGACCGAATGGCATCATGGTGAACTGGAAGAGGCCAGCAGGGGTCTGGAACGCCGTGTAGGGACGACTGGACGCTTCTAGTGGCACCTGCCAGTAACCTTTGCAGAGGTCGAGGGTCGTGATGAACCGGGCCCGGCCAATCTTTTCCAGGAGGTCGTCTATCCGGGGCATCGGGTAGGCGTCGAACTCTGACATGGCGTTGAGCTTCCGGAAGTTGATGCAGATGCGGAGCGACCCGTCTTTCTTCACGACGATGACCACCGGACTATACCACTCTGCCTGGGATGGCTCGATCACACCGAGGCGCTGCATATCTTCCACCTCCGTCAACAGCTGGGCGACAAGATGTTGGGGAACCCGATAAGACCGCTGGCGAACTGGGCCTTTGTCTTTCAGCCGGATGACGTGCTCAACGAGGGCAGTCCTTCCTGGACTGGCAGCGAAGAGCTTGGAGACCCCCTGGAAAACCTGACACAGCTGGGTCGACTGGGTGGCGGTGAGATGACCCAGAGCTGGTTCAGCAGGCCAGGGTGACGAGTCAGACAAAGAGCAGTCCAGAAGACACCATGGACAGCACTCAAAAGAAATAAGTGACGTCGCCCGGCATGGCGCAGCCGGGGCCCCACCCTGGAGCCAGGCCTGGGGTCGGGGCTCGTTGGCGAGCGCCTGGTGGCCGGGCCTTAGCCCACGGGGCCCGGCCGGGCTCAGCCCGAATGGACGACGTGGGCAGTCCCTCCTGTGGGCCCACCACCCGCAGAGGGGTCCGTGGTGGCGAAACGGTGCAGAGAGGACTGGGCAGCAGTCGAAGGCGGAGACCTCGACGACCCAGTCCGCACACACAACAGCTGGCTCTTGGGACGTGGAACGTCACCTCACTGGGGGGGAAGGAGCCCGAGCTCGTGGGGGAGGTTGAGCGATACCGACTAGAGATAGTCGGCCTCACCTCCACACACAGCTTGGGCTCTGGAACCCAACTCCTTGAGAGGGGTTGGACGCTCCACTTTTCTGGTGTTTCCCGCGGGGAGAGGCGGCGAGCTGGGGTGGCCATTCTCATTGCCCCCCATCTCAGCCGCCACGTGTTGGAGTTCTCCCCGGTGAATGAGAGGGTCGCGTCCCTCCGCCTCCGGGTGGGGGATAAGTCTCTCACTGTTGTGACGGCCTACGGGCCTAACAGCAGTGCAGAGTACCCGGCCTTCTTGGAGTCCTTGGGAGGGGTACTGGACGGTGCACCGCCCGGGGACTCCGTTATTCTCCTGGGGGACTTCAACGCCCATGTGGGAAACGCCAGTGACACTTGGAGAGGGGTGATCGGGAAGAGCGGCCCCCCTGATCTGAACCCGAGCGGTGTTCAGTTGTTAGACTTCTGTGCCAGTCACAGTTTGTCCATCACGAACACCATGTTCGAGCACAAGGGTGTCCACCAGTGCACGTGGCACCAGGACACCCTAGGCCGGAGGTCGATGATCGACTTTGTTGTCGTATCATCTGACCTTCGACCGCGTGTCTCGGACACTCGGGTAAAGAGAGGGGCGGAGCTGTCAACCGATCATCACCTGGTCGTGAGTTGGATCCGCTGGCAGGGGAAGAAGCCGGTCAGACCTGGCAGACCCAAGCGTATAGTGAGGGTCTGCTGGGAACGTCTCGCTGAGCCCCCTGTCAGACGGACTTTCAACTCACACCTCCGGGAGAGTTTCTCCCAGGTCCCGGTGGAGGAGGGGGACATGGAGTCCGAGTGGACCATGTTCTCTGCCTCAATCGCCGATGCGGCGGCTCATAGCTGTGGCCGCAAGGTCTCTGGTGCTGGTCCCGGCGGCAACCCCCGAACCCGGTGGTGGACACCGGCAGTAAGGGATGCTGTCAGGCTGAAGAAGGAGTCCTATCGAGCCATGATGGTTCGGGGGACTCCTGAGGCAGCTGTCCAGTACCGGCAGGCCAAGCGTGCCGCGGCCCGGGCTGTTGCAGAGGCAAAAACCCGGGACTGGGAGGAGTTCGGAGAGTCCATGGAGCATGACTATCGGTCGGCCTCAAAGAAATTCTGGCAAACCGTCCGGCGCCTCAGGAGGGGGAAGCAGTTCTTTGCCAACACCATGTACGGTGCGGGTGGAGAGCTGCTGACCTCGACTGGGGATATTGTCGGGCGGTGGAAGGAATACTTTGAGGTTCTCCTCAATCCCCCCGTCACGTCCTCTGTTTCAGAGGCAGAGGCTGAGGATGTTGGGGCGGATACATCCATCTCCCTGGCTGAGGTCACCAAGGTGGTTGGTAGCCTCCATGGTGGCAAGGCTCCGGGTGTGGATGAGATCCGCCCTGATTATCTAAAGTCTCTGGATGTTGTAGGACTGTCTTGGCTGACACGTCTCTGCAACATCGCGTGGCGATCGGGGGCGGTGCCAATGGAGTGGCAGACCGGGGTGGTGGTCCCTCTCTACAAGAAGGGGGACCGGAGGGTGTGTTCCAATTATCGTGGGATCACACTCCTCAGCCTCCCCGGTAAGGTCTACTCCAAGGTACTGGAGAGGAGGCTACGGCCGATGGTCGAATCTCGGATCCAGGAGGAGCAGTGTGGTTTTCGTCCCGGTCGCGGAACACTGGACCAGCTCTATACTCTCCATCGGATACTCGAGGGTTCATGGGAGTTCGCCCAACCTGTCCACATGTGCTTTGTGGATTTGGAGAAGGCGTTCGACTGTGTTCCCCGGGGTGTCCTTTGGGGGGTTCTCCGGGAGTACGGGGTCGGGGGTCCTCTGCTGAGGGCCATCCGGTCCCTGTATGACCGGAGCCAGAGCTGTGTTCGCATTGCCAGCAGTAAGTCAGACCTGTTCCCGGTGAATGTTGGCCTCCGACAGGGCTGCCCTTTGTCACCGGTTCTGTTCACTGTATTTATGGACAGAATATCTAGGCGCAGCCAGGGGTCGGAGGGGGTCCGGTTCGGGGACCACAGGATTTCATCTCTGCTGTTTGCGGACGATGTTGTCCTGTTGGCTCCAACGAACCAGGACCTGCAGCATGCACTGGGACGGTTTGCAGCCGAGTGTGAAGCGGCTGGGATGAGAATCAGCACCTCCAAATCTGAGGCCATGGTGCTCGACCGGAAAAAGGTGCCCTGCCCTCTTCAGGTGGGTGGAGAGGTCCTTCCTCAAGTGGAGGAGTTCAAGTATCTCGGGGTCTTGTTCACGAGTGAGGGAAGAATGGAGCGTGAGATTGACAGGCGGATCGGTGCAGCGTGCGCAGTGATGCGGTCGCTGTATCGGACTGTTGTGGTAAAGAAGGAGCTGAGCCGAAAGGCAAAGCTCTCGATTTACCGGTCAATCTTCGTTCCCTCCCTCACCTATGGTCATGAGCTTTGGGTAATGGCCGAAAGAACGAGATCGCGGATACAAGCGGTCGAAATGAGCTTCCTCCGCAGAGTGGCTGGGCGCTCCCTTAGAGATAGGGTGAGGAGCTCAGTCACACGGGAGGAGCTCGGAGTAGAGCCGCTGCTTCTCCACGTCGAGAGGAACCAGTTGAGGTGGCTCGGGCATCTGTTCCGGATGCCTCCTGGACGCCTCCCTGGGGAGGTGTTCCGGGCACGTCCCACCGGGAGGAGGCCCCGCGGAAGACCTAGGACACGCTGGAGGGACTATGTCTCTCAGCTGGCCTGGGAACGCCTTGGGGTCCCCCCGGACGAGCTGGAGGAAGTGTGTGTGGATAGGGAAGTCTGGGCGTCTCTGCTTAGACTGCTGCCCCCGCGACCCGGCAACGGATAAAGCGGAAGAAAATGGATGGATGGATGGATGGTTCAGCAGGCCGCTGGAGGTCGGAAAGCGTAGACTCTTCCTCCCCGTCACTGTCTACCTCGGTCACCAGCAGGGACGCCATGGAAGCTGGAACTGCCGCCTCTTTCCACTCCTTCAGCAGATTGACGTGGTAGGTCTGCTTCGCTTTCCTCTTCTCTGGGTGGTGGATCTCGTAGGTCACAGGGCCCATCTTCCTGACCACAGAGTATGGCCCCTGCCACTTCGCCAGAAGCTTGTGGTTGGACGATGGCAGGAGTAGCAGGACCTTCTGACCGGGCTGGAACTCGCGATGTCGGGCCTGTTGGTCGTACCACGCCTTCTGGGACCGCTGGCAGCGCGTAGGTTGACCTCCGCCTCCTCCCGATACTTGGCCAGCCGATCACGCATCTCCAACACAAACTGGACAATATGGCGATCGCTGGTGGTCGAGGCGGGAGCCTCCCAGGCCTTCAGTAGCAGGTCTAGCGGACCCTGGACATCCCATCCATAGAGCAGCTCGAACGGGGAGAAACCGGTGGATGCTTGGGGTGCCTCTCGGTAGGCGAAGAGCAGGTAGGGTAGCCACTGGTCCCAGTCCCGTCCGGTATCGGCCACAAATTTCTGCAGCATCCTCTTCAGCGTCTGGTTGAACCTCTCGACCAAACCGTCCGTCTGTGGGTGGTACGGGGTGGTCTTGATCGCAGAGATTCCCAGCTGGCGGTGGAAGAGCTGCATCAGGTGGGAGGTGAAGTTGGTCCCCTGGTCCGTCACAATCTCGTCCGGGACACCAACCCTGGAAAACAACTGAACAAGACACCGCAGCACAGCAGGGGTAGTAACGGTGCGCAAGGGGAACGCCTCGGGGAACCGTGTGGCATAATCGCAGAGGACCAGGATGTACTGGTGGCCTCCACTGCTTCGAACTAAGGGCCCTACAATGTCCATTGCTATGCGGCGAAATGGGGTGGAAATGACAGGCATAGGTTGGAGGTACGCACGGTCAGATTGGCGAACAAAACTAGTTTTCTGGCAGACAGGACAGAATTTGCAGTAGTTTTGAACATCTGTATACATAGACGGCCAATAAAACCTCGAAGCTATGCGTAAATGGGTTTTGTTGCGGCCCAGATGACCAGCCCAAGGCAAGGTGTGTGCCAGGTGCATAATCATTGGCCGGCAGGACACAGGAACCACGAGGCGCTTGACACCGTCTGCCACTGCATACAAAATAGCACTGTCAACAATAAAACAATCCTTGTCCCCCTTTGCCATATCTAGTCCCCCAATCACTTTCGCAAACAGTGATTTTAATGTTGCGTCCGCTCTTTGCACTGCCCCAATGTCCGCCGGAACTTCCCACAAAAAGTCCTGACAGTTTGGCTCTGCCCGCTTTAGCCCTTTCTCGAAGCGCCGCTGCTTGCGACACTTTCTTGGCCCCTTTGTTCCCCCTTCAAATAAACTAGAGTCCAATGTGGAAAATGGCTCAAGTTCAGGCTCTGGTACTCTCTGAACTGGGACTGGCTTACCCCCCGCTTTAGCCTGTGAACGAGTAGTTACCAGTCCAGAAAACCCCCTTCCCCAGTCACTGTCCTTGGGTCCCTCTTCCCGCAGTATGTCCAACAGCACAGGTATATCCCAACCCAAAATAGCTGCTACAGGTAACCCTTCTACCACCCCCACAGTCAATAAATAGGGCTGCTCATTGACCACTAGTGTGAGTTCTGCTGTTGGGTAAGAATGTCTGTCACCGTGTACACAGAAAATGTCCTCCTTTCTGCTATAATCCACCTGGCCCGTTGGCACTAAATCCCTCCGAATCAGTGTCATATAGCTCCCAGAGTCAATCAGGGCAGTCACAGGATCTCCATTAATAGAGACTTCTTTGAAGCGCTGACGCCTGCCTACAGCACTTAAGTCCTCTGCACGGGGTGTGTAACATGCGCCAGTCAATTTAGCTTTTCTTATTGGGCACACAGAGGCTTTGTGCCCCAACTGCTGGCAATAAAAACATACAAAGTCCTTACCGGGACCGCGCTGGCTGGCTGCATGGTTGGAGTCTGGAGACTGCTGTGTGTGGACTCTGGCAGAGCTGGTCTGTGCTGGAGTCTGACGTCCGGGACCACCTTGGTAAGGCGCCGGGCCTCCTCTCCGAGCGTTGAGGTACTGCTGCGCTAGTTTAGCCGCCGCTAGGCCCTCTGTCGGCTCGTGCTCCTTCACCCAGGTGCGGATATCTGCAGGGAAAACACGCAGAAGCTGCTCCAGGATGATCTGTTCTCCGATCTGCTCCTTTGTGTGCTGCTCCGGGCGGATCCATCGGCGGTAGAGCCCCTTGAGGCGGTGGTACGTCTCCGCAGGGTTCTCTCCAGCAGGAATCGTCACCG
The DNA here is from genome assembly GCA_964034765.1 of Knipowitschia caucasica. Classification (NCBI taxonomy): domain Eukaryota; kingdom Metazoa; phylum Chordata; class Actinopteri; order Gobiiformes; family Gobiidae; genus Knipowitschia; species Knipowitschia caucasica. Next base: position 47,589,845 of record OZ035824.1, on the reverse strand, counting down.
TCCGGAACTTCTGTCTGTAGGTCTCTGGGGATATGTCAAATTTCGTGAGCAAAGCGTCCTTCAGATCCGAATATGTGTGAGCCCGCTCCTCGTCCATAGCGGTGTACGCTTCGAGTGCCTTCCCAGAGAGTAGTGGCACCAAACGACACGCCCACTCACACTCTGGCCAACCCCAGGTTTTGGCAATCCTCTCGAACCGGAGGAGGTAATTTTCAATGTCCTCCCCGGCCAGGTACTGGGGAATCTTTGGGTCCCCGGCGGGTCGACTTTCCGGTCGGGACAGGACCCTCTCGGATCCCAAACTGGGCCTCTGCAGTTCGGCGGAACTGCGGCGTCTGCGAGGTGCTGGAGTAGGCAGATCCAGTCTCATACTCGTTTCTGTGCCCTCTGATGGTGACCTGGTACAGTCTGGTACTGGAAACGAGTCCCTCAGTCCCCTGAGCTCCGCCAGGAACCGGTCTTCGCGCCGCTCCTGACCCTCCATGAAAGACCGCATCATGGCGAGCATCTCCTGCGCGCTGGCTTCTCCCGGTCTTGGCTGTTTAAGGAGATGAGCAGTAGCGCCCCCTGCGTCCCCCTCGTCTGTGACCCAGGCTGGGTCATCCTGCACTGTTTCCAGCTTCCCTGAGCGCAGTCCTGTGCGCTTAGCAAAAGTCTTCATACGCCGACTAGCCATCCCACTCCTGACACCAAATGTGAAGGTTCGTTTAAAAATGATGGGAATAATGATGGCTCAGACGGGAAAATAAATTGTGGTGGTTTTATTTACACACCAAAACAGTGAACAGTGAAACTAGTGATGGGTCCAGCAACACTGATACACCGGCGCATGTGCCGAGTTCGTTTAGCGAAACCTCGTATCGGCGCGCGTGTCGCTTTATGAAAAAGCCACGTGACCAATACAGCCGCAGTGTCGCTTGTCACCGACACGGCAAACTGTGTTTAAAAGGTTCCGCATCTGCAAGTGTCACCGGTATGAACCGCTCTCAGAAAAAGAAAATAACCCTTTCAAAAAGGAAAAGCATCCCATTTTACAGCATAAAAAATGGAACATGCCACTAAAAGAAAGTATTCTGCAGTGTGATACTGCAAATAACAACAAATAAGGCAATGTTTGTATTTTACATTTCACGCTTTATCTACAATCCAGCTTTAGTTTGAAACGCAAAATCTAGTTAGGCATGGTGGATGAGTGGATAGCGCTCTCGCCTCGCGTTTGAGAGAACTGGGTACGAATCCCTGTCGGATCTCAAAAGTTTATGTTGACATCACAGTCTTGAAAAATAATTTTGAGACATTGAAGTGCAGAAAATGTCAAAGGTTTTTTCAAGTATACTTTAGTTGCCAGGGTTTGCAGTGCACTTTGGACATGCTTATTGTTTTGAAAAAAAAGAAAAAAACTCAATGACATTTTGCTTAATGAATACATTCACAACTATCACTTTAATTATCACATAAAATAAAATAACACAGACAATGCAGTTACGTAATATTGTGTGCAGACAAGTATGTAAAGCTCATTGAATCAGTGAGTTGGATGCAATGATTTATCAGATCCACCAGGTGTCAGTATAGAGCAGCACAAGCAACACTGTTGCGGCACAGTATCAACACAGTTTGTTGGATGTGCCAAAACGATACGTGAGGTTTCATTTACCCATCACTAAGTGAAACATATTTACAGTGCAGGGAAAAAAAAAACAGACTCACAAGAAAAGACAGGACTTACAGCCGGCTCAGTTTGGGTTCAATTCCAGTACAGCTCAACCCAGCTCACTCACAGACTGACAGAACACACTCTCAGGAGTGAGCACGCACTCTTTTAACTGGTTAGCCCCGCCCCTGGGCTAACCCATTAATAATTAACAGGGGGTTTCTTCTAAACTGATAAAACAAAGGAATCCCACACATAGTTCCCTCCCTGTTCCTCAGTGTGAACATGCCTCTCCATTGCCCCATATAGCAATGCACAAACAATAGAAGACGACACATTTTAATACTTTTAAGAATTAGAGTCCTCTGGCCCACCACAAGCGCGCGCCCTGCGCTATATATGGTGCGACCAGGAAGTGCTTCGGTTTGGCCAGTGGACCGAGACAAGCAGTAGGTGAGTTGTGTATGGGGGAAGATGAGATGTGTGTGTAGGCAGCAAGTGTGCACCCTTGTGCGCTACGGGGATAGTATTGGCAGAGGAAGAGTTTGTGTTGATGCAGGGCCGTGCGGTGACTAGCGCGGACCTGCCGGCATGCCGCGCCACACGCACGCTCAGACGCGCTCCTCTCTTCAGCGCAGGGAGAGAGCAGCACCCAGTTTATGACGGAGCAGTCCCTGGCGCTCCGTCACACTGAGAGCAATATCTTCTGCCAGAGGGAAGAAGCTGGAACATGGCTTTCCCAGGGTGGCCAGAAGAGTCATTGACAATCCTAAGAGCGTTGTTTAAAAGTCTGGATTTATAAAGAACCTCCAGAACAGGAAGCTCACAGCCCACGGTCCTCTTTGCAGAGCGGAGCACCTTGTTTAAAGCTCTCTTTTCTTTATCTGTGATGTTTCCAAACCACACAGACACAGAACCAACAAGTAAACTCTCAATGGTGCAGCGATAAAAGTTAAGCACAATCTTAGAGTTAGTGGTAAATTCTCTAAGTTTACGCAGAAAGTAGAGACGCTGACGAGCTTTCTTAACGACTCGGTCAGTGTTTTTAACCCATTTCAGGTTAGACAGAGTTAAACCCAGAAACTTGCACTCCTCCACGATCTGCACCTGGGAGTTGTCGATTACGACAGGCAAATGAGAACTATTGCGACTGAAGTCGTAGACCAGTTCACATGTTTTCGATGCGTTCAACTGGAGGACGTTAGTTTTACTCCCCTGAACCACATTTTGTATCTCTGCTCTATAAGAGGATTCATCATTGTTACTGATGAGACCGATGATGGTGGTGTCATCAGCATATTTAATGATCAAGTTTGAGTCAGAGGAGGACACACAATCGTGAGTGTACAAAGTAAAAAGCAAAGGACTCAAAATACATCCATGAGGAGAACCAGTGCTCACAGAAACAACATCAGAAAAACAGTCATTGATTTTCACTCTCTGAGATCTGTCAGTTAAAAAGCTAAAAATCCATTTACACATGGCAACACTTAAACCGAGAGACATGAGCTTTTCAATCAGTTTACCTGGGACAAGGCAGTTAAAAGCAGAGCTATAATCAATGAAAAGCATTCTCGCGACAGATTTACTTGTGTCCAAGTGACTGTAGACAGAGTTCAGAGCAAAGGAGATGGCATCCTCCACACTCCTGTTCTGTCTGTAAGCAAACTGGAGCGGGTCAACACTCACAGGGATCTGGCTCTTAATGAAGTCCAGCACAAGCCGCTCAAAAGTTTTCATAAGAACAGACGTGAGGGCCACAGGACGATAGGCCGGATAGTTCTCCGGCCCGTACTGTCCTCGTCCCTTCTCCATAGACCTCACAGGGGCAGCAGCAGCCGTGTCTCACCGGTGTGTACACAGCTGCGATACGTGAGTCTCCTCTGGTCAGGAGAGCAGAGGATACTCGCTGTGCTTGTGATGTGTACAAGCCGTACATTATTCTTAAATCATGTGCAATGGACAATACTGCAACAATGTCACTTTACTTACATTGTACCTATTATCCTGCACTATATGTATAGTATAAAACTCTGCACTACTAAATATATATATATATATATATATATATATATATATATATATATGTTTTTTTTACTGGTATTGAAGCATTTTCAGCATCTACAGCAAGTTATGCTAGTTAAGAAACATAGCTACTACTTATTTTGTATATTATGTGTGCTCCCTGTATGTAGGCAACATCGAAATTTCCCCACTGTGAGACGAATAAAGGAACTCTTATCTTATCTTATTATAGTTTTAAAAACTGCGAATTAACATTACTATTGCAGCCACCATGGTTCGAGCCGGGAAGAGATATGAAAAGGCGCAAGATATTGACAAAAAACAACGCAGAAAGTAGAGCAGGTGGAAATAGCAATCACAATCACTGAGATGCAGATTCGCACAGGATTAGTATTATCTCAAGACGTCTGTGTTTGGCCAAATACAGGAGGTCATTTGTGGCGGAATTTACAAATTACAAAAACTTTACAAATTACAGACATGGCGCAATCACACTAATATCTCTAGTCAAGACGTCCTCTCTGATTATCACAGTTCCACAGGTAATACTAATCCTGTGCGTATACGACTTAAAAATGTGAAACAAATAAATTAGAGGCTCTTTATATGTGATATATGCCAAGCCTTTTTATTTTTTTTATAATTTGACGATTATGGCTTATAAGATAAGATAAGATAAGAGTTCCTTCATTCGTCCCACAGTGGGGAAATTTCAATGTTGCAGCGCACAGACAGGACAGTAGTAAGAGCACACAGGGAGCACACAAAATAAGTAGTAGCTAAACTAGCTATATTACCAACATTACCAACAATTACCAACATTATAACGAAAAAAAGACTTAATACATCTCACTTAGCATGTAATGAGTTTGTCATGTATTAGTTTCACAATGTAAGTTGAATTACAGAAGTAAATTGACTTTTGAACTAATGAACGCATGGTTTAAAGCAAGGAAGGTGAGTGCTGCAGAGGGTACGAGTAGTAGAAGGCATAAATATCAGGTGCTCTTCAAAGACGGGGCAATCTAAACAGATTTAGAATGTCAAAAAGAAAAAAAGAAGTCTGAGGCTCTCTGTTAAAGTGAAAAAATAAAAGTCCTTCATTAAATGGACTGCCTACACGTTTCGACCAACAGCGGTCTTTGTCAGGGCATAAATAATCACCTTCAGGTGTACCTCTTTTAAAAGCAAAGCAAGTCACATGACAAGATGAACATGTGACAAGAAACAGTGTTACCTTACACAATTTTTAAAAGTTTTTACAATACATTTTTACACAATCACCAGTATGACTTGAGTCAGAAAAGAATACAAAATATTAATATATATATCAACTAATATTTAGGAAGGACATAAAAACTATGTATACAAATACATTAACTGTGTACACTCAAAGAAATACACATAGAGCACCACAGGTAAAAGTCAGGAGAGCAAGCACATGGATAGAGGCACCAACTGTACAGCACTGAGAAAGAAGAGAAGTGTTATGCCAGTTAATGCTTTCATCGATATAAATTTTCAAAACATAGAACCAAAGACCACTATCAAAAACTCATAATTCCGAACATCTACAAAAATGGGGTAAAGTCCAGTTCCTCGTTTAGCCCAGGGTGATGTAAAGCTCCAAGCGTGTCTATCCAATAGGTCTCCCTCTGGAGCAGTTTTTTGAGTTTGTCTCCTCCCCCTTTTGATTGTCTCTATGACCATGATTTTGAGTGCATTGATGTTGGTATGGTCCATAGTTTTAAAATGCTTAGCCACTGGATAATATATGCGTATATATGTTCGGCAAACCTCTCTTTTAGTTTTCTCTTGGTACGTCCCACATAAAAGCAACCACATTCACAGTCAAATCTGTACACCACATAAGTTGAATTGCAGTTTGCAAAGCTAAGGCTTTTGAATGTCCTCTCCTTTTTGGCATCGGTAAAGGTAGTGCTCTGATTGATCTGTGGACAATGTTTACAAGAGCCACACATGAAAGTACCGGCTGGTTTTTTTAAGAAGGCGGACGATTTTTGTGGGTGCAAGTAGCTCCTCACCAGTTTATCCTTCAGAGTAGGAGGGCGCTTAAATTAAAAAGTTGGTGTTTGTGAAAACAATGGCCCCAGAGACCGGTCACAAGATAAAATGCTCCAGTTTTTTGTGATAGTTTGTTTTATTTTGTGAGCAGTGCTACTGTATTGTAGAGGGCAAAACATTTTGTTAGATGGAGGAGTGACACTCTTCCTTTTCAGAAGAGCATTCCAGTCTTTGCCTTTTGCCTTAATTAAGGCTGGATCGAGTGTCTTTTTATTATAGCCCCTCTGTGTGAATTTGCTGTACATGTCCTTCGCTTGGTGGTCGAAGTCCGATTCAGAGCTGCATATTCTCCTTACTCTTAGAAGTTGCCCAAACGGAATGTTGGAAATCAGATTCTTTGGATGGAAACTTTCTGCTCTCAAAATAGTGTCTTTTCCTGAAAATTGAAGTCTGTATCTGTCCAGTCGCGATGAACGCATGGATTGAATCTGTATAATAGACTACAGGAAGATGATCATCCACATGGAGCAATATGAATGTTTTAACAAGGACATCTTTCTAAAGGAAAGAGCAGCGTGCGCTAAAGCCCAACCTCTGACTGGATGAACTTCACCTTTGTGACTAAAACTATTGTCCCTGGAGCGACTTGTGTGTAGTAATATAGCTTTCTTTACCTGACCCACATTAGGGTTAGGTTTATATCGCTGTACTTATGCATGTTACCGCTGAAAATGCCCAGGCAAAAAGACTACCTCCCAAGGCAGGTTAAATGATCGCTTGAAGACACCAGCCAGTGTTGCTCAGTGTTTAAGCAGCTTTTTGAGAAAAAATGTGGAACTTAATTCAATCAATCAAGATGTTTATCCATTCTCAAAATGTCCGGTCCTAAGCTGAATCCCTATAATCAGTATTATAGAATCAAAAGAGTTTCCTTATCTTGAAAAATCTCAAGCGAAACAAAGACACAAACTTGGTGAGACCTTGCACATCTATTTCAAGCCCCAAAACTTCTCACCTTCTCCACTTGTGCAAGTGTTAATTAGCAACCTCATTAACAAGCATCATGTGAGCTCGCTTTCTGCATTTATCTTTCTCTGCTTCTCATTTCAACCTTGCAGGAAGAAGACACATGTGTGGAGTGAGATCAGACAAACAAGTGAAAACATCTAGAACCAGTTTGAACACATAAAAAGGAAAAATAACTAATGTCCTTCTACTGAGGTGTTCAAGGTCTGCAAATATTTTGTTGAATGAAAGTATTTTAAACTGACTGAGTGCTATTCCATTCTGCCAAAGTGAGAGGCCTGTTGTAATGAGAGATTGCTCATAAAGATAACTATATTGACTTCCATGCCAGTGTCACGCTATGACTGGACACTGGATGTGTGTGTAAGGGTGTGTATGTGTGTGTGTGTGTGTACGTGTATGTGTGTGCACGTGCACGCCCACCTCAATTGGGACTAATAGGAGAAGGTGGCAGGTGTGTGTGATTGGGGCACGTGTGGGAGGTCTGGAGTTGCCGAGCAGCGAGCGGACGCACGGGAGCACGTGGCACCGGATCTGGATCGGCGGCACGGCTTTGGGCGAGGTGCGGCAAGACTGAGCGGAGCGGGACCGTCATTTGAGGCCAGGATGGAGGAGCGGTGAAGCAGCAGAGGAGCAGCCAGTGACAGGACGCGTCGTGGGAACTGTGGAGGGGGAGAGTGCGACAATCACTCTCCTTCCAGCTAAGTACCCGTTCCATGTAACTGTGCAGACAGGGCTACTTTGTGGGCTTTTTGTGTGTGGTTTTCTGTGTTGTGCCAAAGCCCATGTCTGCTCAGAACCAGAGTGATATCCCTGTGATTGGCCTGGGGTATTGACGGCCTGTCTGTTCCCCATCATAGGCAGTGCACCCGGGCAGGAGTAGCTGAGAGGACGTGTCGTGGAGCAACGCAGGGGGAGAGTTTGCCATCCCTCTACTCTGAGCTAAGTTTTTATTTTGTTGTACTTGTTGTATCTTTTGTGGAGAGCCGATCAACATATCGTACATCTTGTGATCAACCGTACTGATGGCTTCTCCCATTTGGCTCCCTCCAGGCGCCTTCACTGGAGCTCACCATGCCAGCTGACCACAACTCGAAATCACCTTCCAAAGACTTGACCCTGCACAAATTTAGTTTTAACTTGAATCCAGACCTTTATTGAAAATAAACTTCTTAAATTTAAGGATCTCGTCGACTTAAAAATGTTGATTATTATGTGGAAAGCTAAACAAAAAAAATTGCCAAATGATGTTCAAAGTAATTTTGTTGCACATGACGCTTCCCATAGAAGAAAATATAATTTTCGGAACATGTTTGCAGGAACATCGGTGAAACGGAAATGTCCGTCTGTTTACGGAGTCAAATTGTGGAATTCTGAAAGTGTTTACAAATTCAAAACAATTTACAAAGACAAAATTCTGAGTGATTACTAAAAATTGAAAACAACCGAAGTGAACTGTAAGACGAGCTGTTCTGTTATGTTTTGTGACCTGGTGATGAGTTGGGGTATAATGATGGGGATTTCTGATTTTATTTTGTAAATTTGCTAATGGGAACAGATATTACAAGATTAATCTTCATTCTGTTCCTTTTTGTTCATGTATGGATTTAAAAAAAATGGTGTAATGGCCTGACATGACATGAGCAAATAAATAAATAAATAAAAATACCTGGGGTTTTTATTTAGTATTTGAACTATTTTATACTTTTATAACTTTAATAAACGTTGATAACCTTTCAGGCTAAAATTTGTAGGCCCTTATTGAAAATGCACACAAAAATATTAATTGTTCAATAGGTGTTGCATCATTGATTTATGAGTATAACATCAATGTATCTGTTTATAGTAAATGTATGACACAGATTACTTTACTTTGTAAACTGTTTTATAAGGGAACAAGAAGTAGAAGCTAGCACATGGTGGTGGACGAGTGACAGTGATCCTGGGCTACGCATCTCCCTTGGCCCTATGAATGGCAGGGTCCGTGCCAGCCTGTCAGCCTGTCTGTCATCACCATTGCTTAGTATTCTCCTAAAGAGCGTCTCCCCACTCATTATACACAAGCCCTTGTTCTGGACTGACATGTTTTCTTTACATTGATATTTCCATTGCATCTCAAAGTCCCCTTTCCGCCTCAGCGAATAGGAGGGCAGAGCACTTTTAGCTACGAGCACCACATAGAATAATATCTCAACAGAAACTTACTTCTTCAATCGCTGCTGATGCTGTGAGTTGATGAAAGAAACAGAGGTAGTATGTTTTCACTGATACGGTAACGTTGTCTAGCAGCGTATTATTTTCCAATCTTATCAACATTTACAAACGACTTCTACTTTTCAAAACTTGATAATATCAGAAGTCCAGTGAAGAAATGTAAGATGGTTTTAGAGTTTTAGGGAATTATTCATTAAATGTCTGTGATAAGTTACTGCTGCATTAAGAACCACTAACACTCTACACACACATGCTTCAAACACGAGGCCCTTGAACTGATTTTCAATTATTAAGATAAATTTGCAGAATTGATGTTAATACGGCAACCATGGTGTGTTATCTCATTTTAAAGATCATTTTCACAAGAAAACCACAGTAAATTCATTATACCCAAGACATAATTAGATAACAAACTCACTTTGTTCAGAAAAAAGTAACTAAAAGTATTGTTAAATAAAAGCAAGCCCTTTGTTCAAATTCTTGCATAACGTTGTTTTGACATCTGTGTGTGTACTACTCTTTTTGTAATTTTGTCAAAAAGAGTTTTGATTATAATAAAGTGCAAAGAATAAAAGTGTCTGTTGGGTTATACTTGCATAAAGTATCCTGGTTTTGGCCATTGTTGGTGAACAGGGAACTCACTATTTGAGACTGTATTGTCTAAAAAAGTAAAACACATTTGCCTTTCAAAATGTTGCATATAGTGTATCTATTGACCTGATCCTGAGCCATAATAAAAACGCAATAGGTTATTGCAGAGTTTTGTGTAATGTCACTCCTACTACCGTGTGCTTTTATGTATCCTTTTCTATGTTATCTGTCAACTTTTCAGAGAGAGATGGGATGTCAGCAGAGCCTGAGACCCCCATGCTCACTGTGTCACTCTCATTATATTACTAAAAACAAGACAGATATTCAATTTAGATAAGTTCCCGGACCCTCGCTTGCCTCGCCTACATGAGACAATGCTCTATTTCTCTCCACCATGCTACACTGAACATGCTGCTGCATTGTGCCCCTTCACAACGGCCAACGACTAAAGCATGGGAGATTTCCAATTATGGATCGAAAAGACGAAGGGGGGAAACAGGAGTTAAACCACCATGAGCATAATAAAGATGGCTAGTCTTGTGATGTTTCATATGTATTTAAACTCCAGCAGTAAACTTGATATTCTTTAAGAACACAATGAGATATCGTGGGAGAGACGAGCTACATTAAAAAGGTACAGATGTGAAAAAAGGAATACCTAGACTGAATGTTTTGTATTGCCTCCTGGAGAGAAAATAATAATTAGTAATGCTCCCTGCAGCTCATGCATAGAAATATGCACCAGACCAGTGACAAGAACCAATAGTAAAAAGTCAGCTTTCATTGTAACAACAGCAGCTTTCCTTTATGAGTTTATGCTGAATGATTATCAGAGATGAGGGCTTCACAGCCACATCCACAATAGATATTCTGTAATGGTAGACACCCAAAATTTCTGAAAACACAACAGTGTATGACTAATTATCATTCACCCCCTGTTGTGTAGATGTGAGTTTGGGTTTCACTGAAAGTAGTAACTGCACAGAGTGAATATATGGCACCATAAAGCATCTCATAAATCATGCATCTGAATTTGTCCCTTTTGATAAGAGCTGCTCACGTCTGTTACACAAATAGACCCTGCAGAACATCTCTCCCCAAAACAAGCTGTTGGGCCACAGTAATGAAACAGGAGTCAACTGGCTTCAGGTGCCACTGTGCTGATGTATGTTGGCAGGCGCTGCCTTCACCAGAGTGGAGAAACACACAGAAATGTGCTCTGCTGTCCTGCCGCTCTCATGCATGGAGGACAGCACAACTGAGTGACAGCGTTTGGAGCGGCTTCAGGGAGCCACAGCCAAGACCTGGACCACCGCAGTCTCGCTCTCCTGAAGAGGAGGCTTTTCACACTCCAGTAGGCCCACATGAGCCACTGGATCTGTCAGCACCAGATGCACACTTTGTGTCACTCTGTGGCATGCATCTTCAGTGCAGATGTACTTAGACATGCTTACTTTAAGAATTTAAGTATTATTGATACTTGTTATCAATATTGTATCAGCAAATTATTAAGAGTAACTTGATATTGGCTTAAATATTGTATTTTGTGTAAGTAATCCAATGAAACTCTATAGACCAAAGTATACCACAATAATCAGCTGTCAAGAGCCAAACCATGAGAGCTAGAAAACCTTTTATAATAATAAATACATTTGTATAATATTTTTTTTAATTATAGTGTATTTTTATTATAGTAAGGAGTAAAATAGCGGTTTAATGTTTGTCATTACCATGTTCTCGTCCATGTGCCCATTGTTGCCAATGGCAAATGTATCTTTTGGGAGACAATAAAGGATAATCTACTCGAATCTCATATCCGTCATAAGGCTGTACTCTTCAGCAAGATTTTTCTGTTTTAATATTAACAACATTCAGACTTCATTTATTGCCCTTACTTGGGGGGAAAAAGTGTTATTTTCAGAATGACAGGGAAGAGAAAATTACTACATTACATAATATATTTTATACCAGTTCCAATCAACTTAATCAACTTAACTACAAAGGTTTCACAAGTGCCATGTTGGTTGGTCCAGGGATCTTCAGATCCCTTTCAAAAGCATGTCAGTCATGAATATGTACTACAAATAACAGAGGTACCAACATTAATTTTATTTGGTCTAAGTATGATTAACATTAGGAAATATTACCACAAAGGTACTTACGGTAGTGTCCACAGATTCAGAACGTCGGACAGTTCAAACTGTTCACAACCTCGGGGGTAATCTACAATACATTGAGAACGCATGAGGCAACTATTCCCAGCAGAATACCAAAACATAATGAATTGTACATGGTTATGCAAGGTTTCTCGCAGCCCACTAGCACAGAGGGGCTTCAGAATATAGGGCACCAAACCAATATGGAGATTTGAGAAACACAGAAGGAGCTATTCATCAATATTCATGAAGGATTCCTGGGCTTCCCCACTGTATCCCTGGGCTGTGTTAATATTCATTAGAACGTGGGTGTGAGTAACAGGGGAAGTCATATCTATCAGCTTCAACAGATATACACAGGTTCAGGACCATGGACAGCTCTACGAGGTACAATGATGACTGGTCACGGCTGAAAAATGTATAAATTAATTATATATATATATATATCATTGCTGTCAAACTATTCAAATATTTAATGGGCTCTATGCACGCACCACTTCCCGTTTTAGTTATAAATAACACCACTTAACTTCCGGTGCTCGGGGATCGGCTTGAGTTTCACTGGAGTTCAGCAGATGTTTATACGAGTTTCCTACATAATACTCATAATACTGGGCATTTTAGTGCCCAGTAGTTAACTAATCTCTCTGAGTGGCCACAGTCAAAGCTATTCCTCAGTGAGAAAGCGCGTCGTCAGTTTTGGGTCAGTCTCACAGCTGAATGTATCAATCTAATTACTAAAAAACGTCACTACAACTCACTACAAAGCCATAGCGTCAGCATAGACAGGAAGTAAACGAGCTGTTCTTTGTTTAAAGAAAATGGCGTTACGCCTCCCCATGCATATAGCCCATTGCTATTAATGTCAGAGTTAACTTGCGAGTAATCATAATTATCACACATTTTTCCCTGTTATGAAAAAGGTATTGGATTAAGCAAAAAGCTTATATTAATCCCACCCCCTCCAAAGAGAAAGTAGTTGGATTGTCTAATATAGGCTACTGAATCTCTGCTTTTGTTACTGCTTTTTTTCTGAGTATAGAGGAGGGTTGCCCATTGAGCTATGGGTGTTCACCATCACATCATTTGGTTCATGATGTGATTCATCATGACCAAGTAATGAAAATGTTGTCTTTATTCACAAAAGAATTAACAGTCTAGAAGTATTGTAGATGGTACAAGGTACTTTCATAATCGATTCATTATGTTGCGCGATTAATACGTCACCCACTACGTCGCGGAGCTCACGTGAGTTGGGCGCATTCTTATACAGCTGTTCAGATGATGCATGCACGTGCGTAGATGGAGGCATGGGCGCACTTTCAGTAAATATCAGCTGCATGAGTTTAGTCAGGCTGAACTGCTGCTGTACCCTCTGCTATACCCTCCTGTGTTGGGAAAAAACGCAGGACGGAAGTGGTGGGTGTGATTTGATGCTACCACCGGTACCTCTGCATCAGCGAACACGTTAGCAGCACCTATTTACAGTCACAGTAGAATGTCAACTCAGGGTGAAGACGTTTGTTCACAAGCACCGCGTCGTCCATTGCTCTTTGATTGGTTGCTGCATGTGTGTGGAGCAAGTAAGTTCATCTCCTGGTTTCGCTGCATGTATCTCACTGCTGTATCCACGGCCTCTTCCGCGGCGCAAGTCTCCCGTGCAGGATAAACGTGCGTGCCGCGACGTCCATGCAATTCCTGTCATGGACGAACATCACCATTGACTTTGCATTGCAACTGAGTGCCATATGAACTACCTCGGACTCTGAGGAGCACAGGGACTGGCCTGCTGCTGGTGCCCAGTGTCAGACCTAAACATGGAGAGGCTGCATTTCAGATTCACTCATAATATTCACTCTTCATGCCTTGTGTGACTGTTTTCTAACTTGTTTTGTTCAGAACTTTGAGTTGCCTTGTGAATGAATTGTGCTATAAAAATACACTTGCCTTGCCCCCAACAAAATGTATTTTCATGATCAAAAACACTTTATAAGGCTATCACCATGTAATACATAGAAGATATAAGTGCTGTTTAATGATGTTAATGACTGCTATGAGTCTGGTGTATGCAGCCTCACTTTGGTCAGTCTACTCCAGAACAACCGTGACTACAGTAGTTGTTTACCTCTACCATGTGGCTACCTTGAGGCTGCACCCCCGCAAAGCTCCTGGCCCGGACCACGTGTCTCCGGCCACTCTGAGACACTGCGCCAGTGAGCTTACTCCTGTGTTCACTGACATTTTCAACTCTCTGAAGTCCTGCCATGTCCCGGCCTGCTTCAAATCCTCCATCAATGTCCCCGTCCCGAAGAAGCCCAGGATCACAGGACTCAACGACTACAGACCTGTAGCACTGACGTCTGTCGTCATGAAGTCATTTGAACGCCTGGTCCTCTCCCATCTCAAGTCCCTCACCTCCCCCCTCCTGGACCCCCTGCAGTTCGCCTACAGAGCCAACAGATCTGTAGACGACGCCATCAACCTGGCCCTCCACCACATCCTACAGCACCTGGACTCCCCGGGGACCTACGCCAGGGTCCTGTTCGTGGACTTCAGCTCTGCCTTCAACACAATCCTGCCATCCCTGCTCCAGGACAAGCTCTCCCAGCTCAACGTGCCCGATTCCACCTGCAGGTGGATCACTGACTTCCTGACAGACAGGAAGCAGCGAGTGCGTCTGGGGAAGAATGTCTCGGACTCTCGGATTATAAATCCTGGAGCCCCACAGGGCTGTGTTTTTTCTCCCCTGCTCTTCTCCCTGTACACCAACCACTGCACCTCCAGCCACGACTCCGTGAAGCTGATCAAGTTCGCAGATTACACCACACTCATTGGACTCATCTCCAACAACGATGAGTCCGCCTACAGGAGGGAGGTGGACCGGCGGGTGTCCTGGTGCAGTGGTAACAACCTGGAGCTGAACGCCCAGAAGACAGTGGAGATGATTGTGGATTGTGAACGCCCAGAAGACAGTGGAGATGATTGTCACACATCATGCCTGATGCCAAGCCTGCGCTCAAGAAGGGCTCCAAGAAAGCCGTCACCAAGACTGCCGGCAAAGGCAGCAAGAAGAGGAGAAATACGTGTAAAAGGTGCTGAAGCAGGTGCACCCCGACACAGCATCTCCTCCAAGGCCATGAGTATCATGATCTCCTTCGTCAACGAAGGAGATCTGCTGCCCAGAGAGCTGGCCAAGCGTGTCTGAGGGCACCAAGGCTGTGACCAAGTACACCAGCATCAAGTACACGAAGCAGTTTACTAAGTCACTTTAAGTCACTGATGACCTGTACTAGGACTGAAAAAAAAAACAGCACCCTGCAAAGACTATTTTTTAAATACCATTTTATATTAGAAGAAACCTACTTCTAACTAGTTTTAAAATGTTTTGAAAAAATATTTTTCAAATTTTTTGTCTGATCCCCCCAAATCGAGAAAAGACCATGGCAGTGACGTCACGGTGGGGACCAGTCTGATCCGGAAGTACATCTCCTAATGAGATGCTGCATCTCAAGGGGTTTTCCCTAAATAAACCTAAATCTAAATCTCCTCAATGCTATCGCACTTGTTTACATTTTGTTCGTCTATTTTTTGCACTAAATCGGTGAATATTCAAGATGACAAGAAGATGTCTTGCAATGCACTGCTCACAGACGCACAATAGGCTTCATACCGAAGGAGAAGAGGAGGCTTTGGACAGTAGAGGAAGAAGAGGAAAGAGGAAGAAGGCTAAGCTGGCTAAGCTACATGTGTTGGAGTGGAAGAGGATGGACTTGATCGCAGCCTCGGTGAGAACGGCCAACGGATTTCGAGTTGCAGAACTACGGGACCCTCTGTTTTATTCAGTGGAACCGCTGCAGCGAGCGGCGCTAGGACTGACCGTCGCTCTATAAGGAGACGGTGAAATATGCGTGAGTCACTATTATAACTTTCGTATGTGTTAAGCCTTGTAGATTGATCATTAAAATGAAACGAGTCATTTCTAAAAGTTAGCACATTTATATTATACAAATGTTTGAGCTTGAATACAGCGTTTGATTGTACCTTTGTGTTAAAAGTGAGGATATCCCTGTTAGCCTGTTAGCCTTAGCTATTCGTAAACTCCGGTCAATTCTTATTTCCCTACGTAATGTAATGAGTACGATATGGTAAGACCATAGACTGTAAATATAAGACCAGGCTAAATCCCTGTCACTCCCTGTTTAGGGAACGTGCATAAATCCAGTCTGTTAGTATTACGCTATATTGTCATGAAAACCATTGATTTCATTAACGTGAAAACATCGGAGATGTGAGAACTGCTTTTTTGAGGTTGCTATAAAACATTTTTTTTCCCTCTTTACCTCCCGGTCTCACTGGTGTATGTAATATGTTTATGTGTGAGTGCTGCTGTCGAGAATTGAAATTAAGTTGTGTCTGCAGTCAGTCCGTTGTTGTTGATGTAATGACGTTTGGACGGCACTTGTCACACTCACAGGCCCTAATGAATGGTTAATAATTATTTTCCTATTTATTTCCCTGTATAAGAGGCGTGTTATTTGTTCCAATCTGCGTCAAGTGACTTTCTAAACGCCTCATCAGGTCGTTTTCCGGGTCTGTGTTTGTCTCTTCTTTTTATCCGAGGAAGCATCAGGCTCAAACATGTGGCAAAAGGTGAAAGACTTCTTCAGGTAACTGGCTCTTCATCTGTTGATACTCGGTTCATAGACGAGGTTTTTTCGCATGTTTCTCGTTCACTGTCGGAATCACCGTATACATTTTGAATGGGGCGGTACCCGCTATGACGTCACACTTCCGGGTGTGAGGCTGAGACAACGCAAATGTATTAAAAACATATTTTTTCAATAAAATAAAGAATAGTTTTTGCTGGAATCTATTTCAAGTTGGAATTAATCAATTATCTGTCTTGCAATTTTGATATCCACAAATTATTGGAAAAACCCTGCATAAGGTCTTTAACATCTTTGCACACTTCTGTCTTTTGCACAATCTGAGTGATTCTATCTATGCCAAAAGTGACATGTACATTTCTCCATTGTGAGATGAGTAAAGTCTAGCTTATCTTATCTATATCAAAGTACAATATTGTTGTTCTTGTCATAACAGATGTACCAATCTAAATAATATTATACTAATATTATATAGATTGGTACATCTGTGACAGTGTGCTTAGCCACTTTAAAACATGTTGTGCAGTGATAAAACAAAACTGTTTTACAAGTGGTAAACAAGTACAGTGACAGATGTTTCAGGGGGCAGCAGACGCAGATGTCCCAGCACATTGTACAATACAGATAGCTTTATCACTACAATAACAAAAACAGTGAGAAAAACCAAAGCCAACTATATCAAGTCACCGAACAAGAGGCCAACTGTAGACCAATTCAGCAAAAACAGGCACACAAGAGCTACTCAACCCTGAAGTCTAGAGCTGAGCTTCACAGTCTGACTAAAACTGCTCTCTGCCAAGTGCGACAATCGAGTTACAAAAGGATTCTGGGGGAAAAAAAGAGTTTACATTTGTAAACTGTTCCCAGCCCTCACACATACGTGCATGAAGAGGCCACACCCTCAGAGTAAGAGTGATGCAGCTTCATAACCGCCAATGATGGGCTGCTCACTCTTAGTCCAAGACCAACCTGAAGTGCTCTGCCCGGGATGTCAACTCCAATCTCTTCAATTACCAGACTGCTGGCCTGCATCACTGAGGCGGGACACCATTATCCACTACGACTACAGTCATGTACAGAGATTTTATTCTTTTGAGTTGGACCTGACACAATGTAAACATTATGGTTATATATTGTAAAAAATATGAAATATAGTTGAATGTGTTATGCACACATACTGTATGCAAACAATCCAAGACTACCAGTTTTACAATTTTTTCAAAAATATTTTAAAGCATAAAATTGTAGTTAATATGCATTAATAGTTAATTAACATTGCTTAAACACTATAGACTGACCACCAAACAAGTATGTTTATATGTATGTATGTTTTTTTTGTTTGAAATATAGGACATTAGGACAAGATGGACAACAAGGGGGAAAGGGAAGTGAGGAAAAATAAAAGAGCAATAATGTGCAGTTGTGCAAGTGATTTTCAGTTAAATTCATATTGGTTTAGGTAGAGCCAAGATGAAATCTTGGCAGCAATGAAATGTGGAGCCATGACTAATGCACCACCCACACAGAGATCTGTCAGACCACTATAAATCCCCCAAAAGAAAGTCTGTTCCAACTGTTGTCAAATGCTTGAAAGCACACAGCCAAGTCTATAATGCACAGAGCCAGATCCAGGTAAGTCAGAGTAAGTCAAATGAGGTGATGTTTATTCCTTTGTACTGTAGCAACCTGTGAGATTAGAATTGAGCACTGAATTAGCCTGCTGCCGCCAGAGCTGTGTAGGACAGACGTGCCCACAAAGAGAACTTTCTCAAGGCTTATTAAGTATGCAAACAATTTAAAGCTGTTTGTGATTAATTCTGAAAGAAAAAAACTGATTATTACAATTAAGAATAGAAATGGTGTCATACGTTCTCATGATTTGGGTATGTGTGTATGACTCTACTAGATGGTTGCTATTATTATCTGGATTTCCACAGGTCCATGTTGATCACACATGGCTATGTCGGGCTCTCTGAAATAGAAAACAGAGGCTTTGCCATCTCTCCTCACTCTTATATACAAGAGCTGCTGCTTTGGAAATTGACTGTGACCTCTGCCACACTTGCAATGGACTAGTGCTCTCTAGTGTATGGGCTTTGTGATGTCCCCATGCTGCTCACCCTGTGCTCTATCAGCCACCTTCTATTTTTCTGGGATATTAAAGTGTGCACAGTGACATTGCGGCACTCATGAATACTTACTACTCAGACAAGATTATACAGAAACTACAGACAAAGAAAAGACCAGCAAACTATGTGCCAAAGATTAGCGGATTTTGGATTTGTAATATTTAGGGAGTACAAAAATCAAACCATACATTAAACCTCTTAACTTAGTGGAATAGACTTAACTTTATTTATAAGTATAACATTTGGAGCCATAGTTAGATGTGTATGGTGGGGGTTCGGACCTAAGCGCAGGTTGATTAGTCCCACACAGCACATGGCCACATGTGGGTCCAGATCACACAAATGGATTTATGTACTGCGCACCCATAGCAGCAGCCTGTTTTTTGCTTCTCTGCTAAATGCCAAACACTATGTTGTAGCATGTTAGCTGTTGTCAATATCTCTATGGCTAAAGGTATGTTATGCACATTTGTGAGTGAGAGTGTGGCTCAGAGGGTAATAAATCATGATCTGAATGCGGATAAGGGCCTCAGGCTACAGCTGCCCTATCCCAGCCATGTCTCTCATGTGCTTTAATCAACAGGGGAAAGTGCAAATGGATTAATATAGTTAGAAGGCTAATGCCACAGATTGCAGCGCCTGCCAGCCAAAAGTCATATGTACGTATGTGTTTCACAGTGGTGAAACAAGATTGGAAAAGTTGTTGATTGATAGAACGTTCTATTAAAAAGTAATGTAATTGGGTTTACAATGGTTCAAGGCTTACCTTGTCAACACAGGCAATAAGCAAAAAATGTCAGACTATGCTTCCCACAAGTGTGCATTCTAGTTCTCCTCAGTACAGAGCATGTGAGTGGTTTGGGTTTTTCTAAGCAGCACTCATGAGCGAGAGGCCTCACTTGTGTACCTGTGCGGCTCCAAGAGACTTACAGATGCTTTGTGTAAAGAGCTGAGCAGATTAGCACTTCATTACCATGCTAGATTGTTTAACGAAGACACTCGGGGAATGCAGAGGCAGCTGGATTATGACCAAGCCATGTTTTCCATTTAGACAGGATTATTACTTTAGACTGCATGCCTCGTGATGGGAATATGACTTAAAACTCCTGAAAACACCAATCCGCCAATCATAAGGAGGCATGCCTGTTCTTTTGTCTTCTTCAGACGAAAACCCACAAAAGATGTGTCCTATGTCAACCAGAGTGAACTCAAACTACTTTCAGCATGTCAAGGATTCACAATACAATACTAGAAACGTTTTGATATATAATTATGATCGCAACAGGGTTAATCGTGCATGAAACAGCAACAACTTTTGAAGCACAAACACATAACACAATTACAACAAATGGGTAGTGAAGTTGCAAGCCAAGATACACTAAACAAATTAAAGCTGGACAAACACATTTTGAGTCAAGTTAATAAATAGTGCAGAATTGTGTATTTTCTTTACTGTATGCGGGGCTACGTGCTAAAATTAACTGCTGGCATCTTTCTTCTGCGTCTGAACATTACTGCAATTGCACCAGAATTGGCCATTCTTTGCTATTTTACACCTGTTGTGCCCAAAACAATTCAGGTTTTAAATGTTTTTTCAAAGGTTTATTATTCCCATAATTTCAGAAAAAACACATGCTGTGACAATCATATCATATATACAGCAACTGTAATGAATTCAAGCAATCTGGAAATTCTGCTGCCACAGAAAGTGCTAAAAGAAATATGGACCAGGATCACATTTTTAAAACCTAAAACACTACTTCAAGCCAGCTCAACCTGAGCAGACAGATGCACTATAAAGTGGCATTATTTTATTATGTGTTTGGGGAGGAAATGAGAACAGAAATGAGATCGAAAGCCTGTGACAGGATATGACTTCTGTTTGTCCTCAGTGGCACCAGTACATCATCAACCCTTTGTACAGAACCAAAAGTGTACAAGTTCCAAGGCATCAGCAGGCAGGGGAAAAAGTAACAACATTATATACTGCAACAATGAAAACAGGTGAAAAAATGGCCAATCAATTGGGCAGCAATAATATTCCACAATAACTATTCTGTTTGTGTTCTGAATAGTTTAACTAAAGGCAAAATCCATTGAGTTGGAGCCAAGGGCAAACTACAGTTGTAGTTGTTTTTTGTGCAATTCTTATTATTATACTAAGAGGCTTCAGAAGCAATGAACATCAGACTGGGTGGTCAAGTTTTGAATGGATGTCTTCCTGTGGTGTTCTGGTTCTCAAGTGGGGGTGTTCATTGCTAATCGGGTAACAATGTGAACCGCCTTGCTGAAATTAATGTTTTCACCACCAGAGGCCAAGAGCAAATCACAAAAATCAACTGTTGCTGTCTAAGGATATCAAGTATTAATTAACAAATATTAATCACATATTTATTTAACTTGGAACTCACGTTGGATCTGGGAAACTGGATATTTCATGTGCTCATTATGATAGGATGAGTCCTCATGCAACAAATTATATCACACGACTCAACTGCCACAATAGCGTGCACATAGTGGAGTTTAATGAATGGGTAGACAATTTGAGAACAATAATGACAGAAACTAGAAGTTAATTTTGTGGATAAGATAAACATATTTGAATGTCATTGTAGTATGAACTTTGCTCCAATGAAGCAACGTCTACTATTGTCTTGTTCACGTTGATCCAACCTTGTGTTTTATCTCATGAACTCTTGAGTTCTTGTCACACCTAATTCACAATGCCATCCCAGAAGTCAATGCACAGACAGTGCCTTGCAAAAGTATTAATACAGCTTTAACATTTGCACATTTTGTTTAGATTTTTTTATTGAAAGTTCACAGACAAGTAACAGACAACTGTGAAGTGAAAGTAAAATGATACATGATTCTGTTATTGTCTTAAAAATAGAAAAGTGAAAAGTTGGGCTTGCAAAAGTATTCATACAGCCTTTTTCAAAATTCATGAAATTGCTGTTAAAACTTTTATGCTGAATGACTGCATTAAGGCAAGCTATGAATTAATGTGTTCATCTAGCTTGTCCTAATGATTGTGAGGCCTCCTGTGTGTAATCTACTCTCAGTATAAATACAGCTGTTCTGTAAGGGCCTCAGAGCTATGGTAAACAGCTACCATAGATGGTCAGATGAGTCAAAAAATGTTGGCCAAAACGCAAAACGTTATGTATGTCGCAAAACTAACACAGCTTATCGCACCAACCGAGTGTCAAATATGGTGGGGGGAGCATCATTCAATGGGGGTGCTTTTCTTCAGTGAGGACTGAGAAGATTTTAAGAATAGCTGAGATGGATAAAGCCAAAAACAGGAACATTTTGGAGGAATACTTCCTTGAGTCAGCAAGAAAATTGAGGCTGGGGACCTTCCAGCGGGACAATGACCCTAAACTAAAAGCTAACGCTACAAAGAAACGATTTAAAAAAACAAAACATATTCACGCGTTAAAATGGCCCAGTCATTGTTCAGACTTAAATCCAATACAAAATCGGTGGAAAGAACTAAAAATTGCTGTTCACCAATGCTCTCCATCTAATTTGACAGATGTCGAGTTTTTGTAAAAAGGAATAGGATAATCTTTCTGTCTCTAGATGTCCAAATCTTGTAGCGTTATATCCCAAAAGACTGCTGTTATTCCAGGAAAAGGAGGTACCACAAAGTATGAACTTATGCTGTATGAATACTTGTTCAGGCCAAACTTTCCGGTATTCAATTGCTGTATTAATACTTTCCCACGGCACTGTATGTATGTAAGCTATTGCATGTTACCTAATGTCTTTTACACTTGAGCTTATTACAATAAATATTAATAGAATAAAAAGTCACATAATCAACATAAAAACATACATTTCTGTATACAGCCCAAAATCTTTTGTGACAAAACCGTACTGAATAATTTAGCCATGCTAGTCTAGACCCTCTTATAAAGATGAGACTTGGTGAGTGTGCCCAATGCTGCAGTAGCATCAAATGTAATGTGTTTTCCTCTATCATAAAGGGATTATATGACTTCCAGTCAACAGTAAGCAGATTAGACTGTGCAACACAACACAAATAGACCATATCCTTAAATCCTACTAAATACACACAGCATCACTGCCACATCATGAGACTTCTGATGGATGCACCAGAAATAGAGAAGGTGGAGGGCGAAGCAAACCATTTGTTTGTTGGGGATACAAGAATAAATCACATTTGATGAAATAAGTATTAACAAAGGATTTATGCTTCATTTCTCCACACACCTTCGCAGTCTTGTATGTATTCCTCATTTAATTTATGTGTCAGAAACATAATTAAAGAGTTAAACTAAATAACTTACAGCGTGGTTGCCAGTTCCTGTAAAAGGTTTCTTGCAGGTTTATTCATGTCCTTTGTGTGTTCTACAGAGTGGATTTAGTCTAAAGACATTTTGTCTGGCTGTCATTGTGTTTTTAATCGAGCTGCCGCACTTGTAACACAGGTAATTTCTCAGCAAATGGCCCTGATGGTTTCAGTGGCTTGTGCGCTCTGTACAAAACACACACACACACACACGCACACGCACACACATTAAAAGCAATAATGTGGCTGTAGGCAGATTTCAAACTAATAATTTTCCATTTGTAGATTCTGTTGTAAATTGTGATACAAAAATAGATACATTAATAATTCCTCTAGTGAAATTGTGATTCACTATTTCATTGGTGCATTTAAAGTAATTCACATACATATACAGTATATTCCAATTTACCAGTAGTACAGAACACTGTCCAACAGTATTCAGTCAGAGAAAGCCAGTGTTGCAGATTGAGAGCGTAAAGCCTTTCTCTGACTGTCTTAGAAAAAGTTGAAGAGAGGACCAGGGATCAAACGGCTGGTTTACCCACTCCTAAATGTTAAAATGTCTTAAAGAAAATGACACACACACACCCAAAAATTGTCCCCATCATGTCCAACACTTCAGGTTTATAAGGTTGCCATCGCCTTCGTAGTCCATACTTAATTATACTTGGTGCTGAGTCAGGAGTTCAGATTTATGAAAATAAATGACCCTAATAGTAAGAATGACTTCTAAAATTGCTGAGTGCAGGTGTTATGTGGCGTGCTTTCTTGCCTCATTAAGCGGAGAAGGTGAGGACTTGAATTTGGGATCGGCATGCTGATCTCAATAAGACAACAGGCAAAGATCTTCTCATAAAGCCAGGATAGAGCTCATCCAATATCCCTAAATGTATGACGAGTAACAACAACAGTTATTTGGCAGTTTATATAGGCTACACATCCAAAAATTATGGATAGTATGTGACATGGGCTACCATCGGACAGGAGAATACAAATTTGTTGATGAATCATGTTGAATGAATAGAAGCCCATGTGCACATGATCCTGCAAAAACGCACACTCATGACATTGCACTCGCCACTGGCAAATTGCAATGAATGAACGTTTTTGATAATGTCCCAATGTTCTGCGGTAGACATGCTCTCCCCTGTCCTGAGTAATCATTCTCATTTGAGAATTAAGACAAGGTGTGCTCCTCAGTTCAGCAGGTAACCAGTCACCTAAGGGCTGCCTCATTTTCCAGTGGGCTGATTTATTTGCTGCTTATATTTGTAAAGAACCTTCCATCTGGCAGAGCACACAACCATCAACACTGTAATTAAAATGCAATTACCACCTCTCTCCACTTCCAGTAACACTGCAATCCCTGGGAAGACGTTCCATCTGTGCCATACTCTTCCACAACACATAGGTGAAAGTCATGCAGCACATTTTCTTCAGCGCAGTTCTTGAAATATTTTTTCCTAGTGCACCTTGACAACAGAAAGGTCTTCTAAATGAGCTCCTTCATCAGCTCCTTTGCACAAATCAACGGCTCACCCAGCTCTCTCCAGCCTCTCACCATGGTTTTCTGAGACCACATATCTTATTCATAAACTCCTTTTGTGCCCTCTTTAACCAAGCAGTACAAAATGTCAAATTGTTTTTTGTGCTGTGCAACCTTCTAATGGAGGATATGCCATCTGCTGGTCTCCTTGAAAATGTTATTGCTCTAAGTTTAGCTGTGCATATAACTGATTTTTATTTTAAATGTTAAAATAAATGTACAGTGATTATTAAGGTATTTACTAGTTGCTTATGCCTCCCTTTACCTCTAGAACAGACTGAAAAAACGAATCACTCAAACATGGCCCTAAACTCAAACATTTGGCCTCATTCCTAAAAAATCTATACGGTTTGTGGTAACAGTCAACCAAAATTCAGTATAATATATCACTACAATAGCACCTTGTAGGAGGATCTTTGTTTACGTGTGCGTGCGCATGCGCAACCCGCTAGGTGGCAAGAAAACAGAGCGCGTGGTCTGAGAATTCATTCCCTGAAGTCAGCTGGTTTGAGGACGAAACATCGGGAAAACTTGCTAAGAAGTACAGATGATGGGTGAGAAACCTTCCTTTGCTTTGACTAATCCCTGTACGACTGAGGGCTTACACAAACGTATTAGCTATACTCTTACATAGCTAATGTAATGAGTGAATAATGTTTCATGTTAATCAATCAATCAATCTTTACTTATAGAGGGCTGGTTCTACATAGGGTAACACAAAGCGCTTCACACTCACATAAAACAAAGACCAAAATAATTATTCATGTTAAAATGTTAAAATATGAAACTTTAGGTTTCGCCTAGTTTTTTAGATTGCGTCCCTTTAAAATATTCCGGTCATAAGCGTTTTTGGACTGGGCTGCTGTTTGTGTAATGTCATCTGTAGACTGGCTACCATAAGAAACTTTGACTCGTTTATGGCCGTCTTGAGTGCCACCAGATATAAATATTTGGCCTTTTGAGTATCACCATGTGAGTCAAGTCTGAAACAAGACTGTTTGCGTCTGAATCAGTAACAACAACATTGAAATGGATTAAGCGAAACTCTTCAAATAATGTAGAAGAAGAGGAATAAGTGTAAAACACTTCCCAAGAGTATATCGAGCTGGGTCTTACAGAACACACCACTTTATCAACATATTTATCAACATGGGAATGAATGCCACCCTGTAACAAAGGTTTGCTCCACAAGGTTAACGCCTCAACATGTGGACTTAATGTTCTTAGCATTTTGAGGTAATAGGTAGCTAGACCAGGCACTACACAAAATCCCAGGATCTTTTCCTGTATCTCATTGCTCCCTCATGTCTCCCACGTCTCTCATGCAATAAATCCAGGAACGCTGAAGAAATTGCTAGAATACGGCCACAGTAGCAATTCATCACCCGCAATGAAAGTAGCTCTGGCTGGACTGTAGGTCGTTGTTGGATTATTGTGCTTTTGGGTCTGAATGCAACCACAGTTTTCACCTCTTAGAGCATACAGAAATGGGAATTCAAATATATTATTAACTCCAGACCTTCAAAGATTTTCAGTTCAACTTGTCAATAGAATGGGGCATATTTTGAATAAACTGTAAAGTACAATGTTTAGAACTGCTGTATTAAAATGTGCAGAGGGATAAGAGTAGAGCCGCCCCTCCAGATAAAAAGTCTTAATTAGTTCTGACTAAAACTGTAATTAAAACATATCACAGCTGCTGCTTACCTGTGTGTCTGTGCATGTGTGCAATGTCTGTGATAGCAGAAACCTTGTGGGAGCCTTAGAATAAATCACCACATTCAGCTCCTCTGCACTGGGACAAAAAGATTAAGGAGAACGGACAGCCAGACAATCAAAGAGGGTAGATTCTAAAAGGCAGAGAGAGATTTGTTCAACGGAAATGGAGTGGAAATTCATCACAGACTAAACTGCACATCAAAGGTGAATCAAAGCATAAAGATGTAGGTAAACAGAGAATCCCTGACAAGAAATCCAGAATACTTTAATGCCGTATATAGTACAGTGAAAATGTATGCCTAATTTTTCTGGCTTAGAGTAAATATTTAGGAAACAATTAGGGCATTTTAAAGCTCATGTGTGTTGTACAATCAATAATAAGTCATGGAATTAATTGTTTTTCAAGGGATTTAGTGTGTAGACCAAGCACCCGAAGGAAACATGTGCAAACACAGGGAGAATATGCAAAGTCCACACAGATAGGCCTCATGTTGCCCAGAGGTTGAACCCAAGCTCATCTTACTGTGAGGCGATAACATTGTGCCTTTTTGTTGACATTATGATAGGCAGGCTTTGAGTGCAAATGGTTACTCATAAAAAACCATCACACTAAATCATTGAATGTCTTACACTTGCAAATGTGGACTCAATGGACACCTCAGTGAACAGCTTTCTTCCCGGCCGAACACACTGCTTTCCTGCCTCCGAATTCAATACAAGCCTTCACCGCACACAAGCTAAGGAGACACAACTAAAATGGCCATTGGGAATTGGATGTCAACATACAGTGTTCAGGTGGTGGACACAATAGTGCGCTTTTACAATGAGTTTGCTTAAAGGCTTGTAGATGTCACGCAGAAGTCTTTCAAAAGCTTCCCCTCGTAATCACCCTTCACCTTATCAACACGTTCTCAATAACATGGCCTGGAAGCATTATTTGTATCCTGAGTCCATTCTTGTGGCGGCCTCCTGGGACACACTTCCTTTGTTTCTGCTGAATGAGATAGCCTTTCACTGCTCTGTATAACCTTTATGAGCTTCCCCTCACTACAGATATCAGCTTTTTGAGTGTGTCTGATTAAATTGCTCAAATCAGACACAATCAAAAAGCAGATATCAGTACAACTGAAAACATTTAAATAAATAAATAAATGAATGCTTTGGGTTGGGACACCCAAATAAAAATTATAAAATATTTAACACATTAAATAGTGTGGTATTGAAAGGGTTGGCACTTGACTAGATGATAGACAAGAGAGAATCAGAGAGCAGGGATGAGTATAAAAAGAGACTTTGATTTTGGAAGCTGGTAGACACATTGATTTCTCTGACATTGGGCTCTCCTTGGCACCTGACATGCTTTTTCCTCTTACCTCTGATTATCCTGCATGTAGTATAAGACTAGTGTCATAATCGTATTAGTTTAAAAAAAAGTGCATATCAGCAAAAGTCTCCTGTTGAGTAATTATAAACTCTGTTTTCAAAATGTTTAATGCACATCTGCTTGTTCCCAATGTGTGCGATTGACAGGAGGCTAAATCAATCAACTGTTAGTATCAAAAGAAACATGCTAACTAATAGGAGCTGAAAACTATATTGCTTTACAGTAAAAATACAGATGGAACTGGCCCAAACCAGATGAAGCCACAAAGAAATTGTGTTGGGCCAAAAGGTGATAACTTTTCTTTCTTTATGTGAAATGAGAGAGTTAACTGAACCAAGGAAACACAAATGATTGGGAGTTTGTACATTTGTAATTGTTTTGTCAATAATGTTGCAAAGTTTCTCAAATAGTGTGCACTTTTTCATGTGCCATTGTCAGCAATGCAGACAGCAGCTGACCATGTTTGGCGCTCTGAGGGCCATCCATCAGACCAGTCTGCAGTTGGGCTGAAGCCATCTCTCTCCCAGCTCTTTCCTCCATCAGGGAATAAGGCTGCACTGATGAGCTGCACCCACAAGGATGAGGCTATACATTGTACACTACATCCATTTGTCAGGGCAGGTGAAATCTCTGAAAAGGCTGTTTATCAAGTACACAGATGTAACGTGTGTGGCTTATCATATAGCCTCAGCATCAACTTTCCTCAATGCCAACACACTACCGTGTGCCAGTAGCTTTATGTCTGTGTGTATTTTATCCAATCTGATGGATAAATTCACGCTGGAGCCATTTTTCTCAGCAGCAGCTTTCCCCAGCAGGGCTCCAGCGTCATGGAGCCTAAATCAAGACAGAACTGTTGTCAGCCATGTGGAGGGGACAGAGAGCGTGTTAGCGACACAAGATTGAATTAAGCCCAGTCCCCAAAGAT
Organism: Knipowitschia caucasica; assembly: GCA_964034765.1. Taxonomy (NCBI): domain Eukaryota; kingdom Metazoa; phylum Chordata; class Actinopteri; order Gobiiformes; family Gobiidae; genus Knipowitschia; species Knipowitschia caucasica. The sequence goes on along the minus strand of OZ035824.1, from coordinate 47,561,460 downwards.
TCACAGTGAAGTAGGATTCAAGACAGTAAAGATGGCAGGGACTGCGGTATTGATTCCTCCCAGTTCCCAATCATATTACTTGTCTTCTTCAGCTAATTTTATTCCCTTATAGACAGTTCACAATTCTGTTCATAATTACAATAATATGAAATTACAATGTATCATGCCAAAGAGATTAGATTAGGGGCCTCACACTGTGCTGTTAGATTACATGAGATACCTATAATTTTGTGCGCTGGGACAAATTTGGCAATGTGTGCACAGGTGGAGTGTTAAACAATTCAAGACCCTAATCTTTCTTCAAATGAGATGGATAACATGTATACATGAAGCTGTATCCACAGAAATCTGACAAAAGCATTGTCTTTCCTATTCTCGAGAGCCCTGGTCCATTTTGGCCTTGCCCTCAAAGTCACAGTAAAGGGCAGAAGACTCTGTTCTGACAGAGTCCCAGCCTGCTTCATTGATTTGTTTACTAATAGCTGATGGAAACCCTAGAGCTGTCCTCTTCTTTACCACCAGCCATGGACAGATGCATAATTAATGGCTTTTAGCTCTGTTTTTAGCCATAAAAGGATTACTGAAAGTCCAGTTGGTAATGTAATACAATTTCTGGACTGGACAATATCAGAGCTGGATTAGTTTTATTGTCTTCTTCATTTGAGAACAAACTTTACAGTTCAATGCCTCTGTTTCGGTTGTCCATGTTTTATATACAAATATTTATAGGTCGACATTTGTATATAAACTTAATTAGATATTGAAGTCAGGTGTGTCGGTAGCAGGTTGGATATAGTGAGATATAATCAAGTTGATATTCAATCACACAAAAATAAGCTAAAGTAAAGGTTTAGACTGGAAGACTGGTGACCTCTGATCTCCTGCTGGAACTATCTGAACAGCCTTCACTTTAGACCTTTCCCACTACTCACCTGTGCCTTCAGCTGGCACAGATGCACTCCAATGCTGCCAATCTAACAGCTCCAGACCAATCCGCAACCCGTCAGTGGGACTTGGGACTTTATACTTGCATATGTCTAAGGATATATCTGCAGGCGGCTAAACCAACATGCCACAAACAGGCATTTGTGATTAAATACCATTATTTACTTACTTCATTGTATATTCTAGCTATGTGCCAATCATGCAGCAACAAATGTATACCATATGAATATAACTCAACAAACATACTTTTAATTTATTCTTATACATTCTTTGTCTGCACCTTTCCAGACGTCAAATAATATAAGATACACTTTGTTTTTATCTAACAATGGAGAAATTTACATGTCACATTTGGCATAGATAGAATCACTCTTGGTGTGGAAAAAGACAGGAAGATGTAGTCACTACTGGTGCAAAAGCTTTTGACAACCTTTATTCACTTAACTGCCCCTAACTGCATTTCTAGGCAATGTAGAAACTCCCTCTATTTATCCTTTCTGATTTTAAAAGTTTCTTCAAACAGACTAAAGATGGGAAAATAACTAGTGTTGCTTCAAGTTGAACAGTCTTTAATAGTAATGCCTTTTAAACATCACTCAGATTACACATGCTCAAGCACAGACAACGGATGAGAGATAATTTAATCTTCAGATAAAACCAAAAAGCAGCGACAAAGATCTTCCACAGAAAACAGAACACTTTTATCTCTGCTCCCCCAGGGTGAGGGTGAGATGGAGCGATGTACAGCCAACAGCCCGCAGATATAGACATTGATATAATTGAGTCTGACTTATTTTCTGCAAACACAACTTCCCGGGCCTTGTTCCATCTGTACAGGCAGCCTGGGCCCTTTTGCCACGACCACCAAAACTCTTTCGCTTCATCCCACACTCACTGCACACCGCACACACTTGAAGAGAACATCTGGAGTGTGCATCAGTGGACCTAGCCCAGTGCCAACATGCCTAATAGTCTATGGAGTCAATTATAAGAGCGGAGAAATGTGCTGGCTTTATCGCTAATGGTGCCATCTGGATAATGGCAGGTTGGAGTGAGGGAAAGTTTTGCATCTTACTCTTACCTGTTTGACTGGGAGTGTCTCTTGTGATCACTGGTCTGCTGATGGGGCAATGGACTAGAACCAAGGAGGCTAAACAGTTTGCCGTATTTTAATGAAGTTCTCTTCTTGAAGTAAATTGAGTTGATTTTGTGTCCAATCCAGGCTATTTCACCTCCTTCCACTAAATATGAGTTGTGAATTCCTCCCCTCCTGTTAGCTAATTACACTTTATGACCCACCATTTAGACACAGCTTCGAAACAGAAAAAGCGTTGCCTATTTTGCGTTCAATTCCATGTGAAGTTGTTTTCCTTTGTTGAAATAGTGAACTTTCCAACGACTGTCGTATTGTGGCATTTTACTTCTAACACAGAAAAACTCCATAGCTCGGGGCACATTGCAGCCGTATCAATTTCCTCTCTACAGCGGGTGATATTTTAACAAATGTGATCCTGCAACTGCCGGTAAAGCTGAGGGCCAGAGAGGTGTAGGGTTATTTATCGAACCTTGGGAGGAATGATGCCATGCAGGCAGAGGCAGAGGGATCACAAGACATCTAGATTCTCCCAAAACACAGGGGACTAGTGAGAGTCCACAGGCAGAGGAGGGAAGAGGGCAAGAATGGGATGGTCCTCAGCTAGATAGATTGAAAAACACATTTACTTAGTGTCTGGGATAGCACTACAGGTAAAATCCAGCTTGGCATGAAGGACACTTTGAAGCCCAATTCTAGTAGACCCACTAAATAAAGGACACTGAATGGACTGGAATGTAATACATTTTACCTGCATGGCTCGGACATTTTATTTGATTCAAATCAATTAATATTCCGTTAGTTTGCATTCTTGTTCATCATAACTATAAATTAGAATTAGAATGTTGCTTCTAAAAGCATTGATAGTAATATTGTTCATTACTTTGATTGTAATGCATTGTACGCAGAGAAGTTAGGAGCGCTACGTCCGCGCACTAACTTCTCTCCAGAGACTTCTCTCTCGCTGCTACTGTGTGTATTACAAGTCACGCTGCTTCTATTGACGGAAGTGAGCGAGAGAGAAGTCTCCGGAGAGAAGTTAGTGCGCGGACGTAGCGCACCTCAGATTACTACGCCTCACAATATAGTACCCGTTTTATCCGCTGAGAAAATCGACTGTTACATTTCTGTGTTACTATACTTTGCAGTGTAACACGTCACGTAACTATATACATTTAATAGGGAACACTTGGAAGAGTTTGGTAGCTTCTAGCGGGAGCTACCTTTTGGTGCTACAAAATATACAGAGGAGGCTGCGGTTGTGCTCCAGTTTTTGCTCCGTTTGCATGACAGAGCGCACGGACTAAGACCAGACAGGTACGTATTAACTAGTCTAAGGTAAGGTAAGAACATATGTCAGTATGTACAAACGGTGAACTATTCCTTTAAAGTGAGTTGATTCCTAGAGTTAAGCCAAAACAATTAGGCTTTGATTTGTTAATTTTGTACAGGAAAGGGTTAAAGAAAAAAGCAAGAGAGCTAACGGCACTCTGACAAATGGAGAACGGAGTATATGAACCATGAAATGAACACTCTGGCAATTGGAAGGCAGCAGGCTTTCAGCACCATGGTCAGCAACAAAGTGCCTGCAACAGCTCACTGCTTGAGCGATGGCATTCACAAGGCTAAAGAGAGCCGGCAAGAACAACAGACGATGGAGAGAAACGCAGTTCACAGAACGGCACAAAACTAGATAAACATGCAGGAGATAGAACAAACAGATGAGCGCTGTGCCATTTATGCCTGCAGCCAAGTCCCGGCACAGAGAACGACTACAGGAGCAGTTTGGTAACAACGATACTGCTTCTGTCTGGAGGGGCCTACGGGAGATCACCAACTACAAACCCAAAGCCCCCCCCTGTGCTGATGACCACAAGCTAGCTGACGATCTGAACTTATTTTTCAGTCGCTTTGATGCTGCCCCTGACACCTCTCCCTCCCCCACCCCCCACTACTCTAACGACCCACCCATCAGCCCTGCCCCCAGCCTAACAATAGCCGCTAAAGAGATTAAACAACTCTTCCTGAGGCTGCACCCCCGCAAAGCTCCTGGCCCGGACCACGTGTCTCCGGCCACTCTGAGACACTGCGCCAGTGAGCTTACTCCTGTGTTCACGGACATTTTCAACTCCTCTCTGCAGTCCTGCCATGTCCCGGCCTGCTTCAAATCCTCCATCATTGTCCCCGTCCCGAAGAAGCCCAGGATCACAGGACTCAATGACTACAGACCTGTAGCACTTACGTCTGTCGTCATGAAGTCATTTGAACGCCTGGTTCTCTCCCATCTCAAGTCCCTCACCTCCCCCCTCCTGGACCCCCTGCAGTTCGCCTACAGAGCCAACAGATCTGTAGACGACGCCATTAACCTGGCCCTCCACCACATCCTACAGCACCTGGACTCCCCGGGGACCTACGCCAGGGTCCTGTTCGTGGACTTCAGCTCTGCCTTCAACACAATCCTGCCATCCCTGCTCCAGGACAAGCTCTCCCAGCTCAACGTGCCCGATTCCACCTGCAGGTGGATCACTGACTTCCTGACGGACAGGAAGCAGCGAGTGCGTCTGGGGAAGAATGTCTCGGACTCTCGGATTATAAATACAGGAGCCCCACAGGGCTGTGTTCTTTCTCCCCTGCTCTTCTCCCTGTACACCAACCACTGCACCTCCAGCCACGACTCCGTGAAGTTGATCAAGTTCGCGGACGACACCACCCTCATTGGACTCATCTCCAACAACGATGAGTCCGCCTACAGGAGGGAGGTGGACCGGCTGGTGTCCTGGTGCAGTGGTAACAACCTGGAGCTAAACGCCCAGAAGACAGTGGAGATGATTGTGGACTTCAGGAAGAGCACTGTCCCCCCGCCCCCACCCTCCGTGATGGACTCCCCCATCACCTCTGTGGAGTCCTTCCGTTTCCTGGGCACCACCATCACCCAGGACCTCAAGTGGGAGCCGACCATCAGCTCTCTCATCAAGAAGGCCCAGCAGAGGATGTACTTCCTGCGGCAGCTCAGGAAAGCCAAGCTGCCTGCACAGATGTTGGTGCAGTTCTACACGGCCATCATCGAGTCCATCCTCACCTCCTCCATCACCGTGTGGTTCGCTGGAGCCACAGTCAGGGACAAACAGAGACTACAGCGCATTGTGCGCTCTGCAGAGGAAGTGATCGGCCGCAGCCTTCCATCGCTGCAGGACCTGTACGTCGCCCGAGCTCGAGGCCGGGCTGGTCGTATCACAGCCGACCCCTCTCACCCTGCACATGGACTATTCCAACCACTCCCCTCAGGCAGGAGGCTGCGGTCCATCAGGACTAGAACCTCCCGCCACAAGAACAGTTTCTTCCCCTCTGCTGTTGGACTCTTGAACACTTCTTAACCTGTCCCCCCGCCCTTTATAAAGTCACTTTACTGCCCATCATACGTCACTTTACTTCACTGTACTGCTGTCACCTTACATTGTGTGCACCATGTGCACTTGTATATTGTAAATAGTAACTGTAACTCTATTTTAAATTTAAATTTATTCTTTAGAAGTGTTTTTTATTCTTATTTTTATTATCTCTTTTTGACTGTTGCACTGAGCCAAAGCAATTTCCAAGTCTGTGACCTCCCGTTACTTACGTTGGCAATAAAAATGATTCTGATTCTGATTCTGATTCTGATCTGATTAAAAGAACAAAATCAAGAAACAAAGTGCATAAAAGAAAATAGAGGTATTTTTCCAAAGGGTGTAAAAACTAACTGTCAGCCTGTCTGTCTAGGACTCAGGTGCACTGGGTTTATCAGGCCCAAGCAGAAGGCAGAGTTGAGATAAAGTTGGAAAGAGAAAATCACCTGAACCACCTGGTCTCCCACCACTTCTGAATGTGGTATTTTCTCATTAATTGTTGTTGTGGAGCACTACACAGCGATTAAACAGTAAATAAGACATTAAGTATGCGGGCTGCCACGGAGCCCCGGGCCAGGACCTGTGTTTGTCTCGGCAAAATGGAAGTGGTGAGGCCCCGAGGCATGAGGTTAATGCACTTGAGCAGATGACGGACAGCTACACTTCTACAGTCACATGCACACACACTAGTTACAGTGCATGTAATGTAATAGGCCAATGTGTGCATGTGTATTAAGAGGAACAATCATAAAGGTTCAAGATCAATTTGTGAAAAAGAGAGCTCATAAGTCATTGGAAAAACAACACTCCATAAACTAATTAATCAACCAACATAATGATTGATTAGAATGTAAGATATTCTGTATGTTAGAGTAGTTTTTTACTCAATTAATTACATTTATACACTTATCAAACATCATTTTTTGAATTTAAATAACAAATATTTGTGAGTCTGCCGCGCACACAGCGTTTTAGCAATTTTGAGCCCCTAGGGTAAAACATCAGAGGCAGAGACGTTTAAAGTGTGAGATGTAAGTTGGAGAGATACTAACTTTCCCCGTGTAAAACTTTGGCTCACTTTGTTGGGGGCGCTAACATGCTTTTTTCACATGCAGGCGACCTAGCCCCGGGAATTGACCAACAGACCAAAAATGTTGTGCAAAAAAGACATTGTATTGGAAACGTACAAATTAGAAAACAACAAATTAGAAAAAAAAATCAAACTTGACCTCGAGACAACGAATCGACTTTAGCCCTTTTATGCCCATATAAGGCCCAATGCCCTGTTCGGGCATGGGCCAAATGACAAAATCCAATTATATCCGTCAGTATTAATGCATAGTTAGGGCTAGGGTAATTCTAACAGCAGCCTAATTAAAGGGTTCTATCTCAATACAAACATGCTGCAGATAGGGATGCTTTGTTCCTTTCCTCCCACTTTCCAGTTCATCAATGAATGCTCATGTGGGGGGCTATAAAATCATCCATAATTACATATTTGTCACATGAGAAGCACTCTGCCGTCTTTTTCTGAATATGCCATTTATCCGGAAACTTCTCATTACATCGCCAACTTCTGTCTTCCATGTCTTCTACGTCTTCCCCCATCTCGTTCTCTTTTGGTCCAGGACATTGCAGGCGTTTCATTTGATGTGCACTCACTGAAGTCTTGTAGAGAGGAGATATGTCCCTTTGGGGATTGGGAGGTTTGACAGCGCATACAGCCTGTCAGTGTGCTGTAGTGGCTAACTATGACGGGACAATTAAAGGGAGGGTGGAGAGGGAGCTATTTATGTGCCAAGCTCTTCATGAGAGGAGTTGGAAAAAAAACATGTGGCATCCCCAAATATAGAAAACATCACAGAGGAAACACCAAGGGTAGGGCTTTGCATGTTTTTACGTCAAGTTCTCAAGAGATAAAAGTGAATGTAGGTAGCATCTAGGTTGTGATGTTATAGACTATGGTTGCTGTTTTAGTAGTAGTATGGAGAAGAGGGTTGCAAATACAGTGAATTCAAGACTTATGGGACGTACAGTATACTGTCGTAGATTAATCACACAGAGACAGCACAAAAATGGAACAATGTCATGAATCCATCTTAAACCAAATAGTTAGCCAAGTATTCTTACAATACTATTAATAAGATGAATACGGCATGATATGGAACATTTTCTTTTACTAGACTCTTTCTGTTGGGACAAACAAAGTTAGCTACCACAGCTTTGGGAAAAAAGCTTTGGGTGACGAGTCAGACCAAGCGCACTACCAAGCCCTACGATGAGAACAGTGACGTCGCCCGGCATGGCGCAGCCGGGGCCTCACCCTGGAGCCAGGCCTGGGGTTGGGGCTCGAAAGCGAGTGCCTGGTGGCCGGGCCTTAGCCCACGGGGCCGGCCGGGCTCAGCCCGAATGGACGACATGGGCAGGCCCTCCTGTGGACCCACCACCCACAGAGGGATCCGCGGTGCAGAGAGGACTGGGCAGCAGTCGAAGGCGGAGACCTCGGCAACCAAGTCTGCACACACAACCTCTGGCTCTTGGGACGTAGAATGTCACTTCAGTGGGGGGGAAGGAGCCCGAGCTCGTGGGGGAGGTTGAGAGCCGACTAGAGATAGTCGGCCTCACCTCCATACACATCTTGGGCTCTGGAACCCAACTCCTCAGAGGGGTTGACGCTCCACTTTTCTGGTGTTTCTCGCGGAGAGATTGTGTTGGAGTTCTCCCCCGTGAATGAGAGGGTCGTGTCCCACCACCTTCGGGTGGGGTACAAGTCTCTCACTGTTGTGACGGCCTGCGGGCCTAAAAGCAGTGCAGAGTACCCGACCTTCTTGGAGTCCCTGGGAGGGGTACTGGACAGTGCACTGACCGGGGACTCCTGAGGGACTTCAATGCCCATGTGGGAATGTTCTCCACCTCCATCGCCGTTGTGGCTGCTCGTAGCTGTGGTCACAAGGTCTCTGTTGCTGGTCCCTAGGGCAACCCCCGAACCCGGTGGTGCACACTGGCAGTAAGGGATGCCGTCAAGCTGAAGAAAGAGTCCTATCAAGCCATGATGGTTTGTGGGACTCCTGAAGCAGCTGTCCAGTACCGGCTGGCCAAGCATGGCGCAAAAACCCAGGACTGTGAGGAGTTCGGAGAGTCCATGGAGCATGACTATCGGTCGGCCTCAAAGATATTCTGGCAATCCGCCCGGCGCCTCAGGAGGGGGAAGCAGTTCTTTCCCAGCGCAGTGTACGGCGCGGATGGAGAGCTGCTGACTGGGGGTATTGTCGGGCGGAATACTTTCAGGTTCTCCTCAATCCCCCTGTCACGTCCACCGTCCAGGAGACAGAGGAGACTACAACCGATGGTTGAATCTCGGATTCAGGAGGAGCAGTGTGGTTTTCGTCCCGGTCGTGGAACACTGGACTAGCTCTATACTCTTCATCGGATACTCGAGGGTTCATGGGAGTTCGCCCAACCTGTCCACATGTGCTTTGTGGATTTGGAGAAGGCGTAGCGCCGCTGCTTCTCCACGTGGCGAGGAACCAGTTTAAGTGGCTCGGAAATCTGTTCAGGATGCCTCCTGGACGCCTCCCTGGGGAGGTGTTCCGGGCACGTCCCACCGGGATGAGGCCCCCGGGGAAGACCCAGGACACGCTGGAGGGACTATGTCTCTCAGCTGGCCTTGAACGCCTTGGGGTCCCCCCAAACGAGCTGGAGGAAGTTTGTGTGGATAGGGAAGTCTGGGCGTCTCGGCTTAGACTGCTGCCCCCGCGACCCGGGTACAGCTGTTGTTTGTTTTTGCTTGTATATTTTGTCTAACGACTGTACACCAGACATCAGATGTGAGACTGGTGCTATTGTTGAGCCATCCATGTTTTAGAGCTTTTTCCATCTTCTTCTCCTAGTGAGCTAACAGAAGCTGCAACGACAGACAACATCACATCCTCCAAACCTGCACCTAAATAGGAAATCCTGCAGTCTCGACATCTCCATGATCCACAATTATTTATTAAGAATAAATTACTTTACAAACCGCAGAGTTCTCAATAAGTAGAGGTGGATTTGTAATTTCACATTTCATTGAGGCACGGCTTTCACAGAGGTCAGGTTTAAAATGTGAAATTTTTCATTTTCCTGATCCTTAGTTCGTACATTCATTTTTATCTCTTGAAACATGATTGGGTTTAATTCATGATGTAGGACCTACACCGAGTTTACATTTTATTTATATTATATTCACAAAGGCTGTGATGAGATGTTCTCTGACGATACAATGGGCCTGTGCTCATATCCTCAGCTGTAGGTTTGTGCAGCTTTATAATCATGAAGGTAATTGACCATATTATCACTATATTAGTATAAATATAATTAATGAATATTTCTATAGAGCACAACATAGGCTGGAGAGAAAACTGTGGCATTTGTGCAATGTCACACCCCTTTTGAGCACTGAATGGAGAGGAATTGATCTTGTTTATATGAATAGTTTATTTCAGTAAAAAGGATAAAACAGTAGCTCCTCATTTGACTTTTATTGCAATTAATCACAAATTAATGTTTGGCATTGATTTGCTCTACAATCTCTTTAAAAGTTAAGTATTAACAAAATAATAGACATATCATCAGTTAATCATTAGACATATCACAGACCAACATACTCTTGCTTTCTCCTCTTTGACCAGGGGCTTCAAACAAGTGGCCTGTGGGCCATTTGTGGCCCGCAAAGTGGTATTGTGTGGCCTCCGACTGAATATAAAAGTTTACAATTAGTAATTTTAATGTAAGTAAGGTTCAGTTTTGTTTTTTTAATCCAAGCATGTTTATAGAAACATTCATTAACTATATCTTTACTAATATAGTGATAATATGGTCAATTACCTTCATGATTATAAAGATGATGAGCAATACAACTTTCCACAAACGCTTGATTCCAGGTTTCCCTGTTTTTGTCTGTTATAAGGAAAAATGTTTCTTTTCTTCATACTAATATTGAGAAAATAAACAGTAGAATAGTAGAAACCTAGTTTGAAACATAGTGGCATATTGATCAATCCAAGTGTTGTACAATTTTAGTATGCGTCGTTTGTGTCCGTTTTCACACACACAAACCCGCAATAAGTATACCTCTTAACACCAGCTTCACCCAGACATGGCCTCACAAGTTTGAGACCTCTGTATTAGAAAGTCCTAGCAGTTCGCTGATGAGTCAAGAGCCTAGAGGTATGGTCATTCAGAGCACTGACGCCAAGGTGCTACAGAGAGATAGAGCCTGCAGGAGAACACACTGTAGCAAGAGGACCAATACAAACAGGAATGTAGCAAGGCATGGTTCCTATAAATGTTTTGTCAATATATATATTCAGTATATAAAGTTTACCTTTTGTTAATATGGAGTGGAGAGAAAAGCAGCAATTTTGCTAAATGAGACCCACTAATTCTGGTTCCACATATGTAAAGAACCAAACTGATGAATGACTCTATAAGTCTGTACTCTTCATAATACGCATTTCAACAAATTTAAGCTCTTAAAAATATATGAGTTGAAGAAATTCAATATAAAAAAACAGTATGAAATTGATAATCAGTAAATGAAATTCGCAGACAAAATGAATCAAGATGTTTTCTTTCTAATAAATTAATTTAGGTCTAGCATGGTTGTACCACACCATTGTACAAATTACATTTTGTACTAAGGTCTGGATTTGCTCCATTGAGCTTTGTTAACAAGTGGGAGGGGTTGACCCCTTTTGCAGATTGAAACGATTGGATCTGAGTTTACAGTGATGCCCGTGTGCGTCGCTAGCTTTTAGCCGCTAACGGAGCCCGTGGGGAGTAGCGCCACAATCTTTGCCAGCAATTACATTTGACATTCCTCTTGCACTGGCTTCAATCTCTTGATAGAACAGAACGGATTACTTTACCATTGCATTCTTTGCCATTGCAAAACTACAACCTGCCAATTCGGCGCAAACTCTTGATGTCACCCACATCTACCTGCAACACTCGCTGATTTGTCGGATGGGATTCAATTTTTGATGGAACAAATAATTATTTTTGTCCTCGGATTTCACAGTGCATTGAATTTGAGGGTTTGAAAATAAACATTGAATATCTTAAAGGCAAATATTTAATCAAATTTAAATTTGTAAACTGAATGTTTAGAGACTGAAATGCAAAGACAAAAATATTCAAATATGCTTTTTCAGGATTTCCAATGGAAAATTAAAGCTATTTTAAAATTCAAAATTTGATGACACAACAAATATTCCATAGCGCACTGTCTTGCCTGTAGGTAGTGTGATTCTGATTTGAGTTATTTTCTGCCTGTTGAGAATGACAGAATGAAAAAATTACTTTAAAGCTATTGTATTAGAGCAGTAATTCTCAAAGTGTGGGTACGCCAAAGAATCACTGAAATAAAAAAATGTTTTGTTTTGTTTTCATTTATTTAACCTTCATTTAACCAGGAAAGTCCCATTGAGATTAAGAACCTCTTTTTCAAGGGAGTCCTGGACAAAAGTTACATATAATTACAGATTATAAAAACAGTCACATTCAATTTCATAAAATTACGGATTATAAAAACAGTAACATTTCAATGAGGATGTCTCAAGCGCTCTCAATCCATTCTTTTTGCAACACGTTCCATGTAGAAGGAGCAGCATATACAAAAGCTTTTTTCCCCAGTTCTGTGCAAAAGGAACAGAGTTGCTCTCTGTTCCTTTTGCACAGAACTGGGAAAAAAGCTTTTCATTGACAAAAGATCATTTGATCGCAAACCGTATGAACCAACATATCTTTGTGTGAGTAAATGGCAGATGTAAGAGGGCAGCAGACCAAGCATAGCCTTATAGACAAAAGTGCACCAGTGTCCAAACCTTCTGTGGACAAAGAAGGCCATCCCACTCCAGAATATCATTCACAGTGGTGAGTCAAGGCTTTGCAGTTCGTAATGAATTGAACATTTTAATTGAATCATTATCTAAGTACAGTTTTTAGATTTTATCCTATATTTAAGCGCAGTCTTACTGTTGAAACTGTGTAAAATGTTACAATGGCTGACAATATTAAACAAACTTCTTTAGGAATGAAACCTCTGAATACTTAGGCTTACGCGACTGTATAGTGTTGGTCATGTGTGGTGGTACTTGGAGAGGCAAGTATTTTCTGAGGTGGTACTTGGTGAAAAAAGTTTGAGAACCCTGTATTAGAGCTTGTACTGGTTGAGTTTTTCTTCTATGCATTTAAGGCTTCAGTTCGCGGAAAAAAATCATGCGGCTGAATTTTGCAGCAATTGGTGGCATATATTGACTCTGAACGAAGGTTATATGTAAAAGGTAAGGTAGCGTTTAGCGCTTGTGCTTCACAGCAAGTAGGTCCTGAGTTCAATTCCACGTCCAGGCCTTTCTGTTTAGAGTTTGCATGTTCTCCCTGTGTCTGATTTTTACATGTACCTGCGTAGGTATCTAAAAGGTATCATCTTGCGACCTCATTTAAGTCCTGCGTTCCCATTGAGAACCACTGCACTAGAGAACTACAATCCCCTCAGATGGCACACATTACCGTAGTATCTTGTCAGCATCATCCAGAACAATAAAGCAGCAGTCGACAGCCCCAGCATCACAGCACTGTTAAATTACAGGCCTCAGCCTCCCCTCCCCCTCCAGGACTCTCTCATATCCAGCACCAGGAGAACAATCTGCAGAGTAATTAGCCTGCGCCAACACACACTTTACAGCGAGAAGGAGGACGTTTGGCTTGATTAAATTATTAAACCGCACAAACAACTAAACAAAAGCAGCATCAAAGAGGCACTGCAGCTCTCCGCAAATGCTCCTCGCTGTTCCCTAAATACCCAATGCAGGAAATAGTGATCTCCCAAGCCACCAGTTGGCATAATTAGCTAAATGTGTGCGTTCGTGTGTGTTTGCTGTGATTGGAACCTCCTCCCATTGCTATCTGAAATAACCATTTAATGACAATGATGCCAGGCTTGCCTCTCTCCCTCACGCATCTGCATATATATACAGATAAACATTAAACAATGGTCTAATTACACCGTTTAGGGCTCCCCCTTGCCTTCTGTCTCCATGTCTTGAAATCTGTGAATCTGAATTGAATTTAACCCAAGATGAGGGCTGCGCTGGCATGAAAAGACTATTTGATTAGTGCAGCAGTTGTTTCATTTGTGCTGCAACAGATTGCGCAGACTCTCTATCTACTGTGCAATCTGTATTCATTACTTCATGCAAAAGGATGATCCATGTTTTCACACCAGGATCCTCTAGATGCAGATCTGACAGCAGTAGGCCTTTATAGCCCTATCGACACATCCACTTGGAAAAGGCAGGACCCCGTTTCCTGTTTTCCTGAAATACAATGGAGGCTTTTTCAACAAGTAATGGAGACCAGACAATTTTCCTTAGACTTAAAATTACTGCTAGTATCACTGCTACTATCGGTTTATGTGTACACTGGTGAGGGTGCCTAATGCTATTGTACAGTCCCTGGTTTGTCCTTACATTAGCTCAGTCAGGTTCACTTCTTTGAATTGGAGACACTTTCGTGCTTCTCTGTATGTGTGACTTGCTCTAAAAATGTGAATATGTGATTACTATGTGTGTTTTTAACACTGATCTTTTTAAACTTTTCTTTCATTATTCTTAGCTATGGATCCTGTGCTTGCATGTGAGTCCTTAATAAAGTCTAAATAAAAAAAAATAAAGATAAAAATGTCATTACAAATGTTTTGACCTAGTTCATATCCACCCGTCAGGACCTTCAGATTATAGAAATCACTCAACTGAGAGTCAGATCTATTTGAATAAAGACATAAATAGCTAAATAGTCTCTGCTTTATTTCAAAACATGCCCTTGGGTCTCAGCTTCCCTTTTTAAGTGATTCAAGCTAAAAATAAGGCAATGAATTTTGATAAGGAACCTTCCGTCAGCAAAGATAAGCCAGGGAAAACTAATTTTGCTATTCAGGAGAGAATTGAAAAATTAATTCCGTACTGTTGTCATAATAGTAAGTAAGTAAGTAAGTAAGCTTTATTTATATACCGCCTTTCACAGACCAGAGTCACAAAGCGGTTTTATAATTGCTTTTTTTTGGGCACTTGTCCTCTCACTCCACACAGAGATGGGAGCGGGGTCGCCGAACAGGAGGCGCATTGCAATAGGCCAGACCTATTGCACATATTTTTAGTGGTAAGGGAAACCGGAGTACCCGGAGGAAACCTACGCAGACACGGGGAGAACATGCAAACTCCACTCAGAAAGGCCCTGGTCCGGCCGGGATTTGAACCCAGGACCTTCTTGCTGAGAGGCAAGAGTGCTATCCACTCAGCCACCGTGCCGCCTTTTGTCCACGTCATTATTGAGTGATCCGGGAAGCATCGACTATGACAATCGTTTCCTCTTAACAGCAAAAAGGTCACTTCCAATAACCTACCTCTTAGTTAATTTAGAGAAGTTAGGAGCGCTACGTCCGTGCACTAACTTCTCTCCGGAGACTTCTCTCTCACTGCTACTGTGTGTATTACAAGTCACGCTGCTTCTATTGACGGAAGTGAGCGAGAGAGAAGTCTCCGGAGAGAAGTTAGTGCGCGGACGTAGCGCCCCTCAGATTACTACGCCTCACAATAATATAGTACCCGTTTTATCCGCTGAGAAAATCGACTGTTACATTTCTGTGTTACTATACTTTGCAGTGTAACACGTCACGTAACTATATACATTTAATAGGGAACACTTGGAAGAGTTTGGTAGCTTCTAGCGGGAGCTACCTTTTGGTGCTACAAAATATACAGAGGAGGCTGCGGTTGTGCTCCCGTTTTTGCTCCGTTTGCATGACAGAGCGCACGGACTAAGACCAGACAGGTACGTATTAACTAGTCTAAGGTAAGGTAAGAACATTTGTCAGTATGTAAAAACGGTGAACTATTCCTTTAATGAAAGTCAGAAGCAGTCAAGTCTTCTGTCTTAGGCTTCATCGAGCTAGCCGATTAGCAATGTCCATCTATGTACAGTCTATGATCAAGACCCAAGTGTTGTTTGTTTTTATTTTTTGAAGTGTGGTGGAGGCTGCTGCAGCCAATCAAAAGTACAGGAAGTACTGCCCACTACAACTTCCTACTTGAGAAAATGCACAACCCACATTGATGAGGTTATCCATTATAGAATACAATCCAGGGCTGATGGACCTACAAGCTCAGATAAGCTCCAATTATGGAGACGGGCAGTGATGTTAAACATGACAACCGGTAGTTGACTTCCCACAAGAGCAGTCATTGTGCTGTATTTAGAACAGGAGAGGAGACTGCATGAAGCAGGCATTTCTGGTAAGTACAGCCCATGGTTCTTGTGTAGAGCTCTTACTGTTTCTTTGTTCAAAGAAATCAATGTGGATAACATCCATTACAGCATTTGGCCTGCTCTGCCTGTCTCCATTTCACTTTTTCCACTCAGTGATTATACAGCTCCAGCTCCAAGAAAATACATCAAAATATATAGACATAGAAGTATAAGCAAATTCTACATTCATAAATGTCACACTAGTTGACATATCTAAAGCTCTTTTAAAAGTAACTTTTCTCGTTACTCGTATCATCTCTCTACTTAGTTATTCTCTAAAGAAAGCCATTTATTACGTTACTCATTACTTTTACCTTACTTTTGTGATACTGTTATTATCCACTACAGTCTATACTATCCAATAAAAGCTATTAAACCAAGGAGGCGCGCCAAAACTGGACGCACCGCGTGGTCCGTTGTGAACGCCCCTTTTAAGCAATTAAATGCTTCTACACACCGACACAGTTGATACGCAAAACAGTGGCTGCAGAGTCCAAGACATGTTTATCATATGAGCACTAACACTGTTTATGATGAATGTGAATAATTAATCAACTCATTGTGAGTTAATGCATGCAACATGTTGAATTCTAGTCTAGTTTCTTATGTGAAATAAAATTGTGGCACAATACGTACCACCCCTCTCTACATTTTGATGAAGTCTGCATGATTACAGAGACTTTGAGAACCATCTCCTGTGCTTTTTAGAGCAGCTTAAAGCTCAACTTATTTGGAAATATTTTGGCTTCAGATGTCCAACAAAAAAGGGTTATTGTCAGGAACATTGTTGTCTGTTCAAAATAATTTATTTGGCGAATTCTAAAAAAGGCGCAAACCCATAGCAGGATGGTTTCAACTCATGGGCGTGATGGGACACATGCACCTCATACAGGGCTCGTGCACCCAGTGCAACATATACAATGTAAGTCCATGTCCAGCTATTTTGTCAAGTCCAAGCACACGATTAATAGACATACGAGTGGTTTGATTTAACGTACATACACGTAAACTGCTTAACTCATGCAGTTTGCATTGATTCAATACCCCTCAGTTTTCAGTTTGGAGATTCCTTTTTCAGTGTTTTTTCTGAACAGAATACATTCATAGTTGAATTGAAAAAAGTGTCTTTCAATCAATCAATTTTATTTTTAGAGCCCTTTACAAGACTCAAGGCGACCAAAATTACATTAAATCCATACAAATCAAAAGAAAAATGCATTCAAACAATAAAACAGTTAAACATTGAAAGAGTGTCACCTGCTATTGAGTGATAAAAGTGTTAAAAGCCAGTCTGAATAAATAAGTTTTGAGCCTCGATTTTAAAAAGGCCAAAATCAGTAAGGACACGCATATCAGGGGGCAGCTTGTTGCAAGAGTCTCATTCATTTTAATAAGACCAGGCAGTGAGTCTCGCATTTGCTGAGAGGTTTGCAATGGCATATCAATAATTGAATGTGAGATATTGCAATATTGATATTTTGGCACACCCCTACATATGTGTGCTTTACATGTGATATGTGTATAAGAAGCAGTGACCCTGGAACTTCCAGACACAAGGTACTACCGAAAGTGTTTTGTTTTTTTAGGGATGTACCGAATCCAGATTTTTGGGGTTCGGCCGAATACCGAATCCACTGGTTAAGATTCTGCCGAATCCGAATAACGAATCCTACTCCATCCTCAGTCCATTAATGTTTCATACACAAATGTTTTAACAGCGTCGATGTTGTGTACTGTTTAGGGTCCTTACCAAATTGCAAATTGGACATGTAGCTCGACTAGAATCACCTTTGGACTGAAAGTACTGCCAAACAGCACTTTTTCTGCTCACAAGTTCCATTTTCACTTCCTCACTCTGTCACGTTCTGAAAAGGATGAAGGACCCAAAATGCAGGACAGCCAAAATATGAGATTTAAAGGGGACATATCATGAAAAATCCACTTTTTGTGCCTTAAATTCCTTATGTTGTGAAGTTGGAGCCTCTAGAAGTGCAAAAAAGTTGAAATCAGTCTCTTCATGGGTTACAGAGAACACTTCATATTCTGTTTAGGTAAGATTTTTCAACCCGTTCTGATTTTGCCATTCTCTATTACGTGTTTAGAATTATTACGTCACAGTGTTTGCAGCGAGACTGCTATATAAGGGCATGGGCGTCTAACAAAACACTTCGGCCCAGCCCTCCTCTACTGTGCATCACTTCGAATTTGTAGTCCAAGCTCAAGGATGCCAGCGAACAGGGCTGGACTGGCCATCGGGCGTACCGGGCAATGCCCAAAGGGCCGATGCCCATATTTGGGCCGGTCTGTCTGCCTCATACAAAACACATGTTTATGAGAAGTGTAAATCCGTTGAGAATTGTTCGAGCATGGCGCGCGTATCCGCGGGGCACCTGCTGTATGTACTCGAACGGGATTCCGCCACCTCAGCGGCCGCAGTGTTCCGGGGCATCTGCGGCCGCTTTGTAATGAGCAGCTTCCGCGTCCAGCGGCTGTGAGAGGCTGTGAGCGTCCACCGTGTTGTGGCTGAGCGCGCAGCCTCAACGTAGCCATGTACCCAACCCCATAAACGCGCACAGGACCATGCGTGTCTTTGAGTAATCTGTGCACCCAATAAATACACTGCTGCAGGAAACAGTCCGCGTCTCCCCTCTCCTCTCGAAGCGCGATTAAACGCCCTAAATAAAGCTCTGATACCTAAATTTTGCATTGCATTAAAAGTTCATGTTTGAGCCCAAAAGTAATATGTTGTGAACAAATTAAACAGATTTAGAGCCAGCAAATGGCTGACAATATGCATTTCAGTCTTTTTTGACCAATTCTCATCCCTGTAACAAACAATAGTATTGTCTGTGTTCACCTCCCTCACTCTGAGACATGTTCATTACTCTCTTCACTTGTAATGTAGACTATTGCATTAAATTTTATTGTTGAAACTGCACATATCCTGATCCTCTACAGTTTTTCCATCCACATACTGTATAAACTAGGAGTCCGGAGGCGCATGCGTCTCTTTCCTTCTGTAGAAGGAAAAACGTTCTTAACGTTTTTAAATGCTGTAAAATTGTGCATAAGTAATATTCAATTTAAACATTTCTGTCAACGTAGTGTGTCATATCCTGCGACGTAGGCCCGCGCCAGGCGGCCGCTATTGTAAACAAACCGGCGTGTGAGCATCATAGACTGTGCGCATGGATCCCAAAGCTAAAAAGAGAAGAGTCGATAATAAGACTGGACTAAGAATGAAAATTAACATTTGCTTTCAGTCAATGAGGAAGGCCTGCGTCATGTTTGCGATGTAATGAGAAGTTTCTATGAGATAATTGTATCTGTGCTTAGAAACTACGAAAATGGCCGCTCGGGGTGGAGTTGAACCTGTGTCACCTGGATGGGGGGGGTGATCAAAAGCGCCTTATTTGCATTTAAAGAGACAGCACCAAAACAGGTTGCTCTCAGACGCACCTCAGAACAGGTGTAGAAGAAAGGCCCGTGGAGCTACAAATAATGAGACTCAGACCCAGGCATTGCAGTTACGCTTTATATAGGCCACAAATTAATGATTTAGATGTAAAAATCAATTATTTGAAAACACGATATGTCCACTTTAATAAACAAATACAGAATACAGAACTAAAAACTCAAAGCAGGTCAAAACCGGGACAAAATCACAATGGACCAACAACAAGAGGAGAGGAGCACAGGATTTAAATACACACAGGGACACACAGGTGAAACACACAAAATAAAAATAATTTAATGATGAAAAAACAAAAGTGCAGATAAAAACAAATTCAAAATCCAAAACCACAAGGAACACGGAACCATGAACAGGACAGAACGGAACAGACAAAGACATGAACAAGACAATGGACCAGCAACAAGAGGAGAGGAGCACAGGGTTTAAATACACATAGGGACACACAGGTGAAACACATTAGGGCAGGACAGGCATGAAAACATCCATTCATCCATCCATTTTCTTCCGCTTTATCCGTTGCCGGGTCGCGGGGGCAGCAGTCTAAGCAGAGACGCCCAGACTTCCCATCCACACACACCTCCTCCAGCTCGTCCGGGGGGACCCCAAGGCGTTCCCAGGCCAGCTGAGAGACATAGTCTCTCCAGCGTGTCCTGGGTCTTCCCCGGGGCCTCCTCCCGGTGGGACGTGCCCGGAACACCTCCCCAGGAAGGCGTCCAGGAGGCATCCTGAACAGATGCCCGAGCCACCTCAACTGGTTCCTCTCGACGTGGAGAAGCAGCGGCTCTACTCAGAGCTCCTCCCGTGTGACCGAGCTCCTCACCCTATCTCTAAGGGAGCGCCTAGCCACTCTGCGGAGGAAGCTCATTTCGACCGCTTGTATCCGCGATCTCGTTCTTTCGGTCATTACCCACAGCTCATGACCATAGGTGAGGGAGGGAACGAAGATTGACCGGTAAATCGAGAGCTTCGCCTTTCGGCTCAGCTCCCTCTTTACCACAACGGTCCGATACAGAGACCGCATCACTGCGCACGCTGCACCGATCCGCCTGTCAATCTCACGCTCCATCCTTCCCTCACTCGTGAACAAGACCCCGAGATACTTGAACTCCTCCACTTGAGGAAGGACCTCTCCACCCACCTGGAGAGGGCAAGGCACCTTTTTCCGGTCGAGCACCATGGCCTCAGATTTGGAGGTGCTGATTCTCATCCCAGCCGCTTCGCACTCGGCTGCAAACCGTCCCAGTGCATGCTGCAGCTCCTGGTTCGTTGGAGCCAGCAGGACGACATCATCCGCAAAAAGTAGAGATGAAATCCTGTGGCTCCCGAACCGGACCCCCTCCGGCCCCTGGCTGCGCCTAGAAATTCTGTCCATAAATACAGTGAACAGAACCGGTGACAAAGGGCAGCCTTGGCGGAGGCCAACATGCACCGGGAACAGGTCTGACTTACTGCCGGCAATGCGAATACAGCTCTGACTCCGGTCATACAGGGACCGGACGGCCCTCAGCAGAGGACCCCGGACCCTGTACTCCCGGAGGACCCCCCAAAGGACACCCCGGGGAACACGGTCGAACACCTTCTCCAAATCCACAAAGCACATGTGGACAGGTTGGGCGAACTCCCATGAACCCTCGAGTGCATGAAAACAGACAATGAAAAACCAATGTACCAAAATAAAACAAGGAAAAGTAATCAAAAAGTCCACACCATAACACATTCACACAGCCTGAGCTACTGTATTCCAGAAACAATATTTTCAGTAGCCGCACAGCTAGCGCACAGATGCGTTCAAAGGCACAAGGAAATGAGGCATTGACAGTTTAATTCTTGATTAGATTCACTGTCCTTTACTTGTTTAATCATCGTACACCTGTTATGTGTATCCCTGTGTTGTATTTCTGAAATAATTATTCAGAATAAAATGGTAAACTCAGCTGTCTGTGTTTCCCACATTTCCGTGTACCTTTGAACGCATCTGGGCACTAGCTGCCGGCTACTAGATGTTTTTTTTCCTGCCATTTCTCGTAATAAACCTTGATACATATGAGCACAAATCAATAATATAATCTGTATATAACAACACAGACTGTTTACATGTTTATTTACACTATTTGACATCCTCAAACTGAACTTCTGGACGAATCCGGTTTCCGGGACGAATCCAGCAGCCACACATGGATCTATTAGCAGCCACAGCGCGCATAGTGTAAGCGCAGGGTTCGGTTCGGTGTGGAAACCGAACTCCGTCAAAAAAGCCAATATTCAGCTGAAACCGAAACAGAATCCTGGATTCGGTCCATCCCTAGCTTTTTTAGTTTATTGAATAAATGAACTTGCATTTGAAGTCTTGTCTAATACTGATTGTACATAGTAAACACCTTGCTCTGTGCTATCCCTGGACAGGCTGGGTACACAAATCAGCCCTGCAGCAGTGGCTGGAGTTGAAGGCACTTGCACTAGGTTTTACTGCCTGTCTTCCACCAATGGCTCCCCGAAGGCTCCTATGATAATAGCTCACAGCCGTGCCCTTCACGGAGTCTGACATCAAGCATAGCCCTTCAGCAGAATGAAATGGCATATCAACTTACCCAATGGGGTGTCATATCAACTCATCCTTTCGATTGTGCTCATAACAGACACAGGGAGAAAGGAAATACAGGGGATAGGAGAACATGTAAAATTCACTGCAGAAACCACAAGCAACTTTTACAGAAGTATTTTATTTCATTTGAATCCTTTTGGAGGTGGGTGAGGGGTGTTACTGTATAAGATGTCACAACAACAACCTCGAGGTGAAAATGTTTTTGGATGGCTTTGCCCTGCTGAACTATTTTCCATTGTTTACAACGCATAGACCAAACTTCATACCTTATATTAGATTCTTTCATTCAGTTTTTTAGGCAATGCATATTCACCAGCTCCTTGGTTTCAACTCATTGGCTAAGAATCACTGAACAATAAAAGCAAAAAAAGACATTCACCTACCCAGCTATCCATCAACACCGATGCCAATTTCCACAAAGATTCTAAGCTGATGGAGGCCAACCAAATCTGTTTCACCAGCTTACATTTCTTCAAAATAGCCATCTCACTTCCAATATCACAGGCATTTACTGTTCCCCATTCCCCTGGCTTAGACTAAGAGTTAGCAAGGCTTAGCTGGATGAAACACTCCAGCAGCCCAGCACCCCCTGGAACCTGCGGCTAGCTATCTCTATGGCACACTTTCTCCATGCACTGTGCCCTTTTTTTTACTAAGTCCATTAGTCTGGTGCTGTTTAAGAATAAGTTGAATTAGATGATTGCATACAACAACTTAATTGAGTCAAGTTTGCACACACTTTGAAAATAACCACAAAACTATCCACAAGTAATTACACAGGTGTTCAGCAGGTGTGCAGAAGGTTCTGCTGGACCTCAGAGCTGCATTTGACACTATTGTTTATAGCAAACTCTAAATGGAAAACTGGAATATGAAATAGTTTTCAGAAGAACAGTAATCAGCTGGTGGGTCACTTCGGGGCGCTGCTCTGCTCTGTTTTCAGATTTTAGTTTCGCTTTTGACACAGTACAGCCGGACGTACTTGTAAAAAAGCTGACATCAACACTATTTTCATTAAAGGAATAGTTCACCGTTTTTACATACCGACATATGTTCTTACCTTACCTTAGACTAGTTAATATGTACCTGTCTGGTCTTAGTCCGTGCGCTCTGTCATGCAAACGGAGCAAAAACGGGAGCACAAACGCAGCCTCCTCTGTATACTGTATAGTACCCAAAAGGTAGCTCCCGCTAGAAGCTACCAAACTCTTCCAAGTGTTCCCTATTAAATGTATATAGTTACGTGACGTGTTACACTGCAAAGCGCTACGTCCGCGGACTAACTTCTCTCCGTACTACAAGTCACGCTGCTTCTATTGACGGAAGTGAGCGAGAGAGAAGTCTCCGGAGAGAAGTTAGTGCGCGGACGTAGCGCCCCTCAGATTACTACGCCTCACAATATAGTACCCGTTTTATCCGCTGAGAAAATCGACAGTTACATTTCTGTGTTACTATACTTTGCAGTGTAACACGTCACGTAACTATATACATTTAATAGGGAACACTTGGAAGAGTTTGGTAGCTTCTAGCGGGAGCTACCTTTTGGGTACTATACAGTATACAGAGGAGGCTGCGTTTGTGCTCCCGTTTTTGCTCCGTTTGCATGACAGAGCGCACGGACTAAGACCAGACAGGTACATATTAACTAGTCTAAGGTAAGGTAAGAACATATGTCAGTATGTAAAAACTGTGAACTATTCCTTTAAGTGTTTTCTTTCCTTCCTGACAGGAAGATCACAGCAAGTCAGGCTGAATGGAATTCTCTCCACACCAAAGACGTGTAGCACTGGAGTGCCTCAGGGCGCAGTGAGCTCTCTGGTGTTATTCACAATTTACACCAATGACTGCAAAAGTGGTCACCCTAAAAACAGTGTCATCAAGTTCTCAGACGACACTGCAATTGTGAGTTGGCTGACTGCAGGGGACTGTCCCTTAATCTACTTCAATGAGGTAGACACCTTCAAAGACTGGTGTGACAAGCAGAACCTGAAACTAGAAATGATCTTTGAGTTGAAGACCAAGGTAGTCTACTCTCTATTTATATATGGATTGCAAATTGAGCGAGTGGACTTGATTAAATAACTCGCCTACACATGGACAAATATTTTACATGGACTGATGAGGCAGATGCCCTGTGCGCTAAACTGACCCAGAAATTACACTTTCTGAGACGTTTGCGGCAGTTCGGAGTGTGCAAAAAACAATAACTATTTACTACAGCTCTATATTTGAAAGCGCTGTCTCAGAGACTGCATGGCAGTCTAGTTTGGTGCGCTCTTTGTGAAGGACAAATGCAAAATCCAGAGGCTTGTTAAAACTACAACAATTTGTTGAAGAAAGCCCTAAAATCTGGCATTGATAATGATATGCGTTTATTTAAAGCTAGTCGTAATAAAGTGGTGAAGGTACTCCGGGCTGCAAAAGCTGACTTCTTTATTGATCTGATTGTACAAGCTAAAGGCAATGATCAGTTAGTCTGGAGGGATATAAATACAATTTCTTGTAAAGAAAAGTCCCATAAAAATCATGAAATAAAAGTAAACGATGAGTTAATTCATAATGAAACAGAGGTGGTCAGTATTTTTAATACGTATTTTAAAGATTCTGTAAATGAATTGGCAGTAGTGTTTGGCAAAAGGGCAACTGAAATTATGACTGTAAATCCAAATAAACCTGTTCTCTACCTTAATGAGGTTTCAGAGCAGGAAATTCAAAACATTTTACAAGGACTTAAAAATTCAAAGTCCCAGGATGTATATGGTTTAGATTCAAGTACAATCAAAAGAAATGCTACTACCTTGGGCGGGCTAATCACACAACTCACGAATCGCTCTATTAAAGAAGCAGTCTTCCCCAGCTGTCTTAAATTGGCAGTTATCACACCCATATACAAAGGAGGAGACTTGACCGAACGTTCTAACTATAGGCCCGTGAGCATCCTACCAGTGATATCAAAGGTTGTTGAGAAAGTGGTGGCTCAGCAACTGATGGATCATTTAAACTATGGTGAACACCCTCTAAATCCACTTCAATTTGGTTTCCGGAAAAATCATTCAACAGAAACAGCCCTGTGTTTTTTTGTTGAACAACTAAAAAGCATGTTGGATAAAGGAGGAGTGGTTGGAGCCATTTTTTTGGATCTAAAAAAAAGCATTTGACATAGTAAACCATAGCATCCTTTTATCAAAACTATCACAACATAATATTTCAGAAAGTGCACTGCAATGGTTTAAATCATACTTGCAGGGGAGACAACACTGCACAAGAGTTAAAAGCACTTTGTCTCCTTTTTTAGACAGCTCGCTCGGGGTGCCTCAAGGTTCCATTTTAGGACCCCTCTTATTCAGTGTTTATATAAATGACCTCCCAGCCCTATGCCCAGAGGTAAATATTCAGATGTATGCTGATGATGCTGTATTATGTCCATAACAAAACCAGCCAAAAAGCTGCGTCTATTCTCCAATCTGCCATGGAGAAAATCTCAGATTGGATGGTAAAATCATGTCTGACACTAAATGTTAGAAAAACCATCAGCATGTATTTTTCAGTAAGGAATACTCATCTCACTCCACCAGAAATTATCATTAATGGAGACAAATTGTTAATTGTGGACTCGACTAAATATTTAGGAGTTGAGCTTGACAGGACACTATCTTTTAAGACGCACATTTCCAAAATGATCAAACGCATAAAATTTAGTTTGTCTCAATTTAGGGGAATCCGTCACCAGATGAGTCCAGATGCGGCAAAGCTTTTTATGCATTCAATGATTTTTTCACAATTCACTTATTGTTGCACATCATGGTCATTGGCTCCAGACTCAGCAAGGCAACCTCTTCTGAGTTTATACAAACAAGCTCTAAAGATTTTAGATAAAAAAACCGAGGTCACATCATCATTGCAAAATTGTTGCGAAATATAAATTATTTACATTTGAGAGTGTTATCCAGTTTGCAAATATCTGTCTTATATATACAATTTTCCAAAATTTGGCCCCCCCACCACTAAATACATTTGTGAAAAGGTATGAGGAGGTGAAAACCAGATCCACCAGAGCCACATCCAGGGGAGACTGTTATGTGAACTTTAGGTCCTCCTCATTTGGTCAGAACTGTTTCTCTGTCAAAGCAGCAGTGGCCTGGAACTCACTACCTCTGTCTGTGCGGGAGAGTAGCTCACTAGGACAGTTTAAACTGAGCCTAAAAAACTGGCTCAAAGAGAATCAAGTCTGTAGTCATTAGTCAGATGTAAATAATTGTGTGATGTATATTTTGTATGTATTGAATTGTGTCTGTGTGATTTAGAGGTGTTGTAATTTATCTGTATTTTAATTAGGCCATTCATTCTTTCTATTTATCAATTCTTTGCACACTGTAAACCTGCTGTCACGTTGCCTCTGCCTCAGGGACAACGGATGAAAATTAGCTTGTAGCTATATCCGGTCTGAACAATACATTTATTGTGCAATGTCCCTGTCAAATAAACAAATACAAAAATAAAAAAATAAACAAAGATCCTTGGAGCTGAAGTTCCCTCCCTCCAGCTGATCTACGAGCAGACCACACTCTCATTGGCTCAAAAAATTGTTAGTGACTCACATTCTGAATGGGGAATACGAAACGAGAGTTACGACTGTAACTACGGTTCTATGAATCCTGGATGACTGCCAGAGGCGGTGCTTAAGCACTGGATGATCATCCTCGCGCATGCACAGATCGAGAGTCAAATAACAACAAAGTCACCCGTGACCTCCGGTAGCTCACGCGAGAGTCTATAAAGCCACGTGACACCGGAAGCACAGTCCCTAGAACCTTTCTTGCACAAGGATTCCGAGGGACCGGGCGCTCTGGCGGTCATCCAGGATTCATAGAACCGTAGTTACAGTCGTAACTCTCGTTCTATTTCATCCTTCCTGACCGCCAGAGGCGGTGCTTAAGCACTGGATGACGAATATCAGCAAGGTCACGAGGAAACCAACCAGAACCTCACCTTACTGTGAAACGGATGAGCGGCGCCGCAGAACCCCCTGCAGGGGGTGCGGGGCGGCAACATTAACCCGATAAAACCTGGCGAAGGTGCTTGGGGACGACCATGACGCCGCCGCACAGATGACGTCCAACGACACACCACTCACAGCAGCCCACGAAGTTGACATGCCCCTCGTAGAATGGCACCTCACCCCAGGCGGTAACGGCAGCCCCCGCAAGGCATAGGCCTCTGTCACAACCCCCACGACCCAGTGGGAGAGACGCTGCTTGGACAGAGCCCGACCAACGCGAGGGCCGGCGCAGCAGACAAACAGGGCGTCTGAACGCCTTATCGAGGCCGTGGAGCGAATGTACACCTCCAGTGCACGAACCGGGCACAGAGGGTCAGGGGGCTCACCAGAACCAAAACGGGCCAACTGAAGGGGCCCGTCATACCGACCAGAAGACACCTTCGGGACAAAGGACACATCCGGCCACATAGACACACCCGAGCCGTCAGGATGCCAACGACAACAGGCCTCGGTCACCGACAGAGCATGGAGTTCACTCACCCGCCGTCCGGAGGCCATAGCCAGGAGAAACGCTGTCTTCATAGACAGCCACTTGAGGGCAATCTCCCCCAAAGGCTCAAATGGCGGGGAACGCAGGGCATCAAGGACAACCGAGAGGTCCCAAGCCGGCACCACAGGACGACAGGGCGGGTGCAACCGGCGGGCACCTTTCAAAAACAGTGAAACGTCAGTAACACGACCGACACTAGTCCCACCAAACCCAGCGTGCCCACACGAAATCGCAGCAACGTATACCTTCAGGGTGGACGGAGAACGGCCTTTACTGAGCAGTTCTTGAAGGAAGGTCAGTATGGACGTCACCGAGCAGAGACGCGGGTCGAGTCCCCTGCCACGACACCACCCGTCGAACACGTTCCACTTACAGGAATACAGCCGGCGTGTGGACAGAGCCCGGGCATTGCACATGGTGCGGCCAACCTCCCCAGTATAGGCTGTAAACGCTAAACCGGTCCCCGGAGGTGCCACACCCAAAGCCGCAGGCGGCCGGGGTCCGGATGGAGAAGCCGGCCCCCCAGTTGAGACAGGAGATCCCGCCTGGAGGGAAGGGGTCTCGCCAAGCCGCAGCAGAGCCTGAGCAGTAAGGGAAACCATGTCCTCCCCGGCCAATACGGGGCCACCAGTATCATCCTGTGGCCCTCCTGAAGGACCCGGAGCAGCGTCTGATGGATCAGAGGGAACGGCGGGAACGCGTACAGCAGAACCCTGGGCCAGTCGTGAGCCAGCGCGTCTTGACCCAGGGGACCGGTGGACTCCAACAGGGAGAACCACAGCGGGCAATGAGTCGTTCCCTGAGAGGCAAAGAGATCCACCCTCGCCCGGCCGAACAACCCCCAAATGGAGACCACTACCTCCGGGTGTAGCCGCCACTCGCCCGGCAGCGAAATGTGGCGCGACAGGAAATCCGCCGACACATTCAGAGTCCCTGGGATGTGCATCGCGGTCAAACCCGCAAGACGGGGATAGGCCCAAGTCAACAGCCCTCGTGCCACTGCCAGCAAGCACTCCGACCGAGTTCCCCCCTGGTGGTTGATGAAATAGACCACACTGGTGTTGTCCGACCGCACCAACACATGCCGCCCCCGCAAGACCGGCAGGAAATGGCGCAGCGCAAGCTGAACGGCCAGGAGCTCCAGGACGTTGATATGGAGCCCCCTCTGCCGCACCGGCCAGACGCCCTGAACCGCACGCCCCTGCCACGTTGCGCCCCACCCTGTCAGGGACGCGTCCGTATGCACCACCTCCCGGCGGGACGGCAGGGGACCCAGCGCGACGCCCGTCAGCACAAACGCCTCGTCGCGCCACCGGGACAGTGACTCCATACACCGAGGAGACACCAGTAACCGCCGACGTCTGTGAACAGGATTGGCCGGGTCCAGCCCCAGGCCATTGAGCCACATCTGCAGCGGGCGCAAGGACAAAAGACCCAGGGGGACCACAGACGAGGCTGCAATCAGCATGCCCAGGAGCCTGAGGAACGCCAGGTAAGGGAGCGACCGTCCTCGACGGAAGCCCGGGAGCAACGCCCAAATGTCCCCGACACGTCGAGGCGAGGGGCGGGCGGACATAGACAGGGAATCCAGAGCCATGCCCAGGAACAAAGCCTGCTGAGACGGCACCACATTGCTCTTTGCCAGGTTCACTCGCAGACCCAACCTGGTCACGTGCTCTATCACAGCCTGCGTATCCCGCAGAGACTGCTCGCGAGTGGGGGCACAGATCAGCCAATCGTCCAGATAGGGCAGGATCCTCAACCCCCTGGCCTGCAACGGGGAAAGAGCCGCCGCCACGCATCTCGTAAAGACCCGAGGAGAGAGCGAGAGGCCGAAGGGAAGCACCCTGAACTGGAAGTGCCTCCCCTGAAAGGCAAAACGCAGGAACCGGCAATGCTGAGGAGCAATCGGGACGTGAAAGTAGGCGTCCTTCAGGTCTATCGACGTGAACCAGTCCCCAGGGGA
The DNA here is from genome assembly GCA_964034765.1 of Knipowitschia caucasica. Lineage (NCBI taxonomy): Eukaryota > Metazoa > Chordata > Actinopteri > Gobiiformes > Gobiidae > Knipowitschia > Knipowitschia caucasica. The sequence goes on along the minus strand of OZ035824.1, from coordinate 47,532,103 downwards.
CACCGCCTGGAGGACCTGCCGGACACGCAACATCTTGAAAGGGAGGACCTTCAAGAAAACATTCAGACGCCTCAGGTCCAAGACCGGTCGCAAGTCGCCGGTCTTTTTCGGTACAAGAAAATAACGGGAATAAAAGCCCCCTGGATCCAGCAGGGGGTCGACAGGCACGATGGCATCCTTGTCCAGTAGAGTACGAATCTCCCGGACAAGTGCCTGCGCCCTGACCGGGTCCTGGATGACAGTCACAAGGACCCGGCCGGGAACAGGAGGCCGGCGGCGGAACTGGAGACAATACCCCACGGACAAAGTGGCCACAACCCATGCATCGGGGGATTGGGCCCTCCAGTAACCAAGTTGTCCCGGGGTAAACCGTCCCACCACCGGCCCCGGCGCCTCACCGGAGGCCACCCCGGCCTTTAGCGGGCCTGGGGGGGCGACGACTGGGACGCAGTGGAGCCTGAGCCGGGGGAAAGTTCCCCCGCCGAGCCCCATGAGCCGACGGCCCATCCACCGTCCGGGGCACAGAAAAACTCCGGGGCGGGGCCACCCGCCCGCGCACAGGGGCAGCAGAAGCGGACGCACGCGGGGGATGCCTGTGCAGTCCCACCAACTGCTGCCGGGTCTGAGTGGCCTGGACCGTGCGCTCCAGAGCCGCAATGGCAGCCGAGCCAAACAGCTCTCCAGGGAGCACAGGAACGCTCCTCAACACTCTGCGGCTGGCCTCGGAGAGAGGGGACTGCGCCAACCACACCTGGCGGCGAGTCTGAACCAGCGTAGAGAGGAGACGCCCCAGTTCCCTAGACATGAAGGCAAAAGCCTGCAAGGAAGCATCCACCATCCCCTGCGTGGACTGGTCCAATGTGACAGCCTCCAGAGAAGCGGACAGCCCCAACAGCAGATGAGACAGGGAGTTCCCAATGCGGCCCATGCGGGCCCCCATGTCATAGGCCTTGCAGAGCAGGTCATCTGTGGCCCGACACTGCGGCCGAGGGCACCGGGCATTAGTGCGCAGAGCCTCTTCAGGGTGTACAATCAAGGAGGCAATGGCAGGCTCCACCGCCGGCATATGCCCCAGGCCAACTTTGTCAGGCGCCTGCATAGAAGCCAGGGCCCGACCGTCCGAATTGGGCCTAGAAAAAACCCTCGTGTCAGTCCAACAGGCATGTAGCTCCTTGACATATTCCGCCGAAGGAGGAACAGAGAACCCCGAGGACGCAGACTGGCGGCGAAAGAAGGCACTCGAGGGCCCCGCATCGCACTGAGGCACATCCAGCTTCAAATGCGCCAGAGCCGTTCGGATCGCCGCAGTCACGGGCTCATCGGAAACCGACAGAGACCCGACAGAACCCACCGAACCAGACTCCGAGACCCTGGAGCTCAGAACATCAGAGCCCGGCCGAAAATGTGTGTCAGATGCCGCCACCGAGAGAGCATCATCCTCATCGCACACCGACAAAGGGACCGAGACCGGTCGGGCCACCGACTGGCCAGTACCAGCCTGAAGGTCATGAAGGAGGGTCCGCAACTGAGCCAACTCCACAGAAAGCGAATCGACCTTCGAAGTCAGAACCCCGCGACCAGAGGACTTCGACTTCTTCCGCGGAGGGTCATCACCCCGGGCGCCCTCACGTTTGCGACCAGGGGGTCGGTCAACCAACAGGGCAGACTCACAGTCCCCAGAATCGCCACTGAAATGTCCGTCCAGGGCCGACAGGCGGGCCACGCGCACCGGCCAGGGCATTACCGCACAATCGGGACATGCACGCTCGGTTAGCGCCTCCCGCAGGTGGCCCACACCCAGACAGGAGGGACACAGCACATGGCCATCGTCCTGCTGCATCGGGGCCAGACAGGACTGGCAGGCCAACGGCTCAAGCATCCCAGCGAGCTAACGCGCAGGAGCAGTCGCCGCCAAGTACAGGGGCACTCCCGGTAGGGTCAGGTCGAGCAGAGACGCCACTAGTGACCCACCGAACGCCTCACAGGTTCAGGGAACAACCAATACAGCAGGGTCAGGTCGAGCAGAGACGCCACTAGTGACCCACCGAACGCGTACACGTGCCGGGAACAACCAATACAGCAAGGTCAGGTCGAGCAGAGACGCCACTAGTGACCCACCGAACGCCGTACACGTGCAGGGAACAACCAATATAGTAGGGTAGTGCGAGCAGAGACGCCACTTACAACCCGCAGAAACACGTGGAACACGCGCAGGCAACAGCCAATTCAACAGGGTCAGGTCGAGCAGACACGCCACCAGTGACCGACAGAAATTAACAAATAATTAACAAGGTAATTAACAAGACACAGGGTCAGGTCGAGCAGAACGCCACTGGTAACCCACCAAACACACTCTGAATACGCGCAGGTAAACAGCCAGATAACAGGGTCGGGTCGAGCAGAAACGCCACTAGTAACCCCTCAATTATAAGAAGTAACGAAAAACAACCGAGCGCAAGTCACGGCGAATAAGCAAAACAAACACTCACCAGAGGCAAGCAGCGCGGCTTGCGCAGCCCACGGAGGGCGAGAAACTCGCAGCACCGACCGACGAGCAGTCACGGGGCTACAGGCAGCAAGCGGCGCGAACAACAGGCACAAACAGCTATCAGTTAGCTTCAGCCAGACTCATACAACCTGCATGCGAGAAAGTGAAAAGGGACTGTGCTTCCGGTGTCACGTGGCTTTATAGACTCTCGCGTGAGCTACCGGAGGTCACGGGTGACTTTGTTGTTATTTGACTCTCGATCTGTGCATGCGCGAGGATGATCATCCAGTGCTTAAGCACCGCCTCTGGCGGTCAGGAAGGATGAAATAGAACCCTGCCCTCAGGACGTTGCTTTTGGGACAAACCGTTTCAAGCTCTCCTTTGTTCCAACTTCAGTGGTACTTTTTAACAAAAATAACTAATAATGAATGCACTCTAAAACTGTATAATCTATTTATGTATTTCTTATTTCTTATCCAAGACCTATTATTTAATAGCTGAATTGGCCAAACAGAGACTTCAAAGCACAACTGCACTTTCCTGTAATGTGTCTTTTTATTCATTCATGCAGATCTGTGTAGCATTGTATCCCACAGTAAAATTCCCTTGGTTAATCTTATCTCATCATATCTCCTCCACCATACTTTGACCCAAAGTAACAGGTTTACTTGGAGCCAAACAATAGTTACATAGGGTTACGGTGTGCAACTGGTACCATATACTGTATATACACTTCTTCAGACTTCTGGTGATCACTAGAGTGTCCAAAAGCACAGTAGAAGGATGAGCGTTTATCTACCAAGCCCCTATCTTGGCTGACACAGTCCTTATATTCAAGACCAGACTCAACACTTTTCCACTTAACATGTCAAAATATGAATCACTTTTTTGTCACTTATGATAACTTGAGCTCCATCCTTTTCTCCTGGGCTATTCATCCTGCTCTCCCGAGGACAGAATTTGAATTGAATCGACAAACACAGCTGATGAAGGAGGAATACCATAAAGTATATGAGGACGCCTTTACAGAGAAGCCATAAACTCTTAATCATGAATGTGATAGTCAGAATGAAGGCGCACACATGTTTTAATAATCTTGTGGTGACTATCTCATTCTCTGCCCAGCAGTCATTTTTCTTATACATTTTCTGTTATTTTGCCACAACAGCAAATATCCTGTTGGCCCAAGCGGCAGCCTTCTGCTTGTGGACTATCTGGCTCTGCGATCGATCCGGCTTCTAGCCGAGGCCTCCCATTCATCTCACAGCAATAAAATGTGATTAGTGCTGACTACAGCACTGCAGGGAGATGGGCCGATAGGCCAGATAGCCTTCGATAGGCTCCAATAGGTTGTGGCGGCGCAGGACACAACAGAATGAGCAGCAATAGTATGCTCCACATTCATCCTCTCACCGATGCTTTCACTTTCATCGTATCTATTCCTTTTATCATTGACTGCCCATGTGCCGTGTGCAAGTCTTGTGAGTTTTTACACAGATGCTATGTGACTAGGGCTGGGACAACGCATCGACGTAATTGATGACATCGACACAAAAAATACTTCTATACAAAATATGCGCGTCAATTCGTCATACTCAAAACAAAGATGGCTGCGAGAAGTAGCAGTGGTACGCGAGTGCCTTCAGACCGCCGACGCTGGAACACAGTTTCCACGCGCGGTCGACTCACATTATCTAAATTACAGAAGCTTGGGGTGTTCAGACCAGACTAGTTAAACTAGCGGCTTTTTGTGTAAAGTTCTTCTCCAATAATGCAGTTCTGCAGCGTCTCTGTGTCCAGAGACCTTCCAGAGACTATATATCAGCAGTATGTGTTCACGGAGGTGATACTGCCATCATTTAATTTTATTATTAGACTGTACTTCCGCATAGGCGAACATGCTAACTGCACTAGTTTAGTCACTGGAGAATGACAACTCGGGCTGGAGGCACATGTTCACAAGCACACACAAAGAGACACAGTATTCATAAAGGAAGAATATGTAAAAATCTGGCCAAAAGTGTTGCCTTACACAACGTACAGTCCGCTTTACTCGTCACTCTTTTACTTCTAAAAACTGCCATACGGCTGTCCGCTTGCCTCTTGCTTTCCGGCTTGCTTGCTTCTAGCTTGCTTTCTAGCTGCCGTCTGGAAATAAGAAGAGTGTGCCCTCTCTTCTTATTCCTCAGCAGCAATAATTCTGTTATCTATGCTCATTTGTTCCGTCCTGGGGAGCGCTGCTGAACGTCATGTCACAGCTGCTTCTTCTCCATGTGTCCAATGTCTGCGCACAGTTTATATCGTGGTCTGAGTTTATCACTCTTGTTTCAGTTTTTTTTTTTAGAAATGCGCAAAGTTGGACTCTTGATGCAGTGCAGAGCTGATGCTGTTACCGACCACTGCAAGTTAATACAACGTATTTATGTGATACCAAATAATACCCAATAGTGATACTGGTATTGGATATCGGGTCGATACCATAGGCTTGTACTCATACTCTTACTCATACCATAGGACCCAATGCCAGCAAACCGATACCCACATTTCAAAATTACATTAGCATCACGACAGTTGTTTGCATACTTGTGAGAAAAACCCTGGGAGTCAGTATTTGACATAGGGCTGAGAGCTGATTGGCTGAGTGAGGCTGATTTTTACTAGAATCAAACCTTTTTAGTCAGGTTGGTTTCAAAGTTTAGCTTGAAGTTCACTTCTAAGTTAGCCTGGTCGTACCACACCATATTACAAATTACATTTCTTACTAAGGTCTGGAGGTGCTCCATTGAGCTCTGTTAACAGGTGGGAGGGATTAACTCCTTTTGCAGATTGAAACAATTGGATCTGAGTTTACCGTCACGTATGTAATGCGCCCGAGTGAGTGGTTAGCAATTAGCATTTAGCCTAGCCATCCGCATCCGCTAACGGAGCCCGTGGGGAGTAGCGCCACGATCTTTGCCAGCTAATTGCTGGCAAAGATCTTTTGCTATACATTCCTCTTGCTCCGGCTTCAATTTCTTGATAGAAACAAACCGGAGTACTTTACTATCGCATTCTTCGCCATTGCCAAACTACAACCTGCGCAAACTCTTGACATCACCCACATCTAACTACAACACCCGCCTACCGCGCTGATTAGTCGGATGGAATTCAAGCGATTGTAATCGCTCAACAACAACAACAATATTTTGTTCAGCTTTTGTGGTTGTTTGTATTTCGTTGTATTTGGTGAAACACACACCAAGTGTCAGAGGTGTGGACTCGAGTCATGTGACTTGGACTCGAGTCAGACTCGAGTCATGATTTTGATGACTTTAGACTCGACTTGACCAAATATAAAAAGACTTGCAACTCGACTTGGACTTTAACATCAATGACTCTGACTTTCACTTGGACTTGCGCCAATTGACTTGTAAAGACTTGCGTAACCCGGGCCATTTTTACCTTTCTCCGCATCTCTCTTTCTATCTATGCCGTCTCTGAAGAAACAAAGCCTCGCAATAGTTGTAGCGCTCGCGAGAGAGTTCGAACGTGAGTTCCAGGCAGTTCGCGCAGCAACACTTCCCTAAACAAGCGGACTGCATTCACCGGTGGGTGTGTTGCAAGCCCCGGCGATCCAAGATGGCGCCCTATTCAAATGAATGGTTGTGCTCAGTGGCGCTTTGTGACAGCATGGGGGCTGAAAGATTAGCGGAAGTTGCCTGAAACTCGCAAAGATCTATGGGAAACTCGCCTGTATTTGGGCATCGTCTGGTCCTCCCGGTTCTGCGCAGTGGATGATCTCCCATAATGCGTTGCGCCAAACACGTGTGTGTGGGTCTCACACCGGGTCTCACGGACGTTCACAGAGGGGCTCGGCCGCGCTCTGACCAATCAGAGCAGTTCATCAGAGCGGGAGTTAGAGCGAGAGCCAGAGGAGTAGAGTTTGTGGCACTAAAGTGTGGATTTAAACAAAACCAAAGGATTTAAGAAGAAAAAAAGTTCAGGATGACAAGGGACACTAAAATCCCCACAAAATCCGATCTTTATTAAAGCTGTAGGTTCTGTGTCAGCTGAGGTTGAGCTGTTTTAATATGCATTGAGTTCTATGGGGAAAATTTCTGGGTAGCCCACGTGAATTTAGTCTGGTTCAGTCTGCAGTACCGCGAGAATCCCCTGAGCACGTGAGTTATTCAGCTACAAGCTAGTAATGCCCTATCCAGTTAATATAATACATCCATGGTGTGTTGTCGTAGGGGAGCTGGAAATGAGCGAGCTGCAGGTATTTATCGCGACCTAACGTCATACTTTGTTCTACAAACCGTAATTGATATGCTTTCACTACAGGCGCCTCATACAATTGAATCGACGCAGTTGTCACACTGTGTGCTGTGTTTTAAAGAGGAACTGGTGAGTCAAACTAGCGCTAGCCTGCGCTGCTCTGTTGGCTCTTTCTTATATTTTTCTGTGTGGGCGCCGAGGCCTATTATTATGAGTATGTTTTTGCTGTGCTCCTCCTGCTAAAGTTTGCATACATTAGATAGTTGTTTTGATTATGTGCACTAAGCTAGATTAATATTTGCACTATTGTTTATGGTGCATTGATATGAGAATCAGTGCTTTGACTGATTGAATTAATTTATATGAGACATTTTATTATGTAATGATATATTGGTAATTATGAGATATTGCTAATGCTGGTCCAGTTGATGGCGAGTTGCCTCAGGTCCAAAGCCTAGACCCCTCATACTACCCCTATTCTACAGTAGGACATTTGGAACAATAACCACTACGGACATTAAACTGATTATATAGATACAGGTCCTAGCCCAATACTCATATTCATATATGCTGCACTTGCTACTTCCCATTAAAAACCCCAAAGATAAAAAGTATGTTGACACGGACTGCTCTGATTTTATGTGTGGTCTGTGCATGTGTAACTGAGCCTGCATCTGGCACAACATCCAATTAGATCACGTAGATAGTTTTGATTTATCAGCAGCCAACGACATGGAACAAACTGTTAGTCCATGGGTCAGAGACCAACGAGAATGCACCAGCAAAATGATTCCTAACATTATTTTGTTTGCCTACAAAAGTACGTGGAGACCAACAAGAAACAAATCGCGGTCAAAAAGACTCGAGAGGACTCGAAAGTCAAACCGTAGGACTTGGGACTGACTTGAGATTTGTTGGCCTTTGACTTGGACTCGACTCGGGACTTGCCTGTCTTGACTCGTGACTTGACTCGGGACTTGAGGGCAATGAATTGAGACTGACTTGTGACTTGCTAAACAATGACTTTGTCCCACCTCTGCCAAGTGTATAAGTTGCAGACCCTTGAAATAGAGCAGCAAAAGCAAATTATTAAATTACACGCTATGCATTCAGCAATGTACCTGGTGATGTATTGAGTCCTTGTGCTGTTGCATGATATAATCCCTCCTATACACTGTAAACCCTAACTTCAATCCTACTTCAGATATCAAAGTTATTTTAAATAGATTTTTCCCAGTAAGTAAATATTACTCATTTATTGTTAGTTTATTTAAAGCTTGGCTATATCACTCAGGGTTTTCTTTGAACTGAACTGTTTCTGTTCAAGTAAGCCTCACTTTTGACATTTTGATGTGTAGAGTCTTTAATGAGGCAGGTGTGACAATGGCAGGGTGTCCTGGGGGCTGAGTGGGTAGCACCATTGCCTCTCAACCACAGGGTTCTGAGTACGATTCCCGGTCGGAGCATAAGAAGAAATTTAAACTTTATTGCAATCACTTGAGTTACTTGGTAATATCAAGTAAAGGATGTACTCGAGTAATTCAAGTGAAGTTAATACGCAATTTATTTCCATGGTTTTTTCAAGTAAACTTTACTTGTCAGGGTTTACAGTGTATGGTTTTTGAGACTGTCTTTGTGTGAGTCTGAACTTTGGGTTTGACAGGTGACTCAGCTTGCTGCTTGTGTTTCCCGTCTCGTGCTGTAGTGAGAGTCCACCCATTGGCACCTCTACTGTAGCATCTTTTCAAACATGTAGGCTGCAAGGGATTGATTCTGAGTTGTCTTTTTTGCTGTTTGTTACGTTTATTTTATTCATATTTGCTGTTTCAATACCCTGACAAAGTGCTGAGGAAAATATGAGGAATGAGGTGAGAATGTTGTGAATAAACTGCTGCAATTTTAAATTCTGGAACAGGTACTTAAAATATAAGTAAAAAAATAAAATATACTAAAAAATCCTGACCTGTGTTTCTCGTACATTCTCCACAGTGAAGTTAAACCACACTCTGAAGCGGGGGTTGCAGGTATCAGGCCGAATGAAGAGGTCAAATTCAAAGTCACTGATGTAGTCCACATGGCCAAGATTACCTGTAGAAAAAACATAAAACAAGTGATGACAAATTACAAATTACAAATTTGTTTATACTTGGTTTTAACGTCAGAGAGAATGCCTTAATGAGAAACAGAGTGTGATTCTAACTATAATTAATCTATTGGGAGCACCATCTACATCATATTCCCTGCTGTCTTTAAACTGTCTTAAAAGACTTCTTAACATAGGACATGCATGCTAAAATATAAGCCAAATGAGTAAACAGGGTGTTCGCAACACAACCTGCAAACATGTAGGCTCAATGGCAGGTTAACAACAGGGGAGAAGACCCACCAAGGTGAGTGCACAATAGGAGGTCTCTCTGAGAGAGGAGCACATCCACCTCCCAGAATAGAACTCAGATACCCTCACAGAGGCAGACATCAAAGAATTCAGTCTCAGGTTAGAAAAACTGGACAGCACAGAATGGCATTGGTAGAGATACCAGAGGAGCCAAACACCTATGTATCTATCAACCTTTGCATAGCCTTTATTGATTACCAGAAAGCCTACGACTCAATGGCACACACATGGATCATGGAATGCTTGAAGTTGTACAATATCAACAGGGCTCTAAGGGGCTTTGTTGCAAACTCAATGAGGCAAATAGAAAGGCACTTGGCACCTATGGATACTGCCTCAGGAACGGCACAAATATCAATCACCTCCTCTACATGGATGGCATCAAGCTGTACGACAAGAGCGAGAGGGGAATAGACTCCCAGATCCATACCACCAGGATCTACAGCAATGACATCGGGATGTCATTCGGACTCAAGAAATGTAGAGATGTGGAGAGGCAAGGCAGAACCCTCATGCTCCCTGGACCATAGTTTAGAGAGGGATAACCGCCCGCAGAGAGTGAACCTAGCAATTAAAACAAAAATAATCACATGCATGAAACTCCAAAACCAATATCCAACAACAGCGCAATCCAGATGCATTTAGGGCCCAATGTCTGACCCAGGTGCAGACAAAAACTGATCAAATATAAGATGCCAGTTTTCATCTTGATTCAAGTAAAACAATATTTTACAACTTTTTCAAGTTTTAATTTTCAAAAACAAACACACACATGACAGGAAAAGTACCATGGAGAGCATGATGATGATAATCGTGATGTCGCCCGGTACGCCCTATCCTGAAGCCAGGCCTGGGGTTGGGGTCCGTAAGCGAAAATCCGGTGGCCGGGTATTTTCCCACTGGGCCTGATCGGGTTCAGCCCAAATGGATGACGTGGGCCAGCCCTCCAGTGGACCACCCACAAAGGGATCCATGGTGGGATGGTGCAGAGAGGACTGGGCGGCAGTCAAATGCCAAGATCTCAAAAACCCAGTCCGCACACACATTATCTGGCTGTTAGGACATTTGGCTGCCTGAGGTCTGAGCTCCTGGGGCAGGTTGAGAGATATCGACCTGCGCGGCACTGTGGCTGAGTGGATAGCACTCTCGCCTCTCAGCAAGAAGGTCCTCGGTTCGAATCCCGGTAGGACCAGGGCCTTTCTGAGTGGAGTTTGCATGTTCTCCCTGTGTCTGCGTAGGTTTCCTCCGGGTACTCCGGTTTCCCCTACCACTAAAAACATGTACAATAGGTCTGGCATGCGCCTCCTGTTCGGCGACCCCGCTCCGATCTCTGTGTGGAGTTAGAGGACAAGTGCCCAAAAATAACAATTGTAAACCGCTTTGTAACTCTGGTCTGTGAAAGGCGGCATATAAATAAAGATTACTTACATATAGTCGGCCTCACCTCCACACACAGCTTGGGCTCTAGTACCCAACTATTTGAGAGGGGTTGTACGCTCCACTTTTCTGGCATTTGTTCCAGGGAGAGGTGGCGAGCAGGAGTGGCCATACTCATCGCCCCCCATCTCCAGCCTGTTGGAATTCTCCCCGTTGAATACCTGGCCTTCTTGGAGTTTCTGGGAGGGGTTTTGGACGGTGCACCGACCGGGGACTCCGTTATTCTCCTGGGGGAATTCAACGCCCATGTGGGAAATGCCAGTGACACTTGGAGAGGGGTGATTCGGAAGAACGGCCCCACTGATCTCAGCCTGAGTGGTGTTCATTTGTTGGACTTCTGTGCTATTCACATTTTGTCCATAACGAACACTATGTTCGAGCACAAGGGTGTCCATCAGTGCACGTGGCACCAGGAAACCCAGGGCCGGAGGGTGATAATCGACTGTTATTGTGTTATTTGACCAGTCGATTCTCGTACACTTGGATGAAGGTGATGAGAGGGTCTACCATTCATCACCTGGTCATGGGTTGGATCCACTGACAGGGGAGGAAGCCCGTCAAACCTGGCAGACACAAGCGTATTGCAAGGGTCTGCTGGTCTCACAGGAGCAGGGGCAGCAGTCTAATTCAAACCACAAACGCTCCAACTTCAAGTAGCCGGCAGGCTATGATGCTAACAGAGTTTAAGTTTATCTAGCGGCTTCTTGTTTACAGATCTTCTCCAATATGCAGCTTGGCAGCGTGTCTTTGTTCAGAGACCTTCCACGGACTACAGTAGTATGTGTTCACCGAGGTGCGCCATACGTTTTTTGTTTTATTAAACGGTATTTCCGCATTGGCGAACACACTCAAAGCAGTTCCATAAGGTCACAGGAGCAGTGTTGGGCACGTTACTTTGAAAAAGTAATTAGTTATAGTTACTAGTTACTTATCCCAAAAAGTAACTGAGTTACTAACGGAGTTACTCCACTATAAAAGTAACTAGTTACCAGTAAAAGTAACTATTGCGTTACTTTTTCGTTTTGTTCTGGAACATAATGTGCACTCGATGTGCGCATTTTTACCTTTAACCTCAGTGAGTCTGAAATAGTGCTGATATTTACATCTAGAAAAGGCTGTTTTGCTGCTGAAGTCCTGTTCACTCTCCATCTCTCTCTGTGCTGTAAGCACTAAACACCAACACCCGCCACTGTGAATGTGGAAACACCGGTGAAGCACTGACCTCAGCCCAATCAGATGAACATATACATCATATAAATCAAGTGGACAATTTGTTTGGCTACAGCAGAATATGTTTCATGCCCGCATTGTTTGTACATACAAAACGCAAAACTATGAGTTATGGGTCTTACCTTATAAATGACCTGCACAGGCCACATCGGTTCAGACCAGTTCTGTGTTTAAGTCCAGATAATAGTTTGAGCGTAGATATGTAATCCTCCATTTGGAAATGAGTTTTAAAAAGTAAAACAAAACGCGTGTGTCCTCCGTAAACTACTCTGTTTTGCTCGCTGCAGCCGGGTGGATCCAATTTCTAAAATCAACCGTCTTACACTTCACCTCTTTCTTATCATTCCTATAGTCATTGAAAAATTACCCTAAGTGCATTTTAAATTATCTTAAAATGTGTTATACGTATGTTAGCCAAACTTGTTGCTGCCCTTAGCAGATAAACCAGGAAGAGAAAGGAGCCTTTTGATGGAATTGTATGCAGCCGACTTCTGCGCTCACATGCGCTCCTCTGAGGCTGGCCTCACGGTAATACAAGCTGTGGTTGAGCGCGATTAAGACCCATATTTGTTTCAAAAACACAATTTATGAGCCATCCTCTCAACTGTAGACATGTAGATTGTAAAGGAAATATGTTTTACATCAGCCAATTATTGCTGAGAGGTTTTCTCATCCTCCCTTCTCTCATGACAACACGCGCACGAGTCCTATCACAAAGTAAAAAGAGAAGTTTATTGTATGTCTTGAGTAACGCGCAGTAACGGGATGTCGGAAATGATAACGGCGTTATAGTTACAGTCAAAGTAATTAGTTAGATTACTCGTTACTGAAAAAAGTAACGCCGTTATTCCCATCACTGCACGGGAGCATGACAACGCATTTTTTCACAAGCATAGAGTCCCCCATTGTCAACCCTGGTTTGAGTTCTGGTGAAGCCTGGTGTGGGTCCTGTTTTGGCTGTTTACGAGTATTTTCAGTCTGCTCACTCAGTCCGCTAATGTCCCCGTGACCACTTTGCGGCTCTCTGATTGGTCGCTGCACGAACGTCCCAAGGAAAGAATGAGCAGAATCCATCTCCTGTGGGCGTCCATTTTCCGCTCCTGCTCCTCCCCTTTGACTTTCCCACCAAGTCTGTGCGTCTCTACTGAGCGGTCCGTGCGTGTGTGTCGAGAGGTCCGTGCGTTTTGGCGCTCGAACGCGTGTCACCATTGACTTTGCATCGAAAGCAGACGCAACGCATGATCCGGTCTGAACGCGGCATAAGTAGAGACGCCCAGACTTCCCTATCCACACACACTTAATCCAACTCATCCAGGGGGACCCCAAGGCGTTCCCAGGCCAGTTGAGAGACATATTGTAGTCCCTCCAGCATGTCCTGGGTCTTCTGTGGGGCCTCCTTCCTGTGTGATGTGCCCAGGAACACCTCCCCAGGGAGGCGTGCAGGAGGCATCCAAAACAGATGTCTGAGCCTCTGGAGGGACTAGGGCGATAAATCGATTTTAATTATTAAGTCAAATTTGACGTATAGGGCGATTTATTTTTAATGAAAATCTTTTTTTTTTTTCCAGCGCAGAGCTACAGTGCTAACACGCTAACCCCGGGTGTCGAGTCATTTTGAAAACTCCCTAATGCTAACAGTCTCCCTACTGTCCTGACCCTCGCTCTCACAGCGTGGTGCTGTGGCAATAATACTTCAAACGTTCAAGAATCAGACTTTATTTAATCGCCAGAACACACCAACACACACTTATATCCTGCCTGGCTCCGGTCGCTCTGCTCGTACGCCACACTTTTCATTCTTTCATTCTAATTCATTCATTTCTCAGCGCTCACACTTGTTATAGTCAGCTAAAAATATGGTTGGACCTCAAAAAAATTCTAACAAAAGGTTTTTCAGTGGTTTACAGAAGTATCAGATGTACTTAAAAACATATTAAAACTTTACCAAAGTTTGACTACAAAAAAAGGCCCCATTTTCTAAATGGCGGCCCTCAGGTTCTTAAAATGACCATTTCTCCTTTGTATTTCTCCTAGACCAGGAATACTGGTGTCTGATATCTGTTTTGGTCATATAATATTCTAATTAGTATATTTGCATGAAAAATAAGTGATTACAAGTACAATTATATATTAATGCAATTGGTTATAAGCATATGTATGCAAAAAATAAGTACAATTTCCCTTAAGTGATCCCGTATTTCTCTTTTATCATATTGTTTTTCCTAGTGTTAGTGGTTTCTGTGGTTCATAACCATTATTTTGATTCCAATAAAGAATAAACTCATTAGAACTGTGTGGTAATGTAAAATGAGTCAAAACGTGAAGGCTCAGTACTGCTAACCCCCTATTTTATATGAATATTCTATTAATGTTTTAATGTGTTTTGTTTTGTTTTTTGCCTTTTGTTTTTTTATATTTCTTTATTATATTCTTATGTATACATATCTTTTACTATTTTCTTCCGTTGTTTCCTCTTTTTCAAAGAGCATGTGGGCAGATTTTTTCAAGTTTAGTTTGAGTATCTTTGTTGAGCCACTTTTGAATTGAATTAAAGTCCTCTTGTAGATACATTTGCAGTTGTGGTAAGTTTGCACCTGACAGACGACATCAGCATATAGATGAGTCTGGCAATGACTACACACTTGGGGTAGGTCATTGATGAATATCGAAAATATAAGAGGTCCAAGGGTTGAGCCCTGTGGTACTCCTTTTTCCATGATAGAATGACCAGTTTGAGAACCATTAAAAACTATCGTCTGTTATGAAGATAAGCATTGAACCATAAAAGAGCATTTCTACTGAGACCTATTGAGTAAAGTTTGTCCAAAAATAAATAGTGGTCTAATAGATCAAAAGCCTTGGAGAGATCAAGAAAAATGCCACCTGTGTGCTGGTTATTATCAAAAGAAGGACCGCGATCCAGGTCCGGACCCCGAGACCCTTTTCTCTGGACCTCCGTGTTTTTTTTGTATAAAAGTATATTATTACAATTATGTGTCAAATTTTCACCAAAAGCAATTTTTAAACAGGCAGGTGCGAGGGCGGCTATGTGGGGTCCTTCGAGAAAACTTTACGGAGCTGTGAAAATAACTTTAGCAGTGTCTCCGAGTGAGAGTGGGAGACTGCCCTAAGTTGGTTTAGGTCTTACCTAGAAGACAGGAAATACTTGGTTCAGATAGGAAACTGTGTCTCAGATCATATGGCTCTGACCTGCGGAGTGCCACAGGGATCAATTCTGGGGCCTCTTCTGTTCAATATTTACATGCTGCCGTTAGGTCAGTTAATACGCTCCAACAATGTATCCTACCACAATTACGCTGATGACACTCAAATTTATGTCTCACTTACTGCAGGAGAACATGGACCAGTGGAATCACTCCTTCACTGTACTCAACAGATTAGTGATTGGATGCAAAATAACTTCCTTCAGCTAAACGCAGACAAAACAGAATTGATTGTCTTTGGTCCTCAGAAACAAAGAGAGAGCGTTATTCGTCACCTCCAGTCTCTCTCCCTGGAACCTGTAGGCAAGGTCAGAAACCTAGGAGTTATAATGGACTCAGACTTAAATTTTAACAGTCATATCAAATCAGTAACATCAGCAGCATTTTACCATCTGAAAAACATTGCCAAAATTAGAAACATAGTGTCTAAATCAGATCTGGAGATTCTCATCCATGCATTTGTCTCCAGTAGGTTAGACTACTGCAATGGCCTGCTCACAGGTCTCTCCAAACAGGCTGTAAAACAACTGCAGTATGTCCAAAAATGCTGCAGCTCGAGTCCTGACCAGGACCAGGAAATATGACCACATTAGTCCAGTTCTCAGGTCTCTGCACTGGCTTCCTGTGGCTCAGAGAATAGACTTCAAAGCAGCACTGCTTGTGTACAAGTCTCTCCATGGCCTCGCACCAGGGTACTTAAGCGACTTGTTAGTCCCATATGAACCGACCCGGACTCTGAGGAGCACAGGAGGTAGCCTCTTACTGGTTCCAAGAGTCAGAACTAAACATGGGGAGGCAGCGTTTGAGATTTATGGAGCTAAAATCTGGAACAATCTTCCTGAAGATGTGAGGCTAGCATCTACTCTGGCAATTTTTAAATCAGGGCTAAAAACTGTTCTTTTTAGCTGTGCATACGGCTGAAGGATTTTATTGATACATACTCTTTTTTTTTTTAATGCATTGTGGTTATTTATTATTTTAATCCCGTGTGTGCTTTTAATATTTTAAGTTTTTTTTTTTCTCCATTATTTGTGATTTTATTCTGTTTTTAATGTATTTATTGATGTCTCTGATTTGTGTGATATTATGTGGGTTGTGAGGCGCTTTGAGTGGCCTTGTGTTGGAAAGGCGCCATACAAATAAAGTTGATTGATTGATTGATTGAGAGTCAGAGACGTGAAAGAGACGGGAATGAGCCATGGGTTCAGCTGGGTTCAGCTGCTCACACTGACTGTGTATGAGCAAAGGAGGAGGAGGAGCGAGACAGAGGTGTGTGAGGAGGAGCAGCGAGGAGGAGCGACACAGAGCTACATCAAAAACATATTAAAAGCATTAACAGACAGCGTATGCCCTACTTAAGTGCTCACTGAGTGCAGTGGATTTCTGGCATAAAAAGCCTTGTTGTGGTCAGAGTGTGTAGAGGAGGAGGAGGTCAGAGTGTGTGTAGAGGAGGAGGAGGTCAGAGTGTGTGTAGAGGAGGAGGTCAGAGTGTGAGTAGAGGAGGAGGAGGTCAGAGTGTGTGTTGAAGAGGAGGAGGTCAGAGTGTGAGGAGGAGGAGGTCAGAGTGTGAGTAGAGGAGGAGGAGGTCAGAGTGTGTGTTGAAGAGGAGGAGGTCAGAGTGTGAGGAAGAGGAGGAGGAGGTCAGAGTGTGTGTAGAGGAGGAGGAAGAGGTCAGAGTGTGTGTAGAGGAGGAGGAGGTCAGAGTGTGAGGAGGAGGAGGAGGAGGTCAGAGTGTGTGTAGAGGAGGAGGAGGAGGTCAGAGTGTGAGGAGGAGGAGGAGGTCAGAGTGTGGAGGAGGAGGAGGTCAGAGTGTGTGTGGAGGAGGAGGAGGTCAGAGTGTGAGGAGGAGGAGGTCAGAGTGTGTGGAGGAGGAGGTCAGAGTGTGAGGAGGAGGAGGGGGTCAGAGTGTGGATCCCCTGATCCTCCACAATCATCATGTGTTGCACCCTCTACTCTGAGAGTTTGGGAGAGGTTTGTGGTGTGTTGTGTAGAAATAAACAAAGTACATTGCTGTTATGTGTGAATTATACACATCTATATTTAGATTGTATTCATTTTTTTTTTCAAATAGTTCTTACTACTATAGTCGTTGTTTAAGGTTGAAGCTTGAATGGATTTATATGAAATAAAATATTTGTCTGATGTCCGGACCCTGATCTATTGAACTAATCAAGTTGGTGGACCTCGTGCCAATTTAATTGGGGACCCCTGCAGTAGATGTTGGGGCGGATACTTCCCTGGCTGAAGTCACAAAGGTGGTTGGCAGCCTCCATGGTGGCAAGGCTCCGGGAGTGAATGAGATCCGTCCTGACAATCTAAAGTTTCTGGATGTTGTAGGACTGCCTTGGCTGACACGTCTCTGCAACATTGCGTGGCGCTCGGGGTGGTGGTCCCACTCTTCAAAATGGGGGAGCGGACCAGAGGGTGTGTTCCAATTATTGTGGGATCACACTCCTCAGCCTTCCTGGTAAAGGTCTACTCCAAGGTACTGAAGAGGCGACTACAACCGATGGTTGAATCTCGGATTCCGGAGGAGCAGTGTGGTTTTCGTCCCGGCCGCGGAACACTGGACCAGCTCTATACTCTCCATCGGATACTCGAGGGTTCATGGGAGTTCGCCCAACCTGTCCACATGTGCTTTGTGGATTTGGAGAAGGCGTTCGACTGTGTTCCCTGGGGTGTCCTCTGGGGGTCTCTCCGGGAGTACTCCGGGGTCTGGGGTCCTCTGCTGAGGACTCCCTGTATGACCGGAGCCAGAGCTGTGTTCGCATTGCCGGCAGTAAGTCAGACTTGTTCCCGGTGCATGTTGGCCTCCGCCAAGGCTGCCCTTTGTCATCGGTTCTGTTCACTGTGTTTATGGACAGAATTTCTAGGTGCAGAATTTCTTCGGAGACCACAGGATTTCATCTCTGCTGTTTGCGGATGATGTTGTCCTGTTGGCTCCAACAAGTTCACGAGTGAGGGAAGGATAGAGCGTGAGATTGACAGGCGGATCGGTGCAGCGTGCGCAGTGATGCGGTCGCTGTATTGGACCATTGTGGTAAAGAGAGAGCAGAGCCGAAAGGCAAAGCTCTCAATTTACCGGTCAATCTCCGTTCACTCCTTCACCTATGGTCATGAGCTTTGGGTAATGACCGAAAGAACGAGATCGCGGATACAAGCGGTCGAAATGAGCTTCCTCTGCAGAGTGGCTGCTCCCTTAGAGATAGGGTGAGGAGCTCAGTCACACGGGAGGAGCTCGGAGTAGAGCCGCTGCTTCTCCACATCAAGAGGAACCAGTTAAGGTGGCTTGGGTATCTGTTCCAGATGCCTCCTGGACGCCTCTCTAGGGAGGTGTTCCGGGCGCGTCCCACCGCGAGAAGGCCCCTAGGAAGACCCAGGACACGCTGGAGGGACTATGTCTCTCAGCTGGCCTGGGAACGCCTTGGGGTCCCCCCAGACAAGCTGGAGGAAGTGTGTGTGGATAGGGAAGTCTGGGCGTCTCTGCTTAGACTGCTGCCCCCGCGACCCGGCAACGGATGAAGCGGACGAAAATGGATGGATGGACGGACGGGAAAACATCATTTGTAAATTTAAGTAGTGCCTTAGTAGTTGAGTAGCCAGACTGGAAGCCTGACTGATGGGGAGATAAGATGTTAAAATTACAGTTGGCGGAAAATGATCTTTTACTTTATTTTAGTGATAGTGCAGATGGGCCGATAGTGACTTACATCGGAGTGGTCTCCACCTTTAAAGATGGGGGTAACCCTTGCAGTTTCCAGATGAGAGGGACATCTGGAAACTGGTTGAGTTTTTTTTGGACCTACCCTGAAGCTGGTCCAGGTGTTACGAAAATTGTTTAGGATTATTGTAGTTCAGACCGAAGGCTCCCTTATACATCACATATTATCCAAATCCGGCTTTAAACTTCTCCACAACAGTATCTCGGACCTGCCTGGTGTGTTCCTTTGTCTTCATGGTTCTCTCTGCGCTTTAAACAGAACCCGGAGACTATCAAAGAGCAGGTGCATTTATACGGAGACTTGATTACACACAGGTGCATTCTATTTATCATCATCAGTCATTTAGGACAACATTGGATCATTCAAAGATCCTCACTGAACTTCTGGAGTGAGTTTGCTGCACTGAAAGTAAAGGGGCCGAATAATATTGCACGCCCCACTTTTCAGTTTTTTATTTGTTAAAAAAGTTTAAATTATCCAATAAATTTTGTTCCACTTCACGATTGTGTCCCACTTGTTGTTGATTCATGACAAAAAAATTAAATTTTATATCTTTACGTTTGAAGCCTGAAATGTGGCGAAATGTTGAAAGGTTCAATACTTTCGCAAGGCACTGTAGTAATTGGACTTGGCATTCCTAGTTTGGGTTTTGGATTGATTCCTGAGTTGTCTATAGATCTCCCAGTCGTTAGGGTCCTTAGACTCTCTGTATTTAGTCCAAGCTTGGTCTCGACGTTTAAAAAGATTAATTGAATCAGAGCTAGTCCATGGAAGATGCCGTCCTTTTACGTAAATAGTTTTAAAAGGGGCATGTTTATCAATTACTTTAAGGACTTCAGAATGGTTCACCCCAAAGATAAAACCTTACAGTAATATCATAAAATCATGTATTCCATAAGTATGTAATAATCTCAGTGCAATTTAGACAAGTCGAATGGATTCATAGACCCAGAAAACATGGGGTTAGACACCAAGATTACTTGGCTAGGTCAAAAAATGAAGGAGTTAGGATATGTTAAGGGCTTCATGCCCATCTTGGACGCCATCTTGAAAATGACACTTTTCTAGTGGTCAAACTTTGGTAAACTTTTAGTATGTTATTAAGGAGACCTAATACTACAAAAAAACATCTGAGAAACCTTTTGTTAGAATTTCTTTTGGTTAGGTGTTTTTTTTTTTCATATCTGCAGCCGCCTATTACTCCAAAGCGGAGTAACGTGTCCCACTGAGCCGCTGCACTTTGGGGAAAGACACGTCTCACACATTTCTCTCATTGCTCTGATACAAGCAACGCGTTCCCAAGCCCCGGCGATCCAAGATGGCGCCCTATTCAAATGAATGGTTGTGCTCAGTGGCGCTTTGTGACGGCATGGGGGCTGAAAGATTAGCGGAGGTTGCCTGAAACTCGCAAAGATCTATGGGAAACTCGCGAAGATCTATGGGAAACTCGCCTGTATTTGGGCATCGTCTGGTCCTCCCGGTTCTGCGCAGTGGATGATCTCCCATAATGCGTTGCGCCAAACACGCGTGTGTGGGTCTCACACTGGGTCTCACGCACGTGCACAGAGGGGCTCGGCCGCGCTCTGACCAATCAGAGCAGTTCATTAGAGCGGGAGTTAGAGCCAGAGCCAGACGAGCAGAGTTTGTGGCACTAAAGTGTGGATTTAAACAAAACCGAAGGATTTAAGAAGAAAAAAAGTTCAGGATGACAAGGGATACTAAAATCCCCACAAAATCCGATCTTTATGAAAGCTGTAGGTTCTCTGTCAGCTGAGGTTAAGCTGTTTTAATATGCATTGAGTTCTATGGGGGAAATTTCTATTTCTTTAGATTAAACTGCATAAAGGAAAAACATTTCTTTTATTAACCCCCACAGCCCTAGGAGGGATATATGTGTATGGGGACATTTTTGTTCACATCTCAGCACTATTGTGTCATGTCAACAAGATTGTATAAGTCTGGATGATAAAAACGGAAATAGTCTTTCCTTGGCGGCCTGGATCAAATGTCCCACAGCCCAGTACCGGTCCGCTGACCAGAGGTTGGGGACCACTGGTGTAGAGGACTGTATTTATTTTATTTATTTATTTATTTAGAGGATAAGCCCCTTGAGATGAATCATCTCGTTTTCGAGGGGGTCCTCAAGGACAGATACAGCAAAACAGATGCAAATAAGACAAAAGAAAATCATTTAAAAAAATAATAACACAAAACAAATAATAATAATAAAAAATAAAAATACAAAAGCAACCATAACAAATACACACACAATCACTCACACGATTGTGAGTGATTGTGTGTGCCAGAGGACTTCTATACAGCAGCAAAAATCATATATGCTTCTGTCCTCATGGTCTCTGTGGGCTGGTATGGTCAGACGCAAGGACAAAAACAAACGATACAAGAAAAAAGACACATAATTGTTAACTTTTAACTAACTTTTAACTAGTTTTAACTATTCTTTGGCTACACATAATGCTCTCATTTTAGTCAATAGCTCTTTTACCCGGCACAACGAACCTTCCAAACCTCATTCTTAAGATTCAGACCCCACCCTCATTAGAATTTTTAACTCTCCAAATGTCTATTAATTCTAATGTACAGTGCCTTGCGAAAGTATTCGGCCCCCTTGAACCTTTCAACATTTTGCCACATTTCAGGCTTCAAACATAAAGATATAAAACAAATATTTTTTTTGTCATGAATCAACAACAAGTGGGACACTTGGGAAATTTATTGGATAATTTAAACTTTTTTAACAAATAAAAAACTGAAAAGTGCAGCAAACTCACTCCAGAAGTTCAGTGAGGATCCAATGTTGTCCTAAATGACTGATGATGATAAATAGAATGCACCTGTGTGTAATCAAGTCTCCGTATAAATGCACCTGCTCTTTGATAGTCTCAGGGTTCTGTTTAAAGCGCAGAGAGAACCATGAAGACAAAGGAACACACCAGGCAGGTCCGAGATACTGTTGTGGAGAAGTTTAAAGCCGGATTCAAACTGAATTTTCCCCATTGTGGGACCTTCTTCTTCTTAAAAGCTGATCTAAAGAGTCAAAAAACCAGGGATAGAGCTAAAAAGATTTGAGAGCAGTAAGACGGATATTTATCATATTTTTATTTTTATTTTTTTGTAGTTTTCCCAGCGCTATTGTGAAATATATAGGGTTTTTTTTATATTTCCTTCTCATATCGTTCTCTGCAGAAAACCAAGCAGCTGCCCCTTCCTGCGACTCCGGCCACAATACCTCACACCACTAGCAAACATATGTACATAAAAGTCTATGTCAGCAATTAACATTCCCAGAAACAGTGGAACACAGTCTCTCTCAGAAAGAAACAGTTTGAAGGAACCAGGCTAATGTAATCCCATTACAGGGGTACAAGGGGGAGCAGTCACACTGCACAGGCAACACAATGAATCACTCTGCCGCCGCAGGCAGATGGTTCCTGTTCCAGCCGCTCTTTGCCTCAAGCCTGAGATGGCTGCATTTAGTGGCTGCTATCACTATTATCGGTTGTTCGTTCAAATTTCTTGTTTAGTTCTCTCAGCTATCTCAGTCACTTAATGTCTTTCAAATCCTTTTATCCTTATTTTTTGCTGTTGTATTGCAGACAAATATAACATATCTTCATGCAGGTGTTTAGCAAAACTCTCTGAATTAGCGTATACAATAGCACGTTAGAAAAATATCTGTGAATATCAGCAACTTTGCACATTGATGGGGAGAAGATTAAATTCCACAACCCAAAATGAAGAACCAACTCTGTAAATCAAATGTTGGTCACACCCGATTTATCATCTTTATCTGGTGAAGTGGGAGGTAATGGATAGATATGACTTGCATATGTATACTTATTGTATATGGGGTTAGGGTTATATAAATAATTGAGAAAATGTATTATATGTGGATAACCACCACATTCAGAGCGGCACAAGTAGCATGGGAAGCCAGTGCCTGACCCTAAAGTCAAATAAGTGTGCTTCTGTTACAAGACCATGCTAGTGCAACTCCATAACATGTTGGTGTCAGTGGGGGCGGGTCCCAGCTCAAAAGTGGCCAAAATGACGTGCGCTGACATGCTTGCAATACCACCCCGGGCCGATGGGGGTGGACCCAGAAGAAGAATTAGCCAATGCTAACATACAGCATTGGCAGACCTCTCAAAAACGTCTTTACAGGATGGACCAAAAGTTGGCTCTTGGCCCAAAGCTCCGTTCCACATGTGTGTCAATGCTGAGGGGGGTTAATTTTTTTGGTCCACTCTAGTTTACTTGCTGTGAATTTTTGAAGTCTCTCGTTCAAATGAATGGAGCTGCGCCGGCTGACGCATGCGCAGATGCGTTTTTTCCCAATTTTCTTGTGGGCGGGACCACTCGCGGCCATTTTGGATAGCTCCAGTAGAGTGTGCATTGAATTACAGTACCTGTAGACCAATATTAAAAGATCTTCATAGGCTTCCAATTCAAGCATTTCCATTTTTTGGCCCATTAGTTAGAACGGCGGAGATAGGCGTGACTCTGTCCGTTAATATATACAGTCTATGGTTGGTGTACAATTAAAGAGACGAGTTAACTTTGCTGTTTTTGTGTATTTTATGTTCCCTGCCAGCCCTTTTCCTCCTTTGTCTCCTATCATCCCCTCTGCCCCCTCCTGTTAGTGCAGCAGTGATCTGTCCAACAATGCTACTGCATGAGCCCAGTCTGAAGATAAAAGTGTTGAGAGCTGAGGGGTCCTTGGAAAAGCCTCTGGCCAATAGAAGGTCAACAGGCACATTAAGAAGGACTGTTATCATCCTGGTAACATGTTATTGAAGAGCCTGCTGTACTGCTTACTTACAGTTATTGCTCCCCCTGAGCATACATTTCAACGCCTTGGGCTGATTGCTTGGTAATTAGTTAAGGAACCAATGCAAAAAAGAAGCAGAACATGGGAGGACAGTCGTCAGTAAGCAGTGGGAAAGTAAGGAGGACAGGAAACATATGGACAGCACACATTCATATTCTTGAGTGTGTCTTTGACCATGCAAGAAACATCACTTCGCATAAGAGAGCAGAGGTTGAAATGAGCTAAACTGTGCATCAAGTATAGTTAATACCATCTAAAGAAAAACACAGAACAACATCCCATTGTAAAGAGCAAGCACAGCCAATGCAAAGGATTTTTTTTTCATCAAATCAAATTAGGAAAATTAGAATATCTGAAAATTTAGTTTCTGAAATTCAACTGTAAAACAAGTATGACACACTATATGCAAAGTGTATAGTTTCACATTGTGCATTGAATTACAGTACCTGTAGACCAATATTAAAAGATCTTTATAGGCTTCCAATTCAAGCATTTCCAATGTCATTTCTGTGAAATGTGTTGTTTGGTACATCTTCCGCTCTCACAGTGTGGAGCAGCTGCAGCCGCTTTATAATGACAGCCGCTTTGGCAAGAGCTCAGCAAACGCACAGCCTAACGTGGTACAAAGCGCGGACCATGGACACATGGACAGGACCATAGACACGCGGACAGAACCATAGACACGAGGACAGGACCATAGACAAGCGGATAGGACCATAGACACACGGACAGGACCATAGACACGCGGATAGGACCATAGACAAGCGGACAGGACCATAGACACGTGGATAGGACCATAGACACGCATACAGGACCATAGACAAGTGGACAGGACCATATACACGTGGACAGGACCATAGACACGCGGACAGGACAATAGACACGCAGACCATAGACACGCAGACCATTAACACACGCTCAGGACCATCCCCAGCTTGTTGCAAGTGACGGTCTCCTCCGTGTCTCCTACCTATGCGTAACCAAAGCTCACGAAAGCTCAGATACCTAAATCTCACCTTGCATTAAAAATACATGTTGGTTGTGCACAAAAATAAAATGTTGTGAACAAATCAAACAGAACACACCACGATAGGCGTCTTGTTTTTTTTATTTTGCATATTTAAGTGAGTCATTTTTATACTTTTTGGGCTGAGAGGGGATTTTTTTCCACAGTTGGTTCCACTTTGTTGCCAAACTCTTGTCAACTCATTTTATTGATCAATATTTGGGCAAGTAACTTTTGGCATTGGGCAAGTAAAATAAAAATGTTACTCGCCCGAAAGGCAAGTGGCTGAGAAAGCTTAGGCCCCGTCTCAATTAGTGTCAAGGCCTGGAAAGAAATCTCTATTACGTGAAAGAATATTCTGTGCAAAAACAGTGCTATCAAACAAACCTTGGAACATTAATGCAGCTCATCTCACAAAGATCTTTTCTAAGTAAATAAACAGAATAAATACAGATAGACAACAAGGAAAAACTCTACTAATAGAAACAAGGACTTCGCCTCATCCTGTGTCCTCTGCTTCACTGAGACCTGGCTAAATGAGCGGATCCCGGACTGCGCTCTGGAGCTGCAGGGTTTTGAGCTGTTCCGCGCGGATCGCCATTGTGCGCAATCAGGAAAGAGCAGAGGCGGAGGGCTGTGTGTCAATACAAACTGGTGTACCGATGTGACAGTGATCTCCAAGCACTGCTCTCCTGCTCTGGAATATCTTTTCATTCATTGTAAACCATTTTACTCCCCTCATGAATTTGTTTAATTCATTCTTGCCTCTGTTTACATACCGCCATGCGTGGACGCGCGCGAGGCTCAGCGCGCACTCGCAGAGCAAGTACTGTGTATGGAACGTTTATACCCGGACTCTCTGATTATAATCCTGGGGGATTTTAATAAGGGAAACTTGAGCCAGGAATTACCCAAATACAGACAGTTTATCAAATGCCCGACCAGAGAGGAGAACACTCTGGATCACTGCTACACCACTGTGCGCGGTGCTTTTCGCGCTGTTCCCAAAGCAGCCCTAGGCTTCTCAGATCACTCCATGATACATCTGATCCCTGCTTACAGACAGAGACTAAAGCTCTCGAAACCTGTAGTGAGGAGCTCCAAAGTGTGGTCTGATGAAGCTGTGGAAGAGCTACGCGCATGCATGGAATCTACAGACTGGGACCTTTTCAGAGCTGCCACAGACAACTTGGATGAATACACGGACACTGTGACGTCATACATTCACTTCTGCGAGGATAGCATCATTCCAACAAGGACCAGGGTCATCTATAACAACGACAAACCCTGGTTCACTGCTAAACTCCGGCAGCTCAGGAAAGCAAAGGAGTCTGCTTTCAGGTAGGGGGACCGCAGCGGCTACAAAGCAGCTAAATATCAGTTCAGGGACGAACTGAAAGCAGCCAAGTCCAGGCACGGAGAACGACTAGGAGCAGTTTGGTAACAACGATACTGCTTCTGTCTGGAGGGGCCTACGGGAGATCACCAACTACAAGCCCAAAGTCCCTGACGACCCTGTGTGCTGACGACCACAAGCTAGCTGACGAACTGAACTTTTTTTTCAGTCGCTTTGATGCTGCCCCTGACACCTCCCCCACCCCCCACTACTCTAACGACCCACCCATCAGCCCTGCCCCCAGCCTGACAATAGCCTCTAAAGATATTAAACAACTCTTCTTGAGGCTGCACCCCCGCAAAGCTCCTGGCCCGGACCACGTGTCTCCGGCCACTCTGAGACACTGCGCCAGTGAGCTTACTCCTGTGTTCACTGACATTTTCAACTCCTCTCTGCAGTCCTGCCATGTCCCG
Source organism: Knipowitschia caucasica (assembly GCA_964034765.1). NCBI lineage: Eukaryota > Metazoa > Chordata > Actinopteri > Gobiiformes > Gobiidae > Knipowitschia > Knipowitschia caucasica. The sequence continues at coordinate 47,505,683 of OZ035824.1, read as the reverse complement.
GCCTGGTTAAAATCCTCCATCATTGTCCCCGTCCCGAAGAAGCCCAGGATCACAGGACTCAATGACTACAGACCTGTAGCACTTACGTCTGTCGTCATGAAGTCATTTGAACGCCTGGTCCTCTCCCATCTCAAGTCCCTCACCTCCCCTCTCCTGGACCCCCTGCAGCCCCTACAGATCTGTAGACGACGCCATTAACCTGGCCCTCCACCACATCCTACAGCACCTGGACTCCCCGGGGACCTACGCCAGGGTCCTGTTCGTGGACTTCAGCTCTGCCTTCAACACGATCCTGCCATCCCTGCTCCAGGACAAGCTCTCCCAGCTCAACGTGCCCGTTTCCACCTGCAGGTGGATCACTGACATCCTGACAGACAGGAAGCAGTGAGTGCGTCTGGGGAAGAATGTCTCGGACTCTCGGATTATAAATACAGGAGCCCCACGGGGCTGTGTTCTTTCTCCACTGCTCTTCTCCCTGTACACCAACCACTGTACCTCCAGCCACGACTCCGTGAAGCTGCTCAAGTTCGCAGATTACACCACACTCATTGGACTCATCTCCAACAACGATGAGTCCGCCTACAGGAGGGAGGTGGACCGGCTGGTGTCCTGGTGCAGCGGTAACAACCTGGAGCTGAACGCCCAGAAGACAGTAGAGATGATTGTGGACTTCAGGAAGAGCACTGTCCCCCCACCCCCACCCTCCTTGATGGACTCCCCCATCACCTCTGTGGAGTCCTTCCGTTTCCTGGGCACCACCATCACCCTGGACCTCAAGTGGGAGCTGACCATTAGCTCCCTCATCAAGAAGGCCCAGCAGAGGATGTACTTCCTGCGGCAGCTCAGGAAAGCCAAGCTGCCTGCACAGATGTTGGTGCAGTTCTACACGGCCATCATCAAGTCTATCCTCACCTCCTCCATCACTGTGTGGTTCGCTGGAGCCACAGTCAGGGACAAACAGAGACTACAGCGCATTGTGCGCTCTGCAGAGGAAGTGATCGGCCGCAGCCTTCCATCGCTGCAGGACCTGTACGTCGCCCGAGCTCGAGGCCGGGCTGGTCGTATCACAGCCGACCCCTCTCACCCTGCACATGGACTATTCCAACCACTCCCCTCAGGCGGGAGACTGCGGTCCATCAGGACTAGAACCTCCCGCCACAAGAACAGTTTCTTCCCCTCTGCTGTTGGACTCTTGAACACTTCTTAACCTGTCCCCCCGCCCTTTATAAAGTCACTTTACTGCCCATCATACGTCACTTTACTTCACTGTACTGCTGTCACCTTACATTGTGTGCACCATGTGCACTTGTATATTGTAAATAGTAACTGTAACTCTATTTTAAATTTAAATGTATTCCTTAGAAGTGTTTTTTATTCTTTATTTTTTTTATTATCTCTTTCTGACTGTTGCACTGAGCCAAAGCAATTTCCAAGTCTGTGACTTCCTGTTACTTACGTGGCAATAAAAATGATTCTGATTCTGATTACAAATTTGGCCTATTTTCACAAAATGCATGATGTTGGATGACAAAATAAAGTAAATTAAGCAAAATAAGTAATCTTTACTTCTTAGCAGGTTTTCCCGACGTTTCGTCCTCAATCCAAAGGACTTCTTCAGGGAATGAATTCTCAGACCGCGCGTTGGAGATTTATAACCTATGGGTGTGGTTAGCCAAACCCTAATCCTGATACTAACTCATAAACAATCTAAGGTCTGTTAGATGTAGAAGGGAGCAGGTCGAACGACCCTGCTGAGGCTAACGACCCTAACTCAGTAGCATGTCACAGACCTATTGTCTGCTGGGATTGCTTAAGTTTTCTTCAGAGTTTCCACCTGAAGAAAACTCTAGTGGGCCACAGTTGGCTGTTCATCTCCACCTCAAGGTCTCCAACCACACGGTGGATGACACAGAGGTTAAAATTCTGGTACGGGGGAAAAATTGGTTTGAGAGAGGGGTGAAAGAAGCCATTTTTGTGAGGAAACAAAAACCGTCTCTTAACAGAGGAGGAGGGTTAAGATTTGTTTTGCCTCGCATCTATGACGACAGCCTAAAAACAACGCCCTAACTTGGGACAAGGTCAGTGACATGCTAATGAGTTAGGAGGGGTGAGACCTGCACTCCACTTGAGCAATCCCAGCAGACAATAGGTCTGTGACATGCTAGTGAGTTAGGGTCGTTAGCCTCAGCAGGGTCGTTCGACCTGCTCCCTTCTACATCTAACAGAACTTAGATTGTTTATGAGTTAGTATCAGGATTAGGGTGTGGCTAACCACACCCATAGGTTATAAATCTCCAACGCGCGGTCTGAGAATTCATTCCCTGAAGAAGTCCTTTGGATTGAGGACAAAACGTCGGAAAAACCTGCTAAGAAGTACAGATGATGGGTGAGAAACCTTCCTTTGCTTTGGCTAATCCCTGTACGACTGAGGGCTTACACAAACTTAAAATAAGTAATGTTTACTACAAATCATTAATGAAACCTTACTCTTCATTAAGTAAAGTTTACTCCAAATTAATGAAAGCTTGTCCTTTATGAAGTAAAGGTAATTTAATTCTAAACCACTAGATGCCGCCAGAAACCTCCAACTCGCTACAGCGTGAGTGAGACTAGGCTACTTACACCACAGGCGCAGAATGACGTCACACGGTACCAACTGACGTCATACAGCACTCCAGAGCCAATGGAGAGGCCAGGCACTAAATTCAAATGTAGTGCCCCCGAAATTGTAGAGAGGGCGCCACACAGACGGTTTAGGCTCAAATGTGAGATTATATCTAATTTGCGCTATAATGTCAAAAAAAATGTCCTGACATGTAGAGAGCACTAATACATGTTTATGCAGTTTATGAGTTTAAACAAAGTTGATTGGGTGTTTAGTTGTCCTTTAAGAAAAAAAAAGCAATTGTTGCCTAATATTATTTCCTAAGGTTTGAATTGTGATTTATAGTGTCCAAGAGTGTTGATGTCATAGGGAATCGGAATGGATCACTGGATAAATCAGTCAAGGCTTGTGTGAATGGGTCATTTGTGAAAAATCTGAAAGTATTTATTTGTAATAACTAGGGCTGGGCAATAAAACAATAACGATATATATTGCGATAGACACGTGTTCGATATCAAAAGAAAACGGGGTCGATAGAATGTTCGATAGTTTCACTTCACTCCGTTAGATAAAACATGAAGACAACACAGGAAGTAAAGCCGAGTCAGAAGCGCGTGGCATTCTGGGGGATGTAGGCAAAGGCTTCTCGACCTATCAAAGACGACTACAAACCCCTAAACATTCTGGGAAAAGCAAAAACAACAAGCGCACCATGCGTAGCGTCCGTGGATCATGGATCTATTATAATAGCTATGGATCTAAAGATTGTGTTTCAGTGCCGTGTCAATAGTTATGCACGTCCGTGCGAGGAACAGCATGTGCGGCGCGGGAGAGGCAGTGGGTACAGAGACTCCATGAATTCGGTAAAAGCAAGAGACGAACTTTTTCCGGAGCCGTCACGGGGACACAAGTCACTCGAAAACAGCCAAAACGGGAGCTAAACCAGGATTAAACCAGGACTAAAGTGGGGGAGACTGCTTGTGAACATTTTCCTCCAGCCTCATTCCCCCGTGACTGTAAACGAGGCTGCTAACATGTGTTAGCCCACACGACAAATGTACAGTGCCTTGCGAAAGTATTCGGCCCCCTTGAACCTTTCAACATTTCGCCACATTTCAGGCTTCAAACATAAAGATATAAAATTTTAATTTTTGGTCAAGAATCAACAACAACTGGGACACAATCGTGAAGTGGAACAAAATTTATTGGATAATTTAAACTTTTTTAACAAATAAAAAACTGAAAAGTGGGGCGTGCAATATTATTCGGCCCCTTTACTTTCAGTGCAGCAAACTCACTCCAGAAGTTCAGTGAGGATCTTTGAATGATCCAATGTTGTCCTAAATGACTGATGATGATAAATAGAATGCACCTGTGTGTAATCAAGTCTCCGTATAAATGCACCTGCTCTTTGATAGTCTCAGGGTTCTGTTTAAAGCGCAGAGAGAACCATGAAGACAAAGGAACACACCAGGCAGGTCCGAGATACTGTTGTGGAGAAGTTTAAAGCCGGATTTGGATGCAAAAAGATTTCCTAAGCTTTAAACATCTCAAGGAGCACTGTGCAAGCAATTATATTGAAATGGAAGGAGTATCAGACCACTGCAAATCTACCAAGACCCGGCCGTCCCTCCAAACTTTCATCTCAAACAAGGAGAAGACTGATCAGAGATGCAACCAAGAGGCCCATGATCACTCTGGATGAACTGCAGATAACTACAGCTGAGGTGGGAGAGTCTGTCCATAGGACAACAATCAGTCGTGCACTGCACAAATCTGGCCTTTATGGAAGAGTGGCAAGAAGAAAGATATCCATAAAAAGTCTTGTTTAAAGTTTGCCACAAGCCACCTGGGAGACACACCAAACATGTGGAAGAAGGTGCTCTGGTCAGATGAAACCAAAATCGAACTTTTTGGCTACAATGCAAAACGATATGTTTGGCGTAAAAGCAACACAGCTCATCACCCTGAACACACCATCCCCACTGTCAAACATGGTGGTGGCAGCATCATGGTTTGGGCCTGCTTTTCTTCAGCAGGGACAGGAAGATGGCTAAAATTGATGGGAAGATGGATGGAGCCAAATACAGGACCATTCTGGAAGAAAACCTGTTGGAGTCTGCAAAAGACCTGAGACTGGGACGGAGATGTATCTTCCAACAGGACAATGATCCAAAACATAAAGCCAAATCTACAATGGAATGGTTCACAAATAGACGTATCCAGGTGTTAGAATGGCCAAGTCAAAGTCCAGACCTGAATCCAATCGAGAATCTGTGGAAAGAGCTGAAGACTGCTGTTCACAAACGCTCTCCATCCAACCTCACTGAGCTCGAGCTGTTTTGCAAGGAAGAATGGGCAAGAATTCTAGTCTCTCGATGTGCAAAACTGATAAAGACATACCCCAAGCGACTTGCAGCTGTAATTGCAGCAAAAGGTGGCGCTACAAAGTATTAGCGCAAGGGGGCCGAATAATATTGCACGCCCCACTTTTCAGTTTTTTATTTGTTAAAAAAGTTTAAATTATCCAATAAATTTTGTTCCACTTCACGATTGTGTCCCACTTGTTGTTAATTCTTGACAAAAAATGTAATTTTTATATCTTTATGTTTGAAGCCTGAAATGTGGCGAAATGTTGAAAGGTTCAAGGGGGCTGAATACTTTCGCAAGGCACTGTATTTATTTAGGTTTAAAAATAAAAATTAAAAAAACAATCAATATATATCGTTATCGACCGATATGAATTACTTATATTGTGATATAGTTTTCAGCCATATCGCCCAGCCCTAGTACAAAGCAACAAATGCGCAACATTTTTTACAAATATCAACATACAGTAGTCAAACTTGCTTATGTGACATAGTAGTCATTGAAGTAAACAACACTGTCATTTGATAAGATGTTTAAAATATGTGTCCATCAGAAATCCAGGACCCCCAGACTGATGAAGAAATCTCAATTCAACATGACATGGTCAAAAAAGATATGAATAATATTCTTCATTGTGCAGAGTTTGTTTTTTGTAAGACAAGACAGTGCTTCTATTTTGATTAGGCTAGAGCTAGACCATAGACATACAGTAGCTTTGCAAAAGACTGGTGGTGAAAAAGCTGCCAGTGGACAGTCCCCACCATCTGAATGTCACCCAGGTAGTAGATCATGTCCAAACAGCAGAATTCTGTGCCACTGGCTAAATGCTTGGCTCACATTTCATTTTCTTCCAACACGTACAACTGCTCAATTAGGCCACTTGAAGTAGGTGTCACAAAGCGTAACGCACACACATGTACTTTTTACAGGACGACACAGCTGATAATGCCCATGTGGATGTGTGTGCGGAGAGCGCTGCAGGTTTCATTTGTGCCAAACCATGAGCTACTTTATAAAACTAGTACCTGTAGAATATCTATATGCGGAATGAGCAAAGTTTTTATGTATGGCCAAATGATGTGAAGGTTGGATATACAAAGAGGTACTCCTGTAGTGTTAAAAACTACAGGAGGAATCAGGAACTCAAATGGGAAGAGAGACTGTTTGGTTTGATTCTCGATGCATTACATTACCCTGCGTAAAGTAATGGATATTTTATTTCAATCATTTCTCATTGTAGACACAAAAATGACAACGTATTGTATTGTATAATGATAATGCATTCGTTTTATATAGCGCTTTTTTGGACACTCAAAGACGCTATACAGTACATGGGGCATACCGACAGAAGCAGTGTCAGTATCGGCCATCACCAACCATTCGCGCACACACCAGACTCATTCTAGGCAATTTGGGTGAAGAGTCTTGCCTATGGACACAACAACAGTTTGGCACTTTACAGTTCAGCTGCCCCACTATGGCACCTGGTGTTCCCAGAAGCTCCGTGGATTAACACCACCACTTGTGAGGCTCAGCCCTAGTTCATACAGGCAGAGAGAAAATGGCAGAAACAGAAAGACCAGCTACACGTGTCTTATGATATTTTAAATGACAGCTGGAAAATGTATCAGAAAATAGTGAAAGAGGAGCAGGTGACGTCAGGTACAGCAGGCGTTGGAAAACGAACACAGTCGCACTCACTGGAAGTCCATCAGTCATCCCCACTATCTCAAGGTCACAGCCCAAATCAAGACATTTAGAATTGATACAAAATTGAAATCAATAATGAGTTAACTATGACATTAATGAGATTAATTGCTATTGAATATTTTAATTGTTACACAGAACTAATATTGTTTGGCACGAAGACAAAATCCTCTGATTTGTTATCTGGATTTAGCCTAAGAAAGTTGTTTTGCATCCATGAGTGAATCAACTGGACCGCACTCATAAGACACATTTTGCTGCAAATCAGCCATCCTACTGACAACATAGATGTTGCCATGTGATCTGGTCCGAAACAGTTGCCAATCTCAACAAAATAATGTCCTCTAAGTAGGATAAATTTGGGGCAGCACCATTGATTCCCACACAGTCCTCTAGTCTCCATAAAAAGATCCCCTGATTTATAAGTAACTATACCACTACTGACACATACTTTGACACTGCCACTATTATTATAGTGTATCTGAAAACCTACATTAATCCCCACAGATTGCATAACATATGAAATAATACAACCACAACAATAATGAAATCCTCTAAGGATACATATGGCCAATAAATGGCATATATCAAAGCAATGTTCTTGCCAACAATCCCCAGACAACACAAATTTATCTCCATTGCACATGGCTGTCTCAAAAGGAGAGAAGAGTAGAAAAGTACTAAAAGGGAAAACTGGAGAGGCCATTTAGTGATTTGAGCAGTGAAGCTTCTCCACTGCCAAGGACATGTAAGAGAGACAGAGAGAGCCCGAGTGCCTCTCAATACATCAGACGTCAGGAGAGCCTGCTCACACTCACACCAATGTATCTTCTTTTGGAAATCGTCAGCAGCACTGCCGCTCACTCAAATTGTTGAGCAATACCAAACAACAAAGAGGCGGATACAATCAGAAGCAGCAGACCGTGCAATAGCCGGCAGATCAATTAAATGAATGCATTTAAAGATGCTGTATGCTGAGCCAGATGTATAGTGTCATGTCAAATGTATTGGGTCAGAGAATGAAAGTAGCAATATGTAAGATTCTTATGTCAATCATTAAATGGCACTAATATGTCAAAATGCATTAATAAACCATGCTCTTTTCGAATACTTCTTTAACTGATAACAGTAGTTCAGCCGAGATATTCGAATTTCAAAATTAGTTTTACAGCCTATAAATCTTGTTATTATTTTAATTTTGATGTCCCGCCTTCCACCGTTTCACCAATCAGAAAGTATGTTAGCCAGGTTGCCAGAACTCCCCGCGGCTAGCTAATCTCACTGGTAAAGTGGCTGAGCGGGCGGCACGGTGGCTGAGTGGATAGCACTCTCGCCTCTCAGCAAGAAGGTCCTGGGTTCAAATCCCGGTTGGACCAGGGCCTTTCTGAGTGGAGTTTGCATGTTCTCCCCGTGTCTGCGTAGGTTTCCTCCAGGTGCTCCGGTTTCCCCTACCACAAAAAATATGTACAATAGGTATGGCATGTGCCTCCTGTACTGGCACCCCCACTCCCAAAAAAAAAAATAACAATTGTAAACCGCTTTGAGACTCCGATTTGCAGTGAAAAGGCGGTATATAAATAAAAGCTTACTTACTTACTTACTTACTAAAGTAAAATGTGGCCGCACTACAAAAAACAGTCTTGTTATGATTCTCAAATCATAAATGACAAAAAAAAGAAAAAAACAAGGATTTACATCGGGGATGCCTTTGAAAAATGGGGACAATTGAAGGCGGATAAAAACGTTTCGTCTGATTCAAGACTCGTTAAGTTCCTCATTGACAGTTGAAAAAGCTGCCTGGGGCCAATCAAATGTAGTATAAGATGGTGGTTTAGTGAATTCCCCTGTCCGCCTGGTGGCCCTGGGTCAAATTTGGGTTTGTCAAAATGTTTTGGTTGAAACTATACATACTATGTTCTGACAGATTGCTCAAGAACGGTAAAAGGTAAAAACAAACAGTTTATTGCAGATTAAAGCTAGGAGCCTAATCTTTCATTTGCCCTTTGGTGTTTATATAGTCAAATAACTGAAAATTATGTGGCTCTTCAAAGTTGTGTCCAATCCCCTGAAAATACTGGCAGAACGCACTTCCCTGATCTGAAAAAGGTCAGTTAGTCAATGAGTCAATAGTAATGACGATTTTACCATTAAACATAAATGGTAGATACTGTAATCTTTTTTTTATTTATCCTTTGTTTTCAGCACAACATTAGAGGATTTCTTTACCACAGAGTGAAGCCTACAAAGGGCATCTTTGAATGATAACTTTAGTTGTTTTTTGGGTTTTTTCCCCCCCACAGTGTGTGTTTGAACAGTGCAGGTGGTAAATGGCAAGAACTGAAATCCACGTGTGCTGTGAACATATTTGTCCACTGACATAGCAAGACAGTACATTATATTTGTTTATTAGTCCGGATGCTGCTCACTCACTGTCACTGTCAGTCATCCTGAAAAGAGGAGACAAATGGTACTTTACTCTATAGTACCATGTGAGAAAATATTTCAGAATCTAGCAGAAAATGTCAACAGTTGGATTGTGTGACGAAACAAATGTGACAAGACAAGATAAGAATGCCATTTGGATTTCACTCCAGAAACAATTAGACTTCGCTTATCGCATGTATGGATCTCTGCCTCCTGACACAACACACAATAATAGACCATGGCTTAGTGTTTAAGGATTAGCCAAATCTTCAGTTCAAAACAATGATTATGCACTGTGCTAAGTAGCATAAAAATCACATAAATGAGAGTCCGACTACATTTGCATTTCATTGAGGGTTAAAAAAAAAAGAGCAGCAGTTGTAAGTCACACAACTCAAAAAAAAGAAAAAAATCTCAACTTGAAACCTTGAAACCTTTAAAAAAGAATGTATCTATGTTTATGTGTCAGAAGACTTTTAGCCAAGATTGTAACGTCACAAAAAACAAAGGACGGTAGACCACCACTGATCGAGCTGGCAACAAAATGAATTAGGCCTCATCTAAATGTAAATGAGGATTCAGGGCTTTGGCAAACATCTTACATTATGACAGTCTAGTTTAAAAAACCAGATTTACTACTCTGTATAATACTCACAAATGGAGCTTCGCGAAAGTTCACTGTGGTAGACCCGGCTGCTGCTGCCCAGGCCACAGGCTGCTCTTCCTCGACTCATCAATACCAGCAACGCCCACATCCATCCATCCATCCATCCATTTTCTACCCTTTAATCCATTTCTGGGTCAGGGGGGTGGCAATCAGAGATGCCACCCAAGTCTCATAGCACCAGCCCCTCACTGACCCTCTGCAGGTGGTGAGTCCACAGGAGGACGGCTGCTCTCTGAGTGTGAGCATAGCCTTGATCTTTCAGTGGGGGCTTTGGGCAAAGTGGGGTTAAGTGTCTTGCCCAAGGACACAACGACAGCAGTCATCAGTGGGAGTCGGTGGAGAAGGTGCAGAGGTGGGAATTGAACCCACGACCTTCTGGCCTTAAGGCCAATGCTCTACCAACTGAGCTACTGTCGCCCACATCCAGTCAACCAATAACCACCAGGACAGCAAGTTAAAAGCCGGAGATGCCCACTTTCCGGCCTTCTGAAGTCTGCAAGGTGCATGTCGCTAACGCACCTGTTCGCAAATGCATGCGTTGTTCTGGAGGGGTCGCTTCTGCTCACGTGTTGCTCGTGCGCGTGGCCCGGCTGTTCTCAGTCTGGCTGCTTGTGGTCTGCTCCTCCTTTGCGTCCCTGCCTGCTGTGGTTCGCGCGTCTCCACAGCTCTCCTCTTCTGCGGGCTCTTTCTGCGGGCTCTCCGTGGGGCCCTCCGCGGGTTCTGTGCTGCTCGTTCCTCGTGGTCTGCTGCCGCGCGCAGACGGTCTGGCGGGCCGCGTTGTCCCGTTACTTTTCCCAAGTCTCCTGGCATGTGAGTACAGTGAGTGTGCCGACCGCGGACGGATTAATCCCGGAGTCTGGACTGCGGGCTTGGTTTTTGCCCCGTACACTGGACTGCAGGCTTCGTTTTCACTTGTGTTTGAGCTAACTGAGGGGCAACGCATGTTAAATGGTATCAATATCCATCGTCTGAGGGATATAAGAGGAGCACGTGCATTAATTCAGATTCATGTTCTGCCACTTGCAGTAAAACCACGTTGGAAGCTTCATACTGCTTGCTGCTGCTGCTTCATTTACTTGACATCTCTCTTCCCTTTACATCTCTCTTTCTGAAACACTAAACAGCTACAACAATTTCTACTGCTGTGGCCTTGATACAGGATTATTGCTGTTATTATCTAAGGATGCTGCAACTGCTGCTGTTGCTACTGCTACTGCTGCAACCACTGCTGCAACACTGCTGCTGCTACTGCTTCATTTACTTTGACGTCTCTTCACTTTACATCTCTCTTTACTGCTGAGCTGTCAATCAAACTCCTACTCAAAGGCATCCGTACCCGTAATTTTCACTCTTCTGATTGCAGGCTCCCCATCCTGCCGCCCATCCTGCAGCAGCTCTGAGCGGCACTGAACTCCGGCTCATCGTCCAAGTACATGTCTGCCCTCCTCGCAGCATCTTCCTGCTCGCCTTCTATGGCTTCTCTGCATAAGCGTTTCACTACTGCTCACTCAACCTTCAATGCGGTCCGAGACACGCTTTCCCGACCTATCCTACTGTCCTGATTATCTAATCTCCAACCCCAGATTCTAAGCGTAAGGGCGCCTGCAACATCATTGGCCCTCCTCGGTATGTCTCTCTGCCCCTACAGGTCTCCGCTTCTACACGGCCGCTGCCCCTTCCGTGGGTTTTGGGGGGTTCTCCCAGGACCAGTGGTTGGCGGGGCCGTGGCCCGCTACTTTTCCCCGGAGCATTTCCTCTGCCCTACACGAGACATTCCCAGTGGTCGCGGCCTCGCTGGGGCTCCCCCACTCTTCTCTACAACAGCTGGGGCGCTGGTCCTCTTCGGCTTTCTCCACCTACATCAGGCCAGATGCGACCGCTATCATGGCCGCTCAACGTTTACCGGCTTTCTCGTAAGCTCCCAGCAAAGCAAGTAAGCAATATATTCTGGTGGCGGCACGCACTTCCTCAAACGCGCATGTCTCAGCTCGCTCAAAGATTCCTCTGCTGCAGCGCTTCAGCGTCTGGCGAATATGAGCGTGCATCTCATATTCCCAGCTCGCTCAAAGACTCCCCTGCGCTGCGACTGGCTGAACATGCGCGTGCGCGCATGTTCCCAGTTCGCTCAAAGATTTTGGCTTCAGCGTCTGGCGAATATGAGCGTGCATCTCATATTCCCAGCTCGCTCAAAGACTCCCCTACGCTGCGACTGGCTGAACATGCGCGTGCGCGCATGTTTCCAGTTCGCTCAAAGATTCCTCTGCTTCAGCGTCTAGCTGAATATGAGCACGCTCATATCCTCAGCTCGCTCTGCCTAAACAAACACGGGCCCCAGCGGACGCAGCCGGCCGAAGCGACCGTGCGAGAAGCCTCACTCATGCTCTCAGGCCCGCGCAGTACATCCTGCTACCCCAATTGCAGGCCCGCTTTTTGGGGATTATGCACGCGAGCAAGCGCCGTGCTCAACAGCATCCCTCCCGGGCCTAGGGCGCCAAACATGCTCAATCATAAACATGCTTAAATCTAATAAGTCTAACGGCATCTTCCTCATGGGTCTCTCCAAAGTGAAATGGAGCTTCGCGAAAGTTCACTGTGGTAGACCCGGCTGCTTGCTGCCCAGGCCACAGGCTGCTCTTCCTCGACTCATCAATACCAGCAACGCCCACATCCAGTCAACCAATAACCACCAGGACAGCAAGTTAAAAGCCGGAGATGCCCACTTTCCGGCCTTCTGAAGTCTGCAAGCCTCCGCCGCCCCACCTCCTCCTTCTCTCATCGAAGCGCGCTTGCCTACTGCCTCTGCCGTCACCAGTACCTAGGCCCCGGGGGGATTATGCACGCGAGCAAGCGCCGTGCTCAACAGCATCCCTCCCGGGCCTAGGGCGCCAAACATGCTCAATCATAAACATGCTTAAATCTAATAAGTCTAACGGCATCTTCCTCATGGGTCTCTCCAAAGTGAACTTATTAAGTGTTGTGCAATACATAACATACATCAAACACATCCTCAAAAGATATTTTAAATGAATGTATCTATGTGCAAAAAGAGTGCTGTGTAATGTGCCTTTGGATGGCTAACATGTATAAATATAAAGCAACTGTCATGTAAAACCATTCCAATATCTTTGAGCAAAGCATGTGGGCTATGCAACATGCATTGAATACAATCAAAGCACTACAGTCTCCAATTTCCTTCCTGTCATTGGCACAGGACAACCTGATAATAAAGACTAATACAGTCTATATACTATTCACTCAATATGCAAAATATTGAAAATAGACTGAACTGTGTATTCATAGCAACGCAAATGTCATTAAATTGATAGTCTGGACTTTTTCAAAAAAAGAGAGAGAGGTACATGATTTGAGAAAAACGACCCTACCTCCCTCCCCCTTCCTTTCTGATTGGTCTTGAAGCTGCGCCTACATTTTTGTGCATGTGCCAGAGGAGAGATTATTAATTTAAATATTTGAATATATATTCATATTTTTTTATTATACAGCTCTTCACAGCAGCAGAACGCTCCATTGACTTGAATGTAATTTCAAAATGTTCTACCGATCATTATTTCTTGATAACCAATAATGACCGATGCCCTTTGGCAACGCACTCTGTGCTTGTACTGCAGGTGTAAAATACTAATGACTCTGGACAGTATTTTATATCAACATTTAAGGAGGAGGTTCTACAAATTCTTAAAATTTGTAATTAATTTAGAGTTCCAGACTATCACTCTGATATAATGTATTTATTGTACTATTACGTGTGTTTGCCCAATTTTACATCATCTCAGAATTTTAGAACCGGAAAGAGATTAATATCAATTTCATAGAACATTCAGAGGATACATCCGGAGCCAGGGATAGTGGTGTGTTAACTGATCTCCATGAATCAATGTCTGTGCTTCTCTGGGGTTTTTTGAAGCACAAACCGTAATTCAAAACAAGTACTTCAGTGACTCATCAACATGAAAATCATGATGCATGATTAAAAGAGAAACAAAAAACATAATATGACTTATGGTGAAAGATTGGGGTTTTGCAATTTGAATTAAAACAATCATACAACATTTTCCCCAGTTTTTGTCAAATTTCTTATGTAAGCTTATCTCAAATTGTATATTCAAACCTTGTGAAGATAGACAGCCAATGCACCTGAAGCTGTGTTCATGCATACACAGGAGAGAAAGGCCTTATGGCCTACTCCAAACCATGCTCAAGGGCATCCCACATACAAAGGTGATGCCAGGCGTTCCCACCAGAACATACAACAGAGAACAGATACAATGAACCTCACAAAGACAACATGCAACAGAGAAGAAGAGGCAGGTGCAGAGAGAGTTTGTAAAATGATGATGGATCCACTTCTCCTAACTGTTTTTTCTGCTATCATTCATCAATCGACTTCGGCACATACTGTATTTGTATAAGATAATCTTTTTAAGTTTTACTTTATAGTCCACTTCTCCTAACTGTTTGTTCTGCTATTATTCATCAATCGACTTTGGCACATATTTGTATAAGATAATGCTTTTTAAGTTTTTCTTTATAATCGTCGTTGGGAAATGTGTCCTCTAGGGCTTTGACTTTTGCACAAAAATCGTATTCAATGTTTGTTTGTTTATTAATTTAAATATTCAAATATATTCAAATATTGAATCAAAATTTATTACAGATCACAGTCGAACGCTCCATTAATTTGAATGTAATTTCAAAACGTTATACAGGTCAGTATATCTTGATGACGGACCTCTCAAACTAATAATGACCGCTGCCCATGGCAACGCAATCTGTGCTTGTAATTCAGTGTCTGTCCACCTCTTGGTTTCAGTAAAAAATAAACATTATTTAGGATAAAAACATTAAAAGAGATGATCTGTGAATGGACCATAAGACCTACATTTACATGTCATATGATGTATGCTGAAAAAAAAACTGCAAAGTTATGAACACATTTTGGCTAACTGTTCCTTTCTATCTGACAACGGACTAATATAGCTATCAATATTGGATTTTGTTATTAGCGGATTTGGATGTTTTTGGGGGGTTTTTTCAGCATGCTTAGTTAAGCTACTCACCACTCTCAAAGCAAGCATCAAAAACCAGATGGCCTTTACGTGGGGGACCAGAGAAACCTGGTGGGCCCACAGTCAGCTTATTGACATTTCCCACCAAAGCGTCCTCTACTCCAGTTTCACTGCCTGTAGAACACACAAGAAATGTGTTTAACTTAACAAGAGTTGAATAACAACCACACAAAAACGTAGTTTAGTAAGTATTGCATTTTTGTTTTTAGTGTCTGAAACTGCGTCATAGTAACGCTAAATGTATGAATCCTGAGTCCTGCTGCTTCCTTTTCTCATAACTTCTGCTCAGGTGAACAACTGCCAGTTCTCACACACGCTCTTCTCCTTCAGAAAACAGGGTGCTAGGTGCATCAATGCTTAGTGATTATTTGATTTGAGGCTTTGGAGATACTGTACCACTCACAATCATACACAAACCTGACGCAAATAGAAGTATAGATTGTTATGCTAAGCAATACATTCAGCTAACCTAGCTAGAATAGTTATAGCATATAGCACTAGCTTGCTAATAACCTCTGTATTATGTCCCGAACGACTTCCAAACTTGCACAGTGCTGATGTTGGAAATTGCAGCGATGCTGTCTTCATTTAGGAGAAACAAATCTAATATATATGGACTATATTAGGCTCAGTAATCACATACCAGTCTCTCCGTCTCTAGTAGAGCGCTCCTCCATCTTCCTCTGCTAACACAGCCGACGCTCTCCCCGCGTTGCCAGGACAACAGAGGAAGCGCGTGCAGGGGTGAAGTCATCTCTATCGCGCGCGTTCTGATCACGGCACAAATATTGGCTGGCAAGTATTATCACAAGAACATAGTTTAAACATGAGTATTACTACTAATATGTATAGGCAGACTAAAATAAAAGTAATTAGCTAGCTAACTATCAAAGACCCACGCGTTAGGTTAATCATCCACGTGTTCTGAACGTCGTTCTGAACGTGATTCTAAACAGAGTTAATAATGCTAGTTTGGCTTAAACCTAAATGCACTATTGATATAATTTAGTTATTTCTTGCTTTCTAGAATTATTCACATAATACAGTCAAGATATTAAGTTAATTAACTAAATTAACTAAACCTGCTTTCTTGCTAGTCTGCTTGATACTACCTTCAAGAGTATTTTGATGACACACGATCTAATCCTATTTCAATCTGGAGAGACTACACTGACACAAAATTGCGTGAAATGATTTATTCAGTCATTTGTTTGTTTGCCACCCTATGCCCCGGCTGCAGCACTTTGTCGATCATTACTTGTGTGCCGCTTAAAATCCCCCGGGACCTAGCTGGTGGTGGCATGAGTGTGAAGATGTGATGAGAGTGTGCGCTCGAAGGTCAAGGAGGAGGTGGGGAGGTGGGGAGGTGGTGGTTGTGACGCGGGAGCAGACAAGAGTGACGCCAGAACGAGGCTTGGAAAAGGGTTAATAGTTGAAGTTTTAACAGCTGTCTTAATTGGCGTAGGTTGGCATCTTTATCATGGAATAAGTTTGAGTAGTTTTAAAGTTAATCAAGTTGTACAGTTGCAGTTATTTTAAATCTATGAACAGTGGATTAGAATTATGTCCATCCATCCATCCATTTTCTTCCCCTTAATCCATTTCTGGGTCAGGGGGGTGGCAGTCAGAGCTGCACCCAGTACACTTAGCACCAGCCCCTCACTGATCCTCCTGCAGGTGGTGAGTCCACAGGAGCTGAGATCTTTCAGTGGGAGTTCAGGCAAAGTGGGGTTAAGTGTCTTGCCCAAGGACACAACGACAGCAGTCATCAGTGGGAGTCGTGAAGTAGGTCTTACGGTGGGCTTGAACCCACGACCTTCAGGCCCAAAGGCCAACGCTCTACCAACTGAGCTACTGTCTGTCGAGAATTATGTCTATAGTGGATAATAGGTACAATCCTAATGGCTTTTTTTGCAGGTGATTAAAGGCTTTAAGTGAGATTTGTAACAGTTTCCCCCACCATACTGACTTCAACACAATAATTAGACATATGACATTATGAATAAACAATAGGAATGATAAGAAAAGAGTGTGGTGTTCAGTAAATGACGTGATCTTGTCACCATTTCAACACATATTAAGTTATGTAAGGTTTACTTTTCATCCATCATCAGTCCTATAAATATGATTCTATTTGTTTGAATTGCATTCCTTTTGTTATTGTGCGTTGTGCACACAACCTGCTGTACCCCACATAGGTCGTGTCCCTACATCTTGATTTGTGTTGGTCAATCTGTACAATATGTTGTTTCTAAATTCCTTCCCAACCTTATATT
This sequence comes from Knipowitschia caucasica, assembly GCA_964034765.1. Taxonomy (NCBI): domain Eukaryota; kingdom Metazoa; phylum Chordata; class Actinopteri; order Gobiiformes; family Gobiidae; genus Knipowitschia; species Knipowitschia caucasica. The sequence goes on along the minus strand of OZ035824.1, from coordinate 47,488,547 downwards.
TTCTCGTCCCTTTAAGCCATAATGCTTCTCTCTGAAGCTGGAACTGTACACATTGTATGGTCATGTTAATGCACATAATATGCCTAAAAAAACAAGTGCAAATATAAATGAACTAGATAGTCTTTTGAGTTGGTGATTTGCATTCTTCTTGTCACAGACTGTCAATTATACCAGAAAGAAGTATAGAAATATTATGATGAACACAATAATTTCTCACAATATTGTTTTTATGTTCTTAAAACAATCTGATCTTTGACTGTTCCTATGTCTGGAAGACAGGCATCCTTGTCTTTGTAAAACAGGTTCATACAATCAGAGCATTGAAGGCTTTGGAGGACAAATCAATAGCCCCTGGAAAATATGCTTTCAGAAATATGCTTTCCACTCTATAACTTTTATCAAGAAACCAGAATTTGTGGAAGATAACAGTACAGCAAAATACTATTTTAACCAGAATATAATATCTAAATAAATATTTGTTTGTATTATATTTCTGTAGGTACAGGAAGAACATGTGTTTCTACAACCAGCTCTAAACATCAAGTCATCAGTGAAGTGGAGCACAAATCAAAGTGTAAGTATACACTTTTATAGGGAGCTGGAGATGAAGGGGACCGGCTGGTATGGGAATATGGGCTGTACACAGCGAATCACTATGGTGACAGCATTCTGGGGTCAGAGGAGAGCATGGGTCAGAGAGGAAGCCTTGAGAAGCAGCTGACTGAAGAATCAGCGCACACTCTACATCATTCAACTGACAGCTCCCCCCAGGCTCCAGTGTGGCTCTCCCCACAGACAGCTATCCTCAGTAAAACTTGCCTTTAGTGCAGATGACAGGTTGTTGTTTTTCTACATTTTTCTACATTTTGTTTTTATTACACTTTATTTGGTAGCGGTTTTGTACAATGATGATAACTATTTTACATCAATCATGTTTCATTTTAACACAATGTTCTAAAGGGTCCCCTCCGCCAAGACAGTCCGACTAAACACATTAGATTTCATTAAAAAAAAATTAAACAAAACATTCAGCCAGTATGCCCATTAACTATCAAAATGAATTATATTTCCCACATCCGACTTGAGAAATGTCTTGAATGTTCACTCAAGCTGTTGATTCCAGTGAACTTGTGAACTAATGTTAGAGCATATAATTGAAACAGTGTTGCTGTTTTTTTCTCTACTATTGTATTATAGACATACTTTTAATATGATGATAATGTTGTTAATGATTGCCTCGCTTTCTTTTCATTAAACATACTCAAGAAATGTTAAACTTAAAATATATAAGCAGGTTTAAAATGAACAGATCACTCTTCCTCTTCCTCTTCTTCTCTCCCTCTCCCTCTTGCTCGCTCTCTCTTTCTTGTGTTTTGTGTTTTTTTTGTCTAATTGTGGTACTTCCTGTGTGTCTCTCGCCTCCTCTTTGCTGGACATTGTCCATCAAGCAGATGGTCGAGTGTCAATAGGCTGCTGTTGTTTCTTCCAGCCTGATCCAAGAGCACAGAAGCACAGTCAAATCAATCAAACAAAACAAATAAAAAGCTATAATAAATAATCACAAAAACACATCATTGCAGTGTGCCAGAGATTGAGACTGGGATGGAGTCACCGACGCGGGAATGTGGTGAGTCATTTTTGTGGCATCGGATGACTTTTCCCTGTTTCCTTATAGTGCAGACGGGATCTCCTGCCATGCTGCATCGTCATAAGAGTGCCACACCCTGCTGACGGGCACCAGCAGAGGACATCCACATGACCTTTCTGTATAGTCATTTACCCTGCAAAGGAAATCGCCTCCCGTCTTATTGCGACATCCAAAATCACAAGGTAAACTTACACTTTCAGCTCATTAGGAAATATTATTAGGCATTAAATTACTACACATTTACATCAATCATCCAAATACTGGATTATTTATACTCAAATCAACTTGTTGTTTAATTTGTGTTCTTTCTATCTATATAGTTATGGGTGGTAAAAGGAAGAGTTTGTGGGGAATTTGTGTCAAGTCAAGTGATGGTACAATTTTCCCATAGTCTAGCATTGTTTTCAGTCATATTATTATTATTATATATATATTTTAAAAAAATCAAAAATACTCTTCAACTTTAGATGCTTTTGGAAAGTCATGGATGTACAATGGGGTGACAATGCTCTCGCCGTTGTTAGAACAGTCTTTCCATCTTGTGGTTGCTTGGCGAACTGTAGCTGCATAAATGCGTGAGCACTTGGAGGATGGCGATCGGGAGAGAGAGAGGGGTGTGAGGAGCAACGGAGTGAGAGAGGGAGGAAAGAGCCATGAGGAGTGATGCAGAAGAGAGAGAGAATAGCTAAAGGGAGGGCAGTTTAAACTAACTGCTATGTTTGGGACAGGCTAATCTGCTAGCGAGCAGTGTGAGGATCGGAGCGTATTGTGTGAGCCAGTGTGCGGAGGACAGATAAGGGAGCCAGCCAGCCCAAGCCACCGACTGCCTGAGCGCCTGTTTTAATGTGCTGACTCTGAGGAGATTAAAAACAACATATTGACTCCTTAGACGTGAGCGGAGAGCGGGCAGACGCCAGCACAGCCACAGCCCACAACGGTGAACAGAAAAGGGGCAGAGACCACAGGACTGAACGAAAAACAATTAAAAAATCTAAAGAAAAAAACAGGATTTTTCTTCCCCTATTTTTCCAATTGATTTCCTTTTTCTTTCTTTTTTTTTTCTTGCTGGGACTGACTCCGCAGCTGACGAGAGACAGACGCCGAGAGGAGGCAAAGAATTAAAGAGAAACTGATCATTTCTAAAATAGGACTGAACCACCCAAATCACTGAATATGTTTGAAATTAACCGATCACTCAGCGCCGCCTTGTTGAACAATGAGGTAAAGAAACTTGCTTTTGCTTCTCTCCTCTTCCACATGTCACCTATGTATGTCTGCTGCCAACCATTCTGTTATGTGTGATGCTGTGTGCTGTCTGTGTGTCCGTACTGTGAATGCTCATAGCTGATAGACTGGGACAGTTGACGAGGAATTGAACACAAAACTAAACCAACCAAACTATGCTTCTCACGTCACTTGACTATTTATGAATACAAAACTAGACTTTTTTTCTTACATATGTTTTAACATCAGTGTACTGGCCGTCTTAAGTAACTTGAGTTTCGAATTTTAAGTTTGCATTGCACCATAACTACATAATTATTAATTCAATCTTGTTCAATTATATTATGACATTCTCTTTTGCGAAAATACAGCTAACCTTTTTTTAGTTCTTCACTATCTCTCCACCTCCCTTTCATGCTCTCTTCTACAAAATCTTCCCCTGTGTGCACGTGTGTTCTGTGAGCAGCATCTCAAAAAGCTGCTATAATCTGGCCAACTCCCACAAAACAATCTCTTCCTTCATTTTCATCGGTTCTTATTTGCTGTATAATTACTCAAATACTCAGTTCAGTTCCGCTGAATTTAATTATATTTACATAAACACTAACGAAATGTAAACACGGACAAAGTAGGCAGATTGTTACTATGTGTAAGGAAACCTGCATAAGGGCAGAAAAAGACTCAATCAATGTGGAGATGGAGATTGTATCCCTGATGGATAGTATTAGTAAATATTTACATTGGTTCATCTTTTCACTTATGAACACCCACGCATGACTTAGTATCTGTTTGTCTGTTAACAAGGGATTGTGCTCTTATTTTTTTGAGTAAGCTTCTAATTACACTGTATTGTTGTATTTATTTTTCATGAACTTACTGTTGTTCTCAAACCCGTAATCTCAAAGCTGTTATACCCAATCAACAAAATATAATGTATTATTATTAGTGTGTAGAGCCAGTTCCTTCGAAGTAAACATATTTGAGGTCACCATAATCCAACTATTTGCATAGGAAAGATCACTTCAATGGGTATTTGAAAAAGACGAAAAGAGGAGTAATACCCTGAGCATTTTAGTCAAAAGCGAAATCTTTGCCTAGCTGCTTTTAGGCAATACAGAGCTGTGGGTGTCTACGCGGCTGTAGGCTTCGGCATTGGTTCAGCTGTCTTCACACTGGCTCAGATCCACACCCTGGAGCCCCCCACTAGCCTCTGCGTCCCCCTGTCATGTGCCCGCTGTACCCAGGGCTGCCTTCACAACTGAATGCTAATGCACGGATAAAAGGGTGAAATGTGTCCGCCATGAGTCAGGCTTCAAAAAATTTGATTTTATAATAGAATTTTGAAATTTGTTGTGACAAAGTTAGATGTTATCTTATTCAGAATTTAATCTAGTAGACTATTCATTATTTGTCTCAACGGAGCAAATTACATTATTTTATTATTGGAATTTATATTGGAATTTAAATAACAGATATCTAATGTGGAAAACTTTGATAATTTCACAATATGTGTGAAATGTGCAGCCACAATGTATTTAGAAAAAAAATGTAAAATGGATTTTGGTTTATTGAAGTTGTAGTTCCTCATGTGATGAAGCATATACCGTGTTGGGTGTGTGTATGTGCTGACCATATGTTTGTGTGCGCAGTGGAGAGGGTGTTGCTCCTGTGCGTGTGAGTGTGCGTGTGTGCATGATTACCCTGGTTAAGAAAGAGCATCGTTATAGTGATTAATGGTGCCTTCATTAGGCTCAGTCAGATCATTTGCATACATTAGCTAAATGCGCTGGAAGATTCAGTTGGCTTCAGATTGTTGAAGCTCACAATACTGGCTTTAACCTGAATCGTTTGAGTTAAAGCTTGCTTATGTGCATAACATTCAATCAAATGTATGTGCATTTATAGTATATCTTCTAAAATTATTAAAACTATATAGAGTATCTATACCGTATGTGCGTATGTTTGTATTTATGTCTGTAGTGCATATTTGGCTATACACTCATGGAAACTGCATTTTTAAAGCGCCTCCACTAAATTAGATGTAGAATCCATCAGAGCTGAGCCAAATGCAAAATGTTTGCAATTAATAACATTATAGCCATAGATTGTACGGTCAGTGTACTGCAACCATGTGGTCACACATTGTTACATACAATATGAATTTTAAATTGTATTAAGTTTGCAGCGAGAATCATTTTATATAAACTCTAGTGCAACATGCTTTCGATCTGAATGTTGCTAATTTGTAGAAAGCTTTGCTGATTACCAACTGCAGGCAGCTGCCGTTCTCCATGTGACACGCAGCTTTGTTTAACAACTCATCAACATTTCAAATTTGACTTTATCACAACAAACTAAGGAGATTGGTTGTTTTGTGTGTAAATGTGTGTTAAGCTGTTGCTGCATTGTATCATAAGCCAGAAGATAGTTAGAGGTCATCTCTATTTCATAACAATGATTAAACTTCCTTGTGTCTGCCGCTCCCCATGTTTCATCAGTTTTCTTGATTGCGACGTTGTCTATATATCGAGGAAATTAGTCAATTTCCCCCCACAACCCATAGCACTGACACGAGGTACAAACAGGTGCAGACAACAAAGTGTGCCACTCCAGGGAAAATGGTGCATAATGAAAGAAAGGCAAAGGGAGCAGGAAACCAACTGGCATGTACAATAGAAGCTGATTAATTGAACATTTCAATGCCTTTGGATTGTGTTCGAGGACATTGTATTTGTAATTTGCTATTTCATAAAAATCTGTGTATTTTGGAAAGTAATTCTGGATTTGAAAGAATATATATATTTATTTAGCTACTTCACAAAGCATGCATATACATAATTCACCAGCTATAATCATAAATCAGTGTTTCATCACATTACAGTATTTTATGCAACATCATGGGGAGTGTGGCTACATCATGTTGAGTTTGCACTGGATATAAGTGTCAGTGGCAGCAAACACAGAGGGGCTAAGAGACACTGCAAGGGGGGCTCAAGGGTTCACATTTTGGAAGTTCTCGGTTTGTTCCAGTGGCGGACACACAAGCGCATGCGTGTGTGTGTCCGCCACTGGTGCTGCAGGGAGGGCCTAGTGATCAGCAGCTGAGCCTATGTCCCGCTGGGAGCCATCACAGCAGAATGGAGCAGGTGCCTGTGCGCGCTCATACGCACACACACCCACACCCACACGCACACCCACACGCACACACACACACTCCACTGTACATGGATCAAACCTGCTCATTTATACAAACTACATGGTGCCTTTTTCATGTGGAGTTTATTGGTTGATAGCAGGCTTTTGATCATTGCCTATTTTTTATACCCTCAAGTCATTAAAGCGCTTAAGTGCAGCTCTAAACATTAATGTTGCTATAGTAACATGCCGTCAGACTATTGCATGTTTTTGTTCTTGGTGCATTTTAACACACTATTTTGTGTGTCAACAACAGTTTCATTTAAAGGTAGGGGAGGAAAAAAAATGCATCATAAAAGCTCTAAGAAATTTAGTGGAACTCATGAAACAGAAATAAAATATTTATGTTTTGTTTTTTGTGTTTTTTGTTCTCCCTTGGTGTAATAATACTTGAATACAATTTAAGGAGACCTAAACTAATCAATCTTCATAGGATGAACGTGGAATTCCAACAAGTGAAAATAATAACAGTCTATTTCTGAAGCAGTATTACAAGCTATAAAAACAATGTAAATTGTCGTTTCAGGTTGACATTATCAGCAAACGGTAGCTAGAGATGTTACACAACACGAGCAGCAGATAGACTAAATTAATTAGAAAAGTGACAGTGATATGAAATTGTACAACAGATATGTCAGCCGGGTACAAGCTGACAAAAGAGGTATTAGTGAGTGCAAGCCCTTGTCTGACCTGCAATAATCCAATCTGACGCCTCAGCTTTGGATTCTCACAATACACACAAATGAACACAATGATTCTCTAAGAAACAATAATGTATTTTCATTTATGTACACAATATATACTTACTATATAATATACTTGCAACACTCCATATTTGCTCCAGTAAGCCTATAGGGTGGTGTAATTGTTTAATAATGGCCAAGCCGTCAAAAGGAGTGAAAACCCTGTTACTGACATCTTTTCTTTTTTCTTCTATATGAGAGGTTTTTGCTTTAGTCGTCATAATGTTTTTTCTTTATAATTTTTTTACCTAATTCCCAAAACCAGACAATTGCTTCCTATGTGTCCACTTTATTGACCATGTGTAATCCTGATTCCTTCAGCTTTCAGATGTTAAGCAGGGCAGTATCTGACCAGTACTGTGATGAGAGACCGCTGGGAACACGGCTGAGGCTGTACGCTAAAAAACTGCTGTTGTGTCTGTAACTTTATCATCTTACAAAAGGATACAAATTGATCTCTTGACAATTGAATGTTAATGCTACAATAGGCCTGGGGATATCCTGTGAATTGTGCAACAAATAAACTGGTTTCTTTATGAGCTAAAAAGCCACGTGAAAAGCAGGGCTGAACTGCTGCATCATCACAAGAATTTACAGTGCATTAATAATACATGTAGTGAAACCTTATTTCCATTTAAATCCATTAGAACATGTCGAAAAGCTCATAGCTCATGGTGTCTGTAAGGAAACATGTATTCATGCTCCTATAATTTGGTGTAGCATTATGAACTGTTAACCTTTGAATTTATTTTTGAATGTTGTTATTACTCGTCTCAATCGACTAATGCTTAATTTTCACAAAGTAATTCAAACATGTTTGTGAGCATGCAGGCATTTACACTGCAACCCGTCAGAGCTGTCTCTTGTTTGCATTGCCCGCACGCTTCTCTTGGAGCATGGGGAAAAGGGCGCTTAAGCATGAAGTGACATTTCCAGAGCTAGATTTGTGCTTTGTGGGCTCATGTTTTTGTGTCCACAGCGCCGCAGGCCAGTGCTGTGAAGAAATCTGTCTTGTTTTCCGAAAAGGTTATTCTTTATCAAAAGCTGTAGTGCCGATCTCTCTGCTGATGCTGTTTTGAAACATTATTATCAGTGATAGCAGTGACTGATAGTGACAATATTCACTTGAGGTCGGAACAAGAAAGAAGAAAATGTGTTCAAGAGTACAGTGTGTGTGTGAAGCAATAACGTGAATAAAGGCTTTCTGAAATGAACAGCCGTGGAAGACATCTTGAGTGGTTGTGTTTGTGTGAGGTACTGATTAAAGCCTAGAGCAGATGGACCACAGTGGTTTCCCTGTGTGATGTGTGTTCCCAACTGGGATCAAACGATAAAAAAGGCTCATTGTCCACTAGTCAGAATAATAACATTTCAAACTCGCTTTCATTCCTGCAACACTATTGTGAGGAGTTTTTTACTGCAAGCTCACTTATAGTTTCACACAATTTTATACTAGTTCTGATACAAGTCAAAAATAATCATAACTGTTCAGGAAAATACTAATTCTATCCAGTTCACTATATTTGCATGTTTGATATATTTCTCTACAGAGTACCTTGTGCAGTCCATTTTGATATATTATATAACCCTATCGTCCCTGACACCCCTGATTTATGTCCTGTTTGTTCTGACATCTGTCTTTAAGCTAACCATCATAAACTTCTTCATTAATGTCAAACATCAGCATTCTCTGTGGCATGTGCTGTTCTCACTTTTTTGGAAAATTACTATGGTAACTAACTGATGACACCAGGTCATCTATTTGATGCTATGAGGGATATGTCAACAAAATTCCCGTCATATTCAGCCCCAGTCGAGTTTGCTGTGAATATTTTATTTTAGACCGATAACATTGCTTTTTGGTGTGTAGTAAAATCGCCAGAATTGATGGTTTCCTCAAGAACGTCACCCCTGAAGCTGAAGCCTACGTTGTTGGTCCAAATGGACACTAATCCGCTGCTGTCCTGTTGAGAATACACACTCGATGCCAGAGCATGTGCCAGCTTGCGGAGCCAGTGCATAGTTAAGCCTCTCTGGGCACCTCCATACAATTTCTCCCACTGTCTCAAAGGCCATTGCTATGTTTGTGGCAAATTCAATCTTTTCAAACTAAATACAGTTTTCTAAAAAATAAAAAACACCAGTGGATTCTCAGTTATCAGTAATAATTAACTAAAAAATAAATACAGAGGATCATTACCCTGTAATGGTATAATATTAACGCAAAAGATTTGTATTAGTGCCGTTACAATACTACCTTTCAAACTCTATTTTGATACTACAAAACATACGAATAGATAGATAGATACTTTATTGATCCCCGTAGGAGAAATCCAGATGTCCAGTAGCAGCAAAAAAAAAAAATAATAATAATACTCAATACCATTTTTTATAAATTCTCTTTTTGGACTTTAAATAATATAACTTTTTGTGTTGCTACAATGATTTCTAATAAATTATTCTGATATAGTTTACAATGTAATGTAAACTATGATGAAATTACTATCTAATGTTGTTTGTTTGTTGTCTACTTTTGATACTTTTGACAGGCCTACTTTTTAGTGTGATTTCCCTACTATTTTTGTCTTCGTCTTTCGGCTGTTTGCTCATAATGGATCAGGCGTTCGGTGCTTACTCCACACAATGATCTCTGTCACATCTCTGCAGCGTGCGTAGTCTGAGCTGGAGCAAACAGAAAGTGGCTGTGACAAATGCAGCACCAAGTTGTTCGGGGATCAGCGTGAAGAAATCATTCATGATCTGCTGTTTTGAGGCAGCAGAGTGTCACAAGCAGTGGTTATGATGACAGGTGCTCATCCCCCACTGACGAATAACAATATGGGAGTGAGGAGCTATGAATGCTGTAAACCAGGGGTCTCAAGCTCAATTTAGGGGGCTGCACGGGGTCGAGTCTGGGTGAAGCTGGGGAATATTCATCACGTGTTTGTCTGTGTGCAAAATATATGGACATTGGAGCAAGCGGATCTATACACTTGCGAATATAGAATTAAGCCACTGAAACGGCTCAAGCTATTTTGTGTGTTTGTGGAAAGTTTCTTTTTAGCTTATCATTTTCCATTTTCATTTTATTTTACTATATACTTCTGTGAACGAAATGAGATTGATTCAGCTGCTTGTATTGAAACAAAACTGGACCAAAGGCAATGAAGCTCAGTATTGTAGAATGCAGGGTTGAATACATGTGCTTATGGTTCAATGTTTATAGTAATACATATAGTAATACAGTGCCTTGCGAAAGTATTGAAAGTATAGTGTTGAACCTTTCAACATGTCGCCACATTTCAGGCTTCAAACATAAAGATATAAAATGTTAATTTTTTTTTCATGAATCAACAACAAGTGGGACACAATCGTGAAGTGGAACAAAATTTATTGGATAATTTAAACTGTTTTAACAAATAAAAAACTGAAAAGTGGGGCGTGCAATATTATTCGGCCCCTTTACTTCCATCCATCCATCCATCCATTTTCTTCCCCTTAATCCATTTCTGGGTTGGAACACAGAGCACCAGCCCCTCACTGATCCTCCTGCAGGTGGTGAGTCCACAGGAGCTGAGATCTTTCAGTGGGAGCTTCAGGCAAAGTGGGGTTAAGTGTCTTGCCCAAGGACACAACGGCAGCAGTCATCAGTGGGAGTCGTGAAGTAGGTCTTACGGTGGGCTTGAACCCACGACCTTCAGGCTCAAAGGCCAATGCTCTACCAACTGAGCCACTGTCGCCCCTTTACTTTCAGTGCAGCAAACTCACTCCAGAAGTTCAGTGAGGATCTTTGAATGATCCAATGTTGTCCTAAATGACTGATGATGATAAATAGAATGCACCTGTGTGTAATCAAGTCTCCGTATAAATGCACCTGCTCTTTGATAGTCTCAGGGTTCTGTTTAAAGCGCAGAGAGAACCATGAGACAAAGGAACACACCAGGCAGGTCCAAGATACTGTTGTGGAGAAGTTTAAAGCCGGATTTGGATACAAAAAGATTTCCCAAGCTTTAAACATCTCAAGGAGCACTGTGCAAGCAAATATATTGAAATGGAAGGAGTATCAGACCACTGCAAATCTACCAAGACCCGGCCGTCCCTCACAACTTTCATCTCAAACAAGGAGAAGACTGATCAGAGATGCAACCAAGAGGCCCATGATCACTCTGGATGAACTGCAGATAACTACAACTGAGGTGGGAGAGTCTGTCCATAGGACAACAATCAGTCGTGCACTGCACACATCTGGCCTTTATGGAAGAGTGGCAAGAAGAAAGCCATTTCTCAAAGATATCCATAAAAAGTCTTGTTTAAAGTTTGCCACAAGCCACCTGGGAGACACACCAAACATGTGGAAGAAGGTGCTCTGGTCAGATGAAACCAAAATCAAACTTTTTGGCCACAATGCAAAACGATATGTTTGGCGTAAAAGCAACACAGCTCATCACCCTGAACACACCATCCCCACTGTCAAACATGGTGGTGGCAGCATCATGGTTTGGGCCTGCTTTTCTTCAGCAGGGACAGGGAAGATGGCTAAAATTGAGGGGAAGATGTATGGAGCCAAATACAGGACCATTCTGGAAGAAAACCTGTTGGAGTCTGCCAAAGACCTGAGACTGGGACGGAGATTTATCTTCCAACAGGACAATGATCCAAAACATAAAGCCAAATCTACAATGGAATGGTTCACAAATAGAAGTATCCAGGTGTTAGAATGGCCAAGTCAAAGTCCAGACCTGAATCCAATCGAGAATCTGTGGAAAGAGCTGAAGACTGCTGTTCACAAACGCTCTCCATCCAACCTCACTGAGCTCGATCTGTTTTACAAGGAAGGATGGGCAAGAATTCCAGTCTCTCGATGTGCAAAACTGATAGAGACATAGCCCAAGTGACTTGCAGCTGCAATTGCAGCAAAAGGTGGCGCTACAAAGTATAAGCGGCAGTATAAGGGCGGCACGGTGGCTGAGTGGATAGCACTCTCGCCTCTCAGCAAGAAGGTCCTGGGTTCGAATCCCGGCCGGACCAGGGCCTTTCTGAGTGGAGTTTGCATGTGCTCCCCGTGTCTGCGTAGGTTTCCTCCGGGTACTCCGGTTTCCCCTACCACTAAAAATATGTACAATAGGTCTGGCATGCGCCTCCTATTCGGCGACCCCGCTCCCATGTCTGTGTGGAGTGAGAGGACAAGTGCCCAAAAATAACAATTGTAAACCGCTTTGTGACTCTGGTCTGTGAAAGGCGGTATATAAATAAAGCTTACTTACTTACTTACTTACTATAAGCGCAAGGGGGCCGAATAATATTGCACGCCCCACTTTTCAGTTTTTTATTTGTTAAAAAAGTTTAAATTATCCAATACATTTTGTTCCACTTGTTCCATTATCACTAATTTGTATTTAAAATTGTATTTTGTACGTCTACTCACCAAACCATATGCTAAATTAAAGAGGAATATTTTAAGCCTGGCCTTGATTGTAAAGATTGTCCGCTTCCTTGACATGGATGGGGAGCTATTTTTGTATTTGACACTCTAGGAACCACCCGAGGTCTGGCATTTTGCAAGCGCAGTGTTCGGTTTTGTTGATATGATACTAGTTTGTTTTGGAGGTCAGATTGAACCATACCTTTTATAGCCTCGTATGTCAAAAGAAGGATTTTAAATTTCAAATTTTACTCCACAGGAAGCCAGTGGAGGGATTTCAACACTGGAGTAATACAGTGCCTCTCGAAAGTATTAATGTTGAACTTGTGCACATTTTGTCAGGTTTAAAATCATTAACATAAATATTTCATTTTTGATTTATTACTGAAAGTTCACACACAAGAAACAAAAACTGTGAAGTGAAAGTAAAGTGATACAGGATTCCGTTATTACTTTATACATTCATGCATTCATGCATTCATGCTATGGGGCTGCTTCGGTGGGGATTGGGAAGATAGATGGAGCCAAACACAGGGACATTTTGGAGGAAAACCTGCTAAAGTCAGCAGGAGAATCAGGGGCCACACTAATATTATTGAGTTTGATTATCTGATCAGCGAGGAAGTCACGCAAACAGGTAAAATTACTTGTTTTTTCCATAGTTTAGGGTCCTCCAAGTTTTAAGTTATACTTAAGTCCCGCAGACACTAAGCCTTTCTAATTGATCTGTCTGATTTGTTTTTTAGACAGGTAAAGCTGTGTATCATCTGCGTAGCAGTGGAAGTTAATGTCATGCTTTATAATTATATTAACTAATGGCAGCATGTAGAGTGTGAGGAGAATCAGGCCGAGAACTGATTCTTGTGGCACACCGTATTTTCCTTTGATGTAGGTTGAGGAGTTTTTGTTCACATTAATAAACTCATACCAATCTGATAAATGGGATGGGAAGTGCTGTTCCTCCGAGACACAACATTCTAGCCTCTGCACTGCAGTAGAATGTTGTGGTCTATCAACATCTGCAGATGGGTTCCCGTGCGCTGTTCTACGGCGACCACTGCTCCTGAATTTCCCTTCGGGGATAAATAGAGTGTACCTTTACCTTTACCTTTATCTTTATTGTGTCAAATGTCTTGATACAATAGACCACAACACTAACATTTTAAGTACTACACAAATATGTTCATGAATTTATTGTTCTTGTGATAGAATTATTTAAACTTCACCAAGCTTTCATTACTAGGTTGTGAGTGTACTGAGCCACTCTGCTTTTGAAGAACAGAAAATGTATTATTTGATGAAAGTACAACTGAAATGCAGGGGCTCCTGTTCTTTGGACTGTGAAATAACCCCTGAATCAGTATCCACTTTGTGTGTGACATTGATTTATGCAGATGAAGCCTCTGATCTTAACAATAAAAGCAAACACTAAATCACAAGTCTGATCTTATTGTCCAGATGCAGTCACATTGTGTTAATAGCTGTCTCGTGTCTGAGAGAAGCAGTGGTGTCTGACTTTGTCTCTGGGCAGAAACGCAAGCTGGATTTGGAGTTGCTGTGATTCTCATTTGTTTGATTGTTACCGGCACAGACTGGATACCTGCCAGGAAGAGGCGATCATCAGTCTGAGTAGCACAGCGAGATGCTACTACTGCCAGAACTTCAATAGAGCAACTAAATCTATCCTTCAAGGGCGAAGAAAAAGAGCCTTAGTAAGCTGCAGCATGCTGAGCAGCTATACCCTATATTGGGTGCTTCCTGCAAACTTCTGTGTTTAACTGTGTTGAGTTGTGTGTCAGTGTAAATTACATAGTGGTAACCGTAATTTGCAGTACATTATTCTGCCTTTTCACAATCAACTTTGCCTTTGGAGCCACTGCAAGCTGTTGCGAATGATGGACCTTTTTTGGCCACTTCACAAACCATGTACTTTAGAAAATAATCTCACCCCTTCATCTTGCCACTACTATAGCTGGCCTCGAAACGCTTCAGTCAACATTCTCTGCTTGATAATAGCTTCCAATATTATTATGAGCATATTCTTCTGATAATTTGATTGATTGCACTTTCATACATTCATGATGTGATATCAACTTATTTTATACCGTATCATGGTAAAAACAGGTTAATGTATTATGTAAAAATAAACAAATACTGTTCATAAAAAAGTTATCAGTTTGATTCAAATCTTGTGTTGCAAAGTATAACAATGAGTGGGAACAGACGGACAAAAAAAACACAATCTTCACTCTTATATAAGTCTGATATGCAGAGTGAAACACAAGACAGGTGGAGAAATGTACAGTTAACAAGAGTCAAACTGAGAACCCCCACAATTATCACTGCAGGCATTTTTATGCATTCACCACGCCATGTGTTTGTTTTTTTCACATTGCTATTTCAGTTTTGCTTGGAACAGTCATAAGCTGCAATATCGTAACAAAACTAAACTAAAAAGACACCTAATTATTGAAAACTGAAAGTTGGAGAGTACAATTGTTCTTAGTGTTGCTTGAAGATATTGTCTTCTCTTTGTGTCAGTCTTAAATCTGTAATTGGAATTTGATATGGGTGCTACATCGCATTTCTGTTTGAGTTCATTTCAACTATATGTATTTTTTCATGCTGGTACTGTCAGTGACTTGTCCAATATGCTCATTCTGATGTTTGATTATGTTTACTTTTGAGAAGGGTACATAAAAGATGGTTTACATGTTAATAAGTAACATGTTATAAAAGTAATCTTATTGACGCTATATTAATGGTGCATATAGCCTACATTCTGTTTGAGGAGGCAAGAGCTCCCTCTTCTTGTCTGTTTGTGATAGGAGCTGTTCAGAACGCTTTTGCTGCTGGCCAAATTGTAGTTTAATAAATTAAATTAGTATAAAATATATTCTGCTGGGATGCTAATGGTTTTGCGTGATTTAATTATTATAAAGAAACTAGAAAGATAGATAATACTAGTTTTTTTCGATGGATTCGATTAACTTTGCTTCGATTAATCCCTCCCTCTCCAAACCTCCCGTGGACATTCTGCTTCAGCATCCGCCGGTGTCCCGCCCCTCCTCCCTCCTTAGCCAATAGGAGCCGGTCACCGACCAGAGATTTTTGGGCGCTTGTGTATCATATGATTTCACTTTGGGTTTCTTTCACACAAGTGTTCAGAGTGTTGACCGCGTTGGTTCTGTCGTTTTCATCTCTCTGGTCTGACGAGTGTAACTCCGCGGTCAGGCAGTCCCGTGCTCTCCCGTGCTCTCCCGTGCTCTGCTCTTGGTCCGCTTCCAGAGGTGCACTCCAACAACGACAGCCTCTTACAAGAATGGTCATGGTGAGTAAACGCGTGCGAGTGCTATTGCCAATGTACCGTGCCGTGCTGTGACGCTTTTACGCTTGGACGGGTCTCAGCTGCAGTCCATGATCTCAGCTGGTGCGATTCATGTGACTTCCTTTACTCTACCTGTCCAGGAATCAGTGGTGCAAATTTTAGCCCGTGCACATAAAACTGCTGAAAAAAAAGAACTGCGAATGGAGAGGTCTTTTGAAGATGTCCAAGTCCATGGCACTTTGCTTTGAGTGGAAAAAAATACTTACCAGGGGAAACATAATTGGTGTCCTTATGTAAATCTGTTTTAGGGTTGTATATTATTATCTTTAATTGATGTAGTCCATTTTGTATTTTTGTGTGAAATTATTTTATTTATTTACATATTATTCAAAACGTTGATGCTGCATTCTATTTAGAAATGACAGTAAATATATTGTATTAAATATTTTAGTTTGTATACATTTGTTATTTACTGTCTTTGGTACACATGTATATGTTCAACTATTCAATTATGAATCCTTTGTGTTGGTGTGATAAAAATAAAAAAAATCAAAGTGGGATAGTGTGTAGCTGAGATATTTTTATGAGTCCAGAAAGAGCTAATTTATATACACAGTGCTGCACAGGCATCCCATTACCATAGTGCCTGAGGCTGCAATCACTCTCCATACTGGGGTCCATGCTCGGCCGGCTCCCTCAAGCACACACCTCAGCAGCCATTGATTGCTTTGCTGGGATTCAGAAAGCCTTTTCACTGCCAAAGCAGGCTGAAGCTGGCGTGTGCCGACCAGGGCACTGAGCCAGCCAGAGAGCGAAGGTGTTAACACTCAGGGAGGGGGAGGTGAGGCTGGGGGCTGACGAGCAAGCCAAAAAGCCAATCACTGCCTGAGAAGTAGCATTGGGGGAGTGTGGGCGGGCTCTGACCTTCCAGTTGAGCAGCACACTGGGCGGGTGGCTGTGCAGAGCAGGGAGGAGGGGAGTAGGGAGGAGAGGCACACTGCAGCCCAGCATCCTCACCATTCTCCTCTCAGCATCTGTGGAAGAAGGCGATGCTTGCTCCGTACGCCACTAGCGCCACGCTGCTCCCAGCCCACCAGCACTGAAGAATAAATAAAGGCAGCCTAAACCGAAAGCACAGTCTTGTTAATTCTAGGACTATCAAAGCTGTTCTGTGAGGAGAGTGAAGAATAGCTGAGACAACGGCCGGCATCTCCCAAATGGAGTGGAATGGGTTTAAGATGGTAAGGAGAGCTGCACTACTCAATGCACATGGGAGTGAATAGTCGGCATGCAGCACCTAGCGGAGGATAACTTTAATAGTTATATGTGTTGAATTGAATGCTATAGTGTATTCTTATGGTGCATTTGTATAAACAGTTATGGATTGTAGACAAGATTCCATGGCATGAAGGTGTGTATCATCTATTGTAAAGCAAAGGTGTGTGCATCATTATGGAGTGTGAAGAGTAGAAGAGAGAGCTAAGGGTTAAACTGGGAAACTACACCCATTTTATGCTGAATTGTACAGCTCTTCCCCTTTTTATTGGCATGCAGCACTCGTAAATATTCTCTCTGCTGTTGCCAATATGACATTCGGTTGTGGATTCAAGTTGACTTTGTATTGCTCTGTAAAGAGAAGCAGGGTGAAATCAGCACATGTGCATTGGGAGTAGATACGGTTGTGTGCCATGCTTGTTGTGGAGGTGTGCGCTGTGGAGGTGTAATCATTGATTACTGCGCTGTTCTAAATAAACAGTGTAGTAATCATTGTATTACCATATTGTGTTCAATCATTCTAAGTCTCCTAAATCCTTTGCTTTTTGTTTGTTTTGAAAAACCTTTTTTATACTATATACCTTTATTCAATCCTATCTTACCTCTTATCATTCACATATGTCTTTGTACCCCAGTTCCACCCCAGTTTACTTCCACTTAGTGGATTCATTACATTAAAATATATATAAGTAGCTTTGTATCTACTTGTGTGTGAACATGCTGCATGAATAAAGTTGACTTGCTTATTGTATTTTATTATCTAAACAGTGACTAGTTGACAGGTAGCTGCTCTGATGGTTGGTTATTTAATGTATATAAAGGAGAACACTCCTTATGGAGTGTGTTGTGTCTTTCTACATTAGTGCAGAGTGACGCATGTCCAGATGCGGAGTGACATGGTTAACTAAAGGCTGATTAAAGCAAAGCTAAATGGATGAAGAGAAGAAGGCACAGTCAGAAATGGTACTGACAAGGGAACAACACACACTAATCTTCTTTACTGTGCTTCTTAAGATTTTAATAGCATGTTTATCTGATTAAAAGTGTTTGGATTTGAAAGTGAATTATATTGGTGCTATTGCTATTGGCTATTAAATAAAATAGTATTTTGGTAGTACTCAAAGTGACTATATCAATTTATGCTTATACAAGGAATCAAAATGTGTTTTCTCTGCATGATGGCTTGGCAGTCCCAAAGAGGGTGAGGAGCTCAGTACAGCTAGACAGCTAGTACAGCTCCACGTTAGAGGAGTAGGAGTCCCCTGGAAAGACCCAGGACACGCTAGAGAAATATGTCTCTCGGCTGGCCTGGGAATGCCTCAGGAGAAAGTGTGTGTGGATGGTTGAGTCTGTCTCTGCTCAGACGCTGCCTCCATAACCCAGCTCCGGATAAAGCAGAAGAAACTGAATGGTTTTGAGCTTCACCAAAAGAGAGACTCCTGTTGTCCTGTCCCCAACTTGTGACAGAATGTTACAGTGGAGCAGTTATTCTAGAAGCATGGGAATGCAGTCCGTGCGATGGCATTATCCACTGACCGTGGTCCATGGACTAATTGTCCATGTTTGATAATTAGAAGTGGATGTCACTGACTTTTATTACAAACCGTTATTTTTCCAATATGTCAGAAAATCCAATATGTCAGAAAAGAATGATACAATACAATACAATTAGTAATTTTATATGAAAATATGAAAATAGAAAAAGTACAATTCCCAACTCCAAATTTTCAAACTTGTAAACACTGCCAATAACTATTGTATTTAACTATTTTTCTCTGTACATTTCAATTTCTTCCAACTGTTTAAAGGAGTAAAAAAAAAAATCTTGAAGCTCTCCAGAGACTTTGTGATTTAATAGTAAATAGAAATGTTTTACTGGACCAAAAATTAAGTGACACAATGCAACATTAAAACGGGAATTCTTTTTTATTTTTTCTGTTAAACTAACCGCGATGTTTCCAAGGCATGTTTTCCGTAAATACATTTAAATTCCTTTATCCCATTTGCGCTTGTATAAACATGATTAAATATTGTATTGTCTTTAAATGTCTTTGCCACTTAAACAAAGGGGGATGGAGACAGCTAATGAGCCGAAAGCCTGTTTGAATAAGACACTTCTGTAACAATCTCTGTCCCAATTAGCACGCTTTGGTTTTTTAAATATTCCTTTTGTGTAGTGCCTAAACACATGAAGACTCACAAAACGGTCACGTTGAAAATTTAATAGGCTTCCACAGCGATTTCTTTCATTTATTTATCTTTTTTTCTGTTCTGCTTTTTGCTAGAAATTGGAGAGTGGCTGTGTGTTAGCCATAATTCCTCTGGCAGCAGCTCAAACTGCTACAGACAGGCACATAATCAGCTGGGGAGTGTTAGCGCCTCAGCCCGCTAGCATACACACCACCAAATCTCTTGTTGTGCATTGCCGCTTTTCAGAATAAATATCCTGATGGAAAATACAATGGGACGAATACAGGCATTCATGTGCATAGAGCTTTGTTCGGTTAAAGAAACAGCCCGTTAGCTTGCTTTTTGTTTCATTCTATCCCAGCAGTCTTCCTCAATATTCTCTTTCTCTCACCGCGGTGTCTGTGTGTTTTAGTATTCGTACAGATGTTTGGATTTGAGTGGCAGTTTCTCTAGAGACGAGGCACAAGACATGTCTCATCTGCATTTTGCATCACCAGGAAAAAGGAGGAGAATGGCAAGCAAGTAGACAGGCGCTGTATATTTGAATGTGTTTGCCTATTATTTAACTCATGCGTTGTCAACGTGCAGTGTTTAAAAGGATATTTCAAGGTTATATTTTGACATGGCGAATAACGTCTTGCATCTCAGATATAAATGTCATTTGAAGTTAATCATTGTTAGTCTTAAATACCTAGATTTAGGCTAGGGTTTACTAGTATAGCATGGTAGATGTAACTTGTGACCAGTGTTGGGTGTAACGCATAACTAAGGAGTGTTTTACCTACAGTAGAGATATGCACACTAATTTAAATACATCAGTCAAAAAGTTTAAAAGGTTTTTATGGAGGACAAGCTTTGCACGGGCAGCAAGCGATTGCCACTCCAGCTAACTCATCTTCATACTTTATTAATTCACTTGTAGCGTCAACACCATGGACTGTCAACAATCATCTAGTTAGATGCTAAAGCGAAGATGCCGCCGCTATAAGCAACCTCGACTTGAATGACTGAAATGTCTCCACTGTGGGACGAATGGATTAAGGATATCTTCATCTTAATGACGCTGTCAGGTGACTTCAACGACTGAAATAAATAGACTTGTTGTAGTGTACGTTATAGAAAAGATGAGAAAGGATCTTTCAAGAATCTTTTATGCAAAATATAAACTGCTGATGGTTTGGACAGTACAAGCAACAAAACAGAAAAAAACATTTGTAAACTATCAGAAGTGCTACAGCAAGAAGTGTCCTGGCTACCACTGTCATTTACTTTCATGTTAATGCGCCAGTTATTATTTGTAGTTTACCTTTATTTAAATACAATACAAATTTACATTGCAAACTTGATTATCTTCTCTTTTTTTGTGACTCCTTTTTTTGGGATTACAAAGTAATCCAAAATAACTGGTTTAAACAAATTTCTCACTTACAATTTACCTGTATACCGTATATAACCATATACCATTGGCTGAAATCCATAGTCCCTTCAGCAGGTCCTGGGTCAAAACAAACGTATTTGATCTATTCTGTGCATAATATTAAACGTGCCATTTACATCATTTTGATATTTTATGTTTTACAATTCTTTAATATGTGCTTGCATGCATTATCTGCTGCCACTCAGCCCTTCAGCTGCCTGCTCACTCACCTTAGTCTTGGTGTCTCTGCTCTCACTTTTCGCTCAGACATTGCACGTGTGTCCGTGTTTTTTCCCCTGAAAGCAGTAGTGTAATGAGGGTTATTTGGACAACAGGGTCTATGCAGCCTTTAGCTGTGGATTTCCCCAGGATTATTGGTGCTATCAGAATGAGCTAAGAAGACTGTGATGATAATTACACTCTCTCTGCAGCGGAAACAATGTTTCATCAAATATAAGATAAGATAAGATATACTTTATGCAGTACCAATTTAATTCATATCATACCAATTTATATCATATCCAAAATGTAAATAATTCTACTATCTGCTGTAGAATATTTACTCATATGCAACATTAGCATAATTTTCCATCACTTTTCACGATATTCATTGTGATCATCAGAGATATGTCAAAGTCTTGCATGACAAGTTTGTTGCACTCAGAGATTTTAGTCCAGGTCCCAGTTTGGTCTCTTTGGTTACTATCTGACATTTGCTTTTTCTTTCTGAGGTTTGCATACACTGACACTTTTAGATCATCAGCTATTATAATGTATTTTTTAAGTAAGTCTTTTATGTTTGTCAACCAGATGAATATGGCATACATACAAAGCCTTAGAGATGAAGCAGTGTAATCCCATTCGTCCAGGAGTGATAGTAGACAATTATAGACTCTGCCTTTGGTTACATGCTGTTTGACTTAGTGCACACCCCAATAGCTAACAGCAACTGGCAGTTATCAGCCCACAGCTTGAGATGGTAATTCAGATAATGTTGGTGCTTGTCCCCAGCAGACATATGGATTTACCCTGCAAAAGCAAATTTCTCTCAAACCACAGGAATACAGAAAAAAAATGTTCTGTGAAAATAAGATGGCACTATAATATTCAGGACTTATGGTGACAGGTATGCGTCCACAGCTGGCATAAATGATACCTGTAATATCCAGGACATTTGGTGTTTTGTAGAAAATACATCAAAGCATGTCTGTCTCCAGCAATCACACCTTGGGTTTTACAATTCTAGGTATTTACTGTGGTTATATTGGCGTTGTAAAAAAAAAAAAAATGAATATGTAGTATCTTTAAAAATAAAATGTTGAATAAAACTAATATATGATTTGTCCTATATCATTCATCCCTATTACACATTCAGAACTGGCCTCGTTCGCTTAGGCTGCACCCCGAGATGACCTGGTGAATCTCTGCACTTCTGTCACTGCAGTCTTTTCGGACAATCAAAAGTAACAAGAGGAGCTCACACCATGCTGTTGTCGTACTCTGGTTTCTTCCAGCCTGGAGTCTGTTCTGGGCTGGACGCTGCAGCCCTTTCCACAGAAGAAGTGGTAAAGGACTGCAGCTTCAGAACACACAGAGACCACAGCGGTGCAGCACTGGTCTTCATAGGAAGTGTTTAGTCTGAATCATGTGTTAGCTTCATAGTGTTAGTTTTGCTCATATTGAAGTGAATGTAAAATGCCATAACTTTGCAGCGGCTTCCTTCAGTTTTGTTTAACTTTTAGTAGAATTTCAAGGACAATAAATCCAATGCAATGTTTGCTTCGTAATGAACAATGTAAAAGCAAAGCATTTCAAATTGTCAAATGTTATCTTATCCTATCTTGTTATTATACCAAAAATAATACCCACACTTTTTTAATACACAAAAACAACCACAGATGCAAAAGATACAAACCTTTCACAATTAAAATTCTGGATTGGTATGGATGTCTTAATTCAAATGTTTTATTGTGTGTAAAAAATTACACAAAAAATATTTGTGTAATACATTTAAAAAAACAAAATTTAAAGAAAATGTAACAACAAAAACGTTGGAATAGGGCTGAAACGTGTTTTGTGATTAATGCAGTTGTTTGACAAATATGCAAAACAAAAAAGTGTTCTGCTCTCAGCAGATTTTACTGGTGCACAGCAATAAAAACAGCATGGGTTTAGTGATGCAATAAACATATTTTATCATTTTAACTGTGTTAGTTGATCACAACATCAAAATGTCATGTTCATGTCCCACAAGTCCGTCCATGCCTGCTTTTTTGTTATTTTAAACTAAGAATGAACACAACAATGGTCCAAATGAATTATTATTCCCTGATATAGTAATTTAATGTCACAGAGTTGTTTTTTCTTCGTTGTTTCTCTAGAAAGCCACTGTATATGGGCAAAGACATCCTTTGGCTGTTTTCAATGATTATAGGCCATACTGCAGTGGAAGAGAATAATGTGCTCATTTGAGGGCATGCCACACTTTGTCTTTGCCTGTGTGCCGGGGGCCATGACTGTTGGGTCTCATGATAAAACACATTTGGGGTTATCTTAGTAAGAGTTTCCTTGTGTGCTGAAATGTTAGATAGAAAAATTGTAAAGCACAAAACAACAACTGTTTCAGAGCCAGTTTGGACTTTCCAGTGCATTCAAAATATGATGTTCTTCGGTGACCATTCTTCTAAAACTGTACTCCTCCAGTGCATGAGTACTAATTGTACTAAAAGGGTTATCACAGCGATCCACAAGGAGTCGACATAGTCTGCTGCCAGTGGGAGAACGTTTCAACCCTATGAAATGAGACATCCCAGCTGCCTTTGGAACAAACTATTTGACAACATTATGTTTTCTAAAAATAAATAGCCTGTAGGTTTACCATCATATTAAAATTAATTATACATTCATTTCAATGGTAAAGCTCAATGGTAACTGTATTGCCACTTTATAAATAGGGCTTGTGAACGTTTAATAATACGGTAGGATATTTTGAACAAGAGCCGATCGCATCACCGAGGCGAGACTGACGTCATCTCCCGTGGAGCACATTCTCCCACACCACAGCTCTGCTCTTTTTAAAGCCGAAATAGAGAGTCTGTGTCCTGGGGAAAGCGGTCTCCTGTGACTGTCTGTGGGGATGGGCAGAGGCTTCCGTAGCGCAGCGCTGCGTTCCCTATTGTGGAGCTTTGAGCTCTGGGAATCGTGAGCTGCGATATAGTGTTAACAACAGGTCAAACTGCCCGTGTTGCCACTAAAGTGAGTAAAGCAGCATGTGGCTCTTTTTAGATGATTTTAACACAATCCTCCTATAATTTATTAAATGCTTGTAGTAATTAGAAGAAAAAAAATATTTTAAAGATTTTGTTTGCAAATGGTGGACAATAAGTAAATATTGTTATTAAGTCCTCTGATATGACTTCTGTTGTGACCTAGGGCTATACAAGAATAAATTGTATTGTATTGTATTGTATTGTAAATAAAAGTTTACTATTGTTATTGCCCATCTCAAGTAGGCAAGTTTCATTGTCTATGCCCTTGCAGATGGAAGATTTTCTTCTCTCAAAATATCACGCTTCATGGCCCCATTGATTCTTTTCTTTACACAGATCCATTGTCCTGGTCGCTTTGAAGAAAAATAGATGTTTCCAGAATGATGTTTCCAGCCCATGCTTCACAGTAGATATGGTGTTCTTTGGATGCAGTGCCAGACGTGTCCCCCTACTTACGCTAGTACATGTCTAGGCACATCTGAAGTTTGCTAGAGAGCATTTGGATGAAGAGGATTGAAGAATGTCTTCTGGTCAGATGAAACCAAAATAGAACTTTTTGGTAAAAGCTGAACGCAGAGTAGCATCCAAAGAAAATGTGTTTTTGTTTTTGTTACCAGTTATAAAACACATACAGTAGCAGTATGCTGTGGCTACAGTAGTAGTTTATCACCACCGTGTATGAAGTGAATGATTAATGACATGTAAAGCGTCTTTGAGTGTCCAAAAAAGTGCTATATAAAACTGATGCATTAATGCTAAGCCTCTAGTTTAATGAAGCCCAATGAATCATTATGTGAGATTGAACAGGTTGAGTCAATATAATATCTTGGTGTTCAAGTGGACAACGTGCTAAAGTGGTACGTTAATGTTGATGCTTTGTGCAAAATAACTGTTTCAGAAGTCCTCAGACAACTCAGACTGACCGTATGAATCGTATGAATTATGACTGTTGCCATTCTTGAAAACCTATTCAGATATGGTATGGTCGCCTGGTTTGACTCCCTAACTGCCCATTGTTTATCAAAAATTGAGAAGCTTATCCAAGTGCCATAAAAATATCCTTCCCTGCAATCCATTTTTTAATTTTCTGCTCTGGCATTGGCTAAAAGCATAATCAAACAACCTTCCCACGTACTGTACGGTAAATATGACCTTTCGCCCTCTGTGAGGCGCTATTGTGCTGTTAGGCACCATGACCGAAAAGCAACAGATTTCAGACCAGATTTCAAATTCAGTTTGTCAGTAGAACAAGCAGTAGTAGTAGAACATTTAAATGTTCTTTTGTTCAAGCATCTATCACGCAGCTAAAAAAAAAAGCATATAACTTGTCAGAATAGTCTCCTATTGCAGGTGCAGTTTTCCATCGCTCTTATGTATCTGTAATAATAATAATAATAATAATAATAATGCATCGGTTTTATATAGCTCTTTTTGCAATGCTTTTCAGTTTTTCCAACTGCACAGGCACTTTGTATGGGAATGTTGTTTATTCTGTAAATACTCTTTTTATCTACAGTCTTTTACCGGTGTGTTTACTTGTATCCTGGCACTAATGGATGAATATGCCATAATATGGCATACTCTTGTGTTGAAATTGTGCAGTCCTGATGTTGAGAGCGTCTTGTATGTTTGTGTCCAACAGCACTGTGAGCATAAAGTTGAACCTTGTGTAGGGGAGTGCTTGTGCATGAAGTTTTTCTCCAAGGTAAATGGGAGGATTTTCCAGAATTTTAAGAAAGAACCGCCCTCTCCAGAGGGGACGCCTTCTAAAACGTATGCGAGAGACATGCACAAGTCACTGTTGGAATCGCTCATACAAGCTCACTTTCCAAGAAGATTTGCCCTTGTTCCATTATGACAGACAATATAGACATACATAACTTTTACTGGAAGTGATTTGAAATGGATTTCTCCAAATAGAATGGCCACATTTGCCTGTCGACTCTGCGACTCAAACATCACGGCCCGTACACAGCGTGTGACACGCGCCTCTCCTCAGCAGAGTAGGCTCGTGTCACTTGCTGCTCTTGCGGTGTGGGGGAAGCCCTGGGCTTTCAGTGCTCGCCATTGTGTGAAAGAATCTCCCACAAACACACTGGTCTTATTTGACGAGCATGTACGACGGCCTTACGTCATATATCACCAGAATGAAGGACAATTAGGAGGACCATGATCCACCCGGAAGAATAAAATCATTCTATATGCCTTTAAATTGAAACTCCTCCAGCTCATGAACTGTTTGTCACACTAATCATTTTGGGATCAAAAATGATTATTTGTCTGCCTCTCTGGGGTTTTTATTTTGTCGCTTTTGAAAACATGTTAGCAACGCATTCGTTTGCATCTGTCCCTGTTACGGCATCTGGCAAACAGACAGTCCTACGGTTTGTGTGTGTAACAAGTCATCTCTATGAAAATGTTCTCAGGGCACCCTTGAGTTTTTTTGGCAATTGTATTAATGATCCCATATTCTCTAATCGATTAATCAAAAGAACCAAAATGTCCTCCAATGTAAAATAATATTTAATTATTACATTTGGTGCTACTTGCATGTGAAAGCCAGATCCCTTTAGAACTCAAAAGCTAAGCAGGACAGAGCCTGGTTAGTACTGTGATGGGAGACCAGGTGCCACAGTGGGGCAGCTGCAGCTGTATAGTGCTACTGTATATGTTCACCCACATTGCCTAGTATGAGTCTCACTGATATGTGCTGTCGTTCTCCATTGTTTGCCGTACCTACTATTTAGAAGGCATTTTATTTAAAACCACAAAGGCTCTACTTCCTGGTCGATTTTTCCAGGAAAATGTATTATTATTTAAATACTTCTATTTATGTGCTTAAATATTATAATGCATAAAGATATGTGGTTGTTTTCGCGTTAAAATTAGGTCTAACCACAGTAGCACTAGCCTGGCCTTTTCGGGCGAATTACACCAAACTCAAATCTAATCTTTTCAATCTGCAAAAGGAGTTAACCCCTCCCACCTGATAACAGAGCTCAGTTGAGCAAATCCAGACCTACAGTAAGTACGAAATTAAATGAGTACAATGGTATGGTAAGACCAGGCTACAGTAGCACAGAACCATTAATGCTGCAAGTTTACCATAACACTTGAATGTCCATACATGTTGTAGAATGTTAAAGTGTCCTGGATCATCACCACAGTCCTTCTAGTTGGACACTAACTGCCCAACAGACCCTCCTGCATCGGCATGGAAAAACTCATGAGAAAACCCAGTGGGAAAAAGTGAGACACCTCGGGGAGACCCATGGTTTGAGAAAGGGCTATAGATCCAGGACCTAAGCTACAGAACGTGGACAGGTCCGGTACAGGACTGAAGAACTCCCAGGCCTGGAACGGACGCATGCGCAGATGCGTTTTTTCTTGCAAATTTTTTGGCCCATTAGTTAGAAAGGCGGAGATAGGCGTGACTCTGTCCGTTAATATATACAGTCTATGGGTGACAAAGGCGTGGATTACTTTTTCCACGTCACTTTTAGGAAGGATGTTCCTGATTTTAGCAATAATTCCGATGATTTCCGCAAGTGGAAATATGGCGTTCTAGTTACTTAAGCCTTAAAGGAGAGTTCTTCGTCAAAAACAACTCCAAGATTTCTCACAGTGTTGCTGGGTACAATACTGACATTATCAAGAGTGATTATCTGGTTGGCGAGGAAGTCACGCAGACGCTTTGGACTTTTAAGGTCCTTTATGCAGGCACTGAGCCTTTTCAACTGATCCCTCTGATTTGGTTTCATCGACAGATAAAGCTGTGTGTCATCTGCTTATCAGTGGAAATTAATTCCATGCTTTTTAATGATGTTTCCTAACGGTAGCATATAGAGTGTGAAAAGAATCGGTCCGTGTACCAATCCTTGGGGCACACCGAATTCAGCTCTAGAGAAGGGTCACGAGTTTTGATTCACATTGACAAAGTGATCCAATAAATAGGATTTAAACCAGCCAAGGGCTGTTCCTCTAAGACCTGTATCACATTCTAGCCTCCGCAGTAGAATGCTGTGGTCTATTGTGTCAAATGCAGCGCTGAGGTCCAGTAGGACCAGCAGTTACACTCCATTAACAGCAGCTAGTAGTAAGGCCCCGTCCCAATTCTCACCCTTGCCCTTAGGTGTGAGTACCCTCACCAGCAAAGTGCCTTCCCAGTGGGGAGTGCACTCACAACATTCTCCCTTAGAAATGGGACACCCCTGGATCTAGGGGACAATATGCAAATGCCGCAGCAGACGTGTTCCATGTCACACACATTATCAAAGTGTGTGATTTCACCACAGATGAGATCTGACACAGATATGACTTTATGAAACACAGTATATACTAAAATGAGACGTTTTTAATTCTATTTCAAATGAAGATTTGCTATAATTAGGTACAGAACTGATGCATATCACGCACTCAGAGACAGACGCACACACATGCACACAGACACGCATATGTACACACACAGAGCCAGACACACACGCACACACAGACACACATGTATACGCACACAGACAAAGTCATTTGTGACTTTAACTAGAGCCGTTTCAGTGCTATGATGAGCTCTGAATCCTGATTGAACGACAAACATATTATTTTCCTGCAGGTGGCAGCAAAGCTGTTCAGCTATAAGCTTTTCCAGGATTTTAGATATGAAAGTAAGGTTCAAGATCGGTATTTAGCTTGTAAGTAGTTCCGGATCCAGGTTTGTTTTCTTCAGAAGGGGTTTGATTACAGCGGTTTTAAAAGCTTATGGGACATAGCCACATTGTATGGATACGTTTATTATATTTAAGATAGGCTCTATTATCAAGAGGAAGTGTGTCTTTAAAGAGCCAAGCTGGGATTGCATCTAAAATGCAAGTTGAGGCTTTAGAAGATGTGACCACAGAGATCACTTCCTTTGTTTTGATGCCTCCTTCAATATCCTTCCTTGTCCAATAAGAGATGTTTGTTCAAGTTTGGTCAACGAAATTGATAAGAAAGCACAAGAAGGCAGCAGGTGTATTTGTTGAATTCAGATGCAGCCATTTATTCCAGAAATCATGAATGAGACAGAAAATCGTTCCAGATTATCCTCATGTTTGGGGTCAAATCATCCATCGTCTGTAGCCAGTTTTACTTAAAGCTGCATTACCTCACTTTATTTTTGTATTCATTACGAAAATTCAATCCATATCCATGCAATGCATTGGGATATACGTCCTCTTGAAGAAAAAGTAGCGCTGGAAATTTGTGCTGGCGTGTCATTTTATTCTAGATCGAATTTTCAAGCAACAAGAAAGAGAATTTATTTCAGGACCAGATTGTGAACACAAAGAGCGAGGCCAGCGCTCACATTCGAAAATGTCTCAAAGTGAGTTAGTGCAGCTTTAAGTGCTCAGGCCTAAGACATTTTTAGATAATTGCTAACACAATGAGAAACGTTAAAAAAATGCATGCTCTTAACGCATGTGCCAAGTGACTGGCACCCCGCGCGTGACCGTGGAGCAATTGCAATGAATGAGAGTCTGCAGCGTTCTGGGGCAGCTGCGGCCGCTTTGGACAGCGGTTCCTGCGTCCAGCAGCTGCAACACGGGAGCGCGCAGTCGTAACGTGGCCATGTACCAAAGGCCATATACACGCACAGGACCATACTCTTCGACAGAACAGGTCCCTGGGAATTCAAGTTAAATAGGCGCGTCACCGCGGGGAACTCACGTGACCCGCCGCCAGAACGTGAAAGACCATCCATATACGCACAGAATATTCTCTGCTTGTTGTGTCCGTGTCTTTGCGTAAGTTGTGCGTAATACACCTGTGAAGCTGAACTCTGGAGCCAGGCAGTGTCTGTGTCTCCTCCCGCTTCGAAACGACACTCGCTAAATTAAAGCTGGGGTACTTAGTTTTTCCACAGCCTTTATGAGACAGAGAAAAAAAATAAAGAGGCTATAGCTGAAGCGGAATATGTCGAACTGAAAATATACTGTCTACTACAGAAATTAACTCGATTAAAATTTTTTATCGTTTGACAGCCCTAATTGTAATGTATTTTGTCAGTTTACATGAAAGTTAGTTTGCTCTTCCTGGGGGAAATGACTCTCAAATAGAATGTATCAATAAACTACGAATTTAAATATAATTTTTTTGTGAGTGTCTCTCTATAAGTAAATGCACATGTTATTCATATAGTTGCTCTCTTCAAACATAGTAAATCTCTTCAAACATAGTAAATCACTTTCTTTTAAAAAAAAGACTTTTTGGGGGATGACTATGGTGATAACTATTGTTGGCGATAACTATTGTAGGCAATAAATACAGTAGTCAATAATATCACAAAAGTGACTTTGTCAATAAGCTTCGGTTAAAGCTGCACTAACGTATTTGGAGAAAATTTCAAACGCGAGCGATGGCCTCACACTCTCTGCTCGCCCTCCCAGTCCCCGCACCCACGGAGCTTTCGCCTCCCACTACCCCCCTCCCCCGCAGCCTGTGCTCTGTGCTGTTGTTAGCTTCGCAGCTAGCGTCTCACAATATGGAACAATATTGCACTTTTAACCTTCTGTTATGGAATTAGTAAGTAATTCATTCTCACATTCATTGTCCTCAGTCTGGTGGCTCTGGGCTCATCTAAATGCTGTTGATCATCAATTCAGTTTACAATCAGACTTCTAAATGAAATTGTGACTCTCATAATAGTATGAGTACAGCACAAAAACACCTAATGTTTTGCTTAAACCCTGGTCTATACCTTTTTGGGGATGGGTTGCAATAACTTGTATTTAATTACTTTTACACCTCATTGATGCTTTGGGAATAATAAATAGTTGGTACTAATACATTAAAAAATAATACATTGTGTTTGTCCCAAAGGAAAGAGTCTTGTTTAAAGAGCGACTAAACACCAAATCAACTTTTTTTAACTCATAAACTGCATAAATATGTTAATTGTATAGTGCTCTCTGCATATCCTGGTCATTTTTTTGACATTTTAGTTCAAATTAGATAAAATCTCACTTTTGAGCCAAAAAAACGTCTGTGTGGCGCCCTCTCAACCTTTTTGGTGGTACTACATTTGAATTTGGTCCTGGCCTCTCTATTGACTGTAATTCTGTATCATTTTGTATGCGTGAGTGCGTCTGTCTGTGGCAGGGATATAAACCCATTCAACTCTCACACACTCCCCAGCAGCAGGTTGGAGTATACTGGCGACATCTAGTGGTTTAAAATGAAATTACTGCAGTTGATAACTAGTGCTGCTGAGTTAATTGTGTGGATTAGGTTCAGGTGTGTAACTCTAAAATTATCTTAGTGTGTAAACAAGGGTGGAATGAGACTTTCTGGTGTGTAAACTATTGCTTTAAGCAGCAATGACAACTCTACGCCCCCCTTCTTGTCCCTTGGTCCTCCAGGCAACGCCCTTTTAAGAGAACATTTTCAAATCTCCATGTGGGCGGAGTAAGGCTGGGCACAGGTGTTTAGTCGCTCTTTAAGTAATATTTTGTGAACAAATCAGTCGACCCCAACACATGCTGTCTGTATCTCATTAGAAAACAGGTGAAGGGGTTCTGAAAAAGCTGATCTAAAGATCCGAAGAAGCCCAGGATCACAGGACTCAATGACTACAGACCTGTGGCACTTACGTCTGTCGTCATGAAGTCATTTGAACGCCTGGTCCTCTCCCATCTCAAGTCCCTCACCTCCCCCCTCCTGGACCCCCTGCAGTTTGCCTACAGAGCCAACAGATCTGTAGACGACGCCATCAACCTGGCCCTCCACCACATCCTACAGCACCTGGACTCCCCGGGGACCTACGCCAGGGTCCTGTTCGTGGACTTCAGCTCTGCCTTCAACACAATCCTGCCATCCCTGCTCCAGGACAAGCTCTCCCAGCTCAACGTGCCCGATTCCACCTGCAGGTGGATCACTGACTTCTTGACAGACAGGAAGCAGTGAGTGCGTCTGGGGAAGAATGTCTCGGACTCTCGGATTATAAATACAGGAGCCCCACAGGGCTGTGTTCTTTCTCCCCTGCTGATCTCCCTGTACACCAACCACTGCACCTCCAGCCACGACTCCGTGAAGCTGATCAAGTTCGCAGATTACACCACACTCATTGGACTCATCTCCAACAACGATGAGTCCGCCTACAGGAGGGAGGTGGACCGGCTGGTGTCCTGGTGCAGTGGTAACAACCTGGAGCTGAACGCCCAGAAGACAGTGGAGATGATTGTGGACTTCAGGAAGAGCATTGTCCCCCCACCCCCACCCTCCGTGATGGACTCCCCCATCACCTCTGTGGAGTCCTATCGTTTCCTGGGCACCACCATCACCCAGGACCTCAAGTGGGAGCTGACCATCAGCTCCCTCATCAAGAAGGCCCAGCACTCACCCTGCACATGGACTATTCCAACCACTCCCCTCAGGCGGGAGACTGCGGTCCATCAGGACCTAGAACCTCCCGCCACAAGAACAGTTTCTTCCCCTCTGCTGTTGGACTCTTGAACACTCCTTATCCTGTCCCCCCCGCCCTTTATAAAGTCACTTTACTGCCCATCATACGTCACTTTACTTCACTGTACTGCTGTCACCTTACATTGTGTGCACTATGTGCACTTGTATATTGTAAATAGTAACTGTAACTCTATTTTAAATTTTTCCTTAGAAGTGTTTTTTATTCTTTATCTTTTATTATCTCTTTCTGACTGTTGCACTGAGCCAAAGCAATTTCCAAGTCTGTGACTTCCTGTTACTTACGTGGCAATAAAAATTATTCTGATTCTGACAGAGACAAAGATGTGAATAATAGTGAGCCAAGCAACACATTCTATTACAGTTGGTTATAACTGGTAAGTTACTGTAAGTACATTTTATTTACAATAAACTGATATCAGCTTTAAGCATTGGAATCAGTGCTCTACATATCTAATGAGGTGTGAATAATAAGTAAACATCCATCCATCCATCCATTTTCTTCCGCTTTATCCGTTGCCGGGTCGCGGGGGCAGCAGTCTAAGCAGAGACGGCCAGACTTCCCTATCCACACACACTTCCTCCAGCTCGTCCGGGGGGACCCCAAGGCGTTCCCAGGCCAGCTGAGAGACATAGTCCCTCCAGCGTGTCCTAGGTCTTCCCCGGGGCCTCCTCCCGGTGGGACGTGCCCGGAACACCTCCCCAGGGAAGTGTCCAAGAGGCATCCGGAACAGATGCCCGAGCCACCTCAACTGGTTCCTCTCGACGTGGAGAAGCAGCGGCTCTACTCCGAGCTCCTCCCTTGTGACGGAGCTCCTCACCCTATCTCTAAGGGAGCGCCCAGCCACTCTACGGAGGAAGCTCATTTCGACCGCTTGTATCCGCGATCTCGTTCTTTCGGCCATTACCCAAAGCTCATGACCATAGGTGAGGGAGGGAACGAAGATTGACCGGTAAATCGGTAAACCGGTGCAGCATCACTGCGCATGCTGCACCGATCCGCCTGTCAATCTCACGCTAATAAGTAAACAGGTAATGATAATTGGGGGCTTAGATGCGCCAGAGTGTTCAGCGTCTCGCTTCTGTCGTCATCGTGTGTGGAGTGAACAGAAAATACCTGTAATCCAAAATTTAGTAAAGCGCTTTGTGCGACCTTGGTATATGAAATCAGCAATATAAATAAGGATTAGTTACTAACTTAAGTAAGTAATCTTACATCATTTTAGCACATTATTAATAATAAGAGGAGAGTGTTCATGACAGACCGGCCTGTAGTGTGGACCTTGCATTACATTCTAAAACTAACAGATCAAGTCGTGTAGTCCCTTTACTCTCAATCCCCAAACAGGCCCCCCGTTGTTGCTATGGTGACGCCTTAAGCGAATAGTGAATTTATACGCCAGATTAATTTCAGTTTCTATAAACATACAATAGCTTTTTGAATCTTGAATATTTTAATTGACTAAATGTGCAGCTTTAGAATTGTCACTGACCATGGTACTTAAAGGGGCACTATGTAGGACTTTAAATTTCAGATTTCAACCACGAATACACATTGTGGTACAAGCCATTGACGGTAGAAGGAGTGGATTACGTGGAAGAAGCCAATTTAAACAGCGGCCATAATAATGTGTTTCTGTGCTTTGTGTGTATGAATATAATTGATACAATCTCCTAACATGCAAATGCACATGAGGATGAGCTTTTGCTAGGTTTGAGGTTTTGTTTTGTTTTTTACACAGTGTAGGTTTTTTTCTTTAATCCCTTTAAAAACATGTATGAAAGTGTGATTTTTTTTGTTGAAGGATTTGTGTTGTACATGTTCTGTAATAAACATCTTAATTGATTAATACAGTGCCTTTCTGGGCACTCAAGATCGCCTTGATCTTCTGTAGCATGTGTTTATTGCCTATAGCTCCCAGAGGGCACTGTTCTTTTTGGTATTTGATTACACAAGCTTCTGTCAAATCTATAACCACATTTGGTCTGGGCATATGGGCCTGTGGCACTGCAGATCTTCACCAATACCAAGGTCTGTATTGTGTCTGATCAGCCTAGTGACTTTGCTGCAAGGGGAGCTCATGCTGTTACATACCCAGTTAAACAGGGAGGTGCAGCTGGTGGGAAAGTAGTGATTCGATTAGCCAGAGCAGCCTCCTGGACTCATTGGCTCTTGGAGAAAATGTTGTGGTCCAATGTTTATGCATTGAGGCTGTGTGCACTTTTTAAATACTAATACTTTCATTATTTCTCAATCAAATTACTTTACAGATCTTACACCGTGATTAGAAATGTAATCGAAATTGTGCTCTACATATCAGCCTGTTCATTTCATGTTCTCCTTGAAAAAGGAATTTAAATCCCAGTCAAATCGCAATGAATGTCTTTAGTGTCACTGTTAACTTACTGTATTCTAATTGTATTAGCATTTTTTACCCTGGCCATGTACTCATGTCATTTACTGTAGTTTTAACACGTTTATTTACTTGTTGTGGTTGTGCTTGAACCTCAGCAGAGGTTGAAGAAAGTGTTTGGTTGAAGATGTTTTGGCCATGTGGGGCGGGGCAGGCACACAGGACCATCAAGATTCTGCGGCATGGTCTTGTTTAATGTGGGGGTTTGCGTGGGGGGGAACACCTGGGAAGATCTAACATGCATGACCTAACATGCACCTAACATGCATGCCAAAAATTGTACCAGATCACAAAGACGGCGTTAATCGCATGATAAAAAAGTATGTTAAAATGTATTTGATATAACGCCATATATTGTAGATGGATTGACAGATACTTTATTGATCCCCGTAGGAGAAATTCAGGCCGCCCCTCGTTCTGTGAGTGAAGGAGAACTAGCGTCTCGCAAAGTTTCTACTCAGCACTTTTTATGGCTTGAATTCACAAGCTGCATCAATTAGCTCAATTTTCAATTAAATTGTGGATTATAATACAATTTATGTAGTAATACACAATGAACTCATTAGAAAATAATTCAGGTATAGTTCCTTGCCGAGTGGGTTTCAATGGACTGTAGACCGTTTTTGTTACTGAACAAGAGGTCCTCTTTTTGCTTTTTTTAGAGGAGGTCTACTACAGAAAGATGCTTATAATGTAATTTTATGTGGATTTATTGTTGTTATAATAAACAAATACAGTACAACAGATCAGTGAGTGGATGCAAAACAACTTCCTTCAGCTAAACGCAGACCAAACTGAAATGATTGTCTTTGGTCCCCAGAAACAAAGAGAGAGCGTCATCTGTCACCTCCAGTCTCTCTCCCTAAAACCTTCAAACAAGGTCAGAAATCTAGGGGTAATACTGGACTCAGACTTAAATTTTAATAGCCACATCAAATCAGTAACATCAGCAGCTTTTTACCATCTAAAAAACATTGCCAGGATCAAAAACATAGTGTCTAAAGCAGACTTGGAGATTCTTATCCATGCATTTGTCTCCAGTAGGTTAGACTACTGCAATGGCCTGCTCACAGGTCTGTCCAAACAGGCTGTAAAACAGCTGCAGTACATTCAAAATGCAGCAGCTCGAGTCCTGACTAGAACCAGGAAGTACGACCACATTAGTCCAGTTCTCAGGTCTCTGCACTGGCTTCCTGTGGCTCAGAGAATAGACTTTAAAACAGCTCTGCTTGTGTACAAGTCTCTCCATGGCCTCGCACCAAAATATATTAGTGACATGTTAGTACCATACGAACCAGCCCGGACTCTGAGGATCACAGGGACTGGACTCCTGTTAGTGCCCAGAGTCAGAACTAAACATGGGGAGGCTGCTTTTCAGATTCATGCTGCTAAAATCTGGAACAGTCTTCCTGAAGATGTGAGACAGGCCTCCTCTCTGACAATGTTTAAAACCAGGTTAAAGACAGTTCTGTTTAGCTATGCATACAACTGAGGGATTTTATACTTTTAGCTTTCTTTTTAATGTTCTGTGTTTATTTATGATTTTAATGCTTTCTTGTTTTGTTCAGCACTTTGAGTTTCCTTGTGTATGAATTGTGCTATATAAATAAACTTGCCTTGCCTTGCCTTAAACAATTTTGTCATTTATCTTTCCATTCAAACAACCATTTACAGAAAAATATGGCATAATTTTGCCGACAATTCGAAATGCAATTAATTACGATTAATTAATTTCTAAGATGTAATTAACTCGATTAAAAATGTTAATTGTTTGACAGCCCTAATATATATATATATAAGGGCTGTCAAACGATTAACATTTTTAATCACAAAAAAACTTGATAATTTTTACAGCCCTAATATATATATATATATATATATATATATATATATGGCTCACTCCACACTATGGCCATTTCAGATTATACTATGTATAATTTCAGGTGGGCAGCTAAAACTATTTCAAGAAAAATGGATGGCTTTCAAAAAAATAGTATTGAACTTGAATTGTATTGATCTTCATTACGCAAAAAAAATATTATTAAATAACTGCAGACAAAATGGGCATTGTGGACGTAACAACTGTGTCCACTTTTGTTACGTCCAAAACGGCTGTCTTGGAGCGCTGTTAATACTACAAGCTTGAACAAATCTGTGTTTAAGTAGTGCCCCCTTCACTGGACAAACAAGCTGGAACAAAACTAGAATGGGTGCTAAGAACATTCGGCAGTAGCGGACAGTTCGGGACTGTTTCGTGTCATTGCCTAAAATTTAACACATTGATACAGTTTAGTGTGGAGTGAGCCATACTATATATAATATATATATATATATATATATATATATATATACACACTGTATATATATGAAAAGTCTTACTAACTTAAAGATTACTTACTTACATAGACTGAAAGCTGTGGAGAGCTGGCAATAAAATTATACTAGAATTATATGCATCAAGGCCATGGGGCAGTGGAGCACTTGTGGAACTGCGGGGGGACCAACAGGAACCTTGATGAGGCCACAAAGGGCAGGTCTGACAGAAGAG
Source organism: Knipowitschia caucasica (assembly GCA_964034765.1). Classification (NCBI taxonomy): domain Eukaryota; kingdom Metazoa; phylum Chordata; class Actinopteri; order Gobiiformes; family Gobiidae; genus Knipowitschia; species Knipowitschia caucasica. The sequence continues at coordinate 47,451,423 of OZ035824.1, read as the reverse complement.
GCCAAGGCTTCTCTTCCAAGGCTCATTCCTCATTGAGCTTCAGCCAAACTGCCAGGCAGGGGTCCAGCTCACACCTCCACCAGGGACCAGCAGTATCTAATGCTGCACATGCAAGTATCAGCTTTTGAGTCGAGATGCTCACCAGTCTGGCTGCATGGGGCAGTTGATTTGGACAATGGAAAAAGGGCCCTATATGTGCCTCTACCGTGAACTTCAGTTTTATTTTAAATGTGGGCAGAAATATTTTATCTTGTCTAGAGGTGATTACTTACAAATCTTTCTTTTTTTGTGTAATTTGTCATAAAAGACGCATTGAATATTGTATTTTCTATTCATAATTTTTATATTATTATTACAGATAGTAGTACAGATTTTAAACTAATGAAATAAATATTTTTTTTCATTTGCATTTATTAACATATTGTAATATTGTGGGCAAAATATGCCTAAAATTCAGGCCAGAGGCCCCATTAGGAATCCCCGGGCGCATCAGTGCACCCATGACATTTTGTCTGTCATGCCTCTCTGTCTCTTCAATGCAGTTTACTGCACAGAGATGTAGTGCAGTGGTCCATCTCCAATGCTTTGCTTGTTTACATTCATATAGATTGTACTCTCTCTTATATATTTCCCACTTTAGATGTTTCTTATTATTGTGTCGCCTTTTCTAATACTTTTACCAGATGCATTATATTTTCTTTATGCAACTGTCCCAATGTATATGCATATAATAAACACTGACGCTTAAATCAATCTCATAAGTGGGTGAACTGATTTTAAGTGATCATATGTGTGTTGCTGTAGAAATATTCGAGTAGGGCTCACAACCATATACTTAGTTCACACTTTACAGTACAGATCGCTTTTAAGGGTAGTTGATATAAAATAAATATGTTGTGTATATTTAAGTGTATAGCTTGAGGCGGCAGGCTGTTCAAACCAGACCTCACCGACCAGGAGCCAGAGGAGACAGGAAGCACTTTGGAAACATCAAATATTAATGGCCATATAGAGTGTATTGATTATATAATAACTTTTCCCAGCATCAGAGCACTGACTGAAATGTATTCCCTGAATAATTGAAACAGTATCTATGAGCGTTTTCTCCTCACAATGCTGACTGAGTGTAATTGCACTGCACTCTATTTCTGTATATGTGTGTGTGTGTGTGTGTGTGTGTGAGTGTTTGTATCATAGAATGGTTGAGCATTTGCCACTGACAATATACTGCTCATCTGCAACCTGCTTCTATCACCACACATGCTTGACACTGCACTGTCAGCACTTCCTTCAATACAGCATAATGCAAAAAGGTATATAAAAAACAAAGATAAGAGTAAAGATTATGACATTTCATTGATTAAAGTAGCCGAATTTGTTTACTTAAAAGTTTATTCTAATATTTCCATAGCATTATAGTATCTCAGTATTGACAAATCCTCCTGGAAAAGTTCCTTTTTGATTCTTTTAACAGATTTATCCATTTATAATACATTATGTCATATTTCTTGTCATAATAACAGCTACTGGGGCAAGAACAAAGTATTGATTTATTGGTATTATTGGCAGTAAATTATTGGAGTAAATGCATATGATTTCGAGGTACACATAGAAATTCTTGCAAGGTTTTTGCTAGATCTTGTTTGTCTGATATAAGTCACATGCATCATGTGTGATTTGTATTTCTACCTAGTCTCCATTGTTTTGATGTATTTATTTTTTGTGAATCAAATATTATAATATTTTGCCATACCATCTTAATCTTAAAATGTCATCCTAATAACATTTTATCCATATAAATGTGCAAGTGTAAGATATCTCCTCAACCAAAAGATTTTTTATCTAACTGCTTTAGGGAGAGGAAAACTATATTTGTGTCTGTAAGGTATCCCACCTTTCGCCTGTATCTTCTTTGCCTCTCCTCCCTGACACATCACTCTCATTTAGCCCTACATTATGCATTCGCTCCTATGTTTACACAACACATTGACACCAGAACATGTACAGGCGCACTACCTCTCTGCAAGCTTTTGAATGAGTCTTCCCTATTACTCAGGCCTTGCTTTTTCCACCTTTTCTCTTCCTCCCATCAGATCCATCTCCCCATCTCTCTAGAGGAGTAAATGAAGGCAGAGGTCAGCTCTCCTCTCTCACTCCTATCCCACTAAATTGGCTGCTTGTAGCTTCCACAGATAGCTGCGGGCAGGAGAGTTTGTGAACAGGCTTTCTGCTCATTTGTGGCCTTCTATTTCTTCAACCACTGGCTTGTTTACCCACCGCGAGCAAGAGGGAAGCCCTTATTAGAAGCTCTACCAAGGTCACTGTTGAAGAGATTGCACACATTCTATATCACTATCTAGGCAATTAGATATTATGACTAGTATCACCTGTGTTGAAGTCTGAATCCTGTAAATGGTCAGAACTCTATCCCCCTCCCTTTCTGACCTTCTGACCCCCTCCTACAGTGTAACCTAACCTTGTGAAGTGGTTTGTGATGCTGACGGCAACTGTGCTCCATAGGGGTCGACAGAGACACAGTGGCGTCAGGCAGACCTCCCGCAGCTGCAGAGCTGGGCAGAGAAAGGATTGCTGACACAGCCAAAGATGGTAAGGAGACTGTTGCTGCCAAAACGAACACAACTGAAAAGTACAAAGTAATGTGATCAAATATTGCATCATTTTCATCTTGAATGCTACTGCTGCTGGAGACGATTGGAGAAAGAGGTGGACATAATAGGTGTGGAACAGAGGTGGATACACTGCAGCACTCATTTTTATTGTATTTATTTGTTCAAAGTCCCATTGAGTCCATTCATCTATTTTTTGAGGAGATCCTAATTAACACAGATTATTGTTCTATAACTCTATTGTCATTTCAAAGCTAAATTAATGTTACATATCTTATAATTTTATCTTACAAATCAGGCACTCTGCTTCCAAAGTGTGGAACACTCTCCCGCTTGACCTGCTACAGTTAGACTCCCTGGACATTTTTCAAATCACATCTCAAAACCTACCTTAAATTGGCTTATTCCAAGGCATCCTTGGGTGTCTTAAAAGGTGCCATGAAATAAAATTAATGAGTATTACTTATTATTGCAATTGTGGTCAAATAACAAACACGGGAATTAATAAAGAAGCAAAATACTTTATATTCTTGTGCAAGAATACTATATAGTTTTATGTATACATGTGAGTTCAGGTCGGCAGTGATTTTAGTCCTCATTGTTCTTTGTACAATCTGACAGAAGCAAGAAGAAAAGACCTGCAGAACCTCCTTTTCACACAGTGAGGGTGAATAAGTCTGTCACTGAAGCTGCTCTCCCCTTGCAGGACACTTTACAGGGGGTGACAGTCATGGTCCAACATAGATGTTAGTTTGTCCTCCACCTGCTGCACTGTGTCCAGGGAACAGCCCAGGACAGAGCTGGACTTCCTGATGACCTTATCCGGCTTCTTTCTGTCCCTCTCTGTGATTCTGCTCCAGCAGACCAGCTGCTCCATCTGTCACCAATGACAGTCATTATTGTTTGTAATAATAATTGTGGTCAAAGATCACATTTTATATTTATCATCTTATTGCAGATTGTAAAAGTAATGATTGTTAGTAAATGTTTCATTTCACACACATTATGATGATGAATTGTATCATAATTGTACTGTATCTAGTGGTAAACCATAGGTTCAGGGATGAATACAGGAATAATTTGGACGAGGCACATTCTTATACATACTATATACAGGTAAACTGAGCTGTTTGTGCTCGCAGCTCAGAGCTGGATTCTAACTGTGTGTTCTAGTGTATAAGTGTGAAGTGCAGCAGAAGAGGCTTTTATAGCCAGTCGACAGGAGTAGCAGTGAGCTGTGTCCACAGCACTGGGCTCCACAGTGGGAGAGCAGGACAACTCGAGTGTGCACTACCCTTGTGAAGTGGACTGCTGAGAAGCACAAATGCTGTTGGGCAGGGACAAGGAGAGGAAGATAATTGGCCACTGGGACTCGGCAGGTCCCTGTTAATTAGAGGCAGCCATTTTGGTGTAAAAACTCCACTGAAAATGTCCCATGGAGTTGAAAGTCTCACTGACAGAATGAAGCCCAGCAGGGAATGTAAACAGATTTAATAAGGCTCTTTCCAATCAAGTCTGTTAGAGCTAGATACTCGTATGATTGTGCTTGTGAGTAGCACTTGTACAATGGTGAGTGAGCAAGAAGGATACTGTCAAAGGAAGAATTTGCATGCAGCTCTCGTCCTAGAGCTTTTATACGTCTGCGTGTTTGTCTTCTCTCACAGCCGTGCCCCATTGTTCGCCTGTTAGAGCGCGTGCTTGTCCAGATTAAAAGTGTGTACATGTTGTGTGCAAATAGGAAAGAGAGGGATGATGGCCTAAACTGCTCCTAAACTCTGACAAGTAATGCTTTGAATCAACCTACTATGTGTATTTAACCTTAACATACAGTAATTGTAAAAGGTTTTCACGTATGTATGTAAATATGAAGTGCTTATAAATTTGTCAAAATAATTGTTGAATTGTATCTATTAATCTAGCAATTATTCTTTTGAATAATCGATTTTTCTTGTTTATAACTTGAATGTGATGTCTAATTTTGACCCATATAAACCTGAAGTGAAAGGTCCTAATAGATTTGTTTTCCAGAAGACAATTTATGTAGTTTCTGCTCCGTTTGAAAATCATACCTCACAGTTCTCGCATTTGCTGGAGTCTTTTGAAAATGCAGTCATACATGCATGCCCCATGCGCTACTGAGCACAAGTCATTCATTTGAATATGGCGCCATCTTGGATGACCAGGGCTTGGTGAACACCGGTCTACGCGACAGATGAGAGTCTGAGCTCTGTTTTGATCTTTAAAGTAAAGCAAAAAATTTAGTATTCATAGAGATATGAGCCGCTCAAGAGTCCGGTCTGTGAGACAGACTTCTCAATAGGTGTGCGGAAAATATGTGCCCGATGAGCGGCGATGCGCCCCATTTTATGCACGTTTCCATCAATGATTTAAAACGGCTAAGAACTGTAGAAGCACTGTAGATAACTTTAAACTAGTCTTAACTGTAAAGAAATACACTCTATATGTTGCTTGTGTGGTAAATGACTATTCGCTGCAAATGTCTGGTTTTTGGTGCAATGTTGTAATTTGCTGCAAATGGAGGATTCTTTGACGAAAGCAAAGTTGGATGTAAAACAAATCTTATTTCAAATACAAATCATTATTTCCAACCTTGTCAATGTCTTGACTCTATTTTCTATTCATTTCACAACGTATGGTGGTGAATAAGTGTGACTTTTCATGGAAAACTCTTGGGTGTATATTTGGGTCACTCACCGCTAATGTTCAGAATTCTTTTTTCAGTTTTTATGTAGTTCCGGAGAGTTCTAGATTCAGAGTAGCTAGCCTAGCTGTTACCCGCCTAGCCACAGCACCTTTGGGAAGCAACTATTTAAAGAGTCAAAGCCCTACTAGTGACTCACTCGGGTGCATTACATACGTCACAGCAAACTCCAATTGTTTCATTCTCAATGGAGCAAATCCAGACCGTAGTACGAAAATAAATGTGTATGCTTGTGTGGTAAGACCAGGCTAGGCCAGGACTGAACTTGGTCTGGGCCAGGATGCCGTTCGACCTAGCCTGGTCGTACCACACCATAGTACAAATTACATTTCGTACTAAGGTCTGGAGGTGCTCCATTGAGCTCCGTTTACAGGTAAGAGGGGATAACTCCTTTTGCAGATTGAAACGATTGGATCTGAGCTTACCTTGACGTATGTAATGCGCCCGAGTGAGTCGTTAGCATTTAGCATATAGCCTAGCCATCTCCTTTGCCGCTAACGGAGCCCGTGGGGAGTAGCGACCCAGACGTTATATGCAGTGAAATGAAGATTGAGCGGAGTCTACGGATGGCTAAGGCCAGGCTACGTTTGACCTAACTTAAACTGTATTTTGTGTCCGAAAGTAAATTTTAGTGAACAAATCAGACAACAGCACACCACTACCTTATTCTGAAATAGCTGATTTTGAAATGTGACTGAAGCCAAAAATACTGCTCCTATGGAAAGTGCTAGAACAATACTGTTTTATAGCCAGGAACTAGTGACATGAATTGTTATTACAGTGCTACATCTTTAGTGGTGATTGAGTATCCCACATTTTACCGGAATATATGTGTATAAATTACATACCCCTTTGATTATTAGACTCAAATGTAATAGTTATATTTCCTTATACTAATCCAAGATGTTAAAAGAAAAAAAAAAATGCGATTATGTACAATGCCCTATTTTTGACCCATTTTCGCAATGCACAATTTCAATTCAAGAATATATAGTGCCCTTGAGTTATTTTGTCATCTTGAGGTAGCCCTCGGACTTAAACAGGTTGGTGACCCCTGGTTTAGAGTGTGATACCAATGATCATGTCTGGTGTCCATGTCTGACCAGGAAAGTACAATTGTAATAACAGTAGAATAATATGCACTATGATTGTATTATCTTTGCATTTGTCTGCCACTCTATGTTCTTCGATAGAAATACACCTACAGTACACTACAAATCAAGTAAATATGATCAAGGTTTTATGCAAAGAATTTCACTTTCCACTGTTTTTTCTCCATACAAACAACTGTGCATTTCAGTAAAGTGCACTGAAAATCGAAATGCTGTCGGCTGCCCTCCTCCGTGTATTTTCCCACTTCTACATGGACAAGGTTTTTATTCAGCTGTTTTGCATCCCAAGTGTCCATGTCACAGCAGCAGCACTTGCAGCTGAAATGCTGCCCACCACAGTTACTAACCTCTTCTTCTGACATTAGCAGCCATTAGCCATTAGACCAGATGACTCTCTTAATGTCCTCATAAATATTTAGATATGTGCTCCTCTTGTTGTGGCAAGATATTTGTGGATTATTTACTGAATGGTTATTGTGTTCAGTGTTTGACCTCATCGTTATTATTATACATGTACAATGCAACTTGGAACTTTTGGAAATACAGTTGTGTTTGAGGGCGACAGTAGCTCAGTTGGTAGAGCATTGGCCTTCAGGCCTGAAGGTTGTGGGTTCAATTCCCACCTCCACACCTTCTCCACCGACTCCCACTGATGACTGCTGTCGTTGTGTCCTTGGGCAAGACACTTAACCCCACTTTGCCCAAAGCCCCCACTGAAAGATCAAGGCTATGCTCACACTCAGAGAGCAGCCGTCCTCCTGTGGACTCACCACCTGCAGAGGGTCAGTGAGGGGCTGGTGCTATGAGACTTGGGTGGCATCTCTGATTGCCACCCCCCTGACCCAGAAATGGATTAAAGGGTAGAAAATGGATGGATGGATAGTTGTGTTTGAGAGTCTACTTTTTTGGCAGATATCTACTTTTTTGTAGATAAGGATTAAACATTAATGATAAAACCTTTTTTTTTTTTCCATTGTTTGTGGTTGTGTGAAGCCATTTATTGTCTCTTAACACGTGGTTTCACTCTTCTAATTATGACATCACTGAGCCAATCTGTGTAGGACGGCAACGTGCAGTTTCTTGTAAGAAAATGAATTTAGAAGAACTGAAGGCTTTTTGCTCAAGAAGAATGGGTTGTACCATCAGAGAGGATTAATAACCTGATCCACAATTACCACAAAAGACTCCAAGCTGTTATAGATGTTAAAGGGACAACACATGCTTTTGAGAACTGGGGGATGATGATTGGGGTCATCTGGCAAGTTTCTGTCTTCATTATAATTTGAAAATAGAAAACACATGTAATTGAAAATAAATTGCTTTACACAGAAACTAACCATGCGTTTATATTTTTTCTAAATATGGAAAAAAATGGGAATTTCTGCCACTTTTAAATACAAGTGCATGTTTCAGTTTGAATCATGGTACAATTCTGTGGTAAAGTTCATGTTTTAGTATTGTTTATTTTGTGCTTCAGATCATCAGTAATATGGACTCTCCGGTGACAAACGGCCCGAGTGGAGGAGGTAACACGGCAAATGGTCCTACCTCCAACAGCCGCGGCTGCCCTTCGCCCATGCAGACCAATTCAAACAACGACGACAGCAAGACCAACCTCATTGTCAACTACCTGCCCCAGAACATGACACAGGAGGAGTTTCGCAGCCTCTTTGGATCCATTGGAGAAATTGAGTCCTGCAAGCTAGTCCGCGACAAGATTACAGGTAAGAAGTATACACAAGGCAACTTAAAGTACTTAAAGTGATAGTCTGTAACTCTAAATGAATTACACATTTTAGGAAATGTGTTAAATTGACCTCCTGGCCTTAAATGTTGATATAAAATAAGTCATTTTATTAATTCTAATATTATGGGCAAGTCCCGCCTTCCCTTCTCTTAGCTATAGCTCAGAATCCACGATGCCGTCCACGTTAACCAATCGAGTTAGTCCAAGGGCTGTCAATCATCGGCGCTGATGCTCGTAGCTGCTCATGCTCAGTTGTTTGTTTTCGCGGAACCTCCGAATCAAGCCTCTATTAGGCTCTGGAACTACATGAAAACTGAACAAAGAATTCTGAACATCCGCGCTGAGTTACCCATTTATATACTGAACCTATATCCATAATCATTTATATACTGAACCTATATCCATAATCAGATCCTCTGCAGGTGTGTCCTAATGTGCAATTCATGATAATAGCTTCTTCCGGGTTTTGCCGCAATCGCTTTTTGTGCATAAAAACATTATTTTTTTCATTAAAACGTTAACAAATAATTCTGAAAACCTCAGTGCATGTGTATTAATAATGTATATGTATAATGTGTTCTCTGATTAACATTTAAAAGTGTTACGGAAACGTAGGTGTAGACCAATCAGAAAGGAAGGGGGAGGAGCTTGCGTTGTTTTATTTCAAATCAAGAACCTCTCTGTCTCTCTTTCTGACAAACTCCAGACAATCACTTTAAAAAAACAATAAACATGATAAAATCATACACAAAAAATCACAGTTCATCAAAGAGTGAAGATACAATCCTTCAGTTGAATGCACTTCATATCATTACCATTACTTTAAAAAGAAAAATTAACCATTATTCTTTGGCCAATAAAAATGATAATGAGAGAATTTACTTTACCATTTCATGTTTTTCATGTCATAAAATATCTTAAGAATAAAATATATGGCAAAACCTATATAAAGGGTAAAAAATGCCTTCCAACGCAACTCCTTATGCTACCACCAGACGGAGGATGTTAATTTGTTTTGTATTACCGGCTGCAATCACAGCCATGTAATGAAACTGCCATAACTTTTAATGGGCAATACTTTTGTTTTAAATGGCAGTAAATTGCTGTGAGCATTATGTCATAGTGGTACAATGACATCACAAATACTATTACAAGACCTTTTAGACAGAAGGGGCAAGTTGCATGTTTGTGCCAAAAGTTACTCAAAAAAGTCAATTTAGCATAATATGAATTAAAACACATTACAAGAGGCTCAAGAAAAGGCCAACATTTTTAACTAATAATTACTCAAGCACCACAAGTCAGCAAAGGGCAACCTTTTTCTCCAGAGGTGTTTAAATGAAGCAGCACTTGGCTGTGCTAATCATGGCTGTAGTCTTTGCGTAGTGGCGTTGTGTGGGCGACCATACAGCAGATGGGTGTGGGGGGCCGAGGGGAGCGGCTCCGTGATAATGCTCCATAATGGCTTTCATTATAGATCCTACTTACTGACACTCTTCTCCTGATAATCTCATTAAAGAGCAGCGGGCAGGCAGTGGCAGCTGAGAGCGCCACGCTTTTCTCATACAGCTCAAGAGTAAACAAACACAAGCTGCACATAGGAGAGCAAATGTGCTGCTGTTTACACATCATCACAAATATCGGCTTTAACACCAGGGAAATCACCAACTATGGGTATATGGGTTTTTCACCATGTCAGGCCTGACCTAGTTCAATTTTTTATTTGAAAAATTAACAGTTGAAGCCGTTTTTTTTTTCAAGATAATCTTACATATTACATACATTGGGTCATGGTTTGGAAGCATGTATACATGAGAAACATGTACATGTTGAACATCATAATAAAATAAAAACACAAAAGTGAAGACGTCTCAGGCAATGGTCATGTTGTGTAGGGTTCCCCTCAGTCTTCTTGTTGTACACAGAGTATGATGAGGTGTGCACCTTGGTCTACCTGTCTGGTAGGAGACAGACTGGTCCAGAGCCTTGTTTAAGCTCCCACTTCCTGCTCTTGTCAGCTCCAATGACAGTGTGAGGGGGAAGTGGGTGCATGCAGCCTGTCACCCAGTCTGACTTGAGCCACCTCTGGTTGTCTTCTCTGGCTTCCTTTCTCTCCGCCATCGCACAACTATGTAGCTCTGCTCTTGTAACACACTGGGGACACACAGGTTAATCTTTTATTTAAGACTATCCCACACGCAATAGATGCTGCCCACACACTTTGGCATGCGCCCTGGGCCTTCACCTGTGAATGCTTCTGTCAGTCTCTGCTTGGAAAGCAAACAGATCATCAGTGTGCTGTTGTTAGAATGAAGTGTCTATATTATACTGTAGGTGCCTTTACAGTCAGCCTGCGCTATTCTCGGAACAGTTAGCTGGACTAGTTCTCAAGGGCGTGAGCACTATGTGACTACATATGCTGAAAATATATCAGCATATATATTTTCAATTTGTTTATCCGTGTCTCTACTGAATTGAATGCCATAAACAGTCAGACTCAAGTCAGAAATGTTGTTGTCCCTCACTTTTGCCATTTGCTGAATTTTGCAAAAATTAGATTACATGTTGTAATGTTTTAAAAGTATTATACTGTTGTCTTACTGATGTCTTCTATACCAGACATTAGTAAGTTAGCTATGTTATTACCTGGTATACTGAGGAAGTAAAAAAGGAAAAACACTCACGGTTGTCTCGCATAGAAGAACCAAATACTTTTATTTCTACTAAGAATAATGAAAATTAACCTTCCTATACTGTTTTTAATGTTGTCATAGACATGATTCCATTTGACATGTTGTTACAATAAAACATTTTAGTATACCTTTCCCTTTGAAGTACATATACTATAAAACACATTTATTGGAATATTATGTTTTACATTGACTCCTTCTGTATACACAGCTCATATTGCTCTTCCGTGTGTTCAGTTAGTACAGGTAATCTGCGGGAGCCATGCAAATCATAGTGACAAGTTAGCAAGCCAAGCAGATGTGGCCTATAAAAAATAGATGGAGCATGATGTCAGCCGTGGAGAGATGTTCTGGCCCCCACAGAATTGTGTGTATCATATGAATGTCCTGCATGAGCTTCCGTCTTTTATAACTTTACACCTCACTGTGTCTGCCAGAACATCTCTTCTGCCCTTTCCATTAGGCTCATTGTTGTGCTTGGGCTGGTAGGGAACATCAAGTGAACTTGCATGCCCCCACGTTCATAAATAATGCATCTAACACTGAATCGCAAGACATGTAGGCAGGGACACATTTTCTACAGTTTCCACAGTTAACAAGAATAACATGAACAACTATCTCTTGTTCATTTTATTTAGGGAGTCCATCTCAATAAAATATAAAACTGTCCAACATTCCTGCCTAAAATCCTTTTACGCTCCTTCAGACCTGTTACATAACCATCAGACCCCTTTATAATTATATTAATATTATTTTGGAATATGATTTTCCTGTGCAGAGATTGTTCCCATCTATGATTATAGTTTATGCCTTAGGTTCACAAAAAGTCTAGTTTTTACACTTGTTTGTATTCCAAAGAGTTTCTGTTCAAATGTTCAATGATTCAACAGGCATTTTAGAGAAAATAGGTGTATAAAGGGTTAATGCTAAATATAAATATATATATATATACATCTCACCACTATTTGACTTAACTATGAAGATGTTTCTAAGCTCCACAATGAAGAGATTCATGTTGATGCTTATGATCAGTGATAATAAAACACAAATCAAACGACTCAACATTGTATTTTAATGGCAAGAGTTTTCTCTGTTCCGCTTAAGTAAAGTAAAGTAAAGTAAGTATTAGTGAAAGTAAAAGTTGGTCGGAAATAAGTTCAATAATGTGCGTATTATAAGCATATGTAGCATAAAATGAGTTCACATTTTATTGACTTGACTCATTATCTGTTTATAGAGGCAGAGGTGAAGATGGGTATGGATTTGACAAATGCAGAGCCAGGTACAGTGGCTTGAAAAAGTATTCATACCCCATGAAGTTTGTGTGAAAGCCCAGGCCAAGTGGTAGGAGGGAAAAAGTGAAAGGAAAATCATGCATGCCTCTTTTATTGGGAAGTGTTGCTTGCAAAAGCATTCAACCTCCAAGAGTTAATACTTGCAGAACCTCCTTTCTCTGAAATTGGAGCAGCAGGTCTTGATAAGCTTCCTTAGCTAGAGACGATGTCGCTTTAGTCAAATGTCAAGTAGTAATATTTCTTTCATTCAGAGCTTAAGTTAGCTGGATGACACTGTGTTGATGATCTCAATGGCTACTTAGGTTTAGCAAGTCAGAAGACCACATAATGACACAGAGGGTGATTGTCTATAAAGACGTGAATCTTAGCTGAAAAACACTAACCTTGTGACAGTAACAGTGTGAGGGCCTGAAGAGTGACAATCATGTGAAAAAGCAAACAAACAGATATAGCATCTTCGCTCATGTATGCCTACATGCACACCATCAGCCCCCACTCCCTTCTCTCGCCCACTCCCCCTGCAATCTTGTGTCTGTCTGCAGCTCACTCACCTCTGTCTCCTCCTTTTGTTTGCTCTCGCTCTTCTCATAATCTTTTGTTTGCTCTCGCTGTGACAGTAAAGCAACATAGAGTTGGGTGTCTGATTGGCCTTTCGTTTACATGAAGACAGTGTTTTTCAGGTGAAAACGCAAGCGTTGAGAAACAGACTCCAGAGTGGAACAGAACAGATCCTATACATGTGCTTCGAGCGTTACATTTTGTTCGTCCAAATGAAACCACGCAAAGCTGTAGTTTCAGTTTTCATTTCCTGAGGCCTGAGTAGGATGTTGTTGAGGAAGTGGTTATACTGGTGGGGTCGCATGTGTCTTGTTCTACAGTTCCACTGCCCCCTACTGGCCCGGTGCTAGAACTACATAGTTTAGCCTACTGGCATAGACACTGTGCACTTTGAATAAGGAGCCTAGTCGTTTTTGCTTATTGCTATAGAGCGTCCCCGCAGCGTCTCTAAACGGGGACTATGTTTAGGAAAGTGAAAACCTTATGGATTATTTTTGTAATTAAATCCCCAGATTTCCCCAGTCCTATTTCTTTATTTTTTTATTTGGATCCCCGTTAGCTTCCACAAGTGGTCGCTAGTCTTCCTGAGGTCCACTCCACACAGGATCAATTCACATTAAAACATTTCAAACATACAGTATAAAAAACATTTACAAAACATAAGAATAAACATTTCACATAATTCTTAAACATTCATTCAGACATGGTTGTTTTGTTTTCTTCTTAAAAATATATCTATAATTAGTTTCTCTTTTGCCAGTCCTAGTTTGCAGTTTTGCCATATATACTCTTTCCATTTCCAGGTGATGGATTAAACACTTCTCCGTGATATGCTTTGTATAACCATGCGCTTAACTCTCTTTGGTGTTTTTCTTGGACTTGATGATGTTGTTTGTCAAATCTCTGAGGCATCACAGAACAGTTGTGATTATACCGAGAGTAGATTACAATCAGGCAGTTAACATTTGAGGCAATTCAGAGAAAGCCTCAAATGGTGTTTTTATGTGTACATTTTCTTACACATGAAAGTACATAAAAATATATATTTTTAGTCATCACTTGGCAAAAGGTTTATGGACTGAGAGACCTCTGGTCTCAAATGTGACACACTAGCCAGAACAGCTGCCCCGATCAAAGTATAAAAGTGAGGAGGTACACAACCTCACCGTCTTTGATTGGTCTTTTAATTTCCACCGCAAATGCCCTTTGCAAAGAATTCAGAGGCTGCGACTCGTGAGAGATCATTTCTCCAAATGGCAGTAAATGCCCAAGGGCCTTAACCTGTCCTCTGACCCACTGTTCTGAAGTATGGGGCAGGGATCTGAAAGGCAGGGCATTCTCATCATGACTTAAAAGAGCACACCTGTGGGTGAAATGTCTTGCCTAAGGACACAAAGACAGTTTGGCACTTTACAGCCGCAGCCACCCCACTGTGGCACTGGTGTTCCCAGAGGTCTTCTATCACAGTACCTACCAGGCCCAACCTTAGCTTCAGAGGGATCTGGCTTTCACATGCAGGTGGCGCCACAATGGACATTGGTCATCCCAACCAATGGCTCCTATGTGTCAGTTATTATTGCATTTCCTGTGATTCTTTAATCTATTGTTGAGGAATCAACCATTTAAATTGAATTGACTTTGAAAATGTATAGTGACAATCCATGCTATTAAAAATCATAGTGGACCTTGCTCAGCTCTATATGTTCCATCAGTTTGTTTGTTTTTATTCAGATCCCCATTAGCTACTGAAAGAGACAGTAGCTAAGTTAATGAAAGGTCGTATAATCTTACTAGACCTTTTTAGACCAGACAAGCTGGGCGGCCCACACATAACAGGTTGATGCTCACTGGCCTGAAGGCCCAGGGAGCACCACGAGGGGGTGGTTTACATCCAGTATGTACTTGTCCCTGGGCTTATGTGGGCTACTGTTTGAGTATTAGTCGAAGCAGGTCTTGGGAACAGAGAATGGGAGCCTCCTGAGTGCAACTATGGCTGCTACCTTGGCAACACAGGACGGAGATGATCTGAATGAGTGAGTGGGAGAGGGAGCTACACTGGATGTATGTGGGTGACAGACATGTTTATGAATTTTGTTATTTGCAGACACAAAATGCAAGCTGACTATACTGCCTGTGGTGGTGGTGGAGTGTTCTTGCCAGTTATAACATATTTGACCCGCTGTGTGGTCAAAGTGAAGTGTGTTGTGACATGAAGCTAGCAGGGCACATTTTTAAATGTTGACCCATCAAAAATAGAACTACCTGAAGCCAGTGCAACAGCAGGAGCAGCATGGGGCAGAATGAGCACAGCAGAAGCACCAACTGTTTGACAAATTCAATATTTTCCTGAGCCTTCCCCTATTTTTAAAATGACACTAAATTTAAGTCAGGCTAACAGTTTTGCCTGTTTCTGGGGACACAGGAAAGGTACAAAGTGTTACTGACTCATAGCGTTCTCACATTTTTCTCACATTTTTCTGAGGAAACAGCTCAAGCTCGTGAAGAATAGATTTAGGGCTAAGTTTGAAACTAGTGGTACTTCCTGCATGGATCCAGTTTTGACAATTGATTATTTTCAGGTCTCTGCATTTCTATTACAGATCATAATGACATACATATATTCAGACCACAGCCATAAAAAGAGATTATAGTTTATATTGTGGAATTTACGGATTATATATGAATAACACAACACCAGACAGGAATCCCCATAGGTTCTTATCACGGTGCAAAACCCACTGCTCGATAGGAAACGAACATTGGCTTAGTCATAACACTTTGCTATCATGCCAAAACAAAAGTGACAACCACACACTTGAAATAGCAACAATACACAACATACTTCAAGAGATAGGGATGAATTTGAATCATAAATATAGTTTTCTTACACATTTTATTAGCATTTGTTGTTCATGAAAGAAAGGTCTTTGTTTGGAACAAAATAAAAATACACATAACACATAACTTTAACCTACATGCCCATACATACAGGTGAAACTCGTGAAAATTAAGACATTGCTTTAAAGTGAATTTATTTCTGTATTTCAACATTGTGAAACTAATATGATATAGACTCATTATATACAACGTGACATATGCCAAGCCTTTGTTTGTTATGATGTTGATAATTATTCAAATTGTTTCTGTTCCTGTAAAGTAAATGACACAAATCTCCCAAAATGATTTCATTATTGCTAGTTTCTACAGTCCATCCCAAATAAAACCAAGAATAAACAGTTTGAGGTTTTATGCCTAAAGACACATCTGGATCGTATTGATCTTATTTTCTGCACTTAAGTCTTCTATCCGTCTGTCAACCCACCTCTGTGCTGTAAGCTGCACTTTCACTCCTCTTTATGTTTTGTAGCTCTGTGATTGAGTTATCGCATGTCACTGCTCATGTGCATATGCCGTTGGTGTAGTTGTGGGAATGGGAGGAGGTATTGGACAGTTTCCCAGTGACACCCCGCTGCAGTTGGCTCACGCTGGAAGTGGAGGGAGGAGTGTGGAGCTCCCCTGATGCTGTGGGCAGATGTCTCACCAAGGGACCAGCGCTAAGATAGTGTTGTCCTCCATCACGCCCTGTAGGCACTGCGCCCTGCCAAAATGGAGTCAGACAATGACTGCTATCCAAAGCCATCCTATTTAATAACTCTCTGATAAAGCAACAAAATATTATTCCAATTTAGGGAAGGTTTTTACTTAACAAATGGCAATAAGCTTTCGGCAACATCGTTTAAACGTCTATCGTATTTTTTGCTTCCTCCCAATCTTTTATTTGTCGTGGGACATACAGTACATTATTGGGAAGTGAAGTCATGGTTAGGAGTAAAGTGAAGCGCTTATAAGTGACAGAATATAAGATATAGGATGGACAGGGAGTTGAAGGAGTACAGTCTCCTCGCCCAAAAGGAACCACAAGACATAGAACGATTAACCAATAAAAACATGTCACAACTCTGTTGCCAAAATTTGCAGTAGTCGAGTTACAAGTTTTCCAGTGGTCAGAAGGTCTCGTTCTTCTTGCATGCTTGGCCAAAGTTTGGACAGGTGTTGTTCTGTGATCTTATTGACTGACTGACGAATGACACAATGTACCAGACCAGTTTATGTAGACTTCTGGTAGAACTGATACGGTTGAATAAAATGACCGTAGGGGAGACTACATATTCACTTGTGTTTTCTGGTGATAGCAAGGTTATTACTGCCCAGAATCAAGGCAAATGTTTAGTTATGTATAGGGCTATATTTCATGATTATATGGATCATCAATTCATTGTTGGTATTTTCAACATACTTTTGCTCAAAACAAAGCTAAAGTGATGCCACTCAGCAACAAGATGTAACATAATTGGTTCTTTTATTAGAAATTATTTCAAAGATTCTGTGGTAATTATAGCCCTTTTCGTAACATGTTTTGATCATGGTATGGTTCAAAAAACAGTTAATCAATTAAATTGTTACAGCCCTAGCTACATATAAACATTTCACATTCAACCGTATCTGATATATTTGACTTGAACATAAAACACCATTTAAATTATGAGCAGACATATATCCAGTGAAATACATTATGCTCAGGTTAGTGCTGAGTGCTGTATTTAAATGCCAGTGGCACCCACACATGCACTCATTTACTGCAGATCTTTTACCTGCTCTGGGGACACCTGATCCCAGACACTGCTGCCTTTGGCCGTGATTATATTACCAAATGACAATCCATCCACACACAGATCAGCAATCTCCCTCACTCACTGCTTTAGCCTTCTGGTTGCATTGTCTTATAAAGTAGTCCACTTGATGTTCTTGATGTTTTGACTTATTTCCCCGTTAAATATATTTCTCTTGAATAGAAAATGTATTGTGAGACAAGTATGACATGAAGACAATGCTTTCTGCCTGTAACTTGGGTCCTGACAAAGCCAAGCCCCAAACTATCCGATTGGAGACCATTTGTAAACTGTATAATCTAACTATGCTTTACCTCCTCACCACTAACACACCAAATAATTAGCCTACATTTGACCATTCGTCAATCATCAGAAAACTTCCTCAGGCCGTTGGAGGCATGTATCATTTTGCTTGCACTTCACAATTGTTTGTGTTGGTCTTTCACAGAAAACAAAAATTTAATTTTTGTTTGGGGTATATTTTTCAAGGCTAGAAACATGATCAATTAATGTTTATTCATTTATTTGTTGATGTTATATATTCTTACAAACCGCCTCTGTGGCCTGGTTATTGAAGTAAATGTGTTTTTAGAATTGAAACAGCAGGTGGCAAATACATTTAGACTGTGATATAAATAATGTTATTCTGTTGATTCTCATCTAATCAAATGTTTTGATATTTTCTTGTGTTGCTGCAGGACAGAGCCTGGGCTACGGCTTTGTCAATTACATTGACCCAAAGGATGCAGAGAAAGCCATCAACACGTTAAATGGACTCAGACTTCAAACCAAAACGATCAAGGTATCTCATCTTCAACAATATTACAGATTATGAACAAGCACTGTCAATCACCAAACAAATAATGGAAACAGGATATGCACAGGAGGAATAATCTACTGAAGGACATATTGAGCCTTTCCCATAATAAAATCACATTCGTTGAAAACACTGAGACCATCACTGCACAGCACTGCACATTTTTCTTCAACAGTCAGTTCTCTTAGTGCTTTTAAATAGCATGACTAATACCCCGTCTTAGTGGCGGGAGAGATAGAGTATCTGAGCAAAACATGTCCAAATTAATGCCTTGAGTTGCTCTTTTAAATCAGCACATTTATGCACTTTGCTCGCTGCCTGGAAAACAGTTATTGCTTTAAACACGACTAGTAGCATCAGTAATCTGCTGTACGCTGGTAATCCAGGATTCCAAGTGCTGTCATCTCATCTAATCTGAACTAATCTAATCTAATAGGATGGGATTAGCCAAGAGCTGTGAAAAAGAAATCCCTGTGGGAGAAACACTATTCTATTGGACTCCTGCCTAACCCAATGCATCATAGTTGTACAAACATGAAAGGAAACTGACCCCATACATTCCTAGCAGACAGCACCATCTGTGTTTAGATGTCAGCCTTATGATGTGCAGAATCTCTTAAAGGCACTTTTGATACAAATGTAGAATAACGTATTAGGAAGCAGCAGGCTTGGTGACACAGATGTACGTGATCTGAGCGTACTCTACACTCTACAGCGCATGTTCACAACACTTTCATCTCCGTGCTCACTTTTCCCCATCGCACACACAATAGCATTGGAAGCTGAGGAGGTGTTGATAGATTAGGCATCTGGACTTGTTTGACAGGGAGATAAAAGGAGACTCTCCATGGTGTATGTGTGGGGTGGGATGGGTGAGGATGGGGGGTGGTGGTCAGGCAACTAAAGGAAAAAGATGGTGAAAGATTAGAACCATGTGTAAATTTGAATTTGTTTTGACCCAATCACCACGTGTCCTCACTCTCATAAACACAACTGACGTTCAAACGCTGTGATAAGAGAGCTACTATTAGAGCTATTGAACATACCCAGAGCAACTGTTGGAGGTCAACAGAGAAAAATATTGTCATGCTGAAAAAACAGAGCTTACTGGGAAGCATCAGGAAGGCCAAATAATAAATAAATGTAATTCGTAATCACTGCTTTTGCAATTGTTACAGTTAGGTGGTTTGGTAGCAAAGAAAACATGTGTAGAAAGTGTCCTGGATTCAGCATCTCATACCAGTTCTGTTTCTTTGGCAGCCACAGAGTTGTCACTGCGGACATGGATTTGTTCTTGCAGCGTTTGAGCCTGTCTGAGAACAAGATGTTGCTTGATTACATTTGTGTCTTTATTGGATGTTTGATGGGCGTATTATTTACAATTAGAGTTACAAAGTTTGTGTGGTAATGCAAAGTTATAGCATTACATTTACAGTTGAAATTAAAATTAAAAGGAATACACAATGCTTCTTTACTTGTAAATGGCTGCATCTTTCTTGTAGGTGTCGTACGCACGGCCAAGCTCAGCTTCTATTCGTGATGCAAACCTGTACGTGAGTGGCCTGCCTAAGACCATGACCCAGAAGGAGCTGGAGCAGCTCTTCTCTCAGTATGGACGTATCATCACCTCCCGCATCCTGGTGGACCAGGTCACAGGTATCCATGGGGCAGGGTCTTCTCTCTATATGCACACCATGTGCATCCACTTTCTGCTATAGTGGTGTGTTCCTGGAAGATTAGGGGCTCATGGGATCTCAAACTATCAGGTTGTATAACAGAGCATGTTTCATTAACAGTTCTCTTGGTCTACTGTTTGCACAGCATTATTAATAATAGCACATTAAAAAGGTTTATGGGAACCCAAATGGACAATACGTGCTCAAAGTATTGTTTAAATGAGACATTAACTAATTATTATGTTTCACACAATTCAGTTTAATTGTGGCTCTATATTTACTTCTGTCTGAGTATATAATTTATGTTAGGTGGTAAACCCAAGACTCCCAATGCTTAGTTACTTGAGTGACCACTGTAAGAGCTCTCGTACTTTGCTGTACTAAAACAATCATTACATGAGAGACACAAGCTGCGTAATGTTCATGCTAAATTACACCTTCCCTTTCATCCCAAACACAGGCCTGCCGCCTGAGTCACATCAGCCCATTGTTCTGCTCAAGGAGCCCGCAGTGCGCCTCTTAGATCCATTTCAGGCTGGTGTCTGAGCCTCCAGGCTGCAACCTGCTCCAATGTTGTGTGCAATGTATTCTGATGGAGCAGAAACGCACATGCCCGCTGTAAAGCACGCTCATTTGCCTAAGCAGAGTAAATGACTGCTGGCAGTGAGGTGCATGGTGTCTGTGTAAGCCAAGGAGAAGAGGAGACAAAAGCGCTGAAACGAGGTGGCAGGAGCAGAGAAAACAAAGAGAAACCCCAAACCGAGACGTCGATAAGCACAGACGTGGGAAGAAAGTCAAATGAGTCGAGGGAGGAGACGCGGAAGGGCAGTGAACAAGGAAAGACTGGAACATATAGAATTCCACCCTCATCAGCACTCATACACGCAGTGCTTCAACCTGTATGCACCAGCAGATGTGTCGTACCAGAATTTGACGGCCACCCGGGGATCCCTGACCAAGCAATACAGAAAACCTGACTCGCAGCAAGGCCACCCCAAACACATCTGCTCTCAGTACAAACACACGCTGCTGTCTCTGCTCTGGCCACATGCAATGAATAAAACATAACAACACATGCTGCACCGGTTGCACCAGCCACAGTCCGCATGCACTCAGCATCTCCTCTCACAATGGATCATTCACTCTGCACAGCAGGTCGCTCATACAGTATGTGACCACAACGTCTCTCATCGATAGGTAATCGCAGGTAATCGCAAACCTGCAGGTCAGATTTCTGTGGATTATAAAGATACTAACTTAATACCTAAAGAGTTTATTTGCACTACAAATTATGAATTTGAAGCATGATCATTACTCCATATGCAGGTGATTTGCAGTCCATGCGACCGACAATATAAAGTAGCCTACAGTCATGATGTAGTAGGAGAGAGGAGGAGAAGTTGAGCATACGTCCCTAAACCCCCGAGGCTAAGGATCAGCAGGAGAAATGTTAATGATTAATTAGATGTTGGAATATGTGCTGATTAAAAACATGGCTGACTCTGAGAGCAGTTTGTGAGCCTCATCTCTAACTGGACCATCACGCACACACTCCCACACTCTCGCCACTAATAGGAGAGAAATGGGCTGCAAATTAAAACTCTCCTGTGATTGCAAAAGTGTAAGTACAGAACAAGGGAAGAGAGCAGAGGCCCACCGAGAGACACAGATAGATTTGTGCTGTGTGCTCCACAAAGCCCTGGTTCAATAAGTAATGCAGAGCCCAGGGAATCGCGCGCCAGGCTGCTGTTACAATCTGCAAATGTGGAAAGAGCACATTTCTTGCTTTTGTTCTACATTTTCTAGATAAAGGTGAACAGAAAAATATTCTTTATATTCAAATTAAAATAAGAATCAATACATGCAAATTGATATATGCCAAGCCTTTGTTAATTATGGTTTACCGTCTATTTTCAAAATATTCTAATTGCTTTTTAGATGTTTTATTTGAGGGTTTTTACAAGCTGTGAGCTAATGATCAACATTATAATAAACAAAGGCTTGATATATCTCACGTTGCATGTATTAATTCTTACAGCAGTAAGAGTTTTACCTAAAAATGTTTCTATTACAAATTTATTTTTTTAATTACAAATATAACATTTTTTGGTAAACAAGTTTTATTATTGGCAGTATAAATTGATTTGCTCAAGAAGGGGTGCAACTTTTTTCTATGAACTGTTGACAGTACATTGCACTAGTTACTAAAATTATTTGCCGATAAGATACAAGATACAATGTTATTGTAATTCTGTTGTGTACAGTGCTACATTATCCGCATTTACAAACACAAACAAAATCTCATTGCCTCTCTTACAGAGACGTCACACTTCACGTTAACTCAATCTGAATGGTTTTACCAACAAGTTTGTATAGATCATGTTGGGCATATTCTAACTGCTTAACATACCACACATAGAACATACATTAGACCATACATTACCAAGAATCGTTAAGTTCAGAATATTTTTAGCGTGAAATGTGAATACTAGGTCGATTAAAGCCGAACAGAGTGATTGTTTGTTCCTTGAATAGCAGATTGCAAAGAATATGTTGCAATTGTCTTCTGTTTATTAGTAGCTTCCTTTACTCATCAGTGTTCATAAATAATGGAAGTCAAGCTGCTGATGTGACATTGTAGAAATCTGTCTACATCAGTGACTCATTAGCAGTGCCAGCAGTGACTTACAAAATTCTGGTTCAGATGCAAGACAAAGGGAAAGAAAGTACAAGAGTATCCTCATGAAGTTGCTGATGTAATTGATGTTGTTGGTTGACCAGCAGATGGGAGAGAGCGTCTCCGGATCCCGCTTGGCTAAATTGGGAACAGCAAGTCTGTTGTGCACGACCTCTTCATCAACAGCATGCTCTCTCCAGTCAATCTCGTGCTCAAAAAGAAAAGAAAAACTGTTATCTTAAATCAATCCACAATCCCCCAAAACTGACAAATTGTCTCTACTCTCAGTGCTTTTTCTCTGTTCCTTCTATAAAAAATGTGTTGCTTTTTACACACGGAATCATTACAGTATTGTTTTATTCATTTTTTTTACTTTTTTAAACTTAATTTGCTCAAGGGTCAATGTTGTTGCATGAACATGTATTCTTAAACACAATTTTGTGTAAAATAAATGCTAAACCACTACAATTTAGTAAATGTATTAAAATCTGCCAATGCTAAAAGATCTGCCAGTGGGGAAACCGAGAATGTCAGACAAGCCAATTCTTACTTGAGAGAAACATTTTTACTGTACTTGAAAGACGAAATGTTATGCAGGTATATTGGGAATAGTGTTTTTATTTTTGAAAAAAGGTTAAAAACAAAAGAATGAAAAAGAAAATCGACTCCCTAATATTTGATTAATATTTGATTACAGGAAGCCTTATGATTATGAATATACTTACTTTCAGCACTTTCATGCACTATCCCACACCCAGTCAGTTTCTTTTGACATGCAGTAAATGTGCAACAATATCTCAGACTTCTCCATCTCCCACTAGAGAAAGTCATCAGTGTAAATAGATAATATCCCAAATGCACTTTGAATTTTCAGTCTGCTCTTCCTGCTTATCCCTCCCTCCACTGTCTGAACAAAGGTCAACAGTTAGGCGATCGATTTGTGCAAATATCTCGGATCCACTCTCTGGACGGCTGCCAGCATCAGTCTGTGTGGAAACTTAATTGCAGCTCAGTGAGTGTAAGGATGGCTACTGTGAAAAGGCTGATGTGGTGTTTTCGTTACAGCACTGCAGCAAGAGAGGTTCTCATGGTAACTCTTTAATGTGTCTTTGTAGATAGAGATAAAGAATTGAATTGTATTGAAATGCATAATAATTAATATACTTACTGTACATGTCCCATACACAGTATAGCTATTGTAAAAAGACTGTCAGCTTTATGAGAAGAGGCAGACTTACAGATTTAAAGCTGGGGTACCTAACTTTAAACACACAAAACATTTTTGTCCTGTGTCACATCTTTAGATTAGAATCCGTGCAAAAGAGTGAACCGTCCACACAGCCTTAATTTTAGAGCATTACTCATTCCGATTTGTGTAGTTTCCATCGTCGTCATAGCTTCAAACTTCACATTTTCCGACGTCACAAAGCAAGCAGCTGTTGTTGCCCATAATTTTAAAAGTAGGAAATTGACTGTGTGAGTAAAGAGACTGGTCCCTGGGAAGCTGTAAGCCACTAATCTCATGTGCGCACACAAGCTTTTCAGTTTAAAAGTATCTGATTAAACACACTTTTGGCCCAGGGGGTGCAGAAGACTTTGGGGATTTCAACAATTTAGACCAACAATATTTCATTTTAGTGGGTACAAGTCAGAGAGCTCTCTGTGGAATAGCATGTACTTCTGAAAGTTGATGGAAACAAAAATACTTCAATATTCAGTAACAGCTGGCTATATTGGAAATGAAGTTGTGCTTGAATGTTTCTACCCTCTGGCAGAAAATCAGTATTCATATTTATCTTATTTATTTTCTGAGATTATGAATGATAGCACAATGACTTTTTCTTATTGTTGGTAGTTATGTGAAACCATTACTTGTCAATAAACTATTATAATTACAAAACCAGATTTAGAAGTTTCCATCCCCCAGTTCTCAACAGCATGGGTCACCTTTAACATCTGCCACAGCTTGTAGTCTTTTGTGGTTGTGGATGAGGTTCTTTATCCTCTGTGATGGTAAAGCTGTCCATTCTTCTTCGCAAAAAGTCTACAGTCTAAATTTGAGCTCTCCACGGATCAGCTCACGGGTGTTATAATTTAATATATTGTTTCACACAACCACTCACAATAAGATGAAAAAAAAAGTAGGGATGCATTGATACAGGTATCAGGTATCGGGTCAATACCATAGACTCGTACACATACTCATTCCATAGGACCCAATGCCGGGCAACCCATTGGCAGATTTTAATTTACAAAGCGCCACGATAGCAGTTAGCTTAGCCGATAGCTTAGCGGCAAGCGGATGTCAGCCGGATGGCACTCTTTTAAAGTAAACAATTGACAAGTGTAAAGCGGACTGTACGTTGTGTAAGGAAAACAGTCATGACATGGGTTCAAAGCAAACACGCAGAGCACAAAAACAACCAACTCTACAACATAGCATTTGTATGAGTGGAACATAACAGTGGCTCTTATTGATGACTGTTAAAACAATTGCTAAAATGTTTATTTGTTAAATACTTTTCTTATCGTTGAAATGAGAAGTTGTATTAGTTTTATGAATTCCCAGAGATAACACAATGCAGTACTCGTATCGGTATTCTGTATCAGCATGTACTCAAATGAAGGTACTCGTATCGGTTTTGGAAAAAGTGGTATCGGTGCATCCCTTAAATAAAAAGTATAATTAATGATCTTCAAAATATGGCCAAAACAATGAAATCTATGGCTTATGTGTAAACTTTCAAGCACAACTGCATGTAACACCGAATGACATCTTTGAGCAAAGCTATGAAAACTAGTATAAGTTTTCTCAAGTATCAAAAAAGAAGTTCCTTATTATTTTTCTCTCCATGCCACAGCCTTGTTATGTAGGTGCCCTAAACCTTTGCCTGCTGCATGTTGTTTTGGGCATGGAGACATCAAAGCCAAATCCAATCCAAGGTCAGAATAACACATCGCTGCTATGTGGTGGATGTACAAAACTCTTCAATTCACTGCATGGCTCCTTGCCCCGAGGTTTGATTTCGCCAAATCATTAATATAAGCACAGGGAGCTCTTGAATTTCAACAACACTGACTTTTCCTCAAATGAGTTCCCCCTTTTTTCTCTCTATACAGTTCCTTCCGTCTGCTGGCTTGAATACTAAACTCCCCCCTTCACAGCAATAGCGAATCTCATTTGTTAGAACGGTCAAGGTAAGACTAGAGGAGAGGTGACCGCAGCCTTGGCTTGTGGTATCATCTCCTGTCTCGCCGCTTCTATAGCTGTAATCTTTCCGGTGCTGGCAATATGCACGTCCAAACAGGCACCCACACACAGCCGACAGATGGCTGGATCTAGGCTCTGACAGAGGCGAAAGCACAGGGCACCTACCGCTCTTCAAAGTCTCCTCCACTCTCCTCTCTTGGCTGTTTCAAATGCCATATGTAGCCGTGCACTAATGTTCCTTAAAACAAGGACATCGCTCTTTTCAGCTTTGTTCAAGTCTCTTTAATTAGGAAATGGCACAAAGAGAGTGTGTTCATTCTGTCTTTGCTGTGATATGAAAGGGAGAGGAGTCAGCTTGTACAGTTGGCAGCAATAAACGATCCTCCAAAATGCATAAAGCAAAGAAGATTTAAGTGAATTACACATGGTTACTGCACTGCATGGGAGAGATGATAAAGTATGCACAATAGAATGGAAGAAAAAAGAAATATGGTGGGAATAAAACAACTAAAGCAAAATGTCCTCTTGCACATTACAGTTTTAACTTCTATTTTAACAGTGAATAAATGCGCTCTATTCTTAGTTCATATTAGGACCAGGTCTCTTTCACAACCTGCCGATACAATACCTATCTTGATACAGGCAACTTAGTATTCAATGCCATATTTATTTCTATACAACACTATCGGTGCATTATAGTAATCTATTGAGGTGGCAGAGTGGTTAGCAATCCTGCTTCTCAGGAAGGTCCTTTGGTTCGAATCCCGGTCGGAACAAGGTCGTCTCAATTTTCTCTGTTTGCGTAGGTTTCCATTGGGTGCTCCGGTTTTCTCTACCACTAAAAACATGTACAATATTTATGCGTCTCACAGGCAGCGGGGCATGGTGTTGCTCTCTTCAGAAACCACAGAAAACCACCGTGGTCAAATGTAATGGACAGCGCGATGCGAACGTGACGTTTAATAGTTACACTAGCAATGTGTAAATATTATTTTGTTGTTTATTGATGATCATTCTAAAAGGGCACTCAATCATCAAATTAAGAGCAATATATGTATATCGAGCGGTATCATGACTCCGAACAGCCCTAATGATAAAACAGTTTGGTTTCTAAATTAACGCTTTATATGACCGCTGTGTTTACACTGAACACGGCTCTGCAAAAAGTGAATTGAAAGCTGAGTCCAAATGACGCGGCAGCATGGGTCGTCTGTGTGAATGGAACGGGAGGACGTTTTTGGTCAGTGTGAAAACCTCTATTGTACCTATTGTAACCCATATTATTTCCTGTATACATTAGGTCATTTATTGAGTAACAGCTTTGTGATGCATTGTGTGACTCCGACAATAGAAATTCTGTAACAACCAGGAGTAGTTGCCTCACCTCGCTAAGCTGACTCCTCACTCAGCGTTTGCAAAAATGATAGTGACTTTTTAGCGCAAAAGAAAGAGAGCTTTGTTCTGAACAGGGGCACACCAGAATAGCTCCTAGTTTGCTTTCATCATCCTTCCCATACGAGCATCCTCCACTCTCTCTTTGTCCTTCCCTTCTTTCCTCCTCCACTCCACGCTTTTCTATCCTTCACTTCAGAGTCTACCCCCTCCCTACATGTTATAAGTAAGGCAGTCCGATGTGCCCGTCAGTGTGTGTTCACCAGAGATAAGCGCAGGTAGGGAGAGTTACATAAGCCAGCGTTGATTACTGTGGAGGAGAGGGAAAGGCAGAGGGGCTCGCGAGCTTTAGACGAAGGCCTGAACGGAGCGAGACCGATTGCTACCCCACTAAGTACAATAATGCTGGCTGCTGCTTGATAAGTAACCCTGGCTACTGGGGCGGCCGCAGAGGACAGTCATTAAGTGGACTGACAGCTCGACTTGTAAATGGGAGCGTGCTTTTTATTTTCATGTCGAACAAGAAGAATGCAGTCTTGTCAGGTCTACTTCATTAATATGGCTGATATTGGCCTCATATAGCGATTTCATTATTTTCTTCAGCGTGTGGTCGTTTACATAAATTAGCAGCGTGGAACAGTCTACAGTAGGAACGGTGCCATGTGTTAATTGTTTTTATGATGTGTCAAAAAATTAATTCAACTTATAATTGAAGACCGCTGGAGAGAAAAACACAGCCAGTATAGATTCCATTGCTGTAAATCATTTGTTATTGGGTTATAGTTTCCTGATATATTAGTATAGTATAGTTTAAGCAACCATATGTATGTGTTTTCATGTATATTTATTAGATAGCCGGAGGTAATTGGGACAGAAAGTACATAATTACATTGTGTTTGAGTCATGTTTGAGGAACCGCAGACCACAATATGCTTTCTTCATCTTTGTCAGGAGAGGGCTACTACTAAAAGCTGATCAGTGACATGCGACAAAAATTACTACATAGCTATACAATATTTCAGATTAGATTTTCTATGTATCTTTGCTATCATTCTCTATCAAACAGGTCAAAAGCCTTTCTTGTTAGTCTTGCCTGGACTTTCCCTGAGGGACAAATGACTGTTTATCGTCGAAGAATGCCAGAGGTGATTGGGTCAACTGCCACCTTAGCTCTCTTATCTACTTAACTCTACGACTTCACAAAGCCAAGGGCGCCTGACGCCAACTGCCCAACGATACAGCTTTTTAAATGCCTTTCACTCAGAGTACTTTGGTCACGGCCGTGTCCACAGCTCTTTCACACCCCGTTCTCAACAGTCTGCCTCTCCAAGTCATCATTTATGTGCATGCTCCTGGCCTCATCTGTATGCTGAGCACCCACCCAGGGGCCTTCCAGCGCGATGGACACGCTCAAGGCCAAACAAGTGTGTGGATTAAAGGACGAGTACGAGCTGCTGCTGTGTCGTCTATGGACCAAGTCTCCAAGACCTCACCCTTGGCCTACTGTTGGGGTTCCCCTGAGCAAGGCCCTCGAGCTTGAGGAATGTTTCTATACCAACATAGCCATTGAATTAAAAAGGAGCAATGATTTAGGAAAACAAATATAATAATTTGAAAAATAAAATTAAACATTTAGGAACTGCTCAAAGCCAATAGAGAATAGAAGGAGATGGTACAAAAGGTAAATCAAAGAAGGACAGTTAAAATTATAGTTTAATTTGCAATAATAATAGAGATGGTCACCATGGTTATAGTCTTAGAGGAAGTAAAATATATATATATATATGTATATATGTGCTCAAATTAAATGTGTATCTCATTGTGCGGAATCACTCAATTAAAACGTGTTCAAGCGTTTAGGAAGTACATGGAGGAAAGAGAGTGATGCCTTCAGCACAGAGCGAGTAGTGGAAGAGGAGTGTAGGGTCAGAGAGGGTTTGGGCCAGTGTCTTCTCTGTGTGTATGTTGTGCGTAGCTTTGAATGAGTGAGTGGGGTTGCCAACCCCTTTTT
Organism: Knipowitschia caucasica; assembly: GCA_964034765.1. Taxonomy (NCBI): domain Eukaryota; kingdom Metazoa; phylum Chordata; class Actinopteri; order Gobiiformes; family Gobiidae; genus Knipowitschia; species Knipowitschia caucasica. The sequence goes on along the minus strand of OZ035824.1, from coordinate 47,422,218 downwards.
AAACTATATGTTACTTTATTAATACAAAAATTATTTTGATTCATGTTCATATTTGTGTTGTTGTTGTTGAATGTATGTTCACGATGTACAACAATGTTTTAAATGAAACAATAAATCCAAATCTGAGTCTAGAGTATGAGTTGGACTTGAAACAGAGAAAAAAATATATATATATATTATATATAGGTTTACATAATATTATTTGACTTATACATTTGAGAGGAATTACGCTGGCCTGTGAGAGATGGTCAAGGTGTTTTTTAAAATCAAAATTCAGAAAGTGCATGCATCATGAGACATGCCAGCAGGAAGAGTAAAAGAGTTGGAGAGAGGCCTGGCATGTACAAAAAATTGGAATAACAATAAGGAGTGCTTTTTATGTGTGAGAGACTCCACAGAATGATGCTCTCACAAAATTCCACTTTTTTCTCAGTGGCTTCTTCTCTCCAGTCTGCGCCGCACAGAGATGCCTGTGTGCACAGTATTATGTAAATAGTCTCCTCACCAGAGTGCCGCTGTCACCAAGCGAGCATCCTCTGGGCTATTGAGGCAGCCTCATTAAAACAAGGCACCACATCCATTAATAGATACCACACGCACACACACACACACACACACACATATATATATATATATATATATATTTATACATATATATATTTATACATACAGTCATCTACATGCAGAGCACTCACTCCAACTTCATCAATAAAACCACTCGATTGTCACTGTGTGTGTGTGTGTGTGTGTGTGTGCTTGCGTGTGTGCGTACGTTTTTAATCCCGAGATTTTAATATACTTTTAATTGCATGGTTTGTGTTTTCATATTTGTGTGCTTTTAACCACATTTGGGTTAGGGTTAGGGTTATGGTTTTAAACTACTTGTGACATGGCCCCTCCTACCCTCACGCACAGGACTCATGGCAATCTGCGCATCTGTGGGGAACAGGGGTATTTAAGAGCTGAGGACGGACTCAGAGCAAGAAGAAAGAGAAAAGACATGTTCTTGTGGCGGGCTGGAGGGACCTGAGCCGCTTGGGTGGCACTGCGCGGGAGCGGCTGGCCAAGGGGAGACTGAGCGGTTGTACTGGATCAGGACCGGGCCAGCTGAGCAAAGCGTGGGATGGAGACAACGGGGGCCCAAGACAGCAGGAAGAGGGACACCAGCAATGTGGCCGGGAGCACGCATTGACAGCATGGTGCGTGCGTGTGTGGTTTATGGCCCAAAGGAGCATGGAGCAAGGGCTGGTATGTGCTGGCCTTTCTCTGCGGGTGTCCGGTGGCAACCTGGGGTTGGCAAGCTACGGGAGAGCGACTGTGGCCTGGGTCCTGGGACAGAGGAATGAGGAAGGACCAGTCTCTGTGAGCAACGCAAGGACCATCTTATTCGGAACCGTAGCGCCTGGGACACAGGGAGAAAAAAGCAACCGCCACATAGAAAGGCGTGGGTCGGTATGGGATTGACCCTGTGACCTTGCTGTGATGAGCATGAGCATTACCCACTCAGCCATTGGGCTGCACATCTGAATTATCATTGGAAATATTGAATTGAATCAATCATTCTGTGGCAAGCATAAAACCACATTCCTTTTCTGTTTTTATAATTCACTTGTCACTTTACTCGCTGCTGATATTATTTCTATTGTTTGTTCTGGTCATCTTCTCTGCAGCTGAAGTAAAATACAAACATCTGTAAATACCTCATAATGCTCCACAAGGGACTTATCCTTGAGCTATAATTCCACTTGGTTCAAGAGTTTTATCTTATTATTTTATTTTATCATGTATTATCTTGAATAACAGATCATGTTAGATGTGTGCAACCTGAGTGCTCCTTGTATTCTGTTGGAATGTGCGCAATGATGACAATGAAATGTGAGCACTATGGAAAAAATAGAGGTTTATCTTATCTTAAAGCAGGGGTGTCCAAACTGGTGGTCCTCAAGTGAGTTTGATAAAATGGGTGGAGTCTGCTCTGCTCCTGCTGGGTCTAATAGAAAACCTGCAGCCACAGTGGCCCTTTCTGGACCGGTTTGGACACCTCTGTCTTAAAGTGATGATTATAGATATTCCCTTGCCCAGATACAAAGTAACGGCCCCATTTGTAGAATTTGTGTTTTCCAAGCTCACAATACTCGTTAGTACTCAACAATGTGTTTAAGGTGTGATCATGTGAAGTAAAGGGAGCTTGTTTGTTTGTGATGTGCTGGCCCCTCAGGTGGTTCCCGAGGTGTGGGCTTCATCCGCTTTGACAAGAGGATAGAAGCGGAGGAGGCTATCAAGGGTTTGAACGGACAGAAGCCGTCCGGAGCTGCTGAGCCAATCACCGTTAAGTTTGCGAACAACCCGAGCCAGAAGACCAGCCAGGCCCTTCTGTCACAGCTTTACCAGTCCCCTAACCGCCGATACCCGGGGCCCCTGCATCACCAGGCCCAGCGCTTCAGGTCAGTGTCCTGCTCAGAGCACTACAAATAAAAGCAAAATAAGCTACTTTTTATATTGTGTGTGTGCATTTTAAGGACTGTCAAGATATCTTGGACACATGTTTATGAAATGAACTGCAAGGTTAGGAATTAGCTTATTAGCTCTCCCTTATTCAATGCATTCAGTGAGAGGTGGGAGAATGTTTACAGAAAAACAGGTGTTGGGCTGCACCTGACCGAGGTGTGTCAGACTCAAGCCTAGCTCACATCAAACAGGAAGTGTTCAGAAGAGACTGTGGGGTTCTGTTCTTCATTATGCTACATCGTTACATTTCACTTCACTTCATCATGTTCATTCCCTGACTTAAGCAGTGATTTGTTTTGTAGGTTTTCCATCATATGAAATTTGACAGTGAATGTTACCAATTTATTAGAAGGTTAGGGATTTACTGTGAATAGAGGATTTGTTCTAGAAGTAAATACATGGTGTACACGTTTATAAAACTACACAAACCTTTGATTTAGTAAGTAAGCAAATGTATAGTCAGTAAAATGTAATTTTATATATATCATGTATATTGTATATTTATATATATCATCTCTCTCCTTCATGAATAATAAGCTAATCATGCACTTTACTCTCAATCAAAGTCTAAGCTTAGAAATGTGTTTCCTTGTGGAGCAGCTTCCCTGGTGTGACACCAATGTAGCATGGCTGTGTGTCTGTGATACGCCAGGCCAATTTACCGGCTCTGCAGGAGCGCTGTCGCTTCCCATCACAGCTCACATCCATAGAACACTTCCTCAGTGTATCCCTGCTCCCAGAATGCCCTGCTTAAACCAGGGCCCACTTTTAAAAGTCACATATGTGTGTAATGCACACTTTTCATTACAACAGATGTCATGGAGCATGTCTACAACAGTGTTCAGATCCTTCAAAGTTAAATATAGGGCTGTGGTTTTACAGTGAATATAAGTCCTCCTACAGTTATAATTGCACCCGTCCGGTGTGACTTTCTCACGTGGGTCTTCTGTAACAGTAATTATTGTATTATGTGTTTGTACAGTCTCTCTCAAAGAAGCAAACATAATCAACACCAATAACCGTGCCCTAGATACCCAGTCGTTTCAGATCCTCTGTCGTTTACTAATGATGCTAATTAACAAATTAGTCTTATTATATTTAGGGATGTTGCCAGTTTTAATTGAAGTATAAGACAAAAGCTTCCATTCCTTGTGTGTTATGAGGATACAATAGGCCTATTGTGTGTGTGGAGCTTGGAAAGGCAGTGTGAAGAGCTGGCAGGTGAGCGTGTATCAGGGCGCATGCTCTGTGAATGCAGCTCTGCAGCAGGTTGTTTTGTGTTTGCCCCAGGGCCAGACGGCCAGCAGATGTCTCTTGAGTCTTTCCAATTGACTAATTTGCCTACAAAGCTGCTGGTTTCTCTGCTTCTTCCGCAGTTATTGACTAATTGAAACACCAGTCACCCTTTAATCATAATGTTGAGATCTTTGTGTTTGTGGAACCAGACGCCCTTCACAAACAGCACACATGGAAATCTCTGGGTGCTGTCTCTGGATCTCTTCTGGCTCTGCTATACCTGTTACGGCCGCGTAACTTCTGTGTTTTGTGTTTGAATGCAGAAATGTCATCTCTGGAGCAGAGGGGGGTGAGGACGTGTCAGCGTAGCCACAAAGCGAACAGATGAATAAGTCCATTTCTTCACACATGCAGCAGTTTAAACAGTGATATTTTTACTGTGTGTTTAATGCACACCTTACGTAAATAAGGAAAAGTTAAACAAAAGGATGTGGTGAAGCCCTATTGGCGCAAAAGGCACCTGTACCCGCAAAATATCCTGCTCTGCACAAACAGGCCACATTTAACACTCAGGCCCTGAAAGATCATCTCTGTGTGAGGTGCACTGTGCACAAATGGACAGGACTGACCATGAACAGTGAATTATTAGAAACATGCTTAATGAACTTGTATGTTGCTTCTTTGCATTATAACATATAGTTAGCTTATAGTGACAACTCAAATAACTCAACCAATAACGTCAACCTCTATATAACCTCCAAATATGTGAGATTCTCAGAATGAATTGAGAGTCAGTCGCCAGCTGTTGGCTCAGTAAGCTGTGGCCCTGGTCCATTAGGCCAGAGAAGTTAATAAGACATAAGACAGGCCAGACCGTGTGAGTAATGGAGGTCGTTGAGTCACTAAGCTGACTGCGTCCACACAAGAAGATCCGTCTTTCAAATGCTCCTGTAACCTCTTAAAAAAAGTAATATCAGTATTCAGTGAATGTATTCAGTCCAGTTCGTTTTCTGGTTGTGGAGTGTCAAAACATTTCACTGATTTCATGATGGCTATGTTAAAGGTTTGACTCTTCAGTTGGATTGCCTCATCAACATGCCAGCCCTCATGTTTAACTCACTCATCACGCTTTACTCTGATAGAATTCTCACAAAGGGCATTTCCCTCATCTCTGTCATCTCAAATGTTCTCAATTTGTTAATCACTTAATTAGGTTAACAAATTACTAAGCACGTATGTCTGCCATTGCTCTTTATTTTATCACGCTATCAATATGACCGTACGATACGTTCATGTAGTATATGTTATGCTTGTAGATAAGCAGATGTGTATGTATTTCTATTAATTCTACCGTTTAAAGGTCTACGAAGTATCGAGTATACTTTGAGAAGCACCAGAACTAGTGATGTGGTGCTGCAATTCAAACATTCTTCTGCCCTTCGGATTTCACTCTGCAATTCAGTCCCAACAATTTGGACGGTTTGGTCCTTTTGACTATAGTGACATATGGCCACATAGTACCAACTCCTGTAAGTTTCTGGTGGGCTCTTCAGTCATGGGCCAGCCATGTTTGTTTGCTGTGAGCGAGGAGGACCATGTAGTACCTAAACATTATTTCCATTGAGTGACTCGAACCATCTGCCCACCATTAACCCCAGAACCCTCCTTCTCTTTACAGGCTGGACAATTTGCTTAATATGGCCTATGGCGTAAAGAGGTAATTAAAAACTTCACCCAATGCCAGATGTCCATGTTGACTCAATGGTTTTTCAATATTGTTTTCTTTGGCTGTGGTTATTATTCAGTTTGTGTTGCCTTGTATTTTTGCAGTCTCTTTGTGTTTGACAGTTTGTTCAAGGTCAACTGTATTTATGTTTGTTTGATTTGTTTGGTTTTGCTTCGTCAGCACGAGTTGGTTTCTGACTCATTTTAGGACTATTTTCCGTGGTAATGAATTTTTTTTTTTTTGATTATAGTGATGGTGGTGTTTGTATGGAACAACTTCAGTTCTTGGTTGTAGTTATTTTTAGGTGTATTTATGGATTCAAGGTCACCTGCCTTGTCACATTAACCAATCACAGTATGCAAAACGCGACTTCAATCTAGGTTTAGGTCATTTTTTCTTCTAAATATTTGAGTCGAAGATAATTGACAATGTGTTATTAAAATGGAAAATGTGTTGGCAGTAAGCATTTGGCTGGAAAGTTGACAAGGCTGGATGAACTTGAATCGTACTGGAAACAGGAAACGGTTTCACTGCAGACAGCTCCAGCTTTGCTCGGCACTGCTCTGTTCCAGCTCCTTCCGCTCACCTCCATGTTTCATTTTGCTTTTGAGCTGCCTGAGTTGTTACATAAGCCTGAGCAGCCATTCAGTAGACAGAGGCTTCATCTACTGACCGTGTCAAAGAGCATGTTACAAGCACTGGGCCACTTAGTTGGCTTTTTATGCCATAAGCCCAGCATTGGTCAGCATTGTGTGATTTTCAATTATGTCATAATTTCTAGCACTTTTAATAGTCAATATCCTTTTTCCCTCTCAGTTTCCTGGGCTGAAACAAAAGGTGTAAATATATTGAAATGGTTGGGTTTTCAAAGGAATAATAACTATCTGGTCATCCACACTGTTGCTATGCAACCTCTGGTCCTGTATGTAACATTGGTTAGTGTCCGGTGCCGCTCTGATGGGTACAGCCGCATGCATTTCCCCAGTACTCACATAGAGACAATCATCCTCACATTCCTGCTAACCTCCAAACCGCCCCCTGCGTACTCGCATGCCCCCACTCTCTGCTCTTGCATACCAATTGTGTAACGCAGCAGGGTCCGCCATACGCAGCTGAGCATGTCAGAGGAGAGCTTGATGTGATGAGGCCATAAACACTAAAGAATATAAGAACAAAAGCAGGCACCCATAGACTGATGAACTTAACCAACATCATTTTTTATGTTGTCCAATAGACCTGGAAACTGTAGTCACACATATAGTTTATACAATCATTTCTTGTTACTTACTTTTGATAAATGATTAAAAGTGCCCCACACGTGTTAAAATGAAAATGGAAAGCCCTTGAAGACAATGTCAAGCGGCTTGTTCTCATCTAATAGTCCTCGCACCACACAAAGGCCGGCAGCAGCCTGTGCATGACCAAAGTCACACAGGAAGGTCATAGTGACTGCTGGCCATATATAGTCGCCAGAGGAAGAGGAGGGTGGGGGTCTGAGTGAGCAGGGTTATTGATCGATGCCACAAGGAGAAAACAGAGCAGGCTGCAGACTGGACAAGGAGTGGGAGGAATACACTTTGTACCCTAATGCCACTGGGCTGTAAAGTGCTTCCATTTTCCATTTAGCTCGTTCCCTGTGCCCTTCTCTTCTTTGCTTAAGAAAGCTACTCTCTTTCTGCTGCGGCATAAAAGAAATCATAATTAAACTCAGACAGTTATGTCCATAGTATTTTTTCCAGGAGAGACGTGGCAAAATGAATGGATATTATTTTCTCATTTACCTTTATATGTTTTATTACTCTCAGTTTGAGCAGGAAAGTATTTAAAGGAAGTCAACTGAGGACCAAAACCACATCTGAAGGAAAGCAGCAGATTATAAAATGAATTAGAGCAGTTTTAACAGGATGGTACGTGATCTTGGATGATTTCTTCTACCAAATGCTATAAGAGTCATTCAAGGACACACCAAAAACCCCCAACAAAAAGTCCTTTCTCCATCTCCTCCAGCAGAAACACAGCTCAGCACATAGTCGTCAGTCGCGACAGGAGGCCTTTGAGGAGTGAGAGGATCAGGGAGGATTTGAGAGCTCACATAGACCCATACACACTGAGCTATATCTCCTGCATACATGCACAGAGCAAACAGCTGTGTATGCCTTCTAACTCATTTATTATTTGCTTTAGAGATCAGCGTCTGTGCTTGGACTGCTAAATGCAAGTAGTTTAAATCGAACTTGAGGAAAGGCATTAGAGGTGCAGACAACTAAACGCACAGTCCTCCTACATCAACAACACAGAATATGGTTGACAGTGTCACTCTGTCGTGGTTAAAGCTGGGATACCTCACTTTGAAACCAGAAACATACTATGTAATAGATTCCATGTATTTCATTCCTATGGTTTTTGTCTCTGGCACATTTTTGGATCAGCAGAAAAAACTGAATGTAAAATATCAAATGTATTATTATTATTATTGGTCTTTATTTAGCCAGGAAAGTCCCACTAAGATTTCAGAATCTCTTTTTCAATGGAGTCCCAGACAGCTGTCTATACCTAAAAAATAAAAACAAAGAGAGATTCTTTAAAAATGTATAGACTCTGTGTATTTCATATGACCAGTTACTTTTGTATCTGCTTTCTTTTAAACAGACGTCTATCGTGTGTGAATTTGATTATAAAAAAGAGACCAGCTGAACAAACTGTCAACCCAAATGAGAGCTTGGATTGGATAATCTGTGTCAAAATGATAAACATAAATATATATTTTTTTTAAAGGATAATCACTTTTGTTCAAAAAAGGTGAATTTTTATCTGTAGTGTTAACCTATTACCTGGAGACACATATAACATCTATGAATTCAAATAAAAAACGTTTTCTGTTGGGTCAAAGTTAGCTACCCCAGCTTTAATGCACAAATAAACACAAACTCTACCATAAAGTAATAGTTCCATTTATAACTGAATTTCTGCATTTTTTTTTACGTAACATTTATACATACCTAATATTTATACTTTCACAGCCGCGGTCACACAACGCACTTTAACATATTCTGCTCAACCAATTGCGCCTTCTTTAAACAATACATAGAGTTGCTTCACACTAGCGTTCATCACATACACTGACACTAAGAACTGGACCAAAGCTGATCCAGCCCAAGGTGAACCGGGACAGGAACAGGACTAACTCATTGCAAATTGATACAAAATGGGCCAAAACTAGAATCAATAAAGGAAAGTGTGAACACAACCTCAGATGATCTTTCTAATAGATCTGAATGATGCCTTTATGAGTCCCACAGTGCGGAAATCACAAATGGGAGGATTAAAAAAGGCTCTATTTATCTGGGCTTGGGCCTGACACCAAAAATACAACTGAAGAACAGCCCGGTGAATATTCTTATAATATTGTTTGATGGAGGACTCGGGTCGGATCGGGTTGCATCGTGTGATTCTGTAACCACTGTTTTACACATTGTGTCCTGTCTCCCGTAGGTTCTCTCCCATCACTATCGACAGCATGACCAGCCTGGTGGGCATGAACATCCCGGGCCACACAGGGACCGGCTGGTGCATCTTTGTCTATAACCTGTCTCCAGACTCAGATGAGAGCGTCCTGTGGCAGCTCTTTGGGCCGTTTGGAGCCGTCAACAATGTCAAAGTGATCCGTGACTTCAACACCAACAAGTGCAAAGGCTTTGGCTTTGTCACCATGACGAATTACGACGAGGCGGCCATGGCCATCGCCAGTCTCAACGGCTACAGGTTGGGTGACCGTGTCTTGCAAGTCTCCTTCAAGACTAACAAGACACACAAGTCCTGAACTATGAGCGGAGTGAGCAGTGACCCCACAACCCGGGGTCCAAACAGCCCCTCGACCTCCACCCTTTCCTTAGGCCCCTCCACGACCACAGTGTAACAGCCATCCAACAGCAAACTCCAACGGGAACAACACGACCAACAACCCAACCAATTGAACTCTTCTATGGCTTATACTATAACTTTGGACCTATAAGCCAATGTTGCCTAAGTATTACAAAAATTATAAAAATGTTCATACGTTTTTTGAAGCTCCTGTTATAACGCAGGCTTCTCTTTGTTGTATATTCTGTTCGTTGTGGTTGTTCTTGATTATTTCTCTTCAGTGTAAACAGTAGCAAACCCCCATCCCCTAATTTCAGAGAAGAGAATGTCCTTTTTAGATTGAAACCTTTTCTCTGTCCTTATTCAGGATGTCCTTTTCTTTTGTAACTCCGGATCCACTGTCGTTAGTACTCTAACCTTCCTGTCGGTGAGCGGGAGGGGGCTCTTTTATAAATTAGTGAACCATCTCACATTTTTATTGTGTATTGAAACTTCCCCTTACGAGGACGGGACAGTGCCACCCCGCTTTCTCTGATGTAGAAAAAGAAATTTATAACATGTCTTTGTTTTGTATCTCAAACAAAACATAGTCTTTCCTCACGGGTTCAGGGAGATGGGGCGCGGGGGGATGGGTTAGCTTTCCTGATGACACGTTCAGTAATTTAAGAAGAATATCACACTGTTGCCAAAGAGAAGATCTCTTTGCTTGGAAAAAAAACGTGTTTAGAAAAAAAGAGAAAAAATAAAGAGAAATAAGATCTATTTTTATAAATGATAATTAAAATAATAATATTGAAGAATTTTTACAAGAATCTGGATTTGAAAAAAGAGAAAAATATTTTGACTGGCTAACTATGGGGGATGGGCGGGAGGGGGCGGGTGGGGGACACCACCTTGTCTTGTCGTTCTGCTGTGATTCTTTATAGAATAAACGCTCCGTTAGTTTTTTGGGGAATCAAGGATGGCAGTGGTTTTTTAGAAGGAAGGTTTTGTGAAATGGGAGGTGAACCAGAGGCAGGTGATTTTGGTATTTTTCATGTACAATTGCGTAATTATTCAACACCCGAAACCCAAAAGGGAAGGGAGAGAAGCCTAACCATCCTATAATCCAGAGCCCAAAGCAAGACTTTGTTCACTTGTATTCTGTTGTCATCAGTCGATAGGAATTCTCAGCAAATGCATCAGATGTTCTCATCGGTAAGGCATATTATCCACACGTTTGTTCTGTTTTTGTGTTTGACACATTTGAGAAGAAACTTCCTTTTAGCGATCAATGGTAGGTGCTATACTACATTATTCACATATCTTAAATATCCAACTTTGTTGTTGTATGTGTTGTTTAAAGAAAAAAATACTTCAATGTTGGCATTGAATTGAGCTGCTGTTATTTGTTGAGTATTCATTTTATTGTGGGCCCAAATCTGGTGAGACCATATCTTTGCTAAGAACCAGATGACTGCGCTGGGCCGTGTAGAACCACTGAACTATATTTGAGTTTTTCTGTTTGGCTTGCTGACTTTTTGGTTTGTTGCAAAGCGTGAAACGTTTGTCTAAACCTCTTGATGATTAGCTAGTTCTGTTAGTCTAGATATTTGTTTCCTTAAAGGATCTATGACAACTGTGTCTTTCTTTGCTGTGTACAATTAGAAGATATATATAAATATATATAGTCTACATTTGTTTTATAATATCTACTATCTAAGTTGTCACTGTTCTTTTCTTTGAGCTTGTCTTTTTCATATGACAACTTATTATGAAGTGGTGGTTCAGTTACTTAGAAAAACTTGTGAGGAACTGTTCAATTGTTGTCATGTTGCTTGTGGAGAAAAAAGTTTTGGATCGACTTAATTTAATTAAGAAACAAAAGCTTCAACTATAACGTACCTGTTGGTTTCGGATTTAAAAATATTTATTTTTCTATTTATTTGTATTTATTCTCTATTTATGACTTGATTAATTTATGTGTGTATATTTATGTATGTATTTATTTGGTTCATTGTCTGTGTGTATTATTCTGGTACAGGGAGGGGGGGCGTTTCTGAGCAAAGGGAACAAAGCGACTAGTGGAGAGTCCAGTAGTCCACTGCACTGAGAGAACTTTTAGTACGTTTGTGCTTTGTACCAATATAGCAAAATGACCATATAAAAAAACCTAAAAGTCAAGAAAACTGAAAAAAATGTCTGGAGGGTTGGGGGACGCTCTTCCCTTATTATTAGAAACAGTTACTCGCTATGCATAACCTAGTTACTAGTTCAATTTGCTCTTGCTTTTTTCTTGTCTTGTTAAAATATCTTAAGATCTTTTTTCAATAAAGTTTAGTCATAATAGAATGTTATACAGTTGTTCTGGTTCAATATAACCTGTGATAAGTTTGTGTAATTCAAAAGCCACTTCGTCCACACCCTCCCTCCACTTACTACCGCTTTGTGATTAAACTTTATGCAAAAATGTGGGTCTGAAAACATTCTTTTTCAGTTTTCTATCTTTTTCATTGAGCTCTATAGAACACTTTATAGGAGTAAAAGCCCATTGTGATATGAGGGTCATTCATTGCACTGGACTAAGGGTGATCAAAGCATATTTTTGAAAAATGTCATCATGTTTTCAAATGACCTACCAACAAATATTTAAATTGTACCATTGCACACCAACTGTTCTTTACAGCAGTTGCTGCTCAAATATAGAAGGTATGAAAAGAATTGTACCAATTCTATATTTTATATACTCTAATATGATATATATTATATATTTTGAATGGTATAGTTAATGGAAGTTAATATACAGAATTGGAGTTTTTGTTTGTTGTTATGACTTGAAAACATGAGGAGGTGCGCAGAGCATCTCCAACACTTCACCTGCCACACCTCAGTCCATAAGCACCAGACCAGACCCCTTCATGCCCCTGCTGTCGCCAGGAGCTAAATTATGCAACGACCCCAGTAGAATGTTGTGTGTTGTGGGTGTTTCCTCCACTGTATGACCTCGTACCTCTGTGGTGCCTGTTTGTGTGCTCCATACAATCACATATGTGTACACAGGAAGTACATATATGTGTACACAGGATCTACATATAGTGTGCGCACAGTACATATATGTGTCTCCTCTGCATGTGTGCGTGTTCTGGGCGTCTGAACTCGGGGTGTGTCTCCTGACTCTAGACCGCCCCCTATGGCTCACATCTCCCTGTAGCGCCTTATAGTGGCAGTGTGCCAGTAAGAACAAGCAGCCTGTAGTGGAGGAGGGAAGGTGACCAGAGGAACTCGGCTCCTTTATCCTTATTGTCACTTTTAAGTTTATCCTCCAGAGATGTGTTTGTTTACTATTTGAAAAGTCTATAAACAAAGCGTTAAAAACAAAAAAGAGATTTTAAAAAAAGTTGTCGGGCTTCTTGACCTCAGCTCGCTCTATCTCTCCTGCTTATGTTATTACTTAACAATTATCAATGATGATTATTATTATTGCTATTAATCTTAGTATTCTTATTCTTATTATTATATCCAATTACTGCGATGAATGACTTCATGTTATCCTTGCTAGTTTAGGTCATTTCTGAAACTGGAAACAAAAATAAATATCTTGCTGTAAATGTTTGTTTTTTTCTTTTTCATAAAACTGTTGTGTTTGAATTATTTGTACTTTTGAATGTTGGGACAATAAAATGAGGTGTTAAGAGCTTGGACGTTTCTTGTATTCAATTAAATAATTTGCATTGCTTTTTGTTTTTCGGTATATTTATATTGTTTAGTACTCGGTGTGTAAGAATGCCCATGTTGTTTGTAGGATTAGGTGCTACCAATTTTGAATTTATTGTTGAAAAATAATAAAATACAGGTGCTTCTTATACACATTATTATAAAATGCACTCATGACTTACAAAATGCCCCATTACTTGCAGCAGTAGGTCAATGATGGCTGGATTTCAGGTTATATACAACCTACATCAGAGAGTAAACCGTATATTTGATTGAGCTTAGTTAACTCTGGACCTTTTACTAGTCACTTAAAGGGACAGTATCTCTATTTTCCCAGATGATGGTCCCCAGATATTAGGCCCATATTTAACTCATATCTTCTGTTTAACAGTTTAAAGTGGAGTTATTCCTATTCTCTTATGTCTCTTACTTCTTAAAATTACAACGTCCACATATCTATGTCTACGATTTACATAGATTATCCAATCAGAGAGCAGAATGAGTATTTTGAGTTGCCAGTTTATAATATAAAATGTAGCTCGTAATGGCTTTTTCTTTTACAAAATTCACCAAAAAGAGCAGCACATATTTTAATGAAAGGAGGCACACACAATAACGTAATACACGTTTGTAGAGTTTCTAAGTAAACCCCAGTAGCTGGTTTGCATCTGTGAATAGGACATACATTTGTCACAGCAGGAAGAATACGGCAACAAAAGTTAGATAGTAATTGTAACTTATTGGACCACAAAGAGCGGATATTACATACAGTCCCTTTACGACAGTTTATATCTTTTGAAACAGATCATGCAAAGAATTTTTCCCCAAATGAACCAGACCTGGTCCAGTTAAAGAACCAAACCAACAAGTGTGAACACGCCCTAAGTTTGAAGTCTAAATGTTGAGACATTGGTGTAAACAGAACGATCAGATCCATGGAAGAAGTCTGTGAAAGGAGTTGTTGGCTGAATGTTCTCACACCTAATGTGTCACCAGGTGCAAGCATATGATTGTGCCTCTCACTTTCTATACAAGCGCCTTTCCACAGTCTGGTGAGAGAGGATCACACCCGCGCGCAGTGTGAATGTGGGCTTCCTGCTGCGGCGCCACGTAGACTGAAGCTGTGCCAAACACAAGCACCAGGCGCACACAGGGAACAGACACTGGCCTTTTGACAAGGTCTCCCCTATTCTCTCTGCTCTGTTGTATTAAGTCATTTATAAGCAAAAATAAAGTGCAGTTTTAAACTTTAATTTAGTCCATTTAGTCCAAGTCATTGCAAAAGGTTTTTGTTAGTTAAAATGAAGCAAATCGTTAAACCATTGTATAAAACCCTGTATACATCCAAGGTTTTAGAAATACCCCAAAAACGTTCATATCTATTCAATCAAAAATGTCTGTTTATATTGAATAATGATGGCTTTCTCATTGTTGTATTTATTTGAATGGGACAGTGTGAATGAAGAAACAGATACTGGAGGACACCTAAGCAGACACGAGAAGAGCTTTAACCACTCTGCCACTGTGTCCCTCCATACAGCATAACTTTAGCCATCTTAAAAGGTGTTTGTGCAGCCGAAAGTTACAAGCCATCTTGAGGCCGATGGGGGTGAGAGGAGGCTGAGGCTGAGGCTGACCGCACCTACTCAGGAAGTATCATCAGCTGATCATGGATCTAATATTGCAGCTTTTAAATGACAGCTCTGCAGACCAAACATGTTAACAAGCTAATACATTTAACGTGTCTTTCAATAGAACCACTAACACATTTTAACTCAACCAGACAATATGAACCTTTTGAATCCAATCGTCATGTTTTTTCTGTGGACAATGACATCTGAGCTCCATATGTGACCAGCCACCTGGCTGTGTCCAATGTGTCACATTCCAGATTAGTAATAGTGATTGCAGTGGCAGATGCAGAGGAATTGTTTGTATGTGTTTGTTGGCTGTCAGGCTGTTGTTTTTGTAACACTGATGGTTGGGATAATAATGGCACATCTCTGTGGATTAGATAACATATGGCCACTTTTCTCAGGAAAAGGGAGCCATTTTCTCAAGTGCAAGTGAGTTATTAAAGGACAAAAAGGTCTACATTTAAACAAAAAATCCACTGCCAAAAATAAAAGGGTAAAGTGTGTAAATACTGGAGGATAGATGCTTAAACATTGTGATAGAGTACAAAATAAATAAATAATTAGCCTATTTGTTGTGTGTTAGTTTGTTCAGGAATTCAGAGCCTGTGTGTGTGTACGTACGTGTGTACAGATTTTTAAAGGATTTCCACATTCCACTGGAAACAGGTGTCAATAATAATGCAGCTAAACACTGGCTCTCAATACTCACTATCTCACCTGCCACATTGAGTGCTCCAACACACACCTGTGCCTGAGCTTATCAAGCCTCAGCTGCACAATCTTACACCTGTGCTCATCAGCGTCACTCCACAGGTGCATTCAAACAGAGCCTCTCAGTGCTTAAATCAAGCTTATGCTCATGCAGCAACCCCCCTCACCACCTCTTTGTCATGTCATTGGCTCAGCTTCCATCACCACAGGGTTTCGGCCCCGGGGGATTTGCGCGCTCATAATATCGTTAAATTCCCTCATGTATACGTAAAGGAAAATTTCTGCTGGGGGGGGGGGTCTCATCACCAAAACTTAATGAACATTTCATGTACAAATGCAAAACATCTATTAGTGCCTCATCATGACCTGCCAGGGTCACTTGTCTAATCATGCAGCTATAAGATAAGATAAGATAAGATAGACTATTGATCTCATACTATAATATATTCTTGCAAATACACCAATAAATATAATAATAATAATACAATCTTGAAAAAGCCAGGCCTGTTCAAAGAACAATATCCGTTGATTGGAGATTTACTGATACCGTCTGACTCAAATTCTTGTGTCACTCTAAATCATTTATGTAAAGACGTCTGCATTGTGAGTTTTTCTCGGCTGCTGCATGTTGCGTTCTTCCATTCAGCCTCATGTTCCACACGCCGCTGCTGTTGTTCCCTTGTTTTTCCTGATGCTTGTTTTGGCGGGGCGCCTTGCTCTTGCTCACAGTGCATCTCCTGCCGCTCTGGGCTGTTCTGTTATGTTGCTGTGATGCTGTGATGATGGTGGCACTGGCGGTGAGAGCAGTATTGGCCACCACTAACAGCAGGCACCAGATCCCCTCCTGTTTGTTCACACACAATCGCCCCAAAGCTTTTTCTGTGTTCCACAAATGCACCAAACACTGCCATAGCCATCACAACACTGGCACTGCTGATGGCCTGATTGGATTTTCTGTCATTTTGCAAAATTCACAATGTTTGTACGTGCAGCTGTGCTTGGCACGCTATTTGACACCGCTTGGTTCCTGATTCAGTTTGTGAGAATAAGAGATTGCTGGATATGGCAGTCACCAGAATGAGCTTGAAGGGTGAATTTTGGATTTCCATTTAGAGGGGGGTGGTGTGTACACAATATATCAACAAAGATACTGAAACTTGATTTTATATTTTTATATATATACAAAAACACACACACCTTTCGCCCTCTCTAAGCTCGGAGCCTCTACCAGAGGCCTGGGAGCTTGAGGGTTCTGTGCAGCATCTTTGCTGTTCCTGGCACTGCACATTTCTGAGATTTCCGAGGTTGTTCCAGGAATCCACTGTACCCACTCCTCCAGCTTCGGGGTCACTGCCCCGAGTGCATACTGTATATATATATATATATATATATATATATATATATATATATATATATATATATATATATATATAATTTGCCATATTGAAAAATATATTATTGATGAATAATCCATCCACATACTGATATGCCCTTTTTTGGGGGTGTGTGGCTGTATGTGCTATCGACCATTCACTCATACAAGGCAAGACAATGACTGTGGCCACCCCACTTTTGCACCTGATGTTCCAAGAGGTCTCCCATCCCATCAAACCATGTCCTGCCCTGCTTGGCTTCGGAGGTCTCTTTTTAATTGAAATTGACAAATTACATGACAGTGCATACAAGTCAACAATCAACAATCACATAAAGAACTGTTGATACACATTGTGTGTGTGTTTTGTGTGAATGTGCGTGTGCGTGTGTGTGCGCGTGTGCGTGTGTGTGTGTGCGCGTGCGTGTTTTGTCTGTGTATCTTGACATTGGTGGGGGGAATATCTTACTGTTGTAAATATGTGTTTTAGGGCTAGGTCTATTTCATTCATTCTGTATAATTTCCACTTTAGGGAAAAGCTCAAGCTTGAAAACCAGCATTAGCTATACTCTCTGCATGTACCACATCAGTTGCATCTTTCCTAGTGTATCTATGTATGACTACATTTTCCCTATTCAATAAAAAAAAAACAACAACAGATCTACGCACATTCATGCAAACATACATACATATACACATATAATACACACAATACATGTTCAAAACCACTTATAAGTGTTGTCTAGACCTCATGAGAGGCAATAGTTTATAATTATAACATGCCCTTAATCAGGCAATACCCTGTTTTGCCTTTTTGTATAAACAGACTGTACTTTTTTGGTGTTTATTGTGTGTCGGCATGTGTGAGTCTACATATGTGTGAGTGGGAGGATTTTAGCAGAGCAAGCCCAGGACACCACCATCTGTCACAGAAGGGGCACCCGCCTTTGAGGCCAATCATCTTCTTCCAGCCGCTTCTCTGAGGATCGGCTCTGGGACGTTCCAACAGCACAGCACCAGGCCAAGCTCACATTAGCACAATGAACGCACACACGCACACACACACACACACACACACACACACACACACACACACACACACACGTTTTTGTTACCTGGTGGGTCCCTTTGACAGGGCCGTTCAGAATGGGACCCATAGACATAATCTTTTTTTACCAAGACTTTAAGTAATACAAAACAGTCAATAGAAACCAAACAACTATTTTAAAGGAATTTTATTTTAGATTTTGTTTTCGAATTGCAGTGATTCTATTTTTGACATAGAATTTAATGCCACTCCATGTCCGATGTCTAAGGTCATCTGGTGAGGCATTAATGCAGGCCAGGCAGTGAGACTTCCCAGGGACCTTTCCAGTCTGTATGAAAGGTGTCATGGTCTTCTCCACAGCCTTCACCTCAGATGCAGACCATGGCTTTCTTACACGTTCTAGGGAGAGAAATAAAAATATATTAGCAATATACACTCCCAGGGTGAGGACCAAGCAGCCTGGCTGTAATCCCCCACCTGGTACACTTACCAGAAGGGGCACTGCCACTACCATGGGGTGCATCTGGATGAATGGTTGAAGGTTCTCCGCTTGAAGTTTCTTTTAGCCCGTCCGTTTGTGAGAGGATCTCTACTGCTCTCCCTGTCGCACAGAAAATAAAAATACAAGTGGCCTTTAGGGGAAAAAAATCATACATATTTTAATAATATCAAGAATTACCTTCAGGCTCAATTTGTATCTGGTCGAGGCTCTTTCCTTCGAATTCCGTCACTCTTCCCTGCTCCATGGCCATCAACACTTTGCTGATTTTGGCCAGCTCCAGTGTCCCCTCTGGTAGTCTGTAATATTGCCTGTGGATGCGAATGTCATGGCCGAGGAAGTTGGCAAGTATGTCCATCTCATTCTCTTTCATATTGAGAACTGTAGACATAGTAGCTATGTGCTTTCTAAGTTTGGTTGAGGATAGCATCTCTGGATGCACCGCACCACATTCTTTGGCTACCTGGCGTAGGGAGTCTGATCCCCTGATGTGGGTGTCTGCGCCCGGGCGGGAAAAGAAGTATGGGTTATGGTCAGAGATGGAACAGGCCCTTCTGTTCTCCACCAGCACCTCCATCGAAGCAATCATTTCAGGAGTCAAAAGAACCGGCACTTTCCGACTTCTTTTCCCTTTAATTTCAATGCGTTGAAAATGCTGACACAGCTTTTTCTCAAGTTGGGACAGTCCCAGAGCAATGTCAGAATGGATCCCAGTCTTACTTCTTAAGGTAAAGGCTGTCAGTGGCATCTTTGAAACCTCACCTTCCCTTCTTCGATTGAAAATGATGACCTCACAAAGAGTCAAAACTGCCAGTTTAGACCAATGCTTAGACGTTGGCTCACTTATTAGGGTTTGCACATATTCAGGTCGACATACCTCAATATGTGCATGCATGGCTCTAACGTCCTCAGTCAGAGGGAGCAGGTCCGGAGTGTTTCCACTTGGCTTGCCGGAGGGTCTGTAGGGCAGCAGAAGAAACACAGACGTCCCACCTCTTCTCAAAAAGCAGCCGGCTTCGTTGGAGGTTTTTAATAAATAGTTCATCAACACAATGCTCCATTTTTGAGTCACATTCAAGAATATCTGCTAGCTTTCTGAGGCTATGGCCGAGTTTGAGGGCCAAGGATGGAGTCTTGTATTGATTTGTTTCCTCATCATATCCAGCCACAGACCTGACTGCATCAATCACATGGTTAAAGTTGGAAGGAATAAAGAAATCCTTAATTGTTTTCAGTTTCCCTGCGGTTTTTGCTTCGTTAATTAACCTACCGACTTCTCTCATTTTCTGCCTAATGTAATCATGCTTTGTCTTATCATGCCCGTGTTTTAAGTACAGGTGCTCTCCGAGTCTCAGAATCCCCTTTTCTGCTTTGACAACACCCGTGACCTCATCCTGATGCATTGCCGAAATTAAAGACCACAGCTTTTTGCTGATGCCCTCCGGTACAGGCTGGGCTAGGGAGCAGAGGGACTGGACCCTACTTCTACCTGGTTTAGCCTGGGCATCTTTCTGTGAAAGCCGGCACCTGGCCACATGCCTCCACAGCGACTTTCGCTTAAGCAATGCCCCACAGTCTATACAGTGCAAAAACTCACTGGATTTAACTGGGCAATTTGGCTGTTTAGCTGGGACTAAAGTTCCAATGCCGGCCTTTAAAACCTCAAAATTGTGCTCACGGTTTCCACTATTCCTGATCAAATCAAACTGAAGTTTACGTGCTTTAGATTTCACAGGTAGAGCCAATGCTCTGGCTACGTCACTTTCATTTCCATGTTTTCTAGTCAAATGACGGGACATTTTGTGGCAGGACATTGAACAGTAGAGGCAGAAGTGTCTCTTGCTGTATACTCGCCCCCCATTTTTCTTCTTTTGCAGCTGCATGATAACAATCTTATTTGCCTTTGGTTCGTCACTTTCCGAGTCTTGAAGAAAAGTGTTTTTGATTTTTCTTTTTCCATACTTTTTTACAGGTTTCTTCTTGACAGTTAAATCGTCAGAATCTGAGTCGACTTCATCAATTAGGGACTCTTGACTAAGCTGCACAAACAACAAATAATTTGTAATCATTCTATATAACAATTTGAAGTCATGACTTGTAGTCAGCACTTACCAGTGGTTTGTAAGCGTGCGCTTCAGTGTGCTCCTCCATGATTTCTTGCAGCCTAATGAACCACACACTTGCACCTTTTTCTAGCCTGACACCTGATTTCCTCTGTTGTGCTGCTCCATGATTGGCTCCAGCCTGCTGGACTGAAATTGCCCCAGTGTGCCCCTCCTTGATATCCCGCAACCCACCACCAGGGTTCCGACACATAACACACTTTTTTCAGGAAAGTAAACCTCCAGGGGTCCTTTCCATATTTTTACAGAGACTGCATAAGGACCGTTAGAAAAGCATTACCCATTGATTATTAAGCTTGGACCAGTGGGGTCCGGTGTTCGGGCCCCACCACGTAAAACCAGTCCCCATGACGTGAGTGGAATCTCAGGTTATGGAACCCACCAGGAGTTGAAAACAAGTGCACACACACACACACACACACACACACAAATATCAGCAAGGACAGAGACAGGACGGCACTCTTCTCTCTCGTTAGGAGATGTCTGTTCTTTATGTTTGTTTATGTTGACTTCACATTTGGAACTCAATTAAGCTGAGTCTATCAAAGTGGATTAGTGCGTGCTCTGCTGGGAAAGACCCGTTCTCTTTGCAGTCTTAGCAAAAGTTGCTCGGTCACTGTTGTCTTACTATTTAGAGCTATAGTACTTTCTCGGTCTATGTCTGATTGACATAAATTGAATTTTATTTCTTTCAAGGTGAGCGAAGAAGAAACTTACAGCTGTCAGTCGTGAGTCCTTCAACAAGAGAATACAATGATTGATTAAATGCAACTGCACTTTTGGTTTGAGAAGTTCTTTTATTGTGATCATGGATAGCACGGTGGGTCAAAGCAGTACGCTCACTGTATGTGCTTGTGTTTGTTTGCCTCTACCCAAATGTTTCTATGGTTATAATTCTCCTCGTAACAGTGGTTATGTGTGCTGCGTTTCAATATAAATGCCATGGGACAAAAAATCAAACCTAAAACCAACCAGTACAACGTTGTATTAACAATAATCCAGACGTATGTGCAATGTACTGTGCACAATACAGTAGGTGTCAATAGTGTCAATAGAGCCATGGTGTCTGTGCATAAGGTCTCATATGTGTCCAAATAGTCTGCACTGCTGCACAGACTGACGGCCACAGCGAATAACATTTTTAAGTAATCGACTCACATGTGCACACTCACCTGCGTAAGGCAATCCCCGTGACCTTGCAAGAAAAACGAAGACATTGTTTCATCTGCAAAGGTTACCACTAGGGCCCACTATAGAGATCCTTGTTAGGATAGCAACACATTAGTCAATAGTCAGCCATGTTGGGGAGTTGTGTTTGCCTGATATTGTTTCTTCATTGATCTGTTCTGCTTATTCATGTAAGAATTCCCATGTTTCATTTCTTGCTGCTTGTTCATGCCATTGTATTAGTTACATTACATCACTATTTTGTATATCACTACGTGCTTCTTCATCTTTTCTATTAAACATAATTTCACAAAGAGGAGTTTATTTCTTCAACATCCAGAAAGAGCCCAGAGCGCTGTGCATCCTTTGTCCCCAGATAGAGCGCTGTCCATACTGTCCTGAAGTTTATCTAAAAGGACAAGTAAGGTATGAGTTGAATCTGTTGAATTTGGATGCAGCCATGTCCTTTACAGAAATCATGAGTGACTCCGTGAACATCCTTTCAGATAATCCTTAATCCGTCTTTCAGTGCTCCCCAACTCTCTGTCATTCACCGGGGCCAAGGAAAGAATCTTTTAGTTTGATAAATGGCGACATGTAAACAAGACCACGTTCAGACCCGGCACCATGGATCTATTATAACATATACTTTTACAAACGCTGTGAGAAGAGAAGAGACACATGGAGGAATAACGTCTGCGGGAGCTTAAAACCACAATGATCCGAGAAGGCAGGACATACACACAACCACGGCAAAACTGCGGCTATAAACTCAGATTATTAGCTTTCACCAGGCGCTGCATCTGCATCACAGTAAGAAAACAGAACATTCAAACTCACGCTGATGATAAACGTATTCGGGAGATTCAGTTTAGTTTTGACATAGTAGCTGGACTCAGAGCGGGTGAGAACATCCTGAGACTGTTGCTGATTCTGCCTCGTTCTCATTATTGTCGGTTTGCGATGTTGACACTTTTGCTGTTATCACGCCGGTTTCTAAATTTTTGCATTTGACTGGAGCAGCAGCTGTCAGGACATACTGGAGATGGGAGTATAAATACCTTCAACCTTCTGCCAATCTAAACAGAGTCTATGCCTAAACACAGAGGCTGTCTTTATGATAAGATAAGAGTTCCTTTATTCGTCCCACAGTGGGGAAATTTCGTTGTTGCAGCGCACATACAGGAGGACAGTAGTAAGAGCACACAGGGGGCACACAATATATACAGAATACGTAGTAGCTTTGTTTCTTAACTAGCATAACTGGCTGTAGATGCTGAAAATGCTTCAATACCAGTCAAAAAATATACACATGTAGTAGTGCAGTTATATACTGTACAGTTAAATAGTGCAGGATAATAAGTAGGTAAAGTAAAGTGACATTGTTCAGTGGATATTCTGAAGTTGCACATTGCGCATGATTTAAGAATTTACTTATTTACAGATGAATGAAATTTACAGGCTCAGCTGTTCTTATTGTCTGACAGCAGCAGGAAGGAAAGACCTACGGAACCTCTCCTTCA
Source organism: Knipowitschia caucasica (assembly GCA_964034765.1). Classification (NCBI taxonomy): domain Eukaryota; kingdom Metazoa; phylum Chordata; class Actinopteri; order Gobiiformes; family Gobiidae; genus Knipowitschia; species Knipowitschia caucasica. The sequence continues at coordinate 47,399,114 of OZ035824.1, read as the reverse complement.
CACAGCGAGGGTGAATTAGTCTGTCACTGAAACTGCTCTCCAGAGCAGAGAGAGTGTCCTGTAGGGGGCGACAGTCATGGTCCAGCATAGATGTTAGTTTGCTCAGGACCCTCCTGTCCCCCACCTGCTGCACTGTGTCCAGAGAACAGCCCAGGACAGAGCTGGACTTCCTGATGACCTTGTCCAGCTTCTTCCTGTCCCTCTCTGTGATGCTGCTGCTCCAGCAGACCACACCGTACAAGAGGCTGATGCCACCACAGAGTCATAGAAGGGCTTCAGGAGTGGCCCCTGCACTCTTGAAGAGGACGTCTGTATTATGAGTCCAGTCCAGTTTGTGGTTCAGATGGTACTTGTAAGAGTCCACTCTCTCAATGTCCTTTCCCTGGATGTTCACTGGGGCTGGCGCGGCAGAGTGACGTCTGCAGAAATCCACCACCATCTCCTTGGTCTTCCACGCGTTGATGAGGAGGTGGTTCCGCTGACACCAGTCCACAAAGTCCTGTATGACTACTCTGTACTCTGTATCATCGTCCTCGGAGCTGAGTCCGATGATGGCAGAGTCGTCGGAGAACTTCTGGAGGACACAACCGTCCGTGTTGTGTCTGAAGTCCGCTGTGTAGAGGGTGAAGAGGAACGGCGCGAGGACTGTCCCCCTGAGGGGCCCCCACACTGGAGGTCAGGACCTCAGACACAAAGTCCCTGGTTCTCACAAACTGGGGTCTGTCTGTGAGGTAGTCCAGGATCCACTCGGACAGGTTGTAGTCCACTCCTGCTGTCTCCAGCTCCATGATTTATGATTCATTACAAAAAGTGCCCCCATGTAACGTTTCATATTTAAACTGTACTGCCTAATAACCGGCATTTTGCATCAACAACCTTCATGTCTCATGGGGAAGAAATATTGATTTACCTGTTAAAATATTTACCCCTGCATTTAGCATTTTTTAATGCCCTAATTGAATGCTGATATAAACATAACGATGAATTACAAGACATTTGCAAACACATCATTAACTAACCATTAACTCATTATGATACTGTCATAGGGTGGCAGAGATATTAATTATGAGTTTTTATAACTTGTTTCAAATTCCACTAATGGCACATCTCTTCAGTGTCAATAGTTCAGGTGGGACAATTATGAGCACCAGCGATCCAGAGGGGCTGGCTACTGAACACGGAGCCAGTGGACAGAGTCTTGGTTGGAGCAGGCCACACCACATGAATAAAAGGCAGCATGGTATGGTAAACACGGACACTGTTTCTACTACTGACACATTTGACAGTTTGTGAATCCTGGTGCTCTCAGCAGGCCGTCCTGTGTGTAGACTCCTCTCACTGCAGGTCAATTAGAACAGGACTGAGTAGTGCACTTAACTGATGGAGCACGCTAAACTCCCTGACCCTCCTGATTGCTCTGTGTGTCCACTAACTGTATAATGGGCTGAGAGTGGCGGACTCCTCATCTACCATAAGTGCTGACCATTAAAAGTTAGAGGCAGATATCTAAGTCGATGTGATCTATGCAAGACCTAATTGCCACTCAAAATTTAGATTCATTCACAATCACAGCACAGCACTGCTCTTGGTAAGGGTAATAGATTTTTTTAGAAATTGTACATCAGCAGAATCTGATGCATTTACTCTAGCCATTCAGTTTCTTTTATGTTGTAATCTATCACATTTCTGCAGTTTATTACTTTCCCATGGAGGTTATAGGCATCCTCCAACATCAGCAGAAAGTTACAAACATAGAGAGTGGAGATATATGGGAACACAAATAGTTCCAAAAAGATTCAAATCGAGCTTCTCCTACACTGCATCTATAATACATCTACTCAGCAGCACACGGGCCCGTCCTGTGAGATGAAATGGGATGCAGGGATCAGCTCTTCTGTCCCATCTCGGCACACTCAAATTCCTTAAACACATTGGGAGAGACATGGCTTCCTCAGCAGTCTGCCGAGCACAGACCAGCTCAGCGCCTGCCCTCAGAGTCGTGCCTTTATATTGAACCAGCCACTGATTCACTGACCTTCTTGCTGCCTCATGCCTTGCTAATGTAATCTAGTGCTTTTGCTGCTGCTGCTGGCTCATGTCCCTCACCGATCTCTCATTCTGCACGGACTTGGTCTTTTTTTTAAGCACAGTCAGGAGCCCATGCTATCACTAAGTTGCAATTCAGTTTGCTCTGTGTTGACCAGTTTGATCAGGAGAAGAATCTGTTCCAATGCAACTCTTTCCATTTCTTTCTAGGTGGATCTTGCATGTTCTCCTCGTGTCAGCATGTGTACAATAGGAAAAGGTCCTGACCAAGCCGAGCATCAACATGTCACATGTGTAGCCTCAATTTCTCCACTGCTCCTGAGAAATGCCCTAGTGGCATTGAAGGGTGGATCAAATGCAGAGAATAAATTGCGCTGCAGAGATCAATAAAAACATACCTTATCCTTTCCCTAATGTTTCCGGAGACAAATCTTCCTTGATGCAGTTCAGCATCTGTCACACGTGTTTGACTCAAAAGCAAAATTCATTTTGTGATTTTTACAATAAGAGCATGTAAGAGCAGGTGGGGTTTCGTATGCATGGCATAGCATCCTGGTGCAATAGCCACCGTTGCTAGGAGACATGATTCCAGTCTTTGGAGGGGGCCTGATATTAGGGAGAACAAATTGACCACATGAGGCTTTAATCTGGTGCCAAACAGCAGCTGGAGCTTACACTGTATGTAAAGATGGAGGCAGGTGAGGAAGTCATCAGGGGGTCTTATTTTATGTATGTAAGGACTTTTTATTGAGCAGATTATATTTGGAGGACTATATTGAAGAAAAGTAAGATCTCATTATCTCATAACAGAGTCTATATTCTTTAACTTAAGACAAACATTTTAGACATGTGTAACTTTGCTTATCTATACCATTATTGGGGAGGTTGCAGTGGAGTTTGCACTCGTGCTGCACAACATGAAGGTCCTGGGTTTGTTCCACCTCCGGACGGGGCTCTCTGTGCTTGCATGTGAGTGTGCATGTTCTCGATCTGCTCGGTTTCCCCCCAGGTGCTCCGGTTTCCCCTACCATTTAAACATGAAGAACAGTTCAGGTGAGAACTTTTGTGCAAAATGGGCCAATCAGTTTAAATACGCATTAAAAGTAAAACAATACAGTTACAGAAAATCTTAATGTTCTTTTTTATCATTTATAAAAATAATTATGTCACAAAGTCAATGTAATCTGGATCGGAATTGGAAATCTGGATCAGATCAGCCTCTTGGGAGCACAGGGACTTGGCATGGGGAGCGTTTCAGGTGTATGCCCCTAAAATCTGAAACAGTCTTCCTAATGATGGAGGCGTCATCTCTAGCATAGTTTAAGTCTGAGCTGAAAACCATTCTTTTTAGATACAATACAATACAATACAATGTATTCTTGTATAGCCCTAAATCCCAACAGAAGTCATCTCAGAGGACTTGACAAAACCATTGAAATCACCAGCACAGCTCAGAGAATCAACAGTTAAGACGCCTAAAGAATATAGAGCACATGTTGATAAATGTCATACATGTTGTTAAAGTGTCCTGGATCATCACAGTCCTTCTAGTTGGACACTAACTGCCCAAAAGAACCTCCTGCATCGGCAAGGAAAAACTCATAAGAAAGTATGAGTACATAACAGATGTGCATTTGTTTTTCTTCATTTGGTTGTAATGTTTGTGAATGTGTATGATTTTATGTCTGTGTAAAGCTTTGGGTTGCACTGCATGAATTGTGCTTTATAAATAAACTTTGATGGATTGATAAATAAAATAGGTCATCTTTGTCATAATTGCCATCAACTTACAATTACTGTTCTAAATCTTAACAAAAAGTACATAAAAGCTGCCAATTGGAATGTTTAACAATAATAACATTCAATAAGATTCTAGATTGAACCATCAGGAATGACAGTCTCCTTCTCTGTGCCCCAGACACAGACAGCTCTGGATAATGCCTTTAACATATTCCTGCTCCGTCTTTTGAATTGATCACAATTATGCCGTGTTTGGCCATTTTGTCCATGTCGACATTATCTCCAGTCTCTTAAATTAACCTGTAATGTTATCAGATTTAATTGCCAATACAGCCTATTCTCCATTACGAGCAATAACCTGTTCACCCCAGAGGTATATCAATCTTAATGTTTCTATTAAAGTCTGCCTTTGACGGTATTATGATTAGTCACTTTGTTTTGGCTGCACACACTCAGTGCTGTTACCAAAGGGAACAGCCACATTTCCTCGTGTCAAAGCTGATTCACCAGGACTGGAATAATGTTGTGCTTTTACACAGTATCAAGAATGAAGACCTTTTGGATTCTCATGAAAACATGTTTAAATGAGCCTCTGCTGCTCTCCCCTTTCACCTGCGGACAATAACTGGACCTACAACCCCACCCAGTGGTCAGGTGTGTAACACCCACATCAGGCACATGTGCAGAACGTGTTTTCACTCATGCCTTTGTAACCAGTCTAATCTGGACACAACAAGAACATGGACACATGACTTAAAGAACACATACTGAATAGTGAGTTGTGAGCGAATATTATTTACAAATGTAATACTTCTGTATAATAAAAAAAGGCTTATGTGTCTCAAGCTGATGTTAATACTATTTGAGGATCAATCCTTTTTCTGAATGACTTCTCTCACCTCTCAATTGAACACAGTAAACCAAAGGGTTCTTTTGGCAGGGCTCACGGCTACTAAGAAGACGGTGGCTACATGGTGGCAGTCCCCGCACTCCCTGACATTGGCATTGTCCTTTATTAACAATGCCATCTCTGTGACGGACACGTGGTGCTAAAGATAGTACCAGTAATATGTGCGACAGTTCAGTCCATGTAAAGCCTCTTTTTGTTTATATTAATTGATGTTTAAGTGCAGATTATTTGTACAAATATTATAACAAAGGCTTGGAATATGTCTTTTTAAATTGAATTACGGAAATGAATAAACAATACTCTGAATTTTTTTTTGAGGTTTTCTTGTATGTTTCTGTGATTTTCTTGTTTACCTTGACCTGTGTATATGTTTGTGTGTGTTTTTATTTATCTACTCTATTGACTTTTCTTTCTTTTCTTTTTTTTACAAACCTTAACAATGTCTTTACAAAATACCAATGTCAATAATATCATGATTTGTTCTTGTGTTGTATTTATATATCTGCACCATGTCCACTTGATTCATCATCAATTATTCAGTCAACACAGTATTGGCTCCTGGTATTCCCCACATCCATCCTCCAGTGAAGTAGAGGCCGCAGGAGGCCACTGATGCAGAAGGAGGCAGAAGGAGGCAGAAGGAGGCAGAAGGAGGCAGAAGGAGGCAGAAGGAGGCAGAAGGAGGCAGAAGGAGGCAGAAGGAGGCCTGGAGGGTCTCCAAGGTCAAATGTTTGCACACACAGACAAACATGAAGGAATGAAAGTGTGCATCGTGATAGGACCAACCTTTTAAATGAGGCCATATGGTCATGATTAGAATCAGAAATCTCTTTATTGCCATTGTAAGTAACAGGTGCAATCAAGTTGTATAAAGGCATGCATAAAAACAAAACTGTTCCTCCTCCTCATACTAAGGTTGTGCTTGATGCAAAATGTCGCCTTCATGGGGCAGACGGGATCCAAACCAGCAGAGGCGGTGCTGTTCACACCTGGGTCAATAACCCAATAACTCAATGAAGAAAGTTTGTAATGTGTAGATTGTAGATCCTCGTTATGTTCATCAATTAGTTATTCCTACACAAAGGCTGCAACACAATCCCCAAAGCCTTTTCATGAAATTCAGCAACATAATTTGAACCTCGGCTGTCTCCAACATAAATCCGACTTGTTCACAAACTTCAAACACTGTTTTTTTCATGAACTTTGCCCACTTTGATTCGACCTCCAGTGAAATAGTCAATTACATTTCAGATGAAAGTGGTACCTGAGAATGCCACGCTACCTTTTTTTTTTTTTTTTTCAATAAACAGGGTGCAGTATATCTGGTTTATAGAGACTTTTCATGGTAGAGTTGTTTTCCATTGACACTCAAATGTTTTTAGTGTGGTTATTACATGTTTGAGTTATTAATATTCACAAATATTGTACATACATACATACATATCAGTGTAGACCTGGTTAAGTGATTTGATAAACACAGGCGTCCATTGGCCTGAAGCCTGAAAAGAAATTCCTGAAAACGTGGGACAGGCCCACTCAGTACCTTAAAGCAATAAATGTGGCTGTACTTTTCAATTATTTTTGGCACTCAGGACATGCTCGAAAAGTGCTTGAGAGTTTGGCCCTTCAAAAAATAAAACTGACTTCCCAAGACTGTCCAACAGTTGATAAATGGTAAATTGTCACATTTATATATTGTTCTTCTACCTTTGATGATCAAGAAGTCCACGTTTTTGTTTTTTTTCTGAATGAGAGCTTGTCCTAAGATTTTTTACAACTCCTATTTCATGTCAACGTATTTCCTGTGTTTTCACTACACACTTAGGCCTACATAACTGTGGTTTGAGAATGTAACAAGCATTCAGACGGGCTGTAGAAGTGCAAATCATTTTTGTCCAAGCTACAAAAAAAAGCATTCACTCACTTACACAAACACTGGAATCTGCTGATCACAAACGTTTGCACTACACAATTGGAAGTGCAACAACACAACACAGTAGCACTCACAAAAATTCTATTGGAACAAACCTGTCTCAAAAGTCACAATCGGTGGAATAGAAACAAACGGTCTGACTTCAACATCCTGAGAATGTCAGACACACCATGACTCAACAGCGCCCCCTGACTGATTCTATTTCGTACTTCTTATTACTTTATTGGCTTTTTTATTTTTGTAAACGCACTTTTTAATGTGTTTTAAACCCCATACTTTTAAACTGCTTTATATTAATATTAAAATGATTCTGATTCTGATTCTGATATTTATTGACTTTTGAATGCATTTTTGATCTGTGTTTTTTTATTTTTCTTGTGAAGCACTTTGAATTGCCTTGTACACAAATTGTGCTATACAAATAAATGATTGATTGATTGAAGTGGTCCACTCTGAATAACAGGATGTGCATGAAGCTTCATCCTGCTGCTGTCAATATACATGTTTGAACTCCCTTCTATCATATTTGTACTTTACTGTTTTATACATAGTTCCCACAGACCAATGAATGTCACATGACCTCCTCGGAGACGCCATCTTTGATGGCACGCTGCTGTGTTTGTGCATTCCATTAAACAGAAGAATGAGAATAAATGTAGATATTCAAACGCAAATTGGAAAAAAAGGGCAACTTTTGAGCAAATAATTGTATATTAATACAATGGCACCACAGTTTAACGTGCTACGGACATGTTTTACATATTTGATCAAATTATGCAGCAAAAATTAACAAGCAATGCAAACATTTCTCAAAAACTTTAGATTTAATACCAGTTGGAGCTCCATTTAATTATTTTAATTATATTAACAATTAATTTAATTAATGCTAATGCCACACGGACACTCTGGATTGCTGTTATTGTTTATTTCCGCGTTTTTGACCGTATGTTTTGGTGAATGGTGGGCAACTGATTTTTCCAGGCGTAAAGAGCAGTTTATTTTATGACACAGATCTTTTTACAGAAGCAATGCTGTTTGTGAACATTGTTTTAGCCCACCATAGAACTATTATTATCTATTTAATACATTTACGTTGCCCTCGAGAGCCTCGGACGCGACACCGATCCTCCTCATAATAAAGTAATCTAAATAATGAAACTCTCAAGTTACCAGATATCAGCATACACAAGTTAGTACTGAGTAAATTACGTCTGTCAACACATTATGAGATACGATACGCACCTGACACAAAGTGCTCCGAGCATATTCTTGCGTGTTTTGAGGGAGTTTCTTGCCTGTTTATCTTCGCAAGCCATAACCTCCGTCGTTGTTCTGACAAAAGCTTAGTCTTCTCACATTCATGAAGTCTAATGATGGGTATACTGTAAAATCCAAGTTTAACGGAACCTCCGGCACGATTTGAACATCCATTGACCCAGCAGGAGATGACCATTTTCAACTTTATCACGACATTAACACGTTTCAGCTTCTTTTTCTATTGTTTTGCCCACAGAATGCCAACACAAATGGCGCCGGGTCGGCAAATCCCCGTATGTAGTGACGTCATGTAGGAACTATGTATTCTGTTGATCCTGTTTTTTATGTTTTTTACGCTCTGTACAGTGTCCTTGGGTGTTTAGAAAGGCGCTTTTAAATAAAATGTATTATTATTATTATTATTACCGTTTTAGCTCAGCATTGTCATATATAAATCATTGATAAAATATGAGGAGTGATTAACATCTCTAAATATTACCATATTTTGAATCAGAAAAAAAGAGTTGCAAAAAACAGGAAGTTAAAGAAACCTATGAGTAGACCTTATTTTTCTTTCCAAGATACAGCAAGCAAATTGAAGAACCAGCATCAAAATTGGACATCTAAATGAGATTCTTGGCATATGTTTGTGCCCACTCACTGAAAAATCAAACGCGAAACACTGTGACAGCATGACATCCAAAAGCCTTTTTCTTAGAATGATGGCATCTCTCCAAGGACACGGCACATCTTCTGCCTGAATCTCACTTCATCCATCCAGCCTGGTGACTCTGGGCAGGGGTCACTCACTGTCTAGTATGCCCTGTGGCAGCTCCATGAATTATGTATTAGGAATTTCTATGTGGATAATGTGCTAAAAAGTGCCCCCTGTCTGCCCTTGTTATTCGAAATTGTCTCACGATGAATTATGACAGACACAGGGCTGCCAAATGTCCCATGCAGGACACCGTAGGCAGTTTTGTGCTAACAGGAGGGGAACAACATCTGGCTGCTCAATGCTATGCTGATCCGTCAATCTCAGAAATGCATTTTGTATCATACTTATCGCAGTCAGCCGTTTCCTTAAAGTACCATTGGACTTTAACAATGCACTGTCAATCATGCGGCATAATTACAGCAAATAATCACTTTTACAATGGAAAGTAAAGTCAGGATGGATCACTTTCTCTGTCAAAAATGAGCAATGCTTCCCCTTCTCTCACTCCACCACATGACTGTAAAATCCAAGACATTGTTCAGACGGTGAGATCACTTTGTCAGTGTCTCCATTCTGCTCGAGTCTTGAGTGACCTTGGTTTGAATTATGAAAATGACACATGACATTGGAAGTATATGGCAACTGAAAAAAACATGGTGAAAGAAATATAAACTCTATTATTGTATCGTATAGTGATTACTTATTCCAGACGTTTACAAAAGACAAAACAACAGGACAGATAAGCAGAGGCTTGTTTGGCCCTGATCACTCTCACCCATACAACACAAAACAAAACATACACAAGACAGACCCAAACACTCTCTGATCCCACACCTCTCCCTCATCACTCCCATCATTTTGGAATAGAATCATATTTGAACATATTTTTACTTCATCTAATGAGCTGCTTCCTCTTGGTCTGTAGACACACATGTGGATGGACTTCTTTCCTTTGTGGTAAGGAAACCTTTCTTACTTATTTACTATCCTACTCTTGCACTGGAGGGTATTACAGCAGGCGGCACAGTGGCTGAGTGGATAGCACTCTCGCCTCTCAGCAAGAAGGTCCTGGGTTTAAATCCTGGTCGGAACAGGGCCTTTCTGAGTGGAGTTTGCATGTTCTCCCCGTGTCTGCATAGGTTTCCTCCGGGTGCTCCGGTTTCCCCTACCACTAAAAACATGCACAATAGGTATGAATGTAAATGAGAGAGTGGGTGAATGGTGTTGATTGGGGGCCAGTGTGTTCGGGCCATTGGTCCAGTGTGTTCGGCGACTCACTTTCGTCATCACTGTGTGTGATTGAATTGGAACAATATGAACTCTGAACATTGTAAAGCTCTTTGGGTGACCTTGGTCTGTAAAACGTGCTATATAAATAGCATTACTTACTTACAGGTTTATCTGCAGATGTATACATACTTATATTTATGTTTCTTGCACTAGAGTATACAGGTTTATACTTTGCTTCTTTATTAGGATAGAGATTATCTTTTATTTGTAAAGTATAGAGTTGTGTCATGGTGTGGATTTTGTTATTTTGTACTTTGGTTTTATTTTGACATTGTTCTCTGTGGTTTGGTTTTAGTTTGACTTCCTGTCCTGTTTCCCCAGTCTTGATTGTCTGCCCCGCCTTTATGTTTCACCTGTGTCTCTCTGTGTCTATATGTACACTGTGCTCCTTCTCCCTTGTTGCTGGTCCATTGTATTGTCAATGTCTGTTCCGTCCTGTTCCTGGTTCTGTGTTGCTTGTGCCTTGGGATTTTGAGTTGACTTCATATGGACTTCTAATTTATTATCATTAAACCCTTGTTTTTTGGCATTCCTGCTTTTTGGGTCCTCATTCAATTCACAACATGACAGAGTTGTGCAATACTTAGTAGGAGAGTATGAACAATCACTTAGTGCCTTTAATCACCTGCAAAAAATGCCATTAGGATTGTACCAAATAATATTGTGTGTGTGTGTGTGTGTGTGCTTGTGCAGGAGAATAGTAGAGTTGTTGTCGAATAGGCGTCAGCTTTGTGGTACCCCCCGTTTATTTTGTATGTTATTAATTTCATCTTAGTGTGTGAAATAGGTGTGTACACAAGTTTGACTCTGAACATTTAAAAGCTGCTCATTTGTGGACCTCGTCTGTTGTGCTTGAGCATAAGGAGAGAGGTCACTGAGGTAAGGGTTGTCCATGTTCAGGTCGCCCTCTACTATCTATCAAGTTAACAGATCATTTAAAGTACTCTTGCGTACCCTCGGCTGGGAAACACTAGTCTACTGGCACGAGCTTGGATGCATGGGGAGATCTGCATCAAAATCACAACACCAAGAATTGTTTATATTTTAAAAAATTGTACTGCATTTTCTCTCTAACACTGTTCCATCAGTCCATATGTTGATGTTTCGCAGTGACGAGCACCTGCACAGCGCCATGCTCGGCCGACCCAGCATGTGGAATCATTTGACGGAGTGCTCTGCTCAGCAACCTGGCAGCGACGTGGACAAATTGATTTTCTGATATATTAAAAAAGATTAAACCAGCCATAGAAACAAGCAGGAAAGTACCTAATGGAGCATATGTGCACAATAAGCTTTCATATGTATCTTTTGCTGCCACTCCCTGACCCATCCATCATATTTACACTTTATGGGCGCGCCGGCGTGTCAGTCGTGACACCAGCACTGTCCTTGGAGTGTTTGCCTCACTATGTACCAAAAGTGCTCCATCTTGAACTGCTAAATCAGAGCCTAACTGCCCTGACGTTTATTCAAAGACGGATATGAGGCTCTATATCAACCAAAGTGTTCAAAACAATGTACTCAAGTCCTGCAAATGGCTGGAGGTGGTGTTTCTTTGTGATTAAAAGCACATCAATAGAAATAACAGCAGAGTGGCAGCAAAAACATCCCGTAAATTCATTTATCATGGAAAAAAATAATAAGGACACAGTTGTTCCTTTCAAATACACAAAACTTCATCAAAAGCTTTAATAGCCATATCAATATTATATTATTTAGTTGTCACCAAAATTCATGGTTCGGTCACTAATTACTGTAAAAATTGGCACACTGAGTAGCTATGACCACAGGTTTGGCGCTTTGTTTCACTATAACAAAAGATGTTTTGTATTGTAGGAACCTTTTACAGTTCTTGGTACTTCAGTTCTTGCTTGGTTGATGTTTCTCTGTCGAATCTTTTTTGTGTATTTTTTGACTTGTGTTTCACTACCACCAGCTGAATCTGCAACTGTTTGAAGAAGACACATACATGAAAACATAGATGAACTATTCATGGGAATGACAAACACCTCCATCATAATCACCCTGTTCTAACGCACTATCCTGAGGTCAAATTGACCCACCACAATGTTTAAAAGACACCCTAAATATATTATTTTTTTAAAGTTGAATTTTGATTATTTTTTCTAACTTGAGAAAAATTGTTAGGATTTTTGTTCATGTTAGGACCCTTTAAGACCTTTTAGATCCTAAATTACTTTTAATCCCTATGGCAGGTCAAGTTGACCCGAGGGTAGCACAAGGGTTAAAACAGTAGTTCAGTCACCTCTTTTCTGCCTTATTATTCCTTATCAATCAATCAATCAACGTTTATTTGTAGAGCGCCTTTCCTACACAAGGCAACGCAAAGCGCTTCACATCCCCTATCACATCATGCATAAATCAAACACATTAAGAGCACAAGATATATTAAAAACATTAAAAATAAAATCACAAAAATTAAAAACCTTTAAACATTAAAATCACAGATGGGACTAAAATCATAAATAGTCACAGTGCATTAAAAAGATTAAAGATAAAAACAAAGATGAAAAGATAAAATCATTCAGTTGTATATGCGCAGCTAAACAGAATTGTTTTGAGCCTAGATTTAAAAGATGCCAGAGTAGACGCCTGTCTCACATTCTCAGGAAGACGGTTCCAGACTCTAGCCGCATGAATCTGAAATGCAGTTTGCCCATGTCTAGTACCGACTCTGGGCACTAACAGGAGTCCAGTCCCTGTGCTCCTCAGAGTCCGGGTCGGTTCATATGGCACAAACATGTCATGGATGTACCTTGGCGCGAGACCATGGAGAGACTTGTACACAAGTAAAGCTGCTTTGAAGTCTATTCTCTGAGGAACAGGAAGCCAGTGCAGAGACCTGAGAACTGGACTAATGTGGTCGTACTTCCTAGTTCTGGTCAGGACTCGAGCTGCTGCATGTTGAATGTACTGCAGCTGTTTTACAGCCTGTTTGGACAGACCTGTGAGCAGGCCATTGCAATAGTCTAACCGACTGGAGACAAAAGCGTGTATAAGAGTCTCCAAGTCTGCCTTAGACACTATGTTTTTAATTTTAGCAATGTTTTTTAGGTGGTAATAAGCTGCTGATGTTACAGATTTTATGTGGCTTTTGAAATTTAAGTCTGAGTCCATTATCACTCCTAGATTTCTGACCTGATTTGAGGGTTGTAGAGAGAGAGCCTGGAGGTGACAAATAACGCTCTCTCTTTGTTTCTGGGGTCCGAAAACAATTATTTCAGTTTTGTCGGTGTTTAGTTGGAGAAAGTTATTTTGCATCCAATCACCGATTTGCTGGACACAGTGAAGGAGCGAGTCCACTGGTTCATGCTCTCCTGCTGTCAGGGACACATAGACCTGAGTATCGTCAGCGTAATTGTGATAAGAGACATTATTACTGTGAATCAACTGACCTAGAGGCAACATGTAAATATTAAACAGAAGAGGACCCAGGATTGACCCCTGTGGCACTCCGCAGGTCAGGGCCAAGTGGTCTGAGGTACAGTTTTCGATCTCCACAAAAAACTTTCTGTCTTGTAAATAGGACCTAAACCAGCTTAGGGCGGTGCCAGCAACACCAACCCAGTCCTCAAGTCTCTGAATGAGGATGCCATGATCAATAGTGTCAAAAGCAGCACTTAAATCTAACAGAAAAAGGACTGAGACTTTTCCTGCGTCAGTGTTTAGTTTGATGTCATTTGTTACCTTTATTAGCGCGGTCTCAGTGCTGTGGTGGGGTCTAAACCCTGACTGGAACATATCATAAGCGTTATTGATTATTAAAAATTCTGTAAGTTGTTTATAGGCAACTTTTTCTAGAATTTTTCCCATGAAAGGCAGATTTGAAATGGGCCGATAATTTTTGAGTGCCAGGGCTTCCAGACTCCTCTTTTTTAGGAGGGGCCTGATGACCGCCGTTTTCAAGGCCATTGGGAATGTTCCAGATTCAAGAGACATATTAACTATTTGTGTAAGTGAAGGTAAAAGACTGCTCAGAACTGACTTGAGAAATCTAGGAGGTAATACATCCAGGCTGCATGTGGAGGAACTCAGACTAGTGATTATCTCCTGGACAGTTTCAATTTGTACTGGTGTAAAGTGCGTCAGCCCAAAAAGCCTCACTGGCGGTTGGATTATTATTTCTATCGTGGAGGTGATGGCGTTTTTGATACCTTGGACTTTGTCATTAAAGAACTGAGCAAACTCATTACATTTAGATTTGGAAGTAAGTTCTGATGGCATCTTAACAGGGGGATTCGTCAATCTATTTACTGTTGAAAACAGAACACGTAGATTGTTGCTACAGCCTTCAATAGTTTCAGAAAAGTACATTTCCCTCGTTCTACGTAGTTCCCTGTTAAAATTGCACAACGCATCTTTGAAGATCTCATGGTCAACTTTGAGATTTGACTTTCGCCACTTCCGCTCGGCCTTCCGGCACTCTCTCTTCTGTGCCCTGACCGAGTCTGCTTTAGTCCATGGCGCTTTTTGCTTGTTTGTAACTATTTTAACCTTTACAGGAGCAATTGTATCCAGAACATTCAAAACAGTGGTGGTGACAGAATCAAGTAATTCATCTACAGTAACACACAACAACGTGTTCTCAAAGTTTACCCTCCCCATGAACAGTTCGCCTGTATTATCATTTATGTGTCTTCTTCTAACAACCGAAGATTCAGCTGGTGGTTTACAATCAAGACACATGTCAAAAAATACACAGAAATGATCAGACAGAGCAACATTGACCACATTTACATTTGAAATATTAACCCCCTTGGTAATTAACAGATCGAGAGTGTGTCCTCTGCTGTGGGTGGGGCCACTCACATGCTGAGTGAGACCAAAGGTTTCCAGCACAGAGCTCAGCTCTATTGCATATCTATCATTAGCATTATCTACATGTATATTGAAATCACCTACAATGACCAAACCATCAAAATCTGTGCACACAACTGAAAGCAACTCAGTGAAATGATCAGTGAAACTATGGCATGACTGTGGCGGCTTGTACACAACAATAATAAGAATGGAAGAAGATTTCTTTTGTTCTATTTTAAAAGAAACATACTCAAATGATGAAAATTTCCCAAGAGACACTCTATGGGAGACAATACGATCTTTAAAAACTGCTGCTATGCCCCCCCCCCCCTTTTATTTTCTCGTGTTTCATGTTCAAATTTGAAATTTGGTGGTGAGGCTTCTATTAAAACTGCATCTCCTGTATTATGGTCAAGCCATGTTTCAGTCATAAACATAAAATCAAGATCATACGAACAGATAAAATTATTAATTAAAAATGATTTGTTGCATAGTGATCTGACATTAAGTAGAGCAAGGTTAAAATTAATATCAGTGTCAATGGGTTTAGTTGATTGATTACAAAAAACTGGAATTAGATTTCCAGAGTTGGACCGTCTAACTGCTGTCCTTCTTTTAAATTTGTGTTTATTCAAGTTAAAACACATTTCTGAGCTGGTGCGAGAAACACACACAGTCTCTATTGGTTTAAAAAGTGAACTCTGTTGTACTTTGTTAAGTTCCAGATGCATAACTGAGTCAGCACAGTTCAGTGGCAGGACTGTCGTTACACTGCCAGACTGACAGGGGTTATCACAAGTTAGTGAACATTTTTGGCTTATATTTTTTCCTCACCCTTTTTCTCCTTTGCTCAGTTCTATACACCAAGCCTGCCAGCCCCATGCCTCCGCTCCTCTCTTGTCTTTTTCAATCTTTCTCTGTTTTGGTGGTTCCACTGACGTAAGAGCTGTGGTATATTAGGGACTATATAGTTCTTGGTACTATATTTATGAGCATCTAGTGACTATGGGTTATAGCTCAAAACGAAAGAAGAAAAACGAAAATGGAGTTTGATGTAGCCGATGGATTATGTGACTATATGACTTCCAGGCACAAGACGCTGTAAAAATGCCCTGAGGAGCAAGTCTTGTCCAGTCCAAAAGCAGCGGAGCATGTACTGCAGCAGAATCCTGTGTATTTAGTGGCTCAGTATTTATGGAACTGAGACGTTCCACAGTTTTACTTTTCTCTTATTCATTCACTCCTCACTGACACACAATGAATTTCTGTGAGGGCAAATGGGGATATTTCTACAAAGTATTTCATTACTGCCATTGTATGAGAACACAATTCACATGGAGACATGGTGCATTGCATAAAACAAAAATAATAAAACTATAGATGATACCAACAAATGAACAGTGGTTAAATCTAAAACCTTCATAAATGTAGATAGATTTTATTACAGACCCCCTTATTCAGCCACTCCACCCAAATAGTCAAATAGTGACTCAGCAGGTTTTTTCTTACAGGTATGCCTTCCTCAGAGTTTTCTTATAATAAGTTACTGCGATATACTAAAGTATTATTTATTACCTTAGATTCTATTAACTGTTTTTAGTCATCTTTATTTATATAGCGCCTTTCACAGACCAGAGTCACAAAGAGCTTTACAATACTACAAACCACTTTTTTACAAAAAGTTTTTTTGTAATTTTTTTTTCCAAAAAAGTATTTTAGGAAAAGTAGGATTTCATGTATTCAAGTAATTGAGTTTTTGTTTTTTTATTTGCAATGTACTTGCAATATGCAATATTGGCAGATTTAAATCCAGATAAAATCACTGCAGGAGAGAGACAGAGACGACCATATTAGGCTTATCTTCTTAAATGCTACATCAGATCATTGCCTACAGAGCTGTGTCGACACGACACAGGAACGTCTCTGTGTGGAGTTCTGGTCGCTTTATGTGCCACCGTTTGGTTTATTTTTATTCTATTTATTTTGTGAAAATCCTATTTTATAATGCTTGATATATATATTGATTTAATCACTGTCATGGCAAAAGGGAGGGAAAAAACAGTAAAAGGAAATTAAAAGAACAAAGACAAAATAGTTCAATAAAGTAATTCACCAATTAATAAAGACAAAGATTTTGTTATCAAAGCTTTTTTATAATTGGTTATTAATGATTTCAGCCATATAATTGCACATATTAAGCCGGAGTATAAACCATGTGGATAGAGTCTGTCTGCCTTTAGTGAAGGACACTTACAGAAAGAGCTTTTGGCTCACTGTGCTCTTATGTCTGGCTCCCCTACACACTCATGTTTATGGGCTTTGGTTGGATCTCTCTCCAGTTCTCACTGGTTCTGGGCAAGTGATTAAAAGAGCCAGGGTTGATAGGAAAGCTTGAGAAGCATTAGTCGCGTGGACAGTGGAACAGTAAAGGCTTCTGCTGATCCTCATTAACCCTTTGTGAAACACTGTAGTTTCCTGTAAGCTCATCGGCGCCATTACTAAAGGCACACTCCTGGCACTCGGCCTATCAGAATGCAGCAGCCCACATTTCCTGCTGCGCTAGTTGCTCTCCTTATGTCAATGTTTCTGAATGTATTTTACCTTCCAAAGATGAGGCGTTATGAAGGCAAATGATGTGAATATGATTTTTAAATATGAGTTTTTCACGTCAACCGGCTCTTTACTCTGAGAGACTGATTTCAAGTCGTTAGAACACGTGGTCTTTTGTGCATGGAACTCATTTGCGGCAGGCACATGTGAAAAACAATGTAATAGGATTTTCTTCCCTTTGAAGTAGTAATCAGTGCAGGTAAATGTGATTCATCTATACTAGTGTAGGAAGATCTGCTACATGAGGGTTTTCTCAATACAGTGAGAAGCAAAATCTTCAAAATGTAATCACGTGGTGGGGTGTATTTTGTACATTTTGTACATCTATAAATAACTATAGTGCAGCTTCTATATAGGAAGACTTGTAGTGGCAGCTTAAGCATGTTTTCAATGATTAGTAAATATGTTTGAAGGTTGAAGTGTGCGTACACAGGGCGACAGTAGCTCAGTTGGTAGAGCATTGGGCTTTGAGCCAGAAGGTCGTGGGTTCGAGCCCACCTCAAGACTTTCTCCATCAACTCCCACTGTCTGCTGTCGTTGTGTCCTTGGCAAGACATTTAACCTCTGGGAACACCAGCCACAGTGGGGCGGCTGCGGCTGTAAAGTGCCAAACTGTCGTTGTGTCCTTAGGCAAGACACTTCACCCCCATTGCCTAGAATGAGTCTGGTGTGTGTGTGTGAATGGTTGGTGGTGGTCGGAGGGGCCGATGGCACAGACTGGTTGCCTCACTTCTGTTAATGTGCCCCAGGGCAGCTGTGGCTACAGTAGTTTATCACCACCATATATGGAGTGAATGAATAATGACATGTAAAGCGTCTTTGAGTGTCCAAAAAAGTGCTATATAAAACAGATGCATTATTATACATTCATACATTCTTGGGTTAACAAAAAATATATATAAAACTGGATGGAGATACTATACTATATTTGAGGCCAGAGCCACAGCAATACATATGTCATATTAGGGATTTCAATACTACCCTCGAACCCCCATTCTGACACTAACATGTAACTAACATGTAACTAACATGTAACTAACATGTAACTAACATGTAACTAACATGTAACTAACATGTAACTCTGCCCCTTCTGTCATTGTACCACTATGCAAAGGAAGGTTTCTCATCCATCATCTGTACTTCTTAGCAGGTTTTCCCAAATGATGGGTGGGAAACCTTCCTTTGCTTTGACTAATCCCTGTACGACTGAGAGCTTACACAAATTGTACCACTATGACATGACGCACAAAGCAATTTTCTGCCTGTTAAAACCAAAGTATTGCTGATTTGGCAAAGTAAAATTACCTTCTGTATAAACTAAATTACACATACCTTGAGGACAGGAAGTACTTTGTGGAGATTGGAAACTGTGTCTCAGATCATATGGCCCTGACCTGTGGAGTACCACAGGGGTCGATCCTGGGACCTCTTCTGTTCAATCTCTACATGCTGCCGTTAGGTCAGTTAATACGCAGAAACGAAGTTTCCTATCATAACTATGCAGACGACACTCAGATCTATGTCTCACTGACTGCAGGAGAACATGGACCAGTGGACTCACTCCTTCACTGTATCCAACAGATCAGTGAGTGGATGCAAAACAACTTCCTTCAGCTAAACGCAGACAAAACTGAAATGATTGTCTTTGGTCCCCAGAAACAAAGAGAGAGCGTCATCTGTCACCTCCAGTCCCTCTTCCTAAAACCTTCAAACAAGGTCAGAAATCTAGGGGTAATACTGGACTCAGACTTCAATTTTAATAGCCACATCAAATCAGTAACATCAGCAGCTTTTTACCATCTAAAAAACATTGCCAGGATCAAAAACATAGTGTCTAAAGCAGACCTGGAGATTCTTATCCATGCATTTGTCTCCAGTAGGTTAGACTACTGCAATGGCCTGCTCACAGGTCTGTCCAAACAGGCTGTAAAACAGCTGCAGTACATTCAAAATGCAGCAGCTGGAGTCCTGACAAGAACCAGGAAGTACGACCACATTGTCCAGTTCTCAGGTCTCTGCACTGGCTTCCTGTGGCTCAGAGAATAGACTTTAAAACAGCTCTGCTTGTGTACAAGTCTCTCCATGGCCTCGCACCAAAATATATTAGTGACATGTTAGTCCCATATGAACCAGCCCAGACTCTGAGGAGCACAGGGACTGGACTCCTGTTAGTGCCCAGAGTCAGAACTAAACATGGGGAGGCTGCTTTTCAGATTCATGCTGCTAAACTCTGGAACAGTCTTCCTGAAGATGTGAGACAGGCCTCCTCTCTGACAATGTTTAAAACCAGGTTAAAGACAGTTCTGTTTAGCTGTGCATACAACTGAGGGATTTTATATTTTTATCTTTCTTTTTAATGTTCTGTGATAATTTATGATTTGCCTTGTGTATGAATTGTGCTATATAAATAAACTTGCCTTGCCTTGCCTTGCCACATCCTCCTGGTGGTAGCATAGGGATATGGCATGTTTACACTTGATCTTTTCATCCATCCATCCATTTTCATCCCTTTAATCCCTTTCTGGGTGGGGGGGGGTGCCAATAAGAGTTGCCACCCAATTTGCAGAGCACCACCCTGAGCAGCCTTAAACTTTCACAGGGGGCTTCAAGAAAAGTGGGGTTAAGTGTCTTGTCCAGGAACACGACAGCTGACATGAACGGGATTAGGTGGAGTAGGTCTCGTGGTGGTGTCCACGACCGTCTGGCCCGAAGACCAATGCTCTACAACTGATTATCAATATTTTGGCCAAAGATTTTGCATAATAAAATGTATCTGGACTGGGAGCAGGTAAGATTTTTGATGGTCTGGACTTTTGCCCTTTTAAAGAAAATGTGAACAATAAATATAGAATGTACTGTACACAAGAATGATAACAAAAATACATACAACAAGAAACACAGAGGACCTAATTTCTGCGTACGGCCATGTTTATGCTGAGGTGTGGCGAGCAGCCTTGGAGCACACAGCAGCCAGAACAGGGTGTGTGCATACTGTAGACAGCTCTGTTTCCTCTGTCCCAAACAGGGAATGGCCACAGAGTATTTCGTGACAGAGATCCAGCCACAGCAGGATTCTCCTCTGGCTGTCCAAGGTGAGCGTGTGAGGAGTTGGGAGGAAGAGATAGCTCAGCGAAGCTATTAAAATACAGGCAGGAATTTCCCTTATCTCTCCTGTGAAGGCAGCTCGCGTCGCTTTGTGCTATTATGGAGATAAAATGCACCGAGGTTTGGAATGAGGCAGAAAAGGAGGGAGGACGCAGGGAGGGCAAGGCAGAAGAACGTCAGATTTATGGAGCTAGGGAAGCTTAAGGTTATTAAATCGGAAGATTACTCGACTGCGAAATTGTTGAAGTTTTTTTATGGGAAGTTGAGGGACTTAAGTCGGTATTAAGCATTGCAGCATTGGAAAAGCAGCAGTATAGCCTATATTACATTCTTCGGTTTATTTTGGGATCTTTCCTCTATCGTTTCTCTTCAATCTTTCATTTGTCTTGTTTCATCTGCAGTTTGACAATAGTCTACATGATAAGAAGCATGCATCCATTCTTCAAAACAACACGTGGAGAGAGCGTTTGCTTTTGGCACCACTCAGAGGCTGAGGGAATACTTCTCAAAGGTACTTGCAGTCATCTTTTGAGCACAGATATTGAAATGAAAGGTGAAGGAAGAGCCCAAACAGACTTCTATTTTAGCACACGCAAATGTGTCCTTTTGCATGAATGAACCAATCTCAATATATCTACCCAAAAGGGTCCCCCTTTCAGCTACATGTATAAACAATTGCTGTCAATATTAAACATTATAAATAAATGTGTAAAATATTCTCTAAATAAAAAAAGCAAAGCTTCCCAAATGTACATATTTTTCTACATTTTCACTTTCACTTTCATTTGGAGAGTAAAGCAATGAACTAATGGTCAGTGTCGTGATTATTACTATTATTGTATCTTCCCTCACAAATATTCCACAGGGGACAACATTCATGGAGGGGGGACCCATATATCGTTCCCCCATTTAAATACTGCAAGGCCATTCGCCTCTCTCTTGATGCTGGACCTTGACATTCGTTAGTCCACTCTCCTACTAATGTTGGAATAAACAGAATTTCTTTAACTGTGTCCTTCATCCACCATTGGACGAAGGACACAGAGTACTGTCTTCTTTGGATTTGTCAACTTTTTCTTTGTGTTTCCACAGCGCCCGTGAAGCCATCATGATAGCCAGCCACATTGCTGCACAACAGCCATCTCCCAGCTCCACAGAAAACCACCTGCAGCTCCTCGGGCGTGGGCTATGCCCAAGGGCCATGGAGTTCCCTTTAGTCTTCCACGGCCACCTGGTGCATTTTCATGGTGGCGTGCAATCCATTTCTGAGTTGGATTACAGCGTTTCTGCTCTAAAGACGTCATTACTAGAGCCGGCACCTCTGTCGTCCTCCTGCTTTGTCCCTAACCACACTTCAGTGTACTTTATACCTGGGCCAGCCCTAGGACCCAGGTCGTCCTCAGCCACAGGTACACTAACTTTTGCCTGTTTGCCAGACATTGTCCTTGTCTTGCGAGCGTCCTTGTCTGTTTCTGGTACTTGTGAATGTCCCCGCCACTGTCTCCGACCTGAGAGTGTCCTCATCTTTACCTGAACATAGCCCTCACCATGTCTGGACTTTCCTTTAGTTTCAAGGTCCTTCCTGAAATATGTTTTGTGGTGCTTCATCGTGTGTGTTGGGGGGGGGGGACAGTGTGGTGACACTCTCTTGTAATTGAATGTTCTCACTCACACACAAATATTCCACTGAGGGGGACATTAGTCGGGGCACGACCGGATGTTGTGAAAAACATGCACGGTTGTTTGCATCACTCTCTCTCAATACTGGACCATGACATTTGTCTGTCCACTCCGTTAGCAATGTTGGAATCAACATAATTTCTTCAACAGCAGTAATTTAATTCAATAGACTATTTCCAATGCAAAGTCACACAAAACACTTAAATGTGCAAAAACCCTATCAGACTGCCAGCCTTTCAAAAATAATCATTAGTCAGTACATTTTTCAAAACAGAAATCATCTTGAAAAATTTCCCAAAATTGTTAGAAAACCATCCTATAAAACGAGTTATAGAAGATAAACAGATTAACCCATTTTCTCAAGAATTAAGCAAATGGATGAATGTCCCGGAGCATCCCCTGTCCATTTATATAATTAGATGGACAGTGTAGAGATGTGTGAATTCATTTAGCAGCTTGGAGCAATAACAATTTCAGTCAGAAATCCCGAAACTCAGCCATTCTTCACAGTGCTCAGCTCATTTGCACAAGTTGGTGTCTCTTCCCACTGACTGTATTCACTGTAGGCAGAAGGCTTGCACCGCCCGCTGTGATCTGAGGACTGGAAACCTCTTTTGAGCACGCGCTACACTTATTTGTCTTTTTCAGGGTGGATTTGTTTGTTTGGGAAGTGCATGTCGTTATGAATTCTTCTCCTCGTCTCATGTATGATAGATGCGTTATAAGCTCCGTCTTCACTGCTGCCGGCCTGATTATATTTGCAGTAAACAGTAGAAATATTACAGCTAACATGGTGTCTGGTCTTGGATGGGCGCCGCTTGTTTGTCGACACAAAGGAAAGCAGCTCCCTCGTGCTTCACTAGATAATTCTGCGTTGTGGTGGAACAGAGAGAAACTTCATTAACCCCAGAGTCATGTAGATGTGCATGTGTAATGTGGTTGAAAGCAGCCACTTAACGCGCTAAATGATAAGCCCTGTCATAAATATGAAAATAATAAATGAATGTTATATCAGTAAAAACACACACACGAACTAGAATGTCCACCTTCACAAGTGCAAATCATTCGGGTTAGTGTCTTATCAACCTTTTCTTGTTCAAACACAAAACGTATGTTACTTGCAAAATGTCGCTTTTT
Organism: Knipowitschia caucasica; assembly: GCA_964034765.1. NCBI lineage: Eukaryota > Metazoa > Chordata > Actinopteri > Gobiiformes > Gobiidae > Knipowitschia > Knipowitschia caucasica. The sequence continues at coordinate 47,375,867 of OZ035824.1, read as the reverse complement.
TTTTTTTTGGCGATAACATCTGCGGGCTCCTTTTGACGTGGAGAAGCTGCTCTACTTCGAGCTCCTTCTGTGTGACTGAGCTACGCATTTCAAAAGCCTAGCGTACATCGACAGAGTAACTGGAGACAACTAGTTTCAAGGCGGCTTTTGGCAACTGAGAGTAGATGATGGGAGATGATCAGTTGCCGAAATCGGTTGATGTGAGCGCTCTTACAACTGGAGATAAACTGTCGATCTCCGGATTCAGTCACTTGTGCGCGCTCCAAAATGTGTGTATTGCGCGCCCTCTACAGTTTATGTCAGAAAACACACTGTAGTTGAGGGCAGTTGCTGTCGATTTGTGAGGTGCAGCAACTCATAGGCGACGGATATAATCAGTTTCCAGTCCGATATACGCTAGGCCAAAAAGAAGCGCCCAGCAACTCTGCAGAGGAGACCCATACAACCACGATCTTGATCTTCAGTTATTTCCCAGTTTACTAAGTGAGGACGGGAATGTAAAATGTGAACACAGTTACCCCTACCCGATCGCTGTATTTGTCGCATGAATCAGGGTCTCATTCCTCCAGATGCACTTTTGGTCAAGATTCTTAACGTTTTGATTTTTGTGTTTGGATTGCTATTTGGCAAATGAAAACTGAAGGAACAAGGCGGAAGGGGGAAGGAGTTTGGTGCTGGTGGAAGAAACACTCTTAGTTTGGGCAGTGTGTAATTGTTTCAAGACAAATAATGTCTTTTGGCGCAGCGCAGTGATCTGGGCAACGCTCACACAACATTCATTTTTGCCTGTATCTGAGTCCAGCACACTGCCTCTGTGGGTCTGTGCCTCCTTCTGCTCTTTTATCACTCTCTGAAACTCCGACTGCAGACAGGCCGGTGAACGCACACACAGGCAGATGGAAGGCTCTGCCACTTTCCACTTTCACCTTTTCACTTCTGCCATACATCAACTAATGAAATACTGTACATCCATAAGTAAGAAACTCATTACTCCCTGGAAAAATAGACAAGTTCCGAATGAAAGGTTAAGTGAAAGCTTGAATTTTGAAGAATAATTGTATGAGTATTAAATATGTGAGCTTGTGTTTCATGTTCCAAGTTCTTATTTGAGCTGTCCTCTCCTCTCGAGGTGGAATTTATAAGAATGTGCAGCTGTTCTAAACACCAGGGTGTTTAGAGATGCTCTCCCACTGAAAGACCGACACCCTGACAAGTGAGAATGGGACTCAGTGCCTGATCATGAGAAAACTTTCCAGCAGTCAACCATTTTATAATTAATACTACATGTTTTCTTTAAACTGGTTTATTGTTAAAAAATAAATGTATTATTAAAAAGTGTAATATTTCTTGTATGGTATGGTATGTACTTTATTTGAAAAGTTTGTACAATTAAACATTAACACAAGGGAGAGATGCATACCAGGTTATAGCAAATATGCTCATTTCCACCTGTAGTCCCTGAGCAGGCTGATTTTACAGATTAATCTAAACTGTATAATCTTGTCCCCCTTTTATAGTAATTTAGCCTGCCATCTGGTGCAGAATGTCTCGGAACGTACTTGTTAAATAAACAATTCAAGTAAAATAAGAAATAAAATTTCATAGATTCTGTTAAAAAATACATACACACATTTATTAAAGTCATTTGGTATTAAAGGTGTGGCTGCATAACACTATTTAATGGACACTACACTATAGATTGTAGAATAGCTCTCTCTAGAGGCCACTGCAGTGCTGTGCTGCTCTCCTAAAGCCCTGATGCTGTATTTCCGCCCCTGCTCACTACAGACCAGTGTCCTCTGCACTCGATCCATCTCTGTCCCTCTGATCAATAATCAATCTGCAGGGGCCGCAACCAGGGGCCCGAGCGCATCTGTCTCCATCTCTCCTCTCTCCCCTGTCCGCAGTCTGACCGCAGCTGCATGCATCATCATTTGGAAGGCTGTAATTGCTGGTCAGAGAGAGGTTCAGATGGGGGTGTCAATAATGTTTCCTCAGTTCAAATGTTCCCTACTGCCTGACCCACTTTCCACTGTCCCCCCTCAGCTCACCGCGCACACTCTGTCCAAAGCAATGCATCACTAGTTTATGCACAGATTTTTATAGAATAGATGGTGTTATGTGTAATGTTATTTTACGACGTCATCATTTTTATATGATGATAATAAAAATGCAATCTCGACCCTGAACTGATAAGAAATTACAGACCAATATTAAATCTTCCTTTCATATCTATAATACTTGAAAAGGCTTACTCAAAACAACTATGCTGCCATCTACAGGAGAAAAAATATATTTGAAATCTCCCAATCTGGATTCAGAACGGCACTAGACAAAGTCACAATTGACTTACTACAAACTGTTGATCATGGACTAGTGTCGGTGTTGTTTTTGCTGCTGCATTTGACACAATAGACCACAACATTCTACTGCAGAGGCTAGAAGGTGACATTTGTCTCAGAGGAACAGCACTTGGCTGGTTTAAATCCTATTTCTCGGATCGTAACAGTTTGTTAACGTGAACAATGAGCATTAGGCAACATAATTAGAAAGCATGAAAATACCTTCCACTGCAACACAGATGACACACAGCTTTACCTGTCCCTGAAAACGAATCAGACGGATCAATTAGAAAGGCTTAGTGTCTGCATAAAGGACCTAAAACCGTGGATGACTCTAAAACAGAAGTAATCTTACTTGGTGTCTGCATGACTTCTGCGCTGATCAGATATTCACACTCAATAATGTTGTGTGGCCCCTAGGAACACTGTAAGGAATCATAGAGTTGTTACTGACCAAGAAGTCACAGATAAATCGAGCAACTAAAACAGCTTAATTCCATCTACGTAACATAGATTAAGGATGTTCAAATGAAAAACGTCCAACTCGTCCAAAATATGTCAACAGGGATCTTAACAAACAGGCACCAAAAAGAGGGAACACATAATTCCAGTGTTAAAATCCCTCCACTGGCTTCCCGTGGACTCTTATAGAGTCAAGATAAATTTGCTAGAGAAGTTAGCCTGTCTCTCACCAGACCCTTGCAGTTCCGCCATGCTCCACCAGAAGAATGTAGCCAGAGCTCAGCGAACTACGAGGGTCTGGCAGTGGCGTTCCAAGGGTACCCCGGGGCCTGAGGCTACAGAGTCCTTGGGGGCTGATGTAATTTCTTATTTTTAACAATAAATGGTTAGGCCTGGGGCCTGCCTGACAGACTGTACAGTCTACCATAGAAAATTACCATACAAAACAATGATAAATAATTTAGCATATCTTTTTATAAGCTTATTCACTACACTCATCATGTCATGATTAATTACAAAAACTACCTATCAAACAATGACGTGCAGTCAGGGGAGGCTCTGCCATCATTGAAAAAAAGAACTATTATAGTTGTAATATTTAATTGTTTTCCAGTCTTATTGTCACTTTATTGTACATATATCCTGCATGTAACATGTTTGCACATTTCCTCCTTTGCACAATCTGAGTGTCTCTATCCATGCCAAATGTGACATGTAAATTTCTCCTCTGTGAGATAAATAAAGCAATCTTATCTTATCTTAATGTATTTTGGGAGTCAAAATCGCCAAAATCCTGTTTTTCCTATTCAAAGAGACAAGGTGAGGCAGCTCCCCTGCGTGCCTCATCCCAGAGCGCTCCCTCACAGTGGTCTGTGTGAGTGCACTCTCACAGGCAGGCAGTATCTGTGCCTCGCCGCTAGGGGTGATAGTGAGCATAAAGTTCATACCCGAGTTGCTAACCAATTATCAGTCCTATCGGTGTTATTTCATTTGCTGGAAAATGAATGATTGGATTGAGGATTCTTTTCTCAACTGGGCTTTCAATCAAAGCAAGAAGTAAAGTAGACTGAGAGACCGCCACTGGACTTACGAGGTTAGTCCGGCCGCGGGGGAGGAGTTTGTCAGTGTCTGTGTTTTATGTTGAAAATTGACCAGAGAGCTGCATAAAAGTGCTTCCCCGAAAAACACTGCTCAAGAGTTCTGCAACTTGTTTAATTCTTGTTTATGTTCCTCGGGTCTCTCTCGCATCTCTCCCTCCTCGCGTCTCTCCCTCTCCTCGCATCGTCTGTCTGTCTCTTTCTCGCCTCGCGTCTCTCGCACCTGTGCTTTGCAAAGATGTTGTTTGATGCTATTTTTTTTGAATAATGATGGTAAATCTGACATTTAAAGTCAGTGCCTCCCCAATCACAAACCTCACCGTACGTCACTGCTATCAAAGTGTATTAATCCTACAGAATCTAATCTTTCATTTGGCCCTTGGTGTTTATATAGCCTATTTAAACACGAAGGGCAAAATGAAAGATTAGGCTCTTAGCTTTAATTTGCAAAAGACGGCTTGTTTTTACCTTTTACCGTTCTTGAGCAATCTGTCATAGAATATAATATATGTAATTTAATCAAAAAAACAACTCCTACCAGGAATCGAACCAAGTCACCGCGACGCAGGCGCTGCAACTTTGACCCTAGACCACTACTAAATATAAAATGTATTCCTCCTCAGGCACAGTATTCAACTGTTAATGAAGAACATGGAAAGTTTTACCTTAGACAAAAAGATTTTATCCGCGAAGTCGTCACGGCAGGTAGCTGTTGTAGCCTGTACAAGTCGACCGCTTGTGTCAAATCAGGCGGCCCTCAGGTCCCCCCTGCCGGTTTGGGGGCCCCAGGCAGCTGCCTGCCTTGCCTAAAGGCAAGGGACGCCTCGGGGGAGAGGTATGGTAACTTGAGCACTATCCTATCACACTTTATCAGTCGTCATTATAACTTCAGCTATAACTATTCACCCTCTGTCCCATTGTCTGTTTCATGACGTAATAATGGGACCCCCGAACCTGAACCTGTGAACTTATTGTGCTCTGCCCAGACTTGTGGAGTTGAGGAAGAATTGAATCAAATCAATACAGCAAAGGGACATTGGTATATTAGGCTCAACTGCGCTGTGCAGTTTGTTTGATTGGCTACAGTGAACACAAATATACTGTTATTTTCATTTGCTTCTTTTAAAGTTGAATCATATTGAGTTTCGGCCTAAAGTTATGAGGGGCATTCCCAAGTGGGAATGGCAACATAACCTCTCGCGCTATCCAATGTTTGTTTTAGGGAACCCAGTTTGGGATTGTGGCTTCCCAAAGTAACTCAGTAACATTTTGAGAAAACAGTGATACTGTAATACAAGTATGTAGGTATATATCAGACATTTAATCAAAATAATACATCATATTACCTGTGGAAAAGACCTCGACACAAGACGTCTTACTTGCAGTACCTTCTAGGACCTTCTGTGGCCCCAGAATATAGCACAAGCTCGAGCACAGAGAGGGATCATGCCTTGCGTCCAGTTTCAAGTCAATGGTGACGTCCGTGCATGCGTCACAGCACGCAGGTTTGCGGCGCAGTAGAGGCGGTGGGTACGGCGACTCAATGCAAGTGGCAAAAGCAGGACATGAACATGAACCACACTTTTTCAGAGAGCTGCAAAGTCACGGGAACACAAGCCATTAAGAGCATGAAGATGAAAACACTCGAAAACAGCCAAAACAAGAGCTAAACCAGGACTAATCCAGGACTGACAATGGAGGACACTGTACTTGTGAACATATGTCTCCAGTTCTCATTCTCCCGTGTCTGTACAAGTGCTGCTAAAGTGTTTGCCGATACGGAAGTGCCAGTTAATCATATAATAATTATAATAATTATGCATCATGTGGCAAGCTGGACTTGTGTCCATATTTGTGTCCACTATGGGCGCATACACGTATAAATAACCTCGAGTTGTGTCCTTGTATACGTCTGCACTTCCGTCTCCTGTGTTTCGTTGCGCCTGCCTTCTCCTGCTCCAGTGCCGCGGTGAGGCCTTGTTACCCCGCGAGTCCTGCTTGTATATGGCCATGCTGTCCGGTCGCTTTGGCATCTGGCCGCCCTCGTTGCTGGGGTCTGAGCGTGTCGTAGCTGGCTGTGGGTCTGGCCCACTGCTGTTTCTCCCGTTATTCTCCTGTTTCTCCCTGTGTTTTTTTGAGAGGCATCTGGCTGCAGACTCCCCCCCCTCGCAGACCTCCCTGTTCAGCCCCTGTCACATGACCTCCTTCAGGAGCCCCTGTCACGTGACCTTTGCAATGAGCTCCTGTTACGTCACTTCCCTGGGACTTAAACGTTTTTTTTCACAAAGTTATAAAGCTTATATTTAACATATAGTATATATTATGTAACAAACACAAATAGTGACCAGGTATTAAGTATATGAGCGATCGCTGTTTTCATCTGGGCATTTGGGATGCCAAAGGACAATTTTATTGCCATTTGTTTACAAGAGCGCCACCTACACGTCACCCGTAGTATAGAACATGAAAAAACGTCAAAAAGACAACATATATGGTAGGAGATACCATGGCGAGGCTTTATTATAGTAATATAGACCCGGACAGTGAGGAGCATGAGAACATCTTGGAGCCCTTCAAGTTTGTCTTCTCTCGGATTGAGGACATGGAACTCTTTTCTGTTGAATGTGTTGATAAAAGGGGTTATGTGTTATTGATTGATTGTATTATGAATGCATAATAAATAAGTGAACGGCTTTATCATTGAGATAATTTATTCACCACAAAAGGGGAATGTTCAGTATTGCATCACAAGTTACAGAACGGTAGGAAAATCAAAAATGTGAGTGACCTATAGGTCTAGCTAACTCGTCTTATTCCTCTATAGAAATTAATAGAAAAAAGAAATTGGGAACCTATGTAACTTTAATGCTGTTGCGAGAATAATAAAGGATCTAGAAGTTGCAGCTCTCTACTATAACAAAGCCTCGCCATGGTATCTCTTACCATATATGTTGTCTTTTTGACGTTTTTTCATGTTCAATACTACGGGTGACGTGTAGGTGGCGCTCTTGTAAACAAATGGCAATAGAATTTTCCTTTGGCATCCCAAATGCCCAGATGAAAACAGCGATCGCTCATATACTTAATACCTGGTCACAATTTGTGGAACAAACGTCACTATTTTTGTTTGTTACATAATATATACTATATGTTAAATATAAGCTTTATAACTTTGTGAAGAAAAACGTTTAAGTCCCAGCGATGTGACATAGCAGTAGCTCATGGCGAAGGTCTGTAATAAATCAACTTGTAACTTAATTTCTGCCTGTGCCTCATTATGATTTATCAAACCTGTGCGCCTTAGTACGCTTTTTTATTTTATTTTGGGCACCTTTGCCCTGGTGTTATTGGTCCTTTTCTTTGTTTTACTTAATTTTTATATTGTTGAGTTATATTGTAAAGAGCACGTAGCCGCCTCGACTTGCCACAATCAGTTTTATATATCGCTTTTTTTGACACAAGACGCTTCACTCCATACACGGTGGTGATTAACTACTGCTGAAGCCACAGCTGCCCTGGGGCACACTGACAGAAGCGAGGCAACCGGTCTGTGCCATCGGCCCCCCGACCACCACCAACCATTCACATACACACCAGACTCATTCTAAGCAATGGGGGTGAAGTGTCTTGCCTAAGGACACAACGACAGTTTGACACTTTACAGCCGCAGCCGCCCCACTGTGGCTGGTGTAGAGGTTAAGTGTCTTGCCAAGGACACAACGACAGCAGACATCAGTGAGAGTCGATGATGAAAGTCGGGCTCGAACCCACAACCCTCTGGCTCAAAGGCCAACTGAGCTACTGTCGCCCTTTTGACACATTAGGCCATTTCATGATGACTTGACATGAAAATCTTACATGTGGCTACTTTAATACTTATATATAATGTAGCTGATCAGAACATTAACGCATGCATTTTGGTATTACCAGGAAGTGGGCGGGAATGTCACCTCCATAGAAAATAATAATCTACATTAATAAAATAGACCCATGAAATCTACGCAGTGAGACGTTGCTTTTCTCCTATTACGGATTATTAACCGAATTTGGAGCTTTCAATCAATCAACTTTATTTGTATGGCGCCTTTCCAACACAAGGCCACTCAAAGCGCCTCACAACCCACATAATATCACACTAGTGGCCAACACGTCGCATTGCGCAGGGATCAATACGCCACTATGATCAATTCCGAACAATGGAATTAAAACGCCTGCAATAACACGAATACGCCAAGCAGTAATTCATCTTTGCAACCCCTGGAATACAAAGAAGTGCTTAAACTGTTTGTAAAGCTGAGGCTGCAGTTTTGGCCTCAGGTGAGACTCATTAACTCTCATTCTAAGTCATAACCATAAACTGTCTATTTAGTAACAGTCTGCACAGATTTTAACTCAGAGGACACAAAAACAAGCACCTTTCGTTATTCTTTTCGTAGTGAGCTTTCCACCGAGCTTGTCCAGCAGGGGGAACCAAATGTCAAGTCAGATTCTGTTTCCAGTCGGTTTTAATCAGCTCGGTGTCTAAGCTTCAGTAAATGATGAGGTCCGTTATAATGCTGAGTGAGGTGACATCTGGACATGTAACTATTGTGAAAAATGTAAAGACACACGTTTAAAAGTAGTTCTATCGAATTATAAGGTCATATTTTTATCTTTTTAGTTTTATATTTGGCCGATAATTATGTTATTATTATTGATTAGCAGATGGCAAAAATAATGTAACATCCGATAGTAATTAAATTAATACAAAGAAAAATATAATTTGGGGTCAAGACTGCCATCCATCCAGACTGTTTTAACGAAACTCAAGTTACGGATAGCATTATACCGTAGGCCATGTGTTGCCTTTTAAAGCACCACTGAATAAATACGCTTAAACACAAACTTTCTGTAGTTATTTTTTTTTTGTGTATTTTATTGTGAATATTTTGTTTATGCACTGAAGGATCGACACACATATGGGCCTATTCTTCTGACTGAGCGGTCGTGCTTCTCCAGGCCCGTATGCTTTTGATTTTCACTTATTCTTCGAGCTGTCTTACAATTATCCGCATTAATAATTCCGTTTACATTTATCAAAAAAAAAGGAAATAAAATGAAACAAACTGTGACTTTTAGTCTGTCCATTTGTCCAAAAGACACGGATAAATAAAACAATTAGACATTGTGCAAGGCACCCAATTTATCCATATAACGGATTTGCCTGTATATCTTAACAACAAATGTATTTTTTGTATAAAGCTTTTCAACATTCTCACCCCCTCACTAAAAGGAACATAATCTCATTATGTGCAGAAATGTTATTGACATTATATAACATTCTATGTTATATTCTATGTTATATAACATTCTATGTTATATAATGTCACTTCAATATCACAGGCATGGACCTATTAACATAACAAAAATGACCAATGGTATTATTAATTATTATAATGATTATGATAACAATTGTAGTAACAATAAGAAATCAAATATATGAACAACTTTTAAAATAACATTTATTTTTGTGATTTAATACAATGTGACAGCAAAGCTTTCAACATCTGAAGAACACAGACAGCATTCAGCACTTTGTCACGACATTTTATAATTACCCAACGACATAAAAGCCAGAGCAGATAGCAAATCTATTTCATAAGCTATAATACAGCCAAGCATTTCGAAATAAACTAAAACAAAAGAAATAAACAGGGGAATGTTCAGCCAGTCACATCATTATGTCATTGTACAACAGCGCTCTCTCATAGAGTTAACTTTGGAGCTACACTTTTAATAATAACTTAAACCTCAGAATGGCACATTCAGAAAGAAGGGAATGTTCAAATGAACGATAAATCCTGCAGATTCACATGAAAACTGTAATAAATGCATAGCCTCCGAGTGGCTTATTGGTGTTTACTCTTCACTTCGCCAGCTTGCTGGATTTGGCATCATTCTCATTATATTGACAAATGCAAAGAGATGGAATGTCTTTCGGAAATTACTATAACAAAACAAATTATAGCAGTAATGTGATTTTGTCCAATTGAACAAGGTGATTATTGGGCGGATAATCCTATTATTTACAATAGCCAGTGAGAATTACACATTACACACGTTGCCAGAGCATTTTAACTAGTTCACAGGACGAGAGTCAGTGGTTCTCTGTGCGCTCACTGTTTGTCCGGAGTGTTGTTGACCAGAGGCCCGTACAGGCCGCTGTAGCCCTGCTCCTTGTGTAACACTGTCCTGTCTCTGATCAGGTCACTGAATGCATAGTCCATTGGGGGTCTGAAGCCCAGAGTGGGCACCAGACCCGTGGTGGAATAGGGGGTCATGAAGGCGAGCCCGCGGCTGTGCGCGGAGTACGCGAGGCGCAGCGGGTTAAGTCCCAAGGGTGAACCCAGAGGGTACGTGCCCGGCTCAGCACCGAAGTGCGGCCCGTTGGGATGAAGTGGAGAAAAGGCCGAGCGGGTACTGAGGGTCATGGCCCCAGGCAGCATAGGTCTGGTCAGCGCACTTGAGACAGCAGAGGCAGGAGAAGGCTGCGCGTTCTGGAGCGCCTTATCCGCGGCCCACGGCTCCTCGGAGCCCGTCTTGTTGTTCAGGATCTGCTCGATTGCTTGCACAACGTCCCGGCCACAACCCTGCAGCACCAGCTCCAGCACGCTGCGCTTATGGCTGGGAAAGACGCGCGTCAAGATGTCAATAGCGTTCATGTGGCGTGAGGCTGCAGACGCAGACGGCTCGTGCTCGTCCTTGTCCGTGTCGGAGCCAGAATCTGAGCCCAGGGAGCTGATGGATCCCGCTGTGTCCTCGCTGTCTTTCACCGCCTTGGACACAGGGGAACTGATGAGGGACTCACTGTCCCCGTTCTCTGAGCCCGAGCCCGCGTGGCGCCCGTCCGGGGACGACATACCGGGCGCCGGGTCACCGTCAGGGCATGCGCCTTTGCCCCCGCTCTGAGGCGGAGTGGAGGGAGCAGACAGCTGGCTCTTTGAGAAAAGTTCATACTTCTGTAAACTTGATTCTAAAATGGGAAGAAGTCAGGTCAGAAACAAGACGGCTTTAGAGAAACTGCTGTTAAATGTATTAGCTTGGTGATTTCGCCTACAGAATGTAATTGTTAAAGTTACTAGGTTATTACATACCTGAGCTGCTGTCATTGTTCACAGAGTTGAACACTTCGTAGTTGGGTCGCGGGGGGATGATGCCATTTGCCGCGGCCAGCGCCAGTCCTTCCGCAGTGCCGTAAAGCAGCTGCAGCTCTCGGGCCTCGTTCTCCTCCTGCGCCTGCTGTCGCCTCAGAGCCACCTGTGCCGCCATGACGCGCTGCCGCTCCGCGATCAGTGTGCACTTTGCGCACATGCAGTCTTTCCAGCGGCAGTAGCGCTTGTGGCCTTTCAGTGCGGACACCACGCCGTGGTTCCGGCAGCGTGCACACTTTGGAGTGCGCGGATACTTGTCTGCTGCACGAAGAAGAAGCGGCGGCCCGCGCAGCAGGGTACTGGCCATGGACACGGGGATGGATGTAGCCCCGGGGTGCACCTGAGAGGCAGAAGATACTGTGGGGAGCTCCGGTCTCAAATCCATGGCTCACGCTTTTGGATTTAGTCGAAGTGTGAAGTTTAGGCTAAAAGAGGAGAGGTAGAAAGTGTGGCTGTGGTTCAGCGAATTGATCACTTCTGTTTCGCAATGGTCATGGCACAGAGCAGGTTTGTTCAAGTGCTGAAAATCTGAGATCGATAAAAGGCCTGGATACTGTCCAGGAAGAGCGGGCTGGGGTGCGTGCGTGCGCGCGGAAGCCAAGAAGACCCTCTCTGAGCCAGAGTGGACTGAAGAGCAGCTCTGCTTCAGGTGAAGTTTGAAGTGTCCGTGAGGTGCTGAGGTTGTTACACGGTGCAGCCTGAGACACTAACTTCCTCCAGAGATTGTCAGTGGATACAGATCCCCTGCTCTCTTTCTCTCCCTCTCTCTCTCTCTATTGTTGCTCCTCCGTTTTCATTAGACAAATTTGACAACAATGTGGCGTCTGTCATTGGCCGACCAAACGGAAGAACCTGATTGGCTTGTGTATTTCTACTGTGTCCACCTGAGTTCTCCTCTAAATATCAAGTGTTAAGATTGTGAAGGGAGGTCCCTACGAGCTCAAATCGATGCTCATGCAGTCGCCCGTTTCGAAAACATGGGAACTTTCATGTTCTTTTGATTTAAATGTAGCATTGAGCACAACATCTGTCCCATAAGTGGAGTTTCTTTACAACATTTCGAAAATAATACATTTGACAAGAACTCATAACTACAAACAGGGTCATCTGTGTCTTCATAGTTCAGGGTTGAGTTCTCCAAATATGGTGCGTGAAAACGTCGTGGAAGGTGAGTAGAAATCTTTGATGTTTTTTGAGCGCGCTCACGGCACACGCAAGACTTTATCTCTGTATAAAGGCCTATTATATTATGGATATGCAGTCATTCCATAAGTATAAACATTATAATGGAAGTTTTCGGTGATCTGTTAAACCCTACTTTGTTCTTTTAGACAAACTGGAGCCTGCACGCCCAAGGCTATGGCTTAAATTTTATTTTTTTCTTTTTCAGTGCATAGGATTTCCGTGATGATTGTATTGGCCTTTGATGCAACAGTTTCCTTCGTAAATGAAAAAAAGACACTATACCACACAGCACTCATTTGACGTTTATTTTGTATTCATAATTCGTGGGTTCTTGTGTTTATTATTATTATTATTTGACTATTTGTAAGATTATTCTTAAAACTTTGTATATTATTATCAGATAGGCCCGCATGATACACAATAATAATGGACAGTGTTTTATTATTAATTAACCTATACTGTTGTTTTTATTGTTATAAGCACATTATTATTGTTTCAGTAGATAATGTATTGTTGTACAAAGGCACTTTTTCAAATTAATTTAAAGTTAATTAATTCCATGTCATTAATTCCAAACAGGTTGGGATGGACAGGGACTGGAGGCGGCTGTATGCGTGCGCACTTTCCATCTTCATTGTTTACTTTCTCAATCACTCGAAGCAAATGCCATCTGGTTCCCTCGCCGCTGTCATGCGCACCTTAATTACCTCGCAGTGCAACCAGCTAAAAGACGCGATATTAAAAGTACATCTTTTGACATTCAGAGTAATTACCAGCAAAGGCGGGCGTCTCTCGTGCGAGTGAAAGCGATGACAAAGTGGTGGTTACAAACATACGCGCGTCCACGGCATGAGTCAGGCGAGATGGCGCACTCCTCATTACAGGAGACATTTTGATTGTGTTTGAGGAGTGCAGGTATAGAGCCAAAGTAAAGAAAACGAAGACTACAGTTAATTAAAAACACAGCATCGCTTTTCTCTCCATTTAGGCAGTGAAATCTCTTTTGTACTATTAAAACAAACCTGCAGCCCGATGAACGAAATCAAATACAGATTATAAGGGCAATTCAGGATTTTTTAAAGTATTAGAAATACTCGCATTAGTTTCCTTTTCTTATTCCAAAGTCTCGCCTTTACGCACGGCTCATTCTCCCAAAGCAATTAAAACTGTCCAGCGTGCAATTAACCATGGCTGTGCGCGCGCGTGAGTCCACATTCTTTTGCGCACCTCATTAGACCTATGCATCAAAAACTATGAGTTGCTTTGATTCCTTTGATGGCGGCAACAGACTAGTGAGTTTTTACACCCATTTAGGAGGACACAATGGCCATGCTTGACCCGCCATATGTAGCAGCATGTTTCCGCTGCCCCACAGCCCCAGTGCACCAGTGCGTGATCCCCCGCAGCCCCCGGAGCCTCCCGCGTTCTGCCGCCACAACAGCCACAGGTTACACCAGCACTGCAGCAGCACGGGCCTTTCACACGTAGGCCTACACTGTTACACGCTCCATTGGCCACTTCACACACAGTGAAATGTTAAAGAGGCGAGCCTCTTTTCAGCGTTATGAAAACACTGCTGCTGCAGAGGCCGTCACTGCATCAGCAGCGACGCAGAAAAGGCTTTTTCTAAAACCAAGATAAACAATGTTGAACGTATACGCGTCATCAAGTGAAAACAGTAGTGTATATATGATGATTTATAGGACGAATTTGCACAATTGTCAGCAAATGTATTGCGTGTGCAACTTGCGGATAACCCTTACGGTATATATAGATGCATGTTAAAGATGTGACACCCCCTGTTGGCCAGCGCTCAGCATCCATCTCTCACAAACAAACTAAAAATACCGCTTTTTTGCCCCCGAGGTACGTTGGCAGGGATTATCTTTGTTTGATGAATGGGCTACAAGTATTCATCCACACGGCCAGATTATTGGGATGGCTCGCTCTCCTTCTGCAGGGCCCTAAATCCAATGTGAACACATTTGTGTGCGCGAAAGACCTCCACAACGAGCAGCCAATTAAAACGCTCTCTGGCCAAGTCTATCCCTCACATCTGCCTCCTTTTTTCCAGAAAACGAAAGGCGCAAAAAAGAAGCAAGCTCATGAATAGGCGCTCATTGAGATCACAGATGGAGTATGGCTTTCTTTTTGCGAGAAATTTGAGAAACACCATTGTCCTCAATCAAAACTCAATGTGTTCGCTCACAATAGCTCCGGCTTTGAGCTCGGCCGCTTCAATTGGCCTTGTTTTTGAAACTTGAAGTGTTCTGTACAAAGACTTGGCCCTCCTAGATGTCACCACCATCATGGCTTTGCCTCATTGCCCGAGTGTGTGACTTGGAAAAGGGGGAAAAACACAATTAATATGAAGCCGTAATTACTCCCCTTCACGCCTCTGCGCCCATTCAGAACCCCACTGGTCCATTTATTGCTCTGGGCCCATCCCACGCGGCTCGTAATCCGAATGCCACAGGTTTAGAAGGAGCAGCTTTTAGAAGGGCTACACACAAAGTATATAGCGCAAATACAGACAATTAGGCCTGGGCCATGAATGCTTTACTGCTCTGATATTTATATGATATTATAGGCCTATTAGAAGCGGCTTTCTCTCCCTCCTTTTCCTTTGTCTTTTGCCAAATGCAGGCTTAATTACAAGGCGCTAACCAAAGCAGCTACAGCAGACCCAAACATGGCCTGTTGGGCTCAATGGTGACAGTAAAAGATTATTAGGCTATATTACGAAACTAGCCTAAAAATGCATGTATGTTTGTTTATCCTAATTAAACTACAACCTAATCCACAACCCCATACCCCTAAACTCCAATCAGTCTAATAAAATATGAATAATTTATTATTATTTATTTATATACATACACAAATTATTAATAATAATAATATTATTGGTCTAACCGTTTTAGAAGGTTATTTGTAGTATTTTCGATATTTTAACAATTATATATTTGAGCATTGGTTAAAACATTACAATCATAATTTGAGTCATTGGGGAAAAACAATGATACAATTATTTAAAACCTTGTGTAGCCAACCCCTTGCATGATTCAATCTAATTCAATTAAAAAAAATAAAAACTTTTGTCAATTAATGCATTCATTCATGTCCCTGTTTTGCCATGTTTTATTGGAACTGAAAATAATTGCTTTGCTAATAAAAATCTACTTTACATGGGTACAATTAAAAGCAAGATTTTATGTAACACGGTAAATACAAAAGTCCAAATGTGTTAAAACCCAAAGAATCAGCCAAAGTGACCATTGTGCCATTGACAAACAGCAGTGTGAATGGTGTGTGCAGCCTGAGAGAAAGTACCCTGCCATTGTACCCTGCAGCCCAACACTTTTAAGCCTCAGAATCTGTTGCTTTGGGCACTATGAGAAAGTAAACTTCTCTCCGTCTGGGGATGCTGCAGCAGTGACTATCGCCGGGCCGCCTACACTTCAAAAGGGATTCAGTGAGCTGCATTCTTGACCCCGGCAGGAGCTGGTTAAACATCATGGACGCCTTTTCCTTTTGTCATCCCAAAACCAAGACAGAAGAACCTGATGCCCCGCTACTGGATCTGTGGCTGTGTGAGGGCAGACGCAGTAAGCTCATTAGCACACAAACACTTTCTCATCCTTCCCCGACACATCACAGGCCCACTGCTGATTAAGACATCTCTCTGGATGACAGAAATGACGCACGAGAGTGGAGGAAAATCACTAACTTTACACTGCATTCAAGCTGGAGGAGGCAACTTTTATGTTTCATAAATACATTTTGTTTGTCCTAACAAAAAAAAAGTATTGTTTCAGTAACACAACATGCTGTCTTTATCTTATTAGAAATTTTATCATCTACAGGCAGCTGATTGGCTGACTGAGGGTGGTCCTCTCATTTTCACTTTTCCGTCTGAAAAAGCTGATCTTACATTAATTATTGAATAGTTTTAATGTAATATAGTTAATGTAACTGTTTTCAAGTGTTGACCGTATTGAAGCCATTTCCTCATTCAAACATACACTTTGTTATGACATTTTTTGCAGAGATGCCATTTTTATAATTTCAGTCTTTGAATTACAACACAGTACCAACTTAGATGATGGTGCTTATTATTTCTGTGTTTGAATTTTTCACACAAAAAATTTTGGCAAAATATTACGAATGAGGGAAGAGACTTTTCGTGAGACTAAACCGGGCGCGTGATTGGGTCCATGATAGAAGAAATAAATCAAATCACACCAAGAGGCTGTATTGATCGACTACAGAAAAGCATTATTAAAAGCAACATTTCAGAATTCATCATAACTAAATTATCTCTTAACCTGTAACATAATATCTCAGTTTGATCTACAACTCTGCTGTTTTACAGACACACTTCTTATACGCAAAGTGATATATATCAAGCCTTTCTTTGTTATGATGTTGATAATTATACGACTCTGAGCTCGTAAAGGCCAAATAAAACAACTCCCTGCTGAAAATGTCACGGGCAAGCCATAATTATTAAACTATACCAAACAGGCTTGCCATACTGGATTCACATCTGAAGTTGAATAACACACTTTTGAATGATGTTCCAATACCTAAATAGTAAAATAAAAAAATCTCATCTCCAAATCCTTTTCTACAAGTTCGTGGCAGTTTAATCTGAGGAAGTCTACTAAATACTACCGCTGGTGTGAAAATCCATTTTGAGAAAGCACATTAACATGACAAGTGCGAAATATTGTTTGTCAAGTTTCCGCCGCAGCGCAGAACAAGCCCGTGCACATAAAGTTGGAAACGCTCAGTGTAAGAAACTGTAATGTCACACATGAGAGGAGCTCCAGTATGTTCAACCAGGCCTAACGGAGATGAGATGTGACGGGAGATAGGGATGCACCTGCCTGTCACCACCCTGGCCTGGAGCTGTCCGTCTGACGCCTCTTTCTGCCCTCCAGTCCAGCTTAAGCCCTGCTCACAGCCACAACGCAAGAAAATGACATTAGCTTAACACATATCATTATTATTGATGGTTGTTTTCTTCCTGTCTGCAGGCCTGACTTCCAAATGTTGCAGTGTAGAGGCGCAAAGTGAGATATATGAAGTCTTTATCCGTTATATTGTTGTTGATAATTATCTCGCAGCTTGTAAAACTCCCAAACAAAATATCTCAGACAATTAGAATATTTTGAGAAGAACCAAGGCTTAGCATAAATCACTTTGTTTGCATGTGATGATCATGTTGGTTTCACATTTTAAGTTGAAAAACATGAAGGCTTGAACGATATTCTAATTTTCCGAGTTTAACAAGCATGGCCATAACAATTTATTGATTAATAGGTTTTTCAATATCAACAACTATTTTAGCATTTGATTAGTTGTTCTATATAGAGCTGTATTTAACATTCATTCTGATAATCCATGAGTTGTTTAGATGCCAGAAGCTGAGTGAATTTGCTAAACTTGACCCAAACATAGCTCAATAGATGAGTTACACATTGGGTTGATTAATAATAATAAAATAAACTAATCATCCGAGTCAAAAAACCTCTTCTTAGCTTTTTAAAGACGATAGGTCAAAACCGATTGACTATTTCGTAATCAATTCATCACGATTATATACAGACTCATGTAAGACTCAAACAGATCAGCAATTTCAAAAAACTAAAACAAGAATGTCTCAATTGAATTTAGTTTAGCTGTAAGTAGTAGTAATAATGTCTGTAAATATATTAGAACGTCTTCCAGTGGCTTCATCTTCATCTTTGTCAAATTTAGATAAACGTCACATATCTATAAAACAAATCTCTTAATTGAAGGATGTTACACTACATTAATGTATTGTCAAAATAATCATTACTTGTCGCCTCATTATAATGGACAAACCATTGTAAACATCTTGCAAAAAAATGTGATAATTTATGTATATTTTATAGCTTTAATTAGGCTTTGTTCGGCAACTTTATCATTAAGGTGGAGGAGTTTGAATTTGAATTAAAATCTATTTCCTTTGGTATGGGAAATGTCAGTCGGAGCTGTCCGTGCCCCAGGTTTAAACTTTGCATTTAGTTGATAGAGGAGCCCTGCTGCAGATGGAGGTTTAAGCCCTGTGATCTCTGTGAAGACTGGAGCTGAGCTGTTGTTTGGTGGATAATAGCAGGTGGTGTGTGAAGGCGAGACTTAAGGCATTAATTAGTTAAGAGAAGTAAAAGGAGTGTGTAAAAGGTCTGTGTGAAAACACAGATGTGAAGGGAAAATGTACAAAAAAGGCTTTTTAAAAGAACTGGGATAACGTAAAAAATATATCAAAATGGAGATTCTCATTACATTGTGTTGTGTTTAATCCTCAAAAGAATCAGGAGGAAGAAGAGAGAAACTTACTAAAAGTTAAACAAAGTAAGAGGTGCCGAGTTCCGTCCAGTGTTCAAAATGATTTGGGGGCAACACAGTTTGATGTATTATTTATATCTTTTATATAATGTAAATTCAACTAAAACTAACACAGAATCAAACTTAAAAGGATCAATATCATCGAAGAAAAATGAAAACAGAACTATTTGCATTTGGAAAAGCTGATAAATCCAAGAGCGCGTTCCAGAGAAAAACTGCAGAGTCCACACCAGGCGAGGGGTGCGGGCCGGAAAGTGAAGACACGCTTGACCTCTGTTGTAGAGCGTCTCTTCTTATTTATTTTTATTTAGCATTTTTTAAATTCCAAACAAAAGGTTTTAAAAAAGCAGCCGTTGTGTATTTCTGAATTATTTTTTAGTTTGACAACAATAAGTCCACTCAGTCTCATAGCGCTGTGCTCGTTTCCATCATAAGGTGGTCTTTGAATGTGAGTGGAGGAGGGTCGATCAGGGAAGTGTTTGGCTGTGTGCTTGTGGTGCTGCCAGGGCTCCACTCATGGCCAGAGTGCAAGCCTCAACGCACTTGGTCACTGGATGTGCATGCTGATGCAAGTGGGTCTCTGGGTGAGTGTAGGAGAGAGTGGCAGGGCCCATGCTCAGTGACTAGTGTGTGGAGCCAGTCCAGTCCAGGGTCTGTGTCCTACTCTTTTGCCTCCAGAAACAGTGTCTCCTGCGGGAACAACTTGGCATCCACAAGTGTCGAGGAAGGGTCCAACTGTGTGATCTGTGACAAGAAACAATGAAGAATAAATAGTAAATACAAAATCAAACAGGGCCAAAGGCATACAAGTCAAACCCTGTCAGAGAAAAACACAACATAAGTAAAGATGATTTACTTAATTACTTGCTAATTCAAAGCATATGTCCAGAACACTGAGCAAAAACAGCTGCAACATCTTTGCTGATAGGCCCTGGGAATTTAAACATGTCACTGTTCAATATGTGTGTGACACAAAAGCTGAATTGTTGTAAAGAACTCAAGAATAATGCCGTGCCACCCACATTGGAGCTGATTGCATTAGCCGACATTTAGGTCGCCTGACCCATGTTTTTTCACAACAGGACAATTTGTGTGTTTGGTTCTAGCAGTGCTGCAGTGGGCCCTCAGCTTATGTGAGCTAATCAGAGTGGACTTGTGTTACAGGGGCTGCCTCACACCTGGGCAGAAGCTGCTGTGTGACACTGAGCCATGCAGGGCTTATCTTTGACGGCGCTCAGCCCTCTGATTACAGCGCACCACGGATAATTAACCTCCTTGTACCTGCTGTAAAAGGTCAGAGTGCATGCTAAAGGCCAAACTGGTTTTCTTCACAACAGGGAAAGTGATATGTCCAAGAAAAAAAAAACCAAGTAATGTATACATAAATACAAATTGTTGGATTGTAAATTACATTTTTCTTTAATCCTTCAAATGCTGACTTTATTACAGCCAACACAATCTACACATTTAAACTCGTGCTAACTACACCACCCCAGGTTGAAAGGCATGGTGAGAAAAGACCAGGGGAGCTGAGTAAATTAGGAGAAGATGCCTGTGACAGATCAGCACCAGCCACCTCTCAGCTCCCATGGGACTTTGAAAATGTCACACCATGTACACACCAGTGGTCTTTGACTCCATGTCTTTATGTCCCCTTCCTCATTTCAACGTGTCATTTCAACTCTTGACTTCTCAGCGGGTCACTGTGAGCTCTGTTCGAGCAGGGAGGGGCTGTTACATCAACCTTGCACCCCTCACCTAGGCGACTGCATCGGAGCACGGCAGGGAGCCAAGCGCCATGAAGAGAGAGGAAAATGGTGTTTGCCTCAAACATATTCTATCCCTGCGGAAAGCACAGGGCTGCTGCCTGTTCCCACCTCAGGAGCTGCACATGGCCAATGGCTGCCATGCTAATGAACCCGACAGGCTGTTGTGACACCGTGGCATCAGGTAGAATAAATGAGGCTTTAGGGTGGAGCAGGTGTGTGTGTGCTCTCACTCATTGGGAGTCTGTTCTGGTGATGCACAATCTGCACCAGGGAGTGCGACTGAGGCGGAGTAGCATCTGACTCGGAAAAAGAAAGTAGGGAAACAAGATGCCACACTGACACAAGAGACGGGCACCATCGGTGATTGTTTACATTGTTATCCAATTAACAGACCATAAGTATGAAGGCATCTGTCAACAAACAAAGCTGTTGTTTTTCCTCTGCATAAGCATAAACCATTTTCTCCCCTCCAGTCGTTGTTGTGCATCGAGCATATACTTTCAAAAGACCTCAGTCTTTTTGTTTGATTTTATCTTCGGGCATAGTAATCAAAAGGGGAAAGATAATTTAAAAAAAGATTTATAAACATACACACACATATATACACACATATACACACACACATATATATATATATATATATATATATATATATATATATATATATATATATATATATATATATATATATATATATATATATATATATATATATATATATATATATATATATATATATATATATATATATATATATATATATATAATATATATATATATATATATATATTACACACACACACATTTATATAAACACATTTATATATAAATAAATAAATGTGTGTATATAATAACACCTACAGATTAGAACACTTAGCTCAAAGCAAGACTGAAGACCATCGCTGGGAGTTCCACAGTGCCTCTAATTTTAAAACTGGAACCAAATTTAAAGACAGATGGTGTTTCTAGGCACAGTTTGATAGTTTATCTTTCTTTCATTTTGAAAAATTCTATGACATAAAACATTCTGCTAATATCACCCCCATGTATTTGGCATTATTGGGCATCAGACTGAAATAAACTAAAACCAAATAATTAGTACTTGTGTACATTTTTAAATAAATATTATATTTAAGATGAATAGTATTTGGGAAGGCCACACTAAACAATGAAGGGGGAAAACAAACACTGCGCCTTGAGATGTCCGTTTCCAACACAATCAGTGCGCAGCTGAAATAACGCATTTTTAATGAAGCCATTACAGGCCTGACTATGTTAATTAAAACCAAATAACTTGTCTGTTTTAAACTAGTGTTGTGAAGTGTTTATTTGGCCAATTACAAAAGCAGTGGGAGATCATTATCCACAGCCAGGAGTGTTGACAGCATGTAGAGTCGGGCGTGAACAGAAAAGAACAGAGTCCAATATGCCACTTCAAAGGGATGAAGCACGGCACAAACTGGACGAGGAGGGGCTCAGGAACAAACGAGAAAACCAGCCATGAAACTTTTTATATTGACCACTATGAATGTGCCAAAGTGCAGCTGCTGAGGCAGCAGGGAGAAGGGAAATCAGACAGTGGGAAGGAAAACTAGTCCTCACAGGAAACTATCAATGCTATGAACCTGTGTGTGCTTCGCATTGATTAGGGCAGGGTACTTTATACGTATATTGATATTACTTTAAAAGTGATATATTTTGACATATTGTATACGTCTATAATACTGATTTCTTCCCTCTCTTGTCCGCTCTGTGGTACCAGGTGCTCGCCCCATCGCCCTTTAGTTTATTGAATTGAAATGTCCTCTTTTTGTATCCGTACGAGTGGACTACTCCACGATATAACCATCTCATAGTAGTTTATAGTGCACTTCAATAAAAGTGCCATGTCACATTCAGATAATGCTGCAGTTTATGTGTGGTTCTTTCTATTGTAAAAGTACATATGTAAGTGCATAATATTGTATCAAGATAGTTGACGTTTTCACAGATACCAGTATCTGGAGCTCATTAATCCCCGGTTCCTATTCAGTCAGACAAAAACCCTAATCGTGTTGCGTTCACAGAAAAAGGGTAAAGCATTGGAGAACATTTGTATGTGTAAAACATACAACTACTTAGTACCTAATTAATACTGAAATGAATTTCTCATTGAATAAAAAAACATTTGGTTATTTAAAAGCTTGTATTTGGATTACCGTTTGTTCTAACCTACTGGTCATTGTATAGGCCCATGGGGTTCATATTACTCTGAAATATAAGTGAATAAATCGAAGAATAACTAGACCAGAAAAAAACAAAACGTTCCTAGTTTCACTGAAAAGTGTACCAGCTCGAGGTGACGATTGCTTATTTTCTCGCTATGTAACTAATGTGTGGACTTTAATATGAATTCTGCAGATTCTGAGCTTGAAAACAATTTTTAAACCAAAAAGATTTTTTTTTGCCTAGTCCTAGTTCCCATTTGTGGATATGCACAAAACAGGAATAATTACCAGGAACTGCAAAAGGTTCGTAGAGTGCGAATACGCTGAGATATCAAGATATAATGCTCAGTCCACATCACCCAACACTGACGGTCAGTGCAGTCTAGCACCTGTTAGTGTATGTGGCTGCAGCAGTAGTTCACCACGACAGAATGTGGTGACAGTAAATGAATAGGTCTTCAAGTATTCAAAAAGCATGTAAAGACCAAAGCATTAATTTCACAATACCTCCAATAAAGTGCATTAAGTAATAGATAAAGCATCTGCATTTAGTACTAACATTTAGGGATAAAGTTACAGCTGGCAACTAATATAAGGAATAGTAAAGATATCTAGTGGTTATGCCGATGACTAAATGTTCATAATAAATAACGTTGTTCCATCTCCAATAAAGTTATCAAAACAATAAAAGGCCTTTTACAGATGTAAAATCTATTTGAGCGCAGCACAGGACCTCCTCTGTGGCGCTGTTTATTTTCTCTGCTTCTCAAATGTTCACTAAGAATTATTTGGGTTATACAGCATTGGAGCTGGAGAAATGATTAAGTGAAGGTGAAAGAGGGAACAGTATCACAGAGACACCCAAATACGTCACAGACAGTTTGAAAATGTCTAAAAGCAAAAAAAATGAAGAATATATATATATATATATATATATATAAAAAATGATGCTTTCGCTCCCAGACTAAACATGCTCACAACCAGACGAAAGATGTTCAAGCTTAAAACTCAAGAGTGCGAAACAGAAAAGCAAAAACTGCAACACTAAAAGACTCCTCAAACTCGCAGAAACACAGCAAGGGTTAGTTTCCTGAGCACGGCTAAGCCCAGAACAAATGATGCCAGTGTAAGGCCTGCTGTAGAGCTGAAGACATAAGCCACTGATACCAAATGCTGATTCACACACTGTCCAAAAACAGACTAATTGACATTTATTGGAAAATCTACAGGAAGGTGGTGAACACACAAGTGAGATCTCTCATGTCCTTTCATAAATCATCTATCAGTTATCCACAAACACTTCTAAACCATCAGCTTAGAAAAGTAAGTCATTCAAACAAAGTCTCTCCTCCAACTATTACTTATAACCAAAACTGCATTTCAACTGTAATTATTATCATAGTTGTCATTGAATGAGATTAAGTCAAAGAAGGATGACACAATGAAAGAGACACTTCACATGATACAGGGAAAGGCGTATTACAAATGCAATAGTGGTCTACAATGGATCCTCTGATCCTGGCAGAGTAACAGTGGAGGCTGGATGGAGGGTTTCTCTGCTCCTCTCATTTAATTACAACACAGAGCTGCAGGATTAGACAGGGGCCTGTGTTCACAGCCTCGCACTGGCACTTCCTCTCAGCTCCTTTCCTCCTGTCTTTTCCTAAAGCTCTGCTCTTTCTGTTTTCTGGAATTCTCTGCCATCATCTTCAATTTAATATCTTTCTCACTTGTCTCTCAATCCTTTTCTTTTTCAGACTGTTTCTCTAATTAAATCTTTCTTTGTTTAGGCTTTTATCTCCTCTGTTCGGCACTCACTATCTTCTCCTCTTCTCTCCCCTTCTAATCCCTCCGTCCTGTTTTCGCCCGAATTTCATCTGCAATGCAGACACATCTTTATCTGTGTCTCAAACACATGTTTACTCTTGATTATAAAGAGACAACTGTGAATCCTTTAAGTGACAAAGTTTTGAGTGGGGCATGTGTTTGCCTGAAAATATTTGTGCATGTGTTGAAGTGTGTGATTGTGACGAAATGAAAAGTGTGAGCTATGCGTTAATGTGTGTGTCGGAGGGAGGAGTCTCTATGGACGCCTGTGGCACACTGCCTGGGCAGGCCTGCAAACGCGCACACACACACAGACACACACACACACACAGACACACACACACACACGCGTACACACACACCATACACCTCTTAAAGCACATCTTCTCATGTGCAAGGCGCTTGATGAACAGAAATCCCATTTTGTTTCCAGCAGCATGGTTAATTAAACGGGCGGTGCTCATTAGCTCACTGCAACGAGCGCAGCGGCCGAGGCCTCTAATGACTGTTTGTAGCAGGCTGCGAGAGGCAGCAGAACCATAGAGAATATATTGTAAGTGCTGACAACTGTATCTTAATACAGCCAGAGTACCATAGTCACTAAGGGCCTAACCTAATTAATATTGACTGATTTATACACATGGTGTATGGATAGTAGTGTTTAAACTGCAAAGCTAGATCTCCAACAAGGTCATGCAGATCTGAAATACTCACATTTCTACGAGGGAAGGTGGTGAGCAGCTTGAACTCGTCTGACGGGTAACCTTTAGAAGCCACAAAGTCGAAAAGGACCTGCAGTTTACAGCTGCCCAGGAAACGCCTTTCCACGAACTCTCCACTCGGAGTACGGATCCGGAGTTTGCTGATCTGCTCTCCTGAATCCTCTTCAGGCTCTGGTGGTAGGGTCTGCTCCAGTGACAGACGAATTGCCTGAAAAAGTCACAATTGCTGGCAGGTTTAACAAGTCAACTTTCACTTTACATACAACTGCTGGCAGATGTTTTCACTGGTGTTTTAAATACTTCTTTACCAAAATACAGAGAAAGAACTTATTCCTAATAAACAATCTTTTATGGATAGAGTCTTGTCACAGCATCATGGCTCAACTGAAAATATGTTTTTGTAAGTTACTAATGGGTAATTCAAATTGAGAGAGGGAAAAGTCACTTTAAACATGGAGCGATAGTACAGGCACACTTCTCCACTCCCAAGAGGTCCCGTCCACAGCCCCTCACCTCCTCTTGTTGTTCTTGTTTGGCCAGGCATAGAGCATATGCTGTGACAACACGCCCCAGCTTTATTTACACACCTTAATGCAATTATATTTCATAAGAGTGTACAACAGTAGCTCATTAGCAGCTTCTGGTGTTGGGTGGGCAAGGTCGGGCGCGTGCCTCACCGCCAGTACTCCCTCAGGTGTAGGAGCTGATGCTGACTGAGTTAAAGGGGTCTCATGAGGCTAGCTAACACACACTTAAATGAAGCTGGAGCTTGTGTGTGTGGTGACGGACACACAAATACAAGCATAAACACCAACACAAATGTGGCGTCACTACAAAGCACATACACACAGGACACGCGTCTGCTACTGCTTTGGGCCTCCACTCGTCTGCTGCTCCACCACAAACCTCCTAACCACAAAAAGCAAACAGATGAGTGGGAAAGAGTACACCTTCATGTACAGCGCATACACCCCCAAAGGATGGCATCTTAAACAGGCACATGCATGCTGGCTGGCCCGACCCCCACCCCAACCCAACTCCTCCTTTAATCTCAGCCCTCAGCACAAAGGCACAAAATCACACTGAGCATTCCCTGTTGCATTGTCTGCTCTCTAGTGGCAACCCATGTTTGTGTTGAGTCTGAAGTTTCACTCATAGACAAGGTTACCACATTGAGACTTGCATAGTCAAGTAAACAATAAGCAAGAGAAAGAAAATACAAAAAGTGAAAAGTATCTCTCTGACCATTGTATTTAGTAGGGCTGCACAATATTGGAAATAAGTGCCTTATGCAATTGTGCTGTCAAGGACTAAAATAACGAGATACTGTATATTTCTGTGCACCAACATGGTCAGAAAGAGTAGAAACATGTACAAATACAGATGTCATGTTTTGAGGATGAGGCATTAGTGCATGAGCATACTTTAATAGTCTTTCTCAAACAAAAGGTGACACGAGCATGTTATGAAATGATAAAAAATACAAAAAGAATAGAGATGTTTGATTTGAAGTATGATGAACAACGTTTACATTTGGTTCAGTAACCGACAGTGATATAATTATGAAGGCTGGGCTCTTTGTTGTGTGTTTAACTTTAATGACAAATCACCTGTACTGAACCAGACACCCAATACCCCTCAGCCCCGGGGCCTCTGCTGTTGAGCAAACAACAATCACTGAGCACTGTATTACTATAGACTATATTACAACATTGGGTCCATCCTTGTAGACAATAATTGTTTTGTATATGCGTGACAGTGTGTCTGCCTATAGGAGCATGTGTTTGCCGCTGGCTTCACAACAATAGTTTTCAAGTCAATGTGTGTGTTTGCTTAGGTTGTGTGCACCGGTGGCAAGCCTGTGATCCTGAATTGCCGCAGTCTTTTGTCCATTTTAATATGAGGCATATGTTTTACATGGACCTCAAGCAGTTTAAAGTGAACAATAACTGCATTTTGAAGGTGACTGTACAGGGCCTCACTGTAATTAGAACATTCAAATGGCTGTGTGCTTGTTGACCCAAACACCACAGGGCTCAAACCCAAAATATTGCGGTTATTGTGACACCTGCCAATCTAATTCTTTGTGTTGTAGTCAGATTAAGGCCAAAGTAAACAGACATATGCCTTCCTTTTTGTGCTTGAGAGAAAGGTTATTCGAAAAAGATGGAATTAAAAGTGCCACACTTGTGTTGCTATAGAGATGTAATTTATTTGCTTACAGCAAGTACAGATTTGTCGGAATGTATTCAGTGAGCACATTGTGAAAAAATCCACACCACCTCATAGGTGTGGCACAATAAGATGCTGATGAAACAGCATGATTACTGCACTTGGACCGTCCACAATAAACTAAGATATTTTTTCTAAAAAAACGGTGTCTGGTGTAACTACAATTCTTTTATATCCTGTACCTTGGCCATTGAAGAGGAGGCAGGCAAAATGACAGTGTTTAGATAGACTTGAACAAAAAGCAGACCCTTCATCAGGAAAGTCCTGCAATGGACCTTTAATGTGTGTTCAAAGTGCACGTTGCTCACCTCTTTCTCCTCTGCCTGTTCCTTTTTCATCCGTTCAAGACGGACTTGTTCAGCCTCTTCTTTTTCCTGGGCTTCTCTCTGAAACAAGACAAAAACAAAACCACATAAGAGACAAACAAAATCTAATAATACAAGACAAAAAAGTGAATAAAATCGGTATCATAGTTTATACCGGACAGAACATGCCAACATTGGGTAGGACTAAACAACCAAACTCAATCATTCTTTGCTCCAAGGTCACTCACGTCTTTCTTGCCAGTCTTCATGTAGAGGAAAACATAGATTGATTTACTCAGCACTTATGGTTATTAAAAAAAAAACACTACACGTTTGGTAAACATAGATGAGCAACATCTCATTTACTTTGAGCAATTGATTGTGCCCATATTGGAAATGTGCCTCTTAATTATAATTTATTATACAGTTCCTCACAGCAGAAAAACGCTCCATTGATTTGAAAGTAATTTCAAAACGTTCTACCAATAATTGGTTGATAACAGAACTCTCAAACCAATAATGACAGCTGGCCTTTGGCAACGCAATATCTGCTTGTAATACATGAATGATACAGAATGATCTGTTAACATTTTCATGACAAAAATACTATTTTAATGTGACAAAAAGCGGTCGGGAAAAAGTAACTATTAACATGAAAAACGAACATTTTAAGAGTAGTTCCAGAGATTTCTTGAACTAGCTAGCTTAGCCGTTACCCGCCTAGCACGTCACGGCGAAACCTTTGGGAGCTAACTGTTTTATTTGCAGTCATTAAATACATTTTGAATATTAAGGGCTGTCTAATATTTGTTCGAATGTATATACAGTATACATATTTTTTTACTTTTGAATTATATTTGAATTTCTAAGTCAAAGCCCTAGTGTTTAGTAGCGCAGTAGAGGCTAGCGTACCCAGCTTGTTCACCCCTCGTTCTGTGAGTGGAGGAGAGCGGGCGTCACGCCAAGCCAAGCCTCTACTCAGCACTTTTTACGGCCTGAATTCATGCACAAGCTGAATCAATGAGCTCAAGTTTTCAAGGAATTAACGGATTATAATACAACTTGTATGTAGTAATACGCGATTTTATGAACTCAGAAAAAAAATCGAGTATAGCTTCTTTAAAGGCACACCGCGGACTTTGTGACCTAAAGAGTTGACACATATGAGTTATTTTATATGAATACTTGGGCCAATATACAGCGCTTGACACTTGCAATGCTCCGAGCGGGGCTGCCCTCTTGAAATACCGCCCATGTAAGTTTCGAGCAGACGGACCGTCTGCCACCAGGTCACGTGACTTGGAAGAAAGACTTGCTTTACGGCTACAGGCGCTGATATACTCATGGAGCTAAGGCTTTTGCTACTCATTTTTCACCTGCTCGACTCCTGGTCATGGCTGAGGCAAGGAAAAATTTTAAACCTTCGGAGGAGGCTAAAAAGAGGAAACGCCAAAGGGATCGTGCTGTAAGCTGCATGTCTGTATGAGCGCTGCTCTTCACCTGGTTCCTGGATGTCATCGACTGCAAAGATGTCATTCCACGCAGCACGAGCTAGACGCAGAACTCCCTCATCCAGGATATAGAAGTCCATGTGTGGTAGATTACTAATGCAGCGGTCTGGAGGCTGACCACAGCAGAGTCTCTCAATATCTGTAGGCATGTCTCTACAGTTTGAACACACACACCAGTGCATGCTGTCTGAATACACACTCAAAAGACACCGGCTGACTGTTTGTTGACTTTTGCGACAGTGCTGAGTTGCTTGTGGCCACTAGGGGCGCTAAACGTGAAAGTTGCAGGTCTAGCGCCCCTAGTGGCCAAGAGTTACACGGTGTGCCTTTAATGTACGTCTATTAGCTTAGCTGTCAATCTTCTGTCAGCCTATGTGGAAACATGGGGCAATAATCCCGACAAGTTTGTTTTCATGATTTTGGAGAGCTTTGATGAATCGACTCTAATTGGACTAGACCATTTATCAATGTCCCACCCAGCATAGCTGATGGGAAAGCTGACAGCAATTTTCTGAGTATGCATATAGGAAGCCCAGGCATGAAGTCCTCGGTGGTCTGAATGGGGAGACCAGAAATGCAGGGCTCTGACTTTAACCAAGGGCTTTTAGTATGAAAACCAATATACTAGGGCTGTCAAACGATTAACATTTTTAAATCAAGTTAATTTCAGCTTAAAAAATAATTGTAATTAATCACATATTAAACTAACGGCAAAATAATGCCATATTTTTTTGTAAATTGTAGTTTAAATGGAAAAATATGACAACATAAGGTACATACAGTATGTACTGTATTTTTTTATTCCAACAATAAATCCACATAAAACGGCATTAACATTATTAACATTTTCTATAGTAGACAACATTTTCTGTAGTAGACAGCATTTTTACTAAGTTGTGTTAAAAGTATTAAAACCTGTAACTTAATTGAAAAATTGAGCTCATTGATTCAGCTTGTGTATGAATATTTACAGTCTATGGCATGAATTCAGGCCATAAAAAGTGCTGAATAAAAACTTTGCGCGACGCTCGTTCTCCAAGGCCACACCCCCTCTAGCGTCTGCAGCACATGTAAACAACAGCAGCATGGTAGGCGAAGGAGGAGCCTCCTCTGGCTGTAACGGCAGACACAGCAGTAAAACAGCCCAAAAGACGCAAACGTGAGGAGGAGAAAAGGGAACTAAAACAAAAAAATGATAAAAAGAAATCAAGCCCAGGTGAACATAGCTAGCTGGCATTGTATCCTCTGGAGAGACCAGTGGGGGCGGGTCCCGGTTAGAATAGTGGCCAAAAACTACGTGCGCTGACATGCTTTCAATACCATCCCGGGCCGATGGGGGTGGACCCGGAATAAGAATTAGCCTATGCTAACATAAAGCATCTTCTTACCTCTCAAAAACGTCTTTACAGGATGGTCCAAAAGTTCTCTCTTGGCCCAAAGCTCCGTTCCACATGTGTGTCAATGCTGAGGGGAGTGAATTTCTTTGGACCACTCTAGTTCAGTTGTTGTGAATTTTTGAAGGCCCTCGTAAAATGAATGGGGCTCGCGCCGGCTGACGCATGCGCAGACACACAATTTTTTCACAATTTTCTTGTGGGTGGGACCCCTCGCGGCAATTTTGGATAGCTCCAGTAGAGCAAATTTTTTGGCACATTTGTTTGAACGGCGGAGATAGGCGTGACTACGTCCGTTAACATTTACAGTCTATGGGAGAGACCTGCGGGTGCGGACCGCCTCGGACTAACTTTGGACGCAAAACTAGCTTTCAGATATTGTACTGTATATTTCCTTAGCAGTGCGTTGCTTTGGTACCATTTCATCTTCTAAGTATCATTATGGGATGCATAGGCGTTAATTTTTTTTACGCGATTAATTTTTTTTTTTAATTAACGTGCGTTAACACGATATTTTTGCCAGCCCTATAATATACACATGAATACTTTTAATACACATGAACGGCAACAACTACAAATAACATGTAAATAGTTGATGAGTTGCATGGGGTTTTACCCTTTCTTTTTGTTCTTTTTAAACCATGAGTAAAACCTTTGTTGCAAGCCATTCGCTTCAGGAGCGGGGTGGGAAACTCTGCAGTCGATCTTACAGTTCTATGTACTTGTAAAGTTGGAATGATTGCTTTTAACTTCAGTACTAATTGCTTGAGTCTTGCTTGCTCAGCTACACGTTTCAGTGTAGTATTAAAGCTGCACTAACTGACTTTATTTTCGTATTAATTACGAAAATGCTATCCATGTCCATGTAGTGCATTGGGATATACGTCCTTTTGAAGAAAAAGTAGCGCAGATTTGTGCTGGCCTGACATTATATTTTAGATCGAGTTTTGATGAAACAAGGAAGAGAATGTGTTTCGGGTCGCAGATTGTGACCAATCACAGCGCACCACTAGCCCCCACTTTCGTGAGAAATCTCCAGGTCCGTTAGCACAGACAGCTGAGTTAGCACAACAAGCGGCGGAGCTAACCTGAAACTTTCTCGTCTTCGTCACTGGATACTGCTTACACAGCGAAACAGCCATCCAAAAGAAAGTCTCGTTCCTCCGCGCTTCCCGGTTCTATCGTTCTATGGTCACGCCATCCACGTGAAAATCCATATCCATGTATTATCCATATTGGGAGAGGCTAGCTCCGTCTCAACACTGTGTGTGTGTGGGGGGCGATAGCTTCGTGGGTGCGGGGAGGGGAGCAGAAAGAGCGAGGCCAGCGAGTCCGCGGCTTCAAAATCCCAAAGTCAGTTAGTGCAGCTTTAATCTTTGTGTTTGACAAGCATAATATAGGAAAAATCTAACTTTTTGGTAAGCAGGACTCTTTAGTTAATCAGGCTGCCCAGGAGCCAACAACCTAGATTGTAAAACTGTTTTGCCTGGATTTGGGATGCTCTGAGCTTTATAATTAGCTATGATGGAGCTGAAGTTGGCTGTATAAATGATCATCTCACCAGCTTTATTAATTCCATTAATGGAATTTTGTGACACTATAAAAAAAGTTTTGGAGCTTTACAACTATGCATTGAATGCCTATATTGGCTGTGCTGAAGTTGGCTGGGTGACAATGAACTTGTGTTTATTATCTCAAATAATACTGTGTAATTTTATGTGGCTCTCTGCCGTGCTATCACAAAGGGCTGCAGTGGGGCCCGCAGACCTTAGTTTGGACATGCCAGTAATAAATACTAGATAGAGAGTCGATGTTGTATTTAGATTTCAATCTGATACCTTTTTGCGGTCAGCTTCTAGTGACAAGCGGTAGGCTTCATCCTGCTCCCTCTTCACCATCTCTCTTGCCTCTCGTTCATCCTTAGACAAAAACAAAGGAAAACACATGAATTTCTTTTTTGACTTGTAGCAAGTCTTTGCTACAAGTCTTTCAAACAGCAGTTATGAAAGACTTGTAGCAAAGCAGAATTCACTGAGTGGCGGCTGCTAATAGCTGACCAGAGCCCTTGGTATCACCCTCCCTCTGGCTCATTCATTTGCCCCACTCTTCCTGTTTGTACAGAGAGAAGGGGAGAGCCAGCCTTTTTCTTTATACCTGCTGTGGCTACAAAATGTTGTACAAAGACCGCAACTAAATACGAGTGTCCATTGTGTTACCACTGCACAGCCATTAGTTTTGTATTTTGTGAAGGCCCATGCTGTGTGTGTCTGGCCGGATACGCCAAAGAAAGCTCATTGTGTGACAAGAGCGCTTACCGTGGTGCTGCTAAAGCTATGGTTGCCGCAAAAGGACAGTGTGTATTGTTGCATTATATTGAATATAAAAAAAAAAGCAGAAGATACATTTGTGCCCTGAAAGGGTGAAACACTGAAAGGAAACAGTAAACAGAATAGAGGTTGGACAAAGACATCAAAAGTCCCTGCCTTGAGTGACCTGACTCAAGTCACGCACTTAGGTCATGATTTAGCATCAAAACACTTACACCTTAAATTAACATTTGTCTTCTATAAATTACTTGTGGTTTATTTAGGAAAGTTCTCATTCACGCCATATTCTGCATCTATATATATTTTGGATGAGCAACAAAATATGTTGGCAAAGATTGAACAGTCTGTAAGAAGTTTAAAATACCAATTTTCAATTTGCTCAGTCCAACAAGCTGTTTCATTTGAACATTAGCCTATAGTAAGAAATATATAACAATGTTTGTTTATAGATCATTATCTAATATGTCAAAGTAATTAAAATGACTTTGAAGTTGCTACATCACCACAAGAAATGATTCTTGGCAGCCATAGCTCTATATATTGTTATATAGGCCTTTTCCCATCTCCACAAGGATTATCTGAGAGCCTTTTCATGATCATGGCTACGGGCATAAGTTCCAGGTTCAATTAATGTGTTTTTATTATGTCAAAAACAATACCTACGATCAAAGTGGTTTAAAATACCAATGGCTGTGAGAATGCGAATGGTACATTTAATGTTGTAACATCTGCAGACAGACATGAGTGGCTAAAACTGTCCAAGAGTGAACCTGAGAACAGAGGATTCAGGTTGGGCTCTTTACACAATTGGTGCCCTGTAAGATCTGTAATTCAGTGTACAATGCACTGCACGTGCTTAATATTTTTTTACTCAATACCTCCAAATATGGAAAAAGATAAAGGATAATTAGAACAGACTAATTAAAGCATTAATAAAATACTGTATGTACACTGAGGGTATCATATCGATGATGAAACAGAGGTATTTGTATTGAAAGTTAAAAGAAAGTCTATGTGCATCTCCTTTAATCTTTAATTTTCAGAAAGGAGGGATCAAACAAAGCATAGAAACCTGACTCCAGACCAAATAGTGAGTCTGAACCATTTAAGAGAAACAATTACGATGTAGTCCAACAGCTAAGCTCTTGACTGAACAGGAGCATGAGTGGAGGGGGTGATGCTGGTTGAAACCAGGCTGTCCAGCTGCTCTGCTTCAGACAGACACAAAAGTCACTGTCGAAGAAGAATGTCTGGGATGGCTCAGTGTTTGAGTACAAGTCTGAGCTTCTCTGTGAGGTGAAGTAGAAAACTGACAATGGCATAAACAAGGCTGTGGGAATACAGTAATCCATTTAGGTATTGCCCAAGAGCACATATCATTAAATACACCAGGAGTTCAAGCCTTTTGAAACTGGGGCCCCTTATTGGTTAGATTAGGACCCCTTGGTACTTCCAAGTTGAAGTGCATATTTACATTTAAAGATTATGTATAGGGATAGAAGTTTGAGTTAAAAAATCTTGGACCTTTAAAGTCTTATCTTGAGAAATTGTACCAATAATACAAGTTTGAGATTTTCTTTTTGAGGGGCCGTACGCAAGTGTTTTGGCTCAACAATGCCTTGTCAGGTATGAACCACCATCAGTCATTAAATGCACCTTGAATCCAGGTGAACGAGCACATTGAACCTTTGTCACACCAATACATATTTTACACAGATAACTGCAGCAAATAATAAACAGATCAGACAGAAGTTGTTCAGGAACCCAAGAGAGTGAAAGCCATTAAAACCCCACGCCATTCCAGCCTCTTTGTTTAACAGATATCATGTGAAACAGGTGAACCTAATGCCCAGTGACATGTGTCAGAATAGATACAGTGCACAAACAAAATGTTTTAGTGGTTAAATACCAAACATTAATGTAGTCTGGTTAGTGCTAAAATATTAATTTAAAGTGTTGCAGAACAGAAACTAGAGCATGACTTTCTCAGCAATTCATTTAAGTTGAACTGCACTAATGTTTGAGCTTGTTTGATGTTACTGAGTAAATACTTTCAGAAATGGTTTAGTTCTCTAGTTAACAGTAACAAAGAGCTATTGAGAAGATACCCTCTCTAACATCAAAGCCTGGCAGAGTGGCCTGTGTCCCTTTACAAAACCTATAGTTGGCACTGCAATGGGAAAAGTAAATGTGAACACACTTTTAAGAATTCACTGCTTCCCTTTTGCATAAACCACAGTTGGTAACATTGTCTCAGTCTCTTGATGTGCTCTGGCATGTTGGGCATTGTATTTCTTGAGGAAGTGAATAGAAAGGGTAAATGAACAGAAGCGCTCTAAGTTTAACCGGTTTGAGATGAACAGAAAAAAGAGGCTTTAGTACAAAGGGGACCAAGTGTGATAAAAAATGCTTAATTTGTGGAGATGTGAAACCACCAAACAAGAGTGCATTGGTCCACAAGTCACTTTAGGCAGTTAACTTAGTTGGTTAGTTTGGCACTCTTACGGGGACTGTTGCATTTGCAGTTGACCAATAAGTGACTGCCAGTAATCCTACCTCATCTTTGATGTCCTCTTGCTGTTGTGCTGTGAAGATTTCCATGGCTCCCATTAATCTCATCATGAGCTCATCAACTGTTGTATTGCCTGTGAAAAGATTTTTGCAAATGAACTAACATTGTTCTAAAGTTGGCATGATATGAAATAGAATGTAATAATAAGCAATTTACCTTGAATAACATTTAGAACTTCATTAGATGTGCGTTTTCCCATGACTATAAGGAGCAGTGGGAACTGGTCGGTCTTATACGTCCGTACAGTTTGCGTTACCACACTTCCAAAATGCCTTGTACACATGGTGAGTAATCTGCAAGACACAAACACCACACTTTAATTTGGATTTTACTCACTTTTTGTTGAGCTGACTATTTCTATATCCTTTAACATTTCTTTGGCATTTGGGAAAAAGAGGCAATATACTAAAGCTTTTATGATTCGAGGCGCAAAGAGAAATACACACAACTTGTGGCATTAAGGACTTTAAAACCAATTCCACATTTTTATATTCCATCAGAGTGGCAATGCTTTTTCAATGGAACAGCAGAGGAATTAGTATTCCTTACCAGACTCACCGAATTGATAGGGCAGGAGAGGATTTCTTATTCCATTACAAAGACAGAACTTTTTAAATTAACATTTCATGTAGGGAAAAGGGTAGCAGGCAGACGGGCCCAGCCAAGCTCCCTGCAAATGTCATAATATTAATGAATTGCTATAGACTGAATGCAAATATAGATTAGATTTTTCTTCTGCCTTTTAATATGATGTACTTTAATAACTGGCGGGTAAAGTAGAGAAATGGTGAGCAGGTCAGAAGCAGGCAACGGGGAAGTGAAGTGATCCTATCTAAAAACATAGAAGCCAGTGGCAGTATTCAAACTTTTGCTTGAAAACGTATGTATGATGTCATTCCAAAGCTAACGCGGAATACATGAAACACCACATTTTTGGAGGGCAATCTCTGAGTGAACCATACAGCAGGCACTCAAAATTCCTGTAATCATTTGGGCCATTTCTTGTTCTTCAACAGGTCCAGCCTTGGCCCCTTAACAATAGTTCACAGAGAAATCCAAACCTGTAATGAAAGGCCACTAAACAATGGTCCTCAACTTAAAAAGTAACCCGATATGAAGCACATAGTAACCAGCTTTGGTCCAAACCAAACCAAATCCATCGGTATGGAAAACAAAACAGTTGGTACGGCGGTTAAGAAAAAGACTGTATGATAAATGTGACATATCATTCAACCATAATTTATTGAGCTGAAAAATGTGACTCCGAATGTGGCCTCTAAACCCCTAAGGGAAAACACATGTAGACAAATCACCTGCAAGAAATTTGCAACTGCTTTGAGTGAGCATCAATTACTGCAGTGATTGACAGCTGCAATTTCACCTAACTTCACACCTGATGCGCACACACACAACAAAAAGAGTTAATGTTTCCCTGAACTGTCACAAATCATTTCTGAAAATGAAAATGATACGAGTGTACTGGTTAGACATGGCATCTGCTTCAATGAGCAGTTGAGTCAGATCAATGCAGCAGCACTGCAGGGAATGTAATCACAGGCCACCTGTAGCAGGTATGGGAAGCGGATGCTTAAACAGCTCACAGTGTCATACACACTTTGTGTCACAGCTGATATGGACATCCTTGGCACACTATATTTTAAATCATTTCAACCGTCATAGCAGAGAATGTCAAGTTGTCAAATCAAGTGAACACAAACTGAACATACTCAGTTGTGCCCTTGCCTTATATAGTATAAGCACCTCTCAAAGTACAATGACAAAGAACATGACAATAACAAATTAGAACCACTACAAGAACATATGCATTTGTATATATACAAATGCATATTTGTATATATACAATGCAATATTTATAAAATTGTGATTTTGTGTCACACACATTGCTGCAGCCTTAAAGAAGGTACTGTGCTTCTATAACACCAATACACAACATAATTACTGAGGCGCCTTAATGCAGAGCCTGATTGGTGCCAATCAGGAGTAGCTGTGGATCAGCAGAGAGCGTGAGAATGTTCAGAATGAGTGAGTGAGAGACGGAGAGGGCACTGAGCGTGCAGATTGGCATGCAGGCGATAGCAAAGCTGTAACTAGCTGTGTGTGATCAAAAGCTCCAGATGTTGTCAGTCTTTTAATGTTAAATAAAAAGCTCAGCTGGGGCAAAAAGCAAAGGAGGCCAACAAAAGAAAAGAAGGAATAAAGGAAGGAGTGTTTTTAACAGACTTAATGGAGGGGTAAGGTCAGGGCAAGCAGAGTACAGGCTTAAATCTGCTTTGGGCACAAGGGCTTGGAAGGAAGGGCCACAGAGATTTCTCAACACATCTAATAAAGTAGTGTTGCACCAACTTATCATTTACAAAATATTGTTTGTGGTCGAAAATAAAGATATAACAGCAGTCTCCCAACTGACTCACTATTCAGACAGTTGAATAAAGATGGCCTCATCATGGGCCTCACCGTGCAAACATAGTTCCTTTTGTCAGCATGCAACCTTTGAGCTGTCTCTTTAGAAGTTCGAGAGAATGAGCGATGGGGATACAACGTGTCAGCTAAGCGCCATTCAGAAAAGGTCTAAAATGGTTATCAATTGGCAAAAAATAAAATTCACTGTAGAAAAGTATATTGACCATGAAGAGACAAGTAAAAAAAAAAAAAAAAAAAAACTACTATCTAGATTTTCACTCATGTTGATAATCCTTCTCCGCCTACAGCATTTCACAGACGGAGCTCAAAATCGCTCGACCTCATCTCAAGAACATTTGAATCGAATGACGCTTCATTCAAAGTTAAATGTGTACGAGCTATTCTTTCTCAATACTGTCGACATTTTCACCTTTTCCTTTGCTTGAGTTCAACCAAAATGCTTTTAATGAATCCAGATCCTCCAGTGGTAGAATCAGCAGCTGCTCTGGAATAACTGCTTATTCCACAAACAGGACTTCAACTAGCACAGACTGCTTTATGAGGAATACATCAGCCTTTCAGACCTCACCGTCAGTTTCAAACACAACAGACGCTCTAACACAAGTGTAAAAACACTGATGAATAAAGAGCTGCTCCAAACCTGCACGAGTGTCTACATTTTTTCTAAGGAAAAGTATTGAGACATTAATAATAATGCATCGGTTTTATATAGCGCTTTTCTGGACACTCAAAGACGCTTCACATGTGTCATTATTCATTCACTCCAAACACGGTGGTGATAAACTACTACTGTAGCCACAGCTGCCCTGGGGCACACTGACAGAAGCGAGGCAACCAGTATGCGCCATCGGCCCCTCCGACCACCACCAACCATTCATACACACACCAGACTCATTCTAGGCAATGGGGGTGAAGTGTCTTGCCTAAGGACACAACGGCAGTTTGGCACTTTACAGCCGCAGCCGCCCCACTGTGGGAATGTCTTATCTGTATCTACAATTTGTATATACAATTTACAAATAACCAATCAAAAATGTGCCACAGCTTAAACATAAGTATTATTTAGTTTGATGACCATGCGTAAACCGAAGCAATATTTACAGCCAAATAATATTCACCTGACCATTTAGTCATCTATAATAAATTACATACAATATAAGAATTGGTTTTCAGAATGACCCCAGGGAAAACAAGTTAAAAGCAGCTGAAATGACAATTACAGAACTATTTTTATTTTGCATACACATTTTCAATGTATACCTGGCTTTGTTGGCTTCTTTAGTGACAT
Organism: Knipowitschia caucasica; assembly: GCA_964034765.1. Lineage (NCBI taxonomy): Eukaryota > Metazoa > Chordata > Actinopteri > Gobiiformes > Gobiidae > Knipowitschia > Knipowitschia caucasica. The sequence continues at coordinate 47,336,620 of OZ035824.1, read as the reverse complement.
CCCAGGCCCATGTAATAAAGTTTTGGCTCAAATAGGAAACAATAGAGTCGGCACACATCATCTGAGAGCAAAAGACGTTGCCGAGAACACTGTCGTCGTTGTGGAGGTAGATCGCCAGCAGCTTTCTCTGAGGAAAGACACAGATAAGTGAAAAAAGGGTCTCAATGGTTTTCAGTGGACAAAGTGTGTCAAAGACCACTACTCCAGATTATTGCTCACTTAGACAAGGAAAACATATGGCCGAAAGAATATAAACATAAACAATGGAAATATAATCAAGAGACTAAACCATATTGAAACCAAATAAGTGTCTATATTTCTTAATTTTTATAATACACATCACACTAGATTATAGAATTATTTTTTGTCTATTGTTTGACACACACACACAAAATTAGACAAAAGTCAATTTATTTCTGTAATTCAACTATTTGAAATGGGGAGATTCTTCAAGCCATTTTTGTTTATGTTGATAATAGTCTCACAGTTGTTTATTGTTATGTATGATTTTATTTGGGGATTTTAACAATTATAACAAAGGTTTGAAATATGTCACTTAGCATCTAATGAGTAATATATTGGTTTCACATTTTAAGTTAAATTACAAAAATAAATTCACATATGAACAATATTCAAATTTTCTGAGTTTCACCTGTGCATAGATATATTATCTTATTGTTATTCATTATTTGTCCTTTTTAAAAGGGGAAAATAGAAACTGGTGTAGGGATAAAAACAAAAAAATATGAATATGTAAAGGGAAAAATGTGTAAACAAATAAGTAAAGAGGTATTGCTTAATGAAAGGTTTTTAGGAGAAAAAGTAAGAAAGAAGTCTGTCATGAAGTCAAAGAATTATTGAGTCAAACAATAGAAAAAAACATTTAACAAAAACATGAAAAAATGAAACAAAGGGAAATATACATATATAATATATAAAAAGAACTATTATTACCAGACATACAGTCATCTATAACTAAGAATTAAAAGTTTTATTTTGTTATACACCTTTTATGGTTGTAGGACACATTTATATTCATGTAGTGAGATCTCATTGTATCTTTTCTGTATGCGTTCACATTACACAAGCACAAGACGACGTACGAGACCTTCTCGAGCAGCGCCCGCCTGCCTGCCTGACTGACTGACCAACGGAAGGCCAGATCTGGGCAGAAAAACCAACAAATACCACGCAAAATCAAATGGTGAGCGGTGTAAATAAAACTTCTCAGTGAAGCCGAGGGAGATATGGAAAAAACAAAACAGACAAATCACTCTATTTATTTTACACCAAATGCCAGGAGCCTGTTCAGGTTAGTAGCGGCAGGGCCAGACAATATTGACGAAGCTCCAAATCCAAGGATATTGACACCATCATATAAGCCTGGCACAATCTCCGCACCGACAATCTAATTAAAAAGCAAACACACCCACAAACATAAAAGGTTCCAAAGGACATTGTTGGAAATAATGCTCTCTAAATTACATGTCACTTCTCCTGTTATAAAAGAACAAAGACTGGGGAGAAGAAAAAAATCGCAGTCTTCGGCCCGTTCGTTTTCATCTTCTGCTGTGAAGGAGGAGTCAAAGTTTCTCAAGAGCCTATAATCTAGGCTACATATGCCAGGAAAAAAATCTATGCAGGGTGTAAGGAGTAAAGGGAAGTTGGAAATAGAAGTTGTGCTATACTGTGGCCTGCGCAGAATGGGAATGGGAGAGCACTGCTGTGTTTGCTCAACGATTAGTGCTTTAGAATAATCTCCAGGGCTCCTAGAGTGAAGGAGCTCGGGACTCATTCTTCAGGCCAATTCAACGACCTGAAAAGATTAAACCCTCACGCTGAGAAGACAAGCAAATTCTGTCGGGAGAGGAATGAGTGCGAGGGGGGTACTTTTTTTTTCCAAGGAAAACAAATCCAGATACACGCTTAATGCAGACATCCAAACACACATGGAAAGATTGGTCCAAAAGTAAAGGGCTCAAACTCGTACACATGCATGCTTAATTAGCGCAAGTGTAAAGATTAATCAGAGTGGATATTCAGGCCAATTCAACTCCTTCATCTTCAAGTTAAATTGTCCATATGCCCGAGTTCTAGCTCCGCTTTCAAGTAGTCTTTTGTGAGACCTGTCTTAGGGAGGAGTATATCCCTCGTTTCAGGTAATTACTAGGTCCAACCTGAGCAAGATAGTGACTCCATAGTCCTTCCACACCTGTTCACCTGCTTTGAGAAATTATAAATCAGGCCAATAACTGCATCAATAGTAATACGTTTTGATGACATTTGCGGGTTATTTGAACAGCTGGTGTGAAAAAGACGGTAGGTCAGAAGCGACAAATTAAATAATTCAAAAAAAAGGCTATTAAATGAAAAAACTTCAATAACCATCAATATTTTTTGTCATACACACATAAAGTGAAACAGGTGAAAATTAGAATATTTATTTAAATTACCTGATAATGTAAAGCAATATGAAGAAGATTAATTAAATGCTAAATGACAAATTTATCCATTTATATTTTGCAGACGTTTACCTGAGGGTTTCACAAGCTGTGAGCCAATTATCAACATTATAACAAATAATGGCTTAATATATATACTTTAGTTAGTAATAAGTCGGTTATATATTAGTTTCACATTGGACTTTTCCCTGTAGACACACAATGTGAATTATTTACGAAGCTCCTTTTACAACTGGAATTAGTACAAAACAAAAGTCAATTAAAACATAATACTACATTGGTAGATCCAAGAAATAAAGTGCAAATTGAAAATCATATATGGAAGGGTGAAATTAAGACTTTATAAATTAAAGAATCATAGTTACAGTTATTACATATTGATTGATTACATACAATTTGAACATGCATGGAATGTGTTAACATGGATGCATTTTTGTATCAAGGGGTATTTGATTCGCATGCTTAAGCGACTTAAAAGTGTTGGCATTTACCAGAGCTCCACTAATGTGCCACATATGGAAACAGAGGGGACTGCAGAGATAGTTGTCCATGTACTGATTGTTCTACAGATGGCAGGCTCAGACTACAAAAGCAAACACTTCAAAATGAAGAGCTCAAATGACTGATCTAATGACCTTGCACACACAGTGGAAAAAACGCATTCAGATCGATGACCAGCCACACAGCCTGTTCCCACCCACCATCAAAAACACATTATCTTCTGCTTTGAATGATGATTAAACTAACCAAGTACATCACTTTCAGTTATCCAATAAACTTCAATCAATACAAGTAAGAAGAAATAGTTCAATTATGCTGCCAGACCATTTAATACCAAAATAATTATTCTTTTAAAACAAATCTGAAAAGGCTGTTTAGTTTGAATTGATTTATTTAATCCGTCTCATATTAACTTTGCGGTGATTACTGGAGGGACTGTTGAGAATCCATGGGAGAGTGTAGCTTGTCATTTGCAGTCATAAATCTGCAAGCTTTTAGCCTTTCTATATGCCATATGCTATGCTGGTCCGTCGGTGCTCTTTCCTCTTGACTCTGGAGGGCTGTCGTGGGTGTTAAAGCGGATACTTGGCGGCGATAAATCCCTCAAGTCCTCTCGAGTGCAGCTATGAATTTTGATGTGTCTTTGTGTGTGGCGGACAGGAGAGCGGTGGTGAGCCGATGAGAGTGGGGTTAGAGTGATTAACCAGTGCGTTGATGGGGATTTAGCCAGGATCGTGGTTAGTGATGGGTGGCCTATCTCTCTGTATGCTCCGGCTAACCACTGATCCCCAAGAGAGTTCAGATCAGCTCAGCTCGGGAGCCCAAAGCATTTTCATTAAGGATGGATTGGGTCTATCTCCACAGTCCCCCAACACACACCTTCAGAAACACTTCATCAAATGTAGTGTTTTGCTTAGTGATTAGCCCCTTGCAGGTTTTGAGAGAGAGAGTCCAACTTTGCAGCTTTGAGACATACCAAATAATCAATCCATCAGTCAAATCTTCTGTATTCCACTTTCATTTAAAAGGGACGATATGTAATATACACTCTTGGTGGTTGTTATAATTACAAACCAACTTCTGTTGCCAGAATTTCCCGGCATGTGAAACATAGCTTCAAAGCACTGATTACAGATGCACACCGCCTGCTGCTAGAAACAGAACAAATCATAGCGATGCATGATATATCGGCTGTTGATATAATATTGGGTGAAATGATAATTGTTTTTACACATTGGTATCGGTCAGGTGTCATAATAGGGCCGATGTGAACAGGCCGTTGCTGGTGTTATGGGGTGGGCTTGTTGTTATATATAAATATCTAGAAAGACCTAACACACTGCCAAGCCAAAGGACTCATTTTGTTCTCTGATTGGATGATCTACTTGTAAATATCTGAAAATACTATTTGTAAATTGGCCCGTCAGAATAGCAACTTTTCCTTGACAATAAATTCTCCCAGAACTATATGCGATAAACAATAATATTGCAATAAATTGTAAAATGGTCGTTTTGAGGCCAAATGGCAAATAGACCATTTGAAAGACCTATAAACTTTTACTTCTTAAAACATTTAACACTGTTCTGGAACTGGAGGACATTTAAACAAACTCGGTCTCAGTAAAACAAAAATACTCCTAGAAAACAAAAATAAACAAATAGCAACAATTGACTCTCCCTGACTATATTGTCTTTGATGAAAAGCTGTATGTAGCTTATCTTTACTTTTGAGCACAATTTACCAACAAATTATTAATGCAAGGAAAAATTTAGTTACCGCAGCTTTAATTTAGTGGGTTTTAGTTATAGTGCTTCAGGAGGAGGCACAGGGGGAGACATGGACACGGGCAATGTGTTTATTGCGTGCACAGGTTATGCAAAGTCTGCTCTGGTCATAATCTAAAAAGAAAAATCCAGAAAATCAAATTCTATGATTTTTTAATGATTTATTTGTATGTTACTGGGGTTCATAATTATTTGCACACATGAGAATCATCCAGAGGACTATCAAAGTGTTGACAGTCCACCTTAAAAAAGTACAAAAGAGCTGTCAAATGAGACAAGAGACAAAATAATAGAGCATCATAAAGCTGGAAAAGGCTATGTGACAATTGGGAAGCAGCTTGGTGAGAATAAATCAACTGTTGCAGCAATTGTTAGAAAAAAGAAGAGGCTAACCTACCTCGGACTGGGGCTCTATGTATGATCTCTCCTCACGGGGCATGACTCACGATAACAAAAGTGAGGAATCAGTCCAAAACTAAACGGCAGGATCCTGAAGACAGCTGGGACCACCGTTTCCAAGGCTACTATCAGAGGAACACTACGGCATAGTAAAATCCTGCATCGCACCAAAGGTTTCCCTGCTGTCCCCTGTTCAGGACCGTCTAAAGCTTGCCTGCGACCATCTGAAGGAATCAGATGAGACCAAAATAGAACTTTTTGGTATAAACTCCACTCGGGTTTGGAGGAAAAAGAAGAATGAGTATCATCCCAAGAACACCATCCCAACAATCAAGCATGGGGGTGGAAACATCATGCTTTGGGGGTGCTTTTCAGCAAAGGGGACAGGACGACTGCACTGTATTAAGGAGAGGATGAACAGGGCCATGGATTGTGAGATGTGGCCCAAAAACCTCTTTTCCTCAGTCAGAGAATTGAAGATCGGTCGTGGCCGGGTCTTCCAACATGACAATGACCCGAAGCACACAGCCAGGAGAACCAAGGAGTGGCTCCATAAGGCATATCAAGGTTCTGGAGTGGCCTCGTCAGTCTCCAGACCTAAATCCGATAGAAAATCTTTGGAGATAGCTGAAACTTCGTGTTGCTTGCCGACAGCCCTGAAACCTGACAGATGTAGAGAGGATTTGTGTGGAGGAGTGGGCCAAAATCAGTTTTGCACCTGGTGAAGAATTATAGGAAACGTTGACCTCTGTAATCGCAAAAAAGGCTTCTGCACTAAATGTTAACACTGATGTTCTCATGTGTGCAAATACTTATGAACACCAGTAATATACAAATACATCATTAAAAAATCAGACAAATCCACAAGGGGGCTGAGAGCTATGGCTCGAATGACAGAAAAGGGTCAGTATAACGGTGGACATATGCTACTGTGCTGTGAAGGCAGCATGTTTTGGCCTGTAGACTGGTGTGTCTGTGACAAAACAGGACAAACACAAAACAGATCAAATAGCTTCTGTATTCATGCAAAATTCTCTAATACCACTCTAACCACTGCACAGTTGGTGGGCTAAGACATGCCCTGATGTCATGCGCCCACAAGAGTAAATGGGTAGCATCAGCCTGATTTTACATCTTCTCCACCCTCACCTCATTTTTGGAGTCCTCAATTACTTTTTTGCTTAAGATGCGACACCACACCAGACATTAAAACTAACAAACTATAATAAGACTTGTGTATATTTTACTGTGAGACTGTGGATATTTTGCAGAATGGGTCATTTTAGTGTTGTGCTGAAACTAAACCATATTTTAGGAGTTGCCTCGTAAGCTTTTTTTAAGATTAGTTGAGTAGACAAACAATTATCTATCTTGTTTATTCTAGATTTGAATAAATAAGTAAAAGGGAGAAAAGGTGATTGAAGGAGAGAAAATTTACAAATTAAGAAAAATAATGTGTCAAACAATTTCTGATTTGATATTATATTACAATGCTGGTCTTAATGTTACATTTTGTTATAATATTACGATTGTATTGAATTGTCTGTAGAGTCCAGTTCAAGTTTACAATTATCTAATATGTATTACAAAGAATTGTATTACTATCAGTTTCGGATTTCTGCCTAAATTACCATAAATGTCCATATCAGTAATTAGAAAACAAACATTTTACTAAAGTACACCTGGCAATTCTTCACCCATCCAGGGATAAGAAAAAAAAACCTTTAACAATATGTGGAAGTTCTATATATTGTCAAACTTTGAAACTTGCTACGCTTAATGTCAGATCTCTTTGTAGTCTTTTTTAATCAATAATTTTATTTGTTCTCATAATCTTGATCTTATGTTCATGGCTGAAACTTGGCTTGACCAAAATTCAGGAAATGCAGTTTTAATAGAAGCATCACCACCAAATGTTCAAATTTGAATCTGAAACAAAGAGCGTCATCTGTCACCTACAGTCTCTCTCCCTAAAACCTTCAAACAAGGTCAGAAATCTAGGGGTAATACTGGACTCAGACTTAAATTCTAACAGCCACATCAAATCAGTAACATCAGCAGCTTTTTACCATCTAAAAAACATTGCCAGGATCAAAAACATAGTGTCTAAAGCAGACTTGGAGATTCTTATCCATGCATTTGTCTCCAGTAGGTTAGACTACTGCAATGGCCTGCTAACAGGTCTGTCCAAACAGGCTGTAAAACAGCTGCAGTACATTCAAAATGCAGCAGCTGGAGTCCTGACTAGAACCAGGAAGTACGACCATATTAGTCCAGTCCTCAGGTCTCTGCACTGGCTTCCTGTGGCTCAGAGAATAGACTTTAAAACAGCTCTGCTTGTGTACAAGTCTCTCCATGGCCTCGCACCAAAATATATTAGTGACATGTTAGTCCCATATGAACCAGCCCGGACTCTGAGGAGCACAGGGACTGGACTCCTGTTAGTGCCCAGAGTCCGAACTAAACATGGGGAGAATGCTTTTCAGATTCATGCTGCTAAAATCTGGAACAGTCTTCCTGAAGATGTGAGACAGGCCTCCTCTCTGACAATGTTTAAAACCAGGTTAAAGACAGTTCTGTTTAGCTGTGCATACAACTGAGGGATTTTATACTTTTATCTTTCTTTTTAATGTTCTGTGATTATTTATGATTTTAATGCTTTCTTGTTTTGTTGCCTTGTGTATGAATTGTGCTATATAAATAAACTTGCCTTGCCTTACATAATCCAGAGACTACAATATTACACTATTAAACCATAATACTTACATCTCTGGCTTTGCCGTAGAAGGCTTCTTGAGACGCTGCTTCCAAAGACCCAATGAAAAACATGGGATGATTCTCTCCGTACCTGCAGTCAAAAGAATGACCATAACTATTAATGCTGGCAGTCATGCAAACAATTTCAGAATAAAATATCAAAATTCACCTTGAAGAAAATTCAGCAGTAAAGTGCAGTAAGGCATCAGCTTCATTTTCACTGTTTTCTGGCACTAAGAAATAGAAAATGACAAATCAATGTGTGAAGCCTAATACGACAACATAATGAATCACTGGCAGGACATACTCATGGGTGATTTTCGACTACTCGAGGAGGAGCCCATTCCAAACATTTCTGAGTCGTCCACACCAAACTCGGAGGCATCCTCAAAGTCATCACCCTCACTGTCGCTGATCATATGTACATCTGCACACTGCACAGACAGGGAACATACCTGGATACTGAGTGTAGTACGTTCAGACTATAGCATTATGCTTTACATGGAAGTCTATAGTGGATGTAACGAGGCCGATCCAGGCTTTCCATCGCACATCAACCACCAAAATGTTATCATTAAGTGATAACTGAGCTGTTCTCTAAAACAAGTTATTTTGTTAGGTGGATTTGTGTTGACATGTTTTGAAAGGTTTTATTTGATTCAGTTTTGCTATGTAGCACGATAAAAAATATATTAGTTTAGATATTTTTTTTTTTATAGAAACAACGCACATTATTATAATTTTTTTTATATTTACACTTTTGTTGCATATATATATATATATATATATATATATATATATATATATACACACACACACACACACTCTTTTTCCTCGCCCTTAGCGGGTGGTTATCCCTCTCTAAACTCGGGTCCTCGATCAGAGGCCAGGGAGCTTGAGGTTTCTGCGCAATATCTTTATTGTTCCTAGCACTGTGTCGGGGACATAAGGCAAAACTATCCAGGTCACAGCCCAAACGTTGAAGCTATAGTTATTTACACTGTGCATGACAGTCATACACTGTAAAAATCCATCTGACTTGAATGAAACCGTAAAAAAGAGGAGGCATTTTTAGTAGTGCTGTCCAACGATTAAAATATTTAATCGCGATTAATCGCATGAATTTCATAGTTAACTCGCGATTAATCGCAAATTAGTCACCCATTTGCGTGCTGTGTGCAATTTCTTTTTTTTATTGAAAACAATGTGTAGTGTTATATTACACACTAACATTTGATGCAAAATCATCAATAAATGGATGACAAAATAAATAATTGGTAACAAAAAGCCCCTTCAATGTGTGTGTGTGTGTGGAGTGTGTGTGTTTATGGGTGTGGGTGTGTGTGTGTGTGTGGGTGTGTGTATGTGTGGGTATAGACCATAGACTGTATAGAAACATCATGGTGTCATTATGATGATGATAAACAATTTTTTTGTAAATTTGTTCATGTAAATACTCTATAGTGTTTCTCTGTTTACTTTCGGTATATCTATGACTGTATACTGTTTGCTTGTATTGCCTTTTTTATTAACCCCTCCCCCCCATCTCCCACTTCATGTCCCCCCCCCCCCCTCCTATGTGCCCTTCTGGGTTTCTTCTTTGGCCCCCTGTATCTCCAACTACATATTGTTTGTAATCTCTGTCTACAATGTATCTTAACTAGTCCTTTTCTTTGTGTCTATTTTTTTTCTGTATATGTGTTTGTCTGCAATAAAAAGTAAAAAAAAAAAAAAAAAAAAAAAAAAAAATTTTTTTTTTTTTTTTTTAATAATTATAAAAAAAATTAATGGCGATAAAAAAAATGACGCCGTTAATATTGATTTGCGTTAACGCGTTAATAACGCGATATTTTGGACAGCACTAATTTTTAGGCATAGTCATTTCTACTGTGTTAAGTAGTTCTATACACCATAAAATGCAATAACAAAACCATGGAGATTTTGAGTAGCCTAAACAATCCAAATACTTTCTTTTTGGAGAGTTTTGGATTATTATAAGCTCTTAGTCCAATCCCTTTTCAAACCAAATCAAGAAACATTTAGAACAGGGGAAAATGTGCGATTAATCATGAGCTAACTATGACATTAATGCGAATATATATTGTATTCGTTTGAGAGCACTAATGTAATGATGTCAGTTCAATGCACCATTATTTACGTTAATGCAAAGCCATTTTAACGGCGTCCATTTTTTTATTGCACGGTTAATGTCCTTTTTGGCCTAGCACACTTTTTTCACATGGTGTTGCGACAACTAGTAACACTATAAAATCTACTGTAGCTGGACCAGAAACAAAGCATGGTAGGCTCACGGCTTGAGGCACGCATACACAACGACAGCTCCTCTCCCAGTGAAGTCTATGGATAAGTGTGGAGGACAGAACATGCCAGAGGACCACTATACAGCAGCAAAAGTCAGATGTATGCGTTTGTCCTCACATGGTCTCTGTGGCTGGTTTGGTCAGATGTGAGACTAAAATAAAAAAAATATTTAAATATCCAAAATCCCTGTCAAATTCTAATAAAACAAGTCCATTAGCACAAGCATATTTCCTATGCATTGTTACTGAAAACAGCGTCACGGTGCAGCAAAAACACATGTGGGTTATATTTTGGGCTGATAGGCGCCTAGCAGCGCGGCTCGCTGCGTTGTGCATGCCCCCCAAACTCCTACGTGCGGCACTGTGCAAGTCTTTCCGCTTTAAAATCAGTCACCCTCATTACTGATTACTGGACGTCCATCAGTTATCACAACTATCTCACGATCACAGCCCAAACGTAGTTATTTTCACTGTGCGTGATAATCACATACGCTGTAAAAAAAAAAAAAAAAAAAAAAAAAAACAACTGACATGAATAAAAACAAACAAAGGAGGAGCCTTTATCAGACAATTCGAGTCACTAAATATTTCTGTTAAATAGTTCTACACACTGTAAAAATCAACAACAAAAGCATTCAGAGATCGAGTATCCTACATTTGACAATCCAAATACGTTCTTTTTGGAGGGGATTGAATAAATAAAAGCAAACCAAAACAAGGGATTTAGAGTAGAAGGAAATGTACAATTAATCGTGAGTTAACAATCAATTAATGAGATTAATTATGATTTTGTAATAGCCACAAATCCACAGAGGCAAACAAAAGCATCACACTGAGAAGATTTTTCTACTCTCAATATTCATTAAATCGAATGCTCGTATTGTGTCATGCATATTCATTGGCCAGCTTTGATAAAGAAAGGAAAGAGACTAAACAAACACATGCAGGGAAAATGTGCGCTGGTTGTTGATCCAAAACTACTAAAATAATCCATCCATCCATTTTCTACCCTTTAATCCAACAAGAGTCATGTGGCACATTAGCAGTGCCTTGATCTGAACGCACCTTCATTAGGGAACAAAAAGTGTGTTGTCCTACCTCTTCTGATGGCTCCTGAGGATTGGCTGGTGATGATCTCCGACAAACACTGAGGTGATGGCAAGGATAACTAATACCCGAAGCAGCTAGTGTCATCTACAAATGCACAAAAAAGGGAATTTAGTCATCATTAAACACACTTTATTGACCCACAAGGGAAATTGCATTGTCACAGTAGCTTGCATAGTATTTCACAATAAAAATAACATTAAATTAATAATCGAAAAATAAAAATAATAATACTTGATTAATTATTATTACAAAGTACGAAAAGGAATTAATCAGAGCAGGTGGTCAAGGCAGTGGTAGACAATTATATATTCACAAAGTGTGGAGTGCGTTTAAACTAGCTTTTTGCCATTGTATATAAACATAAGTGTTTAGAATACAGTTTGTTTTGGATGGATCTAATGAGTGCTCTGAGGGGGGTGTTCGAAGAAGGTTGTCAGAGAAGAGGGGCCAATACCAGATCCACACGACATGCAATATGGGTTTAATTACCAATTTACATTCTGCAACCATAAAAAGTAACATTTAAACAAGGGGTAGACCAATATGTTCTTTTCAGAGCCGATACTGATATTATTCAATGAGGCCAATAATTGATATAGAGCCTATATTAATTTGCAACAATAGTGAAAATATAGGTGTCAAACATTTTAATAATACCAACACCAACACTTAACTTTGTTTTGCTTCATAAATATTTGCTTCAGATATTCAAACAATCAACAAATAGACAAAAATAATATCTCCCACTGTGCAGACTGTATGTGATGTAACAGAAGAAATAAAGAGCTTCCCAGGTAACAGATGCTGACATGTACTTGATGTGATTTGATTTCCAAATGAAGTGTCCTGTCTAAGTGAATTTGAAACAAAATAAACTAAAGTAAACTAATACATCTGTGCCAACAATTGGTCAACACATGTTACTTGATATAATAGTTTATAAGGGGAAAAACATCAGCCTAATGAGCAAATCCAAAGTGAAGAGGAAATTCCTGTATTCAATGGGGACTCATTATAAGAGAAGGATCTTTGTCAAACCAGAAGGGACCTCGACAACATATGTAACACTGATTGTGCTTTTTGGTGTAAATTAACCTTTCCTCACATTATAATAACAGGCATCATGTGCAGATGTTAGTGTCCAAAAAAAACAGTATTTGTCCCAGCTCATAAATTGCTTGAGAAACAGGTTCGATTCAACAATTGTTCAACATGGTACAACTCATCCAGTTTGATACATGATTGAAGGCAGTTATAGTTTATGTATTTTAAAAGGTAAGCAGATGCACATAGTTTCTGAGAGAATTAACTTGTGAACAATAGAGATGAGGCAGCCTTGGTGAGATAAGCAATGAAGCCTCTTGTGCCCTGCAGAGGTCCTGTGATGTGCTCCATTGTGAGGCTTTATGGCACACAATGAACAGCTGGACATGCTTCAATCAAGATACGATTAAACGCAACGCCAATTGAGTTTGAATAGCGCTACATGGAGAGTTACTTCTTTTCTTTCCTAAATGGGGATCCTTAATGTTGGCTTTCACATCTTTATCCAGACAGAACAGTGTAACCGCTAAACCTTGTCAACAACATAGAATAGACCAATGTCCAACTGTGTGCTATATGCTGATAAGAAGCCAACGATCTGACAAGCAGTCTATGAAAGCATATCTATTAACACTCTACATATATTGTCAAAAATGTGACAAACCCAATGGCCCAGAAGAAAAGTGGCACAGCTCCAGTATCCCTGAAAGTTGTTCATACACAGCTTTTTGCATACACCAAAAACACCAAACAAAATATACAAGAAAATTAGGCTGGGCAAATTTAGGCAATTAATCGGCTTTTGAAAAAAAATTAATTTGTGAAAAATTTGAAAATCGTGAAATTTAATGAAGGATATTGTGAGTTCCAGCAGCACAAGAATTATACTTGCAATATCAGCGCAGTCTGTACAAGACTTTTATAATATGCATTTGGGGAAACAAATTAGAAATAGTTTTGAAACTTGAATATTGAGCGGAATAATAAAAAAATATTTTTACGGGCAAAGTCTGTCTTAGGCGACTTTAATGAAAATCGATAAAAAATCGAAATTGTCCAAAGCTGATAGTAAAATCGAGATTTTACTTTTTTGCCATATTGCCCAGCCCTACAAGAAACCTGATCAAGCTGACTGAGGAGGAGTAAGTTAATAGTTTACTGAGCCTGTAAGTGAGCAGATTTAAAGTGAAATGGGTTATTCTATTGACCACTGTGTTTTCAATTCCCACCACTTCAATAATGAAATGGAGGATATGAAGAAAGTGGTTCTCCCCAGATAAATAAAAAATGAATAACATCCAGCTGAGGCCCCACCACATGTTGTCTTTAGAAGATAAAGCAATGGCCTGCGAAAATACACTCCGGATTTTGTCTATAAAACGACAACGGCCAGTCTTTGAATACAGTAACTTGTGAAATACAGCACATAATAAGTCCTTCAATCCATATGAAAGGTTTTGAGTGCAAAAAATCAAAATGAAAATAAGAATGCAGAATTTAACACAACTTCCAACCTTTTCCAACCTTTGGGTCACATGAGTCCGAGTCACAACTAACAAGCAAAGAACCCTTATAATAGCTGTACATTTCGAAAGATTCTCTCCAGAGATTTTTAAGCCTCAACCATTCATTTGTTGATTTCAAAGATTTTTCTCATACTTGTGGAAGATAAAAGTATGTATTGTATGGATGGGCACTAACCTCCACTCAACTGTGTGCAGTTTCTTTTATAGAATAACATGTGGTGGTTATGGCTCACATGACTCGTATCCCTGCACTGAAAGCCTATTCTATTCTTAAAAATACTGGTGAATTGACTTCTAACAATATGAATAAATAATTTGAATGCTTCGCTCTTCACATGCAGTTGAAGTGGTAATCAACTTGAGAAACCCTGCTCCAACCAAAGCTGAATAAGGAGGGCTTTGGGCTAAGAGCCTGATAAGTGTATAAATAAAGTTGATCACTTCCCTTGTCAAAGCCAGCTTGAGAGGTTTGGGCTGTCATGTATGCAAGTAGGCAAGGTGAAAAAAAAGTGGGGGACTGGTTGAGTGCCTCTCAAACCTCTTCTTTGCTTTGACCCAATGGCTTTCCCTGATGTTGAGGTACACAAGTGCAGCTTGGTGGCTCAGTGCTAAAACGTGGAAACAAGGCTGAATCGCCGCAGGGCACAGGGGGTGGGGAGTGAGGTTAACCCTTCTTGAAAGACCCGCTCCCACATCTCCACAGAAAAGCATTGGCCCCTCTTCTTGGATTCTTTTAATTAACACTTACATAGAGGCTTCAAGGATCCAGGAACCAATTTCAGGAAAGGAATTCTCTGTTCATGACCCCACCACCTTTCTCTTCAAGTCTTTGCACCCTTCTCCACACTCCTTTTTCTCTTACTTCACTCCCTTATTTTCTTTTTAGTTTATGTTTTTTTCCCTCTCTTATGTTGGGCCTGTGTGGATTAGCCAACTAGCTGTGAATGTGAGATAATTACTACTGGAACCTACAGGAACTTCGACCACAATTTTATTCTTTTGAGGGTTTCACAAATACACATAAGCCTCCTCCACACTCCTGCATTAAACTTCAAGCTTCCAATTCACCTGGAGCAATATCACAGCTAAAAAAGAGGGAGGGGGCAAATAAAAGATAGCACAATGGATTATGCAGTAGAAACATAATAAAACCACTACTCAATAAAGTCATGATATATCAGGCTATATCAGTTAGTCAAGTGCATATATGCCAGAGGCCAGTGGGGAATTGGAGAGAGGAGGTGCTCTCAGCAAGGCAAGCCACATCATGGCTATGCAGCACAAATACATTAGCAAACACCAAGAAACACTGCATAAATGTCAGCAATTACTGGCTTGGAGGAGAGCAGGATGAAAGCGTGCAGGGAAGGTGGATCTAATAAAGATCTCCCTTGACCTGTCAATCACATCTACTCGAGTGGCCCCAAATGCCCATCAAAGTGTGTTCAGCTCAGCATGGGAAAAGAGGACAGGATTGAATCTATAGATGGTCACAAGAATTTGAAAAAGTAAACCGCAAATTATTTGTAAACTAATCAGATTGACATTAGCGGTATATTAGGTTATTTTAAACAAAACAATGTTGGGACCATTAGCCGTTACAGTAGAGATCTTTACTGTTCAGAGAATGGCAGGAATGTTGATATTAAAAGATGGGGCACCTAGCTTTTTCATATAATACAAAATAACAGTCTTGCAAAAGTAAAATGTAGTGAGTGAGCAACTCAAATCACAGCAGGCAGTCTTTACATTAATAAAAAAGAGATTGGCATACTTGTAAGAACGAGAAAGCCACTATTTGACTCTTTGGGCTGAGAGCCGATGGGCTGATCAACAGGGGTCCTCTCAAACCTGTGTGATATTTGTCATAGGGGTACGGTCTGAGCATCGAAGCGCTCTCAAAGCTTTACATACACGCTAAAATACATCTGCAGAGGACAGTAAACACTGCACTGAGTGAGGGGCTGGAGCAAGACTGAGGGACACAGGAAAACCGCGGTAATATTCTGAACTAATCACCGTGGCTTACACCAGTCACAAAAGTTTCCCTCTGTATTTAAATAAAAGTAGGTGCCTGTTAAACTAACGGTTTACTAATGTTATATGACATATTTGGAGTGTAACATACGGCATATGGAAAATACTCTGTAAAAAAGCATGCAAAACTGTAAAAAAGAAGAAAAAAAAGAAATTGAAACAGGTTAAACAATACAACATTTATATCGGCCGGTCAAGGCAATAAATCTGCATCAGTCAACATATACAGTGCCTTGAGAAAGTATTCGGCCCCCTTGAACCTTTCGCCACATTTCAGGCTTCAAACGTAAAGATATAAAAATTAATTTTTTGTCATGAATCAACAACAAGTGGGACACAATCGTGAAGTGGAACGAAATTTATTGGATTATTTAAACTTTTTTAACAAATAAAAACTGAAAAGTGGGGCATGCAATATTATTCGGCCCCTTTACTTTCAGTGCAGCAAACTCACTCCAGAAGTTCAGTGAGGATCTTTGAATGATCCAATGTTGTCCTAAATGACTGATGATGATAAATAGAATGCACCTGTGTGTAATCAAGTCTCCGTATAAATGCACCTGCTCTTTGATAGTCTCAGGGTTCTGTTTAAAGCGCAGAGAGAACCATGAAGACAAAGGAACACACCAGGCAGGTCCGAGATACTATTGTGGAGAAGTTTAAAGCCGGATTTGGATACAAAAAGATTTCCCAAGCTTTAAACATCTCAAGGAGCACTGTGCAAGCAATTATATTGAAATGGAAGGAGTATCAGACCACTGCAAATCTACCAAGACCCGGCCGTCCCTCCAAACTTTCATCTCAAACAAGGAGAAGACTGATCAGAGATATTCTCAAAGATATCCATAAAAAGTCTCGTTTGAAAGGTTGCCACAAGCCACCTGTGAGGCACACCAAACATGTGGAAGAAGGTGCTCTGGTCAGATGAAACCAAAATCGAACGAAGAATTCCAGTCTCTCGATGTGCAAAACTGATAGAGACATACCCCAAGCGACTTGCAGCTGTAATTGCAGCAAAAGGTGGCGCTACAAAGTATTAGCGCAACACTTTCGCAAGGCACTGTAGACCATATCGATCCATCTCTAGTGAGGAGGTTTCTGTTTCAGAAGTAACTGCGATGGTTAAAAGGGAGCAGAGATACTGGATCGTCATTGATATCTCACAGAAAGATTAAGACAATATTCTTTCTGCCGACTTGTTTCAAAGTTGTGGGTTATTGGTGCATCCAGGGACCTGTACCGCTAGAGATCAAAGGGCTCAGTATTGATACTTGATAACCCTAAATATATTAATAAAGTAAATTTACTATTATTTGTTTAATGAAGTATCAATATCGGAATATCACTAATGCAATACTCAAAGAAGGCCCAGTTTTGGATACCAAAATTGGATAGGTCACTCGTGACCACACCAAAATATCTGGTAACAAATATTTGTAAATGTATTTTCTCAAAAAATGAAGTACACAGTAGAGTGTTAGTAAACGAGTAAAACGAGTAAAGTGAGTAAAGTGAGTATAAAAAGTGAAGGGCTGAAACAAAGGGCTCTCCATGCCATTTTATTGGTGCACGCCCCAGGAGATGCGGCAGGGCTAATGAGCTAGACACCAACACTGGCTCCCCACCTACCAAGCCAGCCAAGCCAAGGATTTCTCTGTTAATACCTTCAGACGTTTCAATAAGGGAGCTGTGGCCCCAGCACAAACCATTATTACACTTCTGTCTCACTGCTTTTTAATATCTTCTCATCCACAATACACCTACACTGCCGATGTGTATTAGCCAGGTGCTGACCACGCGTTTGATGCCAAAATCCCTACAAAAAATAAAAGGCTTCATTTCATGAAGGATAAGTTTTAAAATCCATGATATTGTGTTCATTATAGCTTGTAGAGAAAATAATCAAGAGATATAAAATAATCAGAAGCAATCACCGTTTTATTCATTCTTTCACTCCCACTCATAAGGTTTAGCAAAAAGGATGCTCACTGGATCCTAAAAAATATTAAATAGAAAGCTCCAGGTGGTGAGGGTAATTGGAAATATGTAAAGATTAGGGAATATTTGAGACAATAGGGTTAGGAACCACACTGGAAATAAAAGTAGACAAAGTATTGGACTAAGAGCAATGTTAAAACTTAACTCTTGAGCTGAAGTTTTCCATTTAGACCTAAGCAGGAGACGGTTTAACACAAAAATGTGTGCACTAAAGCTACTGAGTGTAGCTTGATAAACATACTAAACAATTAGTATGGGAACACATATGTTGTCAAAGAAAGGCCAGGACAAAAGGGGTCAAAGGTTCCCCAGGGTTCAGTATGAGGACTGCTTCAGATCAGCTTGACTGTGTTTAGGATGAATGGCTGGGAAGAACGACCCCGGGATGAGAGAGGTCATAAGGACTCAATGATGAGAGCTTTAATGTCTACAGATATACGACATTGCCTTCCACTGCCTTTGACATCTTCATTTTCTCCAACAGCATATAGAGGGTAGATGGATTTAGACTTTAAACACAATATATAGTATATAGTGGAGGTTCTGCCCATATTTTCAGAAGTTATTGTCCATGAGAAATTTATGCAATATACCATTACTTTGTGTGGAGTAAATGTTGAAGGAGAAGATTTATCCTTACAGAGTCATCTGACGCAGATGTAGGCCATCCTTCCCATTGTTGATGTCGTACTGGGATGTTCGTCAAGTCTGAAATATTTCTCTTCACCTGTATGAAAAAGTAAGAAAATACATTTGTTAACATTCTCCTCATTGAATATTGAGATGGCAAGAGAAATACATGAGTTCTGGTAGTTTTTGTCAGGCCTTGCATTTTTATTTTTACCATAATAAGGAGTAGAGCACATATCCGCATGAATCAGTTGTATTTACTTTCAGTATAGAGTATTAAACAGTTAGGGGCAAACAGCTCCAAGCCTGCCGAGTGCAAAATTACTCTTCAGTGACAGTGGTTTAAAGCCTCAGTGCCAAGCTGATGTGCGCCAGCCGAGCCTGATCAAAGCTCTACCGGTGTCTGAGTGCTGGCGGCCGTGGCTCTAGTGTGCTTATTTGGTTGAATTCTCGCCTTCAGGCGTCCACGGCTGGACACTGATGCTGAGAAAACTATCTATTGTAGATGTGTAGATCCCCACACACAGGCCAAATCCTGCTTTTGAAATAAGAACTAAGGAGAGATGGATCCTTGAGCAAAGCAGAACTGTTGGGTCATGGATGTGGAAACTTTAAGAACGTTACAAATACAAAGTCAAAGCCAATGTCAAACATAAAGCAGCAAACTAGTAGAAATGAACACTGACTTTCACACAAGCAGATACATGTACCCAAGAGTTGAGATTGTACTTATGTGTTTTGTAATATAGATAAAGAGAATGTAATGTAATGTAAAGAATACAATAAATTGATCCTGATTCATAAAGGTAATGTTCTGTAGAAATTACTTTTTTTTAAAGAGATAAAAGACAAGAAAGCAATAGAAAAGGACAAACTGAGATAAACAGAAATAATAAAAAGTAGTCATCTTTCTATTGTAAATCCTACAGCATACTAGTGAGACCCAGCCCTTATGAAGAGGAGCTATGGCCAAGAGAGCAGACTGGGGTCAGAGCGGGTGGCCAGTGTTATTACAGAGTGTAATATCACTGTTTGACCAGCCGCACTACAGGGATTTGACTGACCGGCTGGCCGGCCTATGAATAGAGCACAAGAGGCAAGGAATGAGAGGCATAAACACTAGTAATGAACAGTCTGCAGTCAGAGGTTAAAGAAGCATCACAGAAACAACAAACTTAACACCCACCTCAGCGAGAAACCTGTGGGGAAGGACAATAAAATGTTCCTGGCAGAAGACAAACTAACTGCACCAAAGAAGGAAAACACAGACCAGCCCACAGAAGCATCATCGGCCACATCCATCTGAAATTTTACTGGAGGCTAAAGCATGTTTACAATATATAAATTAAACTGAGTATTAACATGCCTAAAGATTCTTTATACCACCCTGTGCTGCACTCTGTCGGCTTGCACATAAACTAACTCTTTGATACATTTTCTTCTACTTTATCCAGGGATGGTCAACCTTCTCAAATAAATTGAACAAAAGGGCAAATAACCAAAGTATTATTATTTCATATGTATACATAGAGATTTCAAGTTTTTCATGGCTAGATCTAAAATGCTTATAAAACAGCAATAGCTGTGACTCAATTCCAAGAAACTTCAACTTAATTAAAAATAAAAATAAAGAGAAAATAAATGGCTCTTTCCTATAATCCCTGACTGGAAGCAAATAAAAAGAAGCAAAAGGTTTCCGTTAAAGAGTCAAGTTCTCATTCTCATTATTTCTGTCCATTAAGCACCAGATGCTTTCCTTTGAATCCTTTCTGATCTGCCCTCTTTTATTCTCTTAGCAGTGCCATATTCCATTGGTCCCTGTGTCGCCCAGCTGCAAGGCAGAGCACAAGGCCTGGGGGGCAGCAGAGGAAGGAAATCCCCAGAACAACTGGTCTGGTCACGGACATTTCGGGACCAGCAGCTATTCTATTCTACCCTCTACTTGCCTGGCAAACATTTGCTTTGCAGCTTATGTGAGGAGCAAGCCAGGAACTTACCCCCTCACTCTTGTCTGTTAATGCCAATCAGAGTCTACACACTACTGTGCATCAGCGATGGAGAAGAAAGTAGTAAGATCCAGAAAAGGTGGATGGAAAGGGAGGCGCCAAGGCAGCTTCAAGAGAGACACAAGGCAAAGCTACAGCCTTAGGCAAAGACAAACAACAAGACAGGACTGTGCCTATTGATATGCACAATCAGGGCCCATCCTCTGGTCTACAGCAGAGACAAAGAGAAAATAGGGAAAGAAAGATGCTCAGCAATCAGGTCCATATGCATCATGACTGGACACAGTGGCTGGCTCATTATGGTGTTACTTCTTTGTTACTTTCACAAATGTATTGATGGTCTTGTGTCCTTTGGAAATATACAAAACGTTTGACAGTTTATTGTATTAAACCTGAGCTATTCAGTGTTTATCCACTTTATGTTAAGGTTATCTGAAGGTCGGATGACGGTGATGCAAACGTCCCAACTGCTATGGGCCAACGCCACGGGAAACATGCATTTTTCTCTATAAGGATCTAAACACAGAAAAAACATGTTCGCGTAACAAGATGTCTCTGGCTGGGATACAATCCCGGCTATCTGGCAATGTTTGCTAATACTAATCAACAGTTAACTAACAAATAATAATTTAAGAGATTATAGTTTACATACACATTCTATGCTGTGCTCTGCGAGATGTCAAAATACAGCCCTAGCAATGTAATCAGGAGATGATGAGCGTGCTGGAAGCGGGTTAAAGCATAGGCCTCATTCACACCGCATGAGTTCTTTGGAAGCCTAAAGACAAGCATGCGTAAGAAATAGACCGCAACATGAAGGGCTGTTAAAAGCCTTCTTGTTCCTTCTCGATCCCCTATGGCCTGTTACAGCACCCCCACCAAGCCAACAGTCCTTTGCCCTGTTTCTGCATCCAGTGTCCCCTCCCACATGGCAGGGACACCTCCCCAGTGTTTGTAATCCCAGCAGAAACACTTAAGGTTCACAGTGGGTGTTCATCAAAACCATCTGCCTGAGAAAAGAGGGAAAGGCAAAGAAGGCAGAGGAAAGATCCAAGAATATTTCCTGTTCTGGTTCAGATATTGGTCAAACTAATATCAATTAGCACCATTACACGCTCTGCAAGCAGCCTTTTTTATCATGGTCATAGCATCATCAACACTCACACCTAGCAGCAACACCAACACGATCTGAAGAAGAGTGTAAAGGAGAACTAGTTATAAGTTATATCCAAGTGTGGAGATGTGAGGGTTGTGACTATTATATTCTAACTAATTTAATAACTTTTCCAAACAACCGCTTATCAGTGCTTCTGGTGCAACCTGAAAGTTTTAAGACAAAACACAAATCAGATTTACACAGTACTCAAGATGTACCTTCTCCTTTTTTGAGGAATATTTAGATCACTACTATTACTGTTAGTACGTTAATAATAACATTCTATTTAGCAGTTTACAAGTATGTTCTTTGACCTCTGACAGGACATTTTCTGTGTTTGTCTGTTCAGTTGATTATTGCAGGAAAAATAAGGTTGGGGTAAATTCAAGTACTTCAACATTACATTAGGGATGGATATACATAACAGGTATGAAACTAAATCTTTAATAAGCTACTAAATGTACTGGATAGGCAGTGTCTTCCTAGCTTAATGACTAAACCAAATATTCACTCATTTAGACTGCGTCTCAGTCTGAATAAAGTCAGGCGAATTGGAGAATGACACAGACTACAGGAGTAAGGAGAAGAGGGGGGTATTGAGGCGCAGCTGTGAGAGTAATTATGTGCTCAGAAATGTGATCATTTGTGATGAATAATGAATCCGTGTTGAGGACAGACTAGCACTCTGGGCAAAAAGGATGTCTGCCGTTTTTTGGGATAGAAACTATATAAATATAAAATGTTATAGTATCAGTTACATACCTCCTGTATAGTTCTGGAGCCGGGGAAGTTTAGACTGTAGTCCCTTTGAGCCTCACGATGACTGATGACCAAGAGAAAGTTCTGGTTTAATGAATCTTGTAGAGCACTGCATAGAAAGAAAGATATAGGGTAATTAAATAAATAAAAATGTATTTTTAGAAAGAATATCAAAGAAAATCCGGTCAAAGAGCTTTAGCAATTACAACATCCACATCTGATAAAAGGCAGGCTGAAACTTGTTAACATCTTGTATCCTACAGGCAGAGAGAACAGAGCGGTTCTCTGGGGCACACTGATTGTGTTTTAACATGCCTGGTCAGAGCAGTGTTTATCACAGGGGGCTACTACAGCCGTGACCACCTGCACCCAAACAGCATGGTACCTATCAGACTGTACTGCGAACAAACCCAACACAAAATGTTCCTCATAATGATATGTATATTATAGAAATTAAATAAATAGTACATCTATTTTATTAAGTATCATTCAACTTAACCAAGTTAACATATGAGAAAAGTAATGTAAACAAATACAATTCTACTTAACAGAGATATCACCAGATCATTTGGAGACAACTTTTAGATGCTTTTTTCACAATCAGCTGTGGGGTTAAGTAGCGTTTTGCGCAAACTCCTGGTTTGTGAGACTGAATATCAATGGGAGGCTTAGAGGCCGAAGCAGCCTCTTAATCAGGGCTCAGAACCCAAAGAGAGCAGGAACAGAAGAGGGACCCATCGAGATCGGGGTATTAATATGTAGCACACATATTAATTATGCAATCACACTCTTAATCTGTGCAGATCTGGACGAGCTTATGTTAACAGAAGCTCAAATTTACTGTAATGACAGCATATTTACATTGACTAAAACTACGGAATCAATATGTAAATGTAATGTTTGTTGTAGCTAACTGAGGAAGATTGGAAATGTGGGGAGAGGAAAGGCTGGATGCATATGTAATGGGTTGAGTGGCAGGACACGCTGCAAGATAGAAAAAGATGTCTGCAGATAAATAAGGATCAATCAAATATCATTATTATGTTTGGACATAGCCCTTGGTTCAGTCTTTTCCTTGCCAGCAAAAACTAATAGAGGGTAATCTGATAGGAAAAGGTGCACTGCTCAGCGAAATCATCTGACCAAATCTTTCCACATGAAAAGGTAGGGTACAGTGAGGTATGGTATTCGTCCACTGCGTTTGACCAACACTTCAATGCCACTAGGAGTACACAAGGAGAAACATGCAAACTGCACACAGAAAGGCCCAAGCAGGCACAGCAAACGAACCGCGTCTTGATGTGAGGCATGAGTGCAACCCACTGGGCCCCTGAAAAGAGTTTCAAGCTGGATTTCAGATAATATTTTCAGTAAAATATTAGCCTGCATGTTGTTATAGTTTGGAAGTGGAATACTTGTTTTAATTATAGATTCATATCTTCACAATGCATTTCATTCAATCTTATCTGAAACATTTAACAAGCAAAATTACAAAGTTGACAAAGGGAAATGTTAAGTGAAATGCCATTGCATTTAACTTTAAGGGTTAATAAAAATGTTCTTTTTGAGGGGAAGAGAACAGGCTAAACAGATTGGTTTCATTCTGAGGTAAGTCT
The DNA here is from genome assembly GCA_964034765.1 of Knipowitschia caucasica. Classification (NCBI taxonomy): domain Eukaryota; kingdom Metazoa; phylum Chordata; class Actinopteri; order Gobiiformes; family Gobiidae; genus Knipowitschia; species Knipowitschia caucasica. Next base: position 47,312,513 of record OZ035824.1, on the reverse strand, counting down.
GTTGCTTAAGCTGCGAGTCCCCACAGCACAGAGCAGACTCTAGACCTTATTAAACTAGCAGTGCCAGACACAAGCGAACACACAATGTGACATGTGCCTGATAAACACAAATACCCGTACACATTGTTCCCAATGCAACACCAGTCACGAAGAACAAACCAGCAAGTCAGCTTAACACATGTTTCCCTTACCTCCTCCACATTTTGCACCCACAACACAGCAGAAATCGAAAGCGCTCAGGAGCGGTTTTGTTTTGCTCTTCCATCTTCATAATCATCTTATGTGTTTTCCTGTCTATTAACCTTGCTTTAGCTAAGGGCTAGTTAGCATCAGGCAGTCACAGAAATGGCTGTCATATCCTGTGCATGGTGAAGTTGAAATAACAACACAAAAGCTAATGAATAATTTTGCTATTTAAATGAAGTTTAAATTAGAATAACCTTTCGTTGGCAAACATGCTTGCCCTGAGTGAGCGCGGTGAGCAAATGAAGAAAAAAACGACTGCACTAAAATATTCATCAGGACCTTATCATTTATGCAAAGGATTAGGTCCTCCTCAACACTCACTTGTATTCACAGGCACTCATCAATATGGCCACAACGAAAAAACCTTTTTAAAACTAGGCTAAAACAATTAGAGAGCACACCTGAACAATGATCAGGGCTGAATTTGTACTTAAAAGGATTATCATTCAAAGTGTGAGAATATTTTTTGCAATAATTAAGAGTAAAATATACAAGGCAACTCACTACACCAAGAGAATTTGCATATGATATTTACTTTGTCAGTTTGTTTACAAGTGTGCAGTGTAACACTCAGGTCGGAGAGAACAGCAAAATACCACAATAAATAAATTACAACTAAGAGACAAGACTTGCAAAAAAAAAACTGTTTAAAAATTGAACAGTAGAAATACAGCTCATAAACTCATCTTTTGTGTAAAATATTGTTTATGCTTACTATAGTCACAGAAAAAAATCTTTGTAAAAAGGATCTCTTATGTTAAAATAGAGCAGTAAAGTATTTATTTCTTGAATTGACCAATGAAAGTAGAGAGATAAGAGAGATGAGACTGACTTTATTATCTCACAATGGAGAATTTCAGTTCGATGAATAAACATCAAAAATTTAAAGTTGCAAAAATATTATGTGTACGTATTTGTAAGTATTAAACGTATGCCATCCAGATTGTGCGTGTGAGTGTCGAAGTCACGTTACCCATAGGTTTTCTCGGAAGCTAAATGAAAATAGCAGGCAATAGGCAGTAGTAGTAGTAACGACTAAGCAACACCAAGCAACCAAAGAGACAATCAAGAGCGGTTGGAGTCATATCTGGATTTACAAAAGACATAACCTAAACTGAAAACACCAGGATCATGAAGTGTAGTACGTATAGATTTTTAAGCCCAAAATGTCAGATGAGACAAACTATTACAGAGCTAAGAGTTTACTTTATAATATCAGCGAACAGGAGCCAAAGGGAGTAGGAGCAAAACTTCGGCCATGAGCACTTCAGTGAGGTTATTGTCCATCCCTATACTGTCCATGGTCTGTGCACTACCTTAGCCCTTATGTTTCACTGTCTTGGAATGTAACAATATAACAATTAGAAGCACGAGAGAACATAAATGGAACAGGTAAGCGAGACCTGGGCAAAAACGGCTCGAGGGCCACATACAGCTCGACATAAAACATATTAAAATAATGATTTCCTCAAAGTACTCGCCATATTGTAAAAGATTAACAAAAATAAAGCCGCAAATGCAACAGATGAGCTAATACACCAAACACACAAACCCAAAGAGAACATTAGATATACCTCATGTTTCCCTATGAGAAGATCTACACACATTTTTGTTACATTTTAACTGTAAAAAAAAATACAGCTTACACTCAAACATTTTTAGCAATTTAAATGAAATGGTATTCTCCATAAAATACCAATATCCCAATGTAAACCCCCAGAGAAAATAATTGCCCCCCCATGACATCCATCATGGGGGGCAATTTGTCCATTCATGACAAATATTGTAAAATTCAACGACACAGGAGTGAATCACTTATCAATATTGTCCTACCAATATTCTCATTTCTGAGAGTCTATATCCAAAAAAAACAAAGTTCAAATCATGCTTGGGTATTTATCATTGAATGAGACGGTACCTTCATTTGCAACTAGTGTGCCTTGCCAGGTGTGATGCAAAATCCAATTTGAGTTTACAGATTCACATGAGTCAGTCAAAGTAAGTCCGTACAACATAACGTAATTGGAACAATTTATTATAATGGCCAGTGTGTCAAAGAATCTGATCAAGAATAAGAGTGTGCCCACTGTTAAAAAGGTTGAAAAACAATGAGTTAGTATGTGGTGATTTTTATGACAAATTCATGTTTTAAATTTAAAAACACAAATTGACGTGTAATCTTGGCAAATTCATTAAAAAAATATATGACTGTGTAAAATGTATTCTCAAGCATCAAGTTGTATGGTATTTATGTACATGAAATTGCATATTAAAAGCGTGTCTATTCCCTTGATAATTATTCTAACAAAGATACCCGTGACCCACTTTGGCACCTTTCCCCAAACAGAAACACGCACACATAACACAGTGCAAATGTGGAGGATGACACCCGTTGTATTTAGGCCGACCAAACCGCTCGGAAAAATTCTGGCAGAGAATAATGAGGTCCCAACACCTAAAATGATATCGATAACACTTGATGAAAATGGCTGTGTCGCTGCTAAAAGACACAGCAGGAAGTGACGGAGTGAGAAGATGGGAAGATGAGGGCCATTAGCTGCCAACACAATACAACAACCACTTACCGCCAGGAAAAGAGGTTCATTGGGACTACATGTTCATGCCTGCTGCTGTTAAATATATACGGCTGGTCAAATAAAAGAAAATTGATCCCAAATGAAAAACGTTTACAAATCATAATTATTGTGTTTAATTTATAGTTCGACCACTTCACAATTAGTATATTATTTCAGATATTAGTATAACAATTTAGATGCTACTGTATTCTCATGACATGGATTGAAATTCACACACTTAAATAAAAAGTAAAAACTAAAAACCATTATTACAAAGCTCTAATGATTTACTGTTTGTATTGTTTTTTTTAAAACTTTGAAACTTGAAAGTGTGATTTTATCCATGTTTCAAATATGTGTGTCTTGAAAACGATTAAAAACCAAGACATATCATACAGTAAAATCAAAACATGTAATAACTATGGCTTCTTATGTTGTATGAGATCACAAAAAAACAAAAATAAAAGGGCATTATTATTTGCACAATGTTCCATGAACACTGTGGGGAATGCTCTTTTCAAAATGTCACAACAGAAATGAAAAAGTACCAGGTCAGTATTCGCATAGACAAAAAAGTGCAACTGAACCAGTTTACTTTTGATCCCTTGCTGTCACCTAGTGTTCATTATTCGTCATTACACTCATTTATAAACTATTCTTGCCAATACTGGAGAAATTGTGTGTACTTGAAAATACTAGTAATAATAATAATAACAATGATAATAACAAAAATAATAAAATGTTACCTGTTTGTACTGGTACTGGCTGTAGGAGCAATATCCGGGGTCAGGACATAGAGGCTGTTGTTCTTAGGCAGGTGTAAACTCCTCAATGGTGTCTAGTTACACACAAAAACATGTACATTTATTGGGAGTAATATTCATGTTGTTAATCAATTCTGCAACAACATTCTACTTACACTGTCAGAGACATCACCGCTTTTCCATCCTTTGAGTTGCATTCTGGAAACAGGTACTCCAATCTCTGCCTCAAGAATTTGTTTGATATCACCTAGGTTAGAAGTCGAAGAATGTTATGATTTCTTTTTGTGACTGCATTACTTTTTTCATGTCTATCTGAAAGGTCTCAGCTCACCAACTGCACTTGATTCATCTACAACAAGCTCCACAGAGCGCTGTCTGTACTCCACCCGAAAGTGGAGCATACGAGGCTGCCGTTCTACAATGTGTCTGGAGGAAACATTGAGGGGACAAAACGCTGAGGAAGATGATGGAGGAGATGATGAGGACGATGTTGAAGGTGGTGGGGGTGGTAGCTCTGCCCCTCCAGATTCTGCTTCTGCGGCTTCTGATTGGCCGGCAGGACTGAACACGTCGGCTTGACTTGCTTGACTAGAATAATTACTGTGAATTTATAAACAACATACATGTAAATCTTTTTGATTGTTAGAAAACATAACTACTGTCAGATTTGTATTGACTGCATGTGTCCAGGTTATTCATAGCCTCCTTTTTATGACAAAAGAATTTGATTCTCCAGATAAAAGAGAATAACTATTTTAATACCAAAACTTGAAAGTGAACAATAGTGATGAATTTTGGTTGAGTTTTGATTTTGGCTCATTCAATTGGCATCAGCTAAAAGCACATCTTCTGAGTCGCTTACTGGGCAACGGTGGCAGATGCCAGTGCCAGCCACTTAGTAAATGTGATAGCAGTTTGTCATGCAGCCAGCAAGCCTCCATTCACACCCTTAAGAACACGAAGCAATATTCTGAATGACCTGGAAATAAACATGGCTGCTCTGGGGCAGACTGACAGAGGAGAACATACATAATCAGCAAGAAATCTCCGTCATTAGGAGGCGGACCCAAGACTGTGTCACGCTTCACCTAAAATCATGGTGGACCTCGGCTAGGATTAGCTCGCCAATCAGTTTGCAAATGACATCTCCCAATCGTGCATGGGAGTCAATGGGCTTAATTCCTACGTAAACTGACCAGCTACACGCACTACCTGTCTTTAAAAAAACAAAACAATGCCCATCTATGACTGTACCTGCGGACTAACTGCCAGACCCGGCTTATGGGCTGCACCCCCTCCCCACCTGGGAGCTGCTTCAGTCCTGCACCACACGTGCTCTTGTTCTACAACCTGAGTCCTGCGCTGCGTGGCCTTGATCCCTGTTCTGTAGCTTAAGTCCTGGATCTATAGTCCGCCAGTCCGTGTGGAGAATATCCCTCTCTCAATGTGGACATCCGAGGTTTCCCACTTTTCTCCCAAATGCAAATGAAAATGCAAATGCAGGGGGTCTGTGTTGTCAATTTCAAAGGTTTTGTTAAGTCCTCTTAGAAAACTACTTTTGATTTGGGGCTATACAAGTATACAAGTAATTGAATTGAATTGCACCATCATAAGCTTTGACTGTTGCCTCACAGTCACACCGGTGGACTGATTTACTCCCTCTATTGACTTGGGAGTAATAGAGTTTGGTAACAGATTGATCTTTTCAGTAGGTTTTAGACTATTATGCAACGTCCTTGTGTCACAAAATCTTTGTGACATGTTCAATGGAGGTTGAAATGTGCATACAAATACATTTATCTACATTGCATAGCTCACATGACCTATTCCATAGCTTTAATGCAAAGAATTACAGCTTTAAAAATATAATTGAAAAGAATTACCTTTGCAATATTCCATTTTCTTGTGGTATCACTCCATTGATAGCAGCCTATAAAGGAAGGAAAAATCCAACAGTTAATTCAACTTAATGTTGATAAATTTGATTTTAGACTGGATAATCTGATTGAGATGATGATCCATCCATCCATCCATTTTCTACCCTTTAATCCATTTCTGGGTCAGGGGGGTGGCAATCAGAGATGCCACCCAAGTCTCATAGCACCAGCCCCTCACTGACCCTCTGCAGGTGGTGAGTCCACAGGAGGACGGCTGCTCTCTGAGTGTGAGCATAGCCTTGATCTTTCAGCGGGGGCTTTGGGCAAAGTGGGGTTAAGTGTCTTGCCCAAGGACACAACGACAGCAGTCATCAGTGGGAGTCAGAGAAGGTGTGGAGGTGGGAATTGAACCCACGACCTTCTGGCCTGAAGGCCAGTGCTCTACCAACTGAGCTACTGTCGCCCCTGAGATGATGATGATTTTCAAAATTAAAAAATCTGCTAATTTGGAATTTGGTGTCTGTTTGGTAGAAACCCGTTTTAAATGTTGTATTATACTAACAAAGCCAGTTTGTGAAGAAAAGTTTGAAATTATATACTGTACAATTCATAGGAAATAGAGCAGAGTTAAAAAACTACAATGTGCTAGGAAGAGTCAAAAATACTGTTTTAAATGATTTTTTTGACCATAAATGATTACAGATTAATAGAATTATAATGACTATGTTTTATGCTATAATATTGTTTGAGCATAGTGCTAATGTAACAGATATGGAATTCTCTAGCCTGATGTCGTGATCTATAATCAGGAAGAATAATGATAAAAGTCATAAAATGGTAAGACGGGATAACTAATTTTTAGATCAGTTTTGACTGTCCAGTAGTGAAATGTGTTTACTTGATTCACCATGTCCACTTTAGACAAAGCCTTTGTCTAAACCCAACTCAATTGTTCTGTAATGCACGAGTCATCCGTTTTTCTTGCAAAGTAAGTTAAAAGAAATACAAAGGGAACCCACTCTTTAGAATAAAGTATAATATACAATATATTGTCAAAAACAATAATTTGGTATTTTATTTCATATGGAGGATACAGCACTAAGAGATGTTATTTGGTTTTGCTTTACTTTCCACGCTGTTTTAAGGAATCTTGACCTGCACATGCACAACTTGCAGCAATGAATTTCAATGAATTAGAAGAACTTATAACACTAGGAGATTTCATATTGTGTGCAATACAGTGAACAAAAATAAATTATGCTGGCATATAAATATATTCATTAGCCGAACTCAAAATATCTAACAAATGTTTATACAAAGACCATTTCTCTTAAATATAGTTTGCATGCTTGTCCAAATGTAGAGAGCACTTCTCCATTGCTAATCCATCCCACCTGACTTGTGTGGCAGATGCTGATAAGACAGCACAAATATAGCACATTAGTGCCTTTGGCTGACAACAACAAAAGGCCCATCGAATATGTTGAATTTGGCTTCATTTACTAACAGACCAATCAAATGTGAGCATTTGCCCACTCAAGTCAATTACGACAAAACTCTACTGTCAGATCGAGACCCAATGAGAATGACGGCCTACAGTTGAGATTCCATTATCCTTCAGCTAAGCAAACTGATTCAGATTTCTGAAAAAATTTTAAGAAACATGGTCTTAGGTGTACCGTATTTGAATTTAGTTTAGCTAATGACAAATTGGAGCAAAAACAAAAATGTTGTGTTTATATTTTTGTTCAATGTAAAGATTTGAATAATATAAAATAGTCAATATTACTTTAGTCTTTAGCCTCTTGTCTTTAACCACGTTGCTATGAAATAGTGATAACGTCCCAAAGCACTTACCACTAAATCCCAGTTATTAAGTTCTAATAGTGTGATTGCTTCTGCAATGTTGTCAATCCCAGTGCAGGCCTGTAAAAAGAAAAACAATACTAATAATACAATTTAAACAGGTTATAACATTGGTCTTTCAACTTGGAACATATTAGAGCAATGTTGAAATTGTCAGTTTGGGATCTAGAAACCAAAATTGAGCTGAATTTGATTGTTAATTGTCAGAACCAAAGTACTACCTATAATTGTGATAATTTTCTATAACCTGAAAAAATATGAATTGCTAGATTTTACATGTCAAAAGCCCAAATTGTCTGGTACTGTACTAGTAAAGACCAAGGCTATGGGTTAAACTAACTAGCTAGATTAATTATCGCCACTACTACCACTGTATTGGTTACACTATTTTAATAAACTGTGTTGTATCCATATCTGTATAGTTCTGAAGCAGTGTTGCTACATTTCTATGAGAACTGGCTCCTTGAAATCCTGGCCATGTAAACAACCTGAGAAATATGAATCCCGATGAATAACGGAAAAGTATATACTAAAAAAACCTTAGGTTTCAAACTAAAGAAGGGGAAAGCTGTAATATATTGTCAGGATACGCTAGATCCAATCGTATTTCCCATAATGGTGCTGTATTTCGGTTAGCAAACTGTCAGTATGTTAGCTTGGAGGGGTTAACAGCAGCTAGCTACCCCGGCTCATGTTTTACGGTGTTAGCAGGTTTGCTTTCTCTGCCTAGAAGTTTGGTTTCGTATTGACAGCGAAGTCGATTTAATAAACACACAAATGGCAATATTTACACCAGAAAACAGACCTGAAAGTCAGCCAGAATCATTTCTCTGTCCATGTTGTTATCGCCGCTTTCGGAGGCCATTGCAATGACTGGCTAAATACAATCCCCGTCCACTGCTTCACGTCGTTCCTGGCCACACAGAGGGGCACAACTGCTCAAATATGTTCCAAGAACGTGTTGACAAGACAGAGTTTATCACCAATCACAACGTTGATGCATAAATGTTATAGCACAATTTAAAAGTCCAAAATCTATAAAAGTAAGGTTATATTGTTCAGTTGTCTCGTATCATTATTGTGAGCAAGTCCATCGCTTTACGGCTGCCGTAAAGGGCCGGGGATTGATGTAAAGCGATGTCGTGGACTACTGTTAATGTTTTGAAGCATTTTGACTGGAATCATGGATACATCATAATGTTGCTTTTACGAAAGAATACAATTTATCTACACATGTAAAACTATTGCTTATATCTCATTAAGCTCTATAACTCAGCCAACGGACAGGACCATATCAAATTTACAGCATGCATGAATTGTATTTGCATTGTTAGGAGTGACTATTTGCAACGTTTTTTGTTTTTTTTTAATGCGACTTTCACCCCCCGCCAGCGGTTATCCCTCTACCAGAGGCCTGGGAACTTGAGGGTTCTGCGCAGTATCTTTGCTGTTCCTAGCACTGCACATTTCTGGACCTCCAACCTCGGGGTCACTGCCCCTTGTCCACCTAAGCTTTTCGTGCTTTTTTTTTTTTTACCCGACCTTCCGTCTACAATTTTAGAATAACTTGCCGGGTTATCCTGGATCGCGGTTATTCTCATTTATACCTCTGAGGGGCGCCATAATCAAATCGAATGTAAATTATGGATTACTTAATCCATGATTCGGAGTTCATCAAAATACTCCTCTATCGTATATGTCCGTGCATTCTTATTTAATTGGCCTTCACGTCACCAAAGTGATGTTTTAAACAGTCTTAGAGAGGTCTTCAATGTCACTGACGACATCAGACCATAATCAGACTAAAGCAATATAAAAACAGGGTGGGACGTGATGGAGAACGTTGTCATAGTCGTTTATCCAATCATCAGTTTGATTTTGGGCAGAGTTTCAAAAATGTAATATTGCAGCACCAACTGTGACTGCCACCGAGGCATTGAAGCATTTTCTTTGTTTGTTAGGGATATGTTTTGCTGTAGGTAGTCAATTGTGGATCTATTATATTATCGGTTGATTCGAGGATTAGAGGCTCGTATGAGAGCATAAGACAGGAGGAGGTCCTCTTGACATGCCATCCTATAACTCAGCAGCATATGCCGCATTTCAACTTTTTCACTCTTTGTCTTCTGAGCCTTTACGTTTCCTATTCGTTAAATATGGCTCAAAAATCCATTCAAATTGAGCTTTGCAATGCCTCTGCCAATGGAAATCTTACTAAAGTCTTCAAGTGTATTAAAAGAGGAGCGTCAATAAATGGATTAAATATCTACAAAAGAACTGCTCTCCAGATCAGAATTACAATGTATTTATGACTGCAGGTGTGAAAAAAATTCATACTTTTCATAAGCATGTGCTCTATTCCTCATTATTATAATAATGAGGAATAGAGCACATGCTTATGGATATATCCATTGTCTTATCTGACTAAGTTCCGCAAATGTGTATATCCGTTTCCACAATTCAAATATACATCAATAAACAACCACACCGGGAAATCATCTCTGGGACAGATTATTATGATCGTTACGACTCATTCAAATGGACTAAGAGTAGACATATGTGTTTTATGGTGTTCAAGTTATTACACAAAGGCCAACACAATTTAATACATTTTTAATCTAATTTTACTTCTTTACTTATGTCTTATCACATAACTAGTTTATTTTTGAGATGTTACAAGATAGACGCTCACAACGCTCATCATTTCTATTTTTCTTATTTATGCATAATTCATGTGTTGTTGGTATTTATTCACAGCATTTTTTGTTATTTTGAACGAATAGTCAAATTAATCGGCAAGAGGTCAAGAGTGTGTGGTTGCCTTTCAAGGCCTGTTTGCCCTGTTGAGATAAGGACAATCTTGATCCGCCTCCATGATTGTACGGCACAATGTAATATGCATGTTGTAGCATGATTGTGTGCAGGTCGTGATGGGACACTCGGAGTTGGTCGCAGCTCTCCTTTGCGCAGGGGCCGATCACTCTGTACGGGACCCGGTGTGCGGCCTGTACTCCATGGCTCTGCGCGCGAAGGCTTTGAGGACAGTGTGCGTGTCCTGCTGGAGCACGGCGCGGACGTAGACGTAACAGATAACCACGGAAATCTCCCGGTGGACCTGGCAGGGAGAAAAGTGAAACATTACGAGGCTATGCAAAAGCTAAATGAATACAATTAATGGCCAATGAAATATGAAATATGAAAAATGGATGATGTTCCTAATTAAACAGTCCAAATGCTTAAATAACTTGGAGTGGCTTGTTTTGAAACTGTTTTAGTCGATCGATTTCACAGTGACATTTGTTTACTGTTTTATTTGTTTTATTTCTGTCTTTTAATGTTGTTTTACGTCTTTATTTGTCTGTGCACACTGGAGACTTTTTGCTAATGTATTCCAATGTGTTTTTTTTTTTTTTTTTTTTTACTGCAAATGGCAAATAAACTGAATCTGAATTTGAGGTCGACATCTTTATGATCTCTGAGCCAAATGGCACATGGAAATGACATCAATTACATTTGAAACTGTAAAAAGAATGTTTGTCATATTAAATACACAGCCATGTCTCCATAGAACCGCTTTTAAGAAAATGTCCAAATAGATTCTGTAAAGACGTGTATTAAATGAAATACATCTTGAAAAAACGTCTTTTGACTTTTGTCTTTCTGGTGAAGAAGCGGCCACGTGCTCAGCTCCGTTAGATCTTCCAATTATCATGCAGGTAGTTTTCTGGAAGTGCATCATTCTGTGAATTGAAAGTGAAAATTATACTTTATAAATGTATACCATACTATTGTTGTTGATGATCACGTCTTAATATTAGGAATGAGAAGGAAAACTGCAATCAATATACAATCACTTACAGATTTGCTGCAATGTTATTTTATTTTGGTCTTTACATGTTATATTTATACCATATTTACACTTACAAGCAAATAATCAAGCATTCAAACACAACTTTCATTCAATCACTTTGAAATACAGTATGGGGCATATAAGGTTCATTCATAAGATCCTGTGTCCTGATTATCAATACTGATAAATGATGGTGTAGCGAAAATACACTATAATGCAACCTCAAATCTAACAGAGTCAGTAGTGAAGTTGGGTGACACCTTGGATCAGCATTTATATTTATGTAAACAGTAGTGATCCACAGAGAAATGATCCTGCTCAATGGGATCTCCAAAGAAGCGCTATATTCAGAACGCTGCAGCTCGAGTCCTGACAAGAACCACAGCTCTGAGGAGCACAGGGGACTGCATCTCTTTCCTTCTCCAGTGTCATGCCTCAACATGGAGATTGCATTTGCATGTTTTACAACACATTCAGTTGGCCATAATTATGACCAGGATTGAAATAGACGAATAAACAGTGTTGTCAAGTCCTCAGAGATAAGTACTGTTGCATGTACAATACGTGCAACCTAGGCCCAGGTAGGTCCAGAAATGAAGGAAAACAATGAGCCACAAGAGCACTGCAAAAATGTCATTCACTGACCAGGTGTCTCCAACCTTTCACCATGGAGAGCGACTTTTTTTGGAATAAAAAAGACAGTGAGCTTCTCCATTAAGAAGTTGTAAGAAAGTCTATAATGATGCATAACCTGCACACACAAAAAGATGAAGTGTGACACTATAGTTATACTTAACCATTTGTTGGCGTTAAACTATCTTGTTATAGTTCAAATTTGATAACTACATTTACTAAAACAGTCCCTTACAGAATTATTAAAGTTGCGACTGAGCTAAAATATTACTGAAGCCACTGAGAACTCTTGTTTTAAGACAATAACATTGAAGTTTAATTATTCAGCATATGTGTAATTTGTAAAATCAACTGGAGAGCTACTTAGAATGAGGTGGCGAGCTATAGCTCCTGCGCTATGGGTTGGAGACCCATGGACTAGAGAAGGGCATTCTAGTGCCTTTGCAGGTTTGGTGGCGTCTTGTGTTGTCTCAATTTACATAGGATAGGATGGTATCCTATGTAAATTGGATACCATGGACAGGCATTGGAAGAAATTCCAATGCCTGTCCTAATACCGCAAGGAACTTGTCCTTGTCTGCACTGTTTGATGAATTTATTAATTATGAACAACAAAACCAATGTTCTGATTATGGATGTAGAAGCCACGGTAGTAGGAAAGTGGCCGGCCCCAGATGCACTGCTTGCTGCAGGCTTTCCATTGAATCTCTGAAAGTTGTCAAAGTTATGTTTAAAAACAGGTTCTTTGTTTCATAACATTTTTATTGCTCATTAAAGAGTCAATAAACCTATCACTGTAAGTTCCACAAAGCCATAGCTAAATACATGTACACAAAAACGGTTGAAAACATGTGTGCTCTGACCTGCTCAATTGCGTGAACAGAGAAATACAGTTTTGACCGCTCTCCCTACTTCTTTACTTTGATAGAACATAAGAATAAGAATGAGATGAACTAAGGGGGAATGCTAATCCTCAATTACCAAGCCAGTTTTAAACATAGTTATATATATATATATTCCCAATATATGGCCTATGGTTTTAATGCAGAATTTGAATGAATGCTGGACCTGTAAGTGGGATTGGTAACTATAGAGATGTTCTCAATAGTCCTCAGACCCACGGGCGGCTCAAATATTAACAGACTCACTCACAACACAGATAACACGTACACACACACAACAGTGGCCAATACAGGATTTCACTGAAGAGTTTATGGTGTGTTAGTTCCTGCATATTTTGTGGGCAATGATGCCAAAGTGTGGCAGAACCTAAACAATTCAACTTTGTGCTTTTTTGTACAATGAACAGGAACAGGAAAGGAAGGTACCAAAGTCACGAGGACAATGCGTAAGCATATAAGTGTAAAAACATTGTTGTTTGTACTACTTTTTTCTCCTATGGCAGAAAAATATAAAATATGAACATGTTTTTTCCTGAATGATTCTAAAGTTTGCTTCTAGAAGTAATCATTTTACATTATTACATTGCATAGAAATTAAAATGCATAACAACGACCAATCAATGATTTTTAGAAGTTGAATTATTCATCCCAAAATTATAGTGTATCAAGTGGGAAATGGCAGATCACCTCTCACAACACATTTCACAAAGGGTGAAAAAGGCCTTTCTGTACAACCTATTATACTATTTGTTTTGTTTAGAAGCTCTGGGTGCTCCCAATTGCTCCATTTGAATTGATTTTTTCCTCATCAGAGGACCTCTTGAAAATAATCACATAAGGCAGTAGATGCATTAAATGTTGTGCTCATTAAATAACAGGGTAGCCCCAGGTTTGCTCAAGTCAAATTTAAGATCCTTTTAATTACATTTCAAATGGGAAAAACAAAACAAATGTTTTTATGAATGCTCTTTGAATTCGACCAAGTTAAAAGTTTGAGGCAATTCACAACACTTCAGAGCGCAGGACAATGTGGCTTACAATAATATTTAATGCCACTATCTAAAATTTAATCCCATTTTAGTCCAATTGTAAGCTTTTAAGTCCCTAAATTTGGCGACATCAAATTCAATACCGTTTCAATAATTTGAAGACCATGGGGCTACTGTAAATACATGTACACTCTAGGCTTCGTGCCTTTGTACTTTGAAAAGCCATCTCTATATGGACTGAACTCATCTGAATCTGTGTTGCTAAAACACAAGAAAGCCATTGTATATTTACAATGACAAAGTTCATATTTCACAAATCAATAAACTAAATCATAAGACAAGAGGGATTCTTGTGCTCGTCTCCATCCTGTACCTCAACGCCCAAAAACAGGATCCGGACCCTCACAACATCTGTCCACATCACAAAACCAAGTATGCTTTAAGCCAACTAGAAATCATAACAGTTTTATATACATTTAGAAACTTTAAAATATAGTAATTTCCGCTACTGTGCAATTGTTGAAAAGTTTAAATATTAATCATCTATGTTGGTCCAATTGCTAAATTCTTCTAACTCAAATGAATGTCCTGTCCAGCAGGTCAAAGGAACATGGAGCATGTCCACATAAAAAGTGACCAACACAAACTTAATTCATTCTAAAATAAATGTACGTTGAAATGTCCACTTCACAGCTACACATCCACATGATACTGAGCATGTCCTTTAGTTTAGTGTACATGATATAATGCTGTGTGCTGACTCCTGACTAGCCCCAGGCACTGTAAAGACAAGCACACACTGTGCACGTGTGGGTCAGTTGGTCTCATAGGAGGACAGCAGAGCGGCATCCACAGGCTCCATGCAGGAAGGGCAGGTAAAGGACCTCATCAGCCAGTCATCTATACAGTCCATGTGGTAAATGTGCATGCAGGGCAGGAATCGAATGGGGTCTCCATACACAAAGTCCATCATACAGATCACACACCTGCACAGAAAGACAATTGTTAATCATTAATACAAATTACATATGCTATTTACATAATGTCAGTGTAGTGAATGTGTTTAGAATTAAATGAAAAACATTTAAATGGGGGAAGAACAAAGAAAAAGAACAATGGATAGCCAAATGCATGTGGCCAAAAAGAGTTGTGGCCCCAGACAAACTATACTTTTTCCAAATCTGCCCCCAACTAAAATGACTAACCCATTTTAGAATCTGTTATGGTCTGGTCTTTAAGTATTTTTAATAACAATTACGCAATGGCATTGTGGGCAAATAATTGTAGTCTGTTTGTGTTTACCTGGCTGAGAGACTCCCCAACTCCTCATCCGCCTCTCCTCCCCACATTCTTTCACCCTGATGTGAATCCACAGCCACGTAATGAAGAAATGACTATGTAGTTTTATCCTGGCAAAACACAGCTGCCCCCCTCAGCGTCTGCCATAGATAAGTTTGTTTGTTCCGACGGTTTCAGCTTTACACCGTAACAGGGGCAGATGTAAACTAACGCTTTGCTAACATGGTTGCTATGGCACGGTAGAGTTTCCCCAGCGAATCTGATTGGTCAATCGTTGAGGCTTATATCTGGACAATATCAAAATAAAAACCCCAGGATCATAGAGAGCCCAAAAAGGTGAGTGCGATACAAACGTTTACTGAGCTGATTTCAATGTAAGTCAATAGAGCCAGAGCTGGATTGATCTGGATTCGCTTTGTTGAATGCTGTGAGGAGGAGATAAAATGAGGACATGTTTCTATGGAGAAGGAGCAGATGAGGATGTGTGGAGGAGAAAGGAGGAGGGGGAGGAGAGGGGGCGTAGCTGCAGCCTTGTATATCTGTGTGTCTGTCACAGTGATATCTTCATAAATACTACTTCCAATAGTAAAATAAATTCCAATGCCTGATTGTTATTCAAAATGTCCATGATCAGATGAGGCAAAGATCCAACACCTTGTATAAACAGCTGTCCATCAAATAGACGAGTTGGTGAAAGGAGGGTCAGTCCCATGAGAGAGCAGGACAGTCCACCAGACAGTCAGCTCCAAACGCCCTCTTGTGGCAAAGTCCTTTTAAAGTCATTCAACTTACACCTCTGGGTAAAAGTAACCGTGAATAATAAGTTATACAATTTTACCTCATCTAAAATTAAAGTTAGTGCAAAGGAAGCTATCCAGAGGAAAAAAGATTCAAGGAAAAGTAAAACAATACTCAAAAAGAATAGGCGAGGCAGAAAGACATTACACTTTCAAAGTCATCCTTTTTGTAGAATGAGACGTTTACAAGGCCTTTAATTTCCCACTATCAAATAAAATGCATGTTGCACTTCTCTGTTGTTCACTGCTGCCCAGGAGATAATAAAGACCAGACAACATCAGCTCAAGGCTCCTCCGCTCCTGCTCAGATGAAATCTTGATTGATAGAGCACGTCTTCGACCTGAGCCTCAGGTTGCCACAGCTCTAGAAGACCTCCTTTGTGGTACCAGTGCCCAAGATACCACGGGCCAAAAACCACAGCTTCTTCGGGCCGGTGGCTTTGACATCCCACCTCTGGAGACACTCTGGACGCATTCATCTCCCTCCTCCACTGCTCGCTGTCCCACCTGGAGAAGCCCGGCTCCGTTGTGAGGATCCTCTTCTTCGATTTCTCCATCGCATTCAACACAATCCAGCCACGGCTTCTCAGGGACAAGCTGGAGACAGCAGGAGTGGATTACAACCTGTCCGAGGGGATCCTGGACTACCTCACAGACAGTCCCCAGTTTGTGAGTGCCAGGGACTGCGTGTCTCAGGACCTGACTTGCAGTGTGGGGGCTCCCCAGGTGGCCGTCCTCGCGCCGCTCCACTTCCACCCTCTAAACTGCAGACTTCAGACTTCAGACACAACACAGACGGTTGTGTCCAACAGAAGTTCTGATGACTGCCATCATCGGACTCATCACAGAGGAAAACCACAAAGCGGACTAACACAGGACTTTGTGGACTGGTGTCAGCGGAAATACATCCTTATCAACGCAGGGAAGACCAAGGAGATGGTGGTGGGCTCCAGCCCCAGTGAACATCCAGGGAAGGGACATTGAGAGAGTAGACTCTTACAAGTACCTGGGTGTTCATCTGAACCACAAACTGGCTCAGGTCTTTTGGAGTGCAGGGGCCACTCCTAAAGACCTTCTATTACTCTGTGGTGGCATCAGCCTCTTGTACGGTGTGGTCTGCTGGAGCAGCAGCATCACAGAGAGGGACAGGAAGAAGCTGGACAAGGTCATCAGGAAGTCCAGCTCTGTCCTGGGCTTTTCTCTGGACACAATGCAGCAGGTGGGGGACAGGAGGGTCCTGGACAAACTAACATCTATGCTGGACCATGACTGTCACCCCCTAAAGCACACTCTCTCTGCTCTGGAAAGCAGCTACAGTGACAGACTTATTTATCCTTGCTGAGTGAGGTAGAGGTTCTGCAGGTCTTTCTGTTGCTGTCAGACTGCACAATGAGAACTGCTAAGCCTGTACATGTCATTCATCTGAAAATAGTAAATATGTGCAATACTGCAACTTCAGAATGTTCACTGAATGTCACTTCATCTACTCATTATCCTGCCCTATATGTATATATTTGTGCACAAATATATAGATATAAACAGATAGATATATTGATATTGAAGCATTTACAGCTAGCTAAGAAAAATATATTGTTTATTGTATATTTTGTGTGCTCCTTGTGTGCTCTTACTACTGTCCCATATGTGAGCTGCAACATTGAATTGAAATTTCCCTATTGCGGGACGAATAATGGATCTCTTATCCTATCTACCCTGTGTAATTGTTGTATCATAATGTTTAATACACAACCGTCAAACTCACTCTCGAATCTTTTTCTCAGAACCATCACGTCCCGGGTCGTACACGCCTTTTGGGAGGTGCTGGATGAGACCGATGCGCTGGGCAATGCGGACCTGCTCCTCCTCAGTCAGCTGAGTGGCCAGTCGGGCCTGGCTGGGAGTGGGGTGGTAAATAGGCACGTGGATCAGCTCCTGTACAATGGAACACACAGCACACTTGTGATTGAGTGCATTTGCTTTGAACATGTAATTACACAATATACCATCTAAGACTAGCTTTACCAGACTTCTTTGTTATGTAGAAATAGCTTGGACCACAGTCTTCAGTTGGATGTTATCTCAAGATAGCATTTACCAAATCGCATAACAGAATTTACATTGACAGTATAAAAATGTATTTTTCACTACTGACTAGCAATAGTTTTAACATCTCAATACCAACTTTTGAAAGTGAAATTAAACCACATCATTAACGCTTAAGAAACCACAAAGATCACAGTGACTAATAATATTTCAATATGACATCTAATAATTCCAAGCATAGAAGGCTCAGCTATAATATCATGGTTTACAATATCATACTTAGAGAAAAAAAATGCAATTCAGATATCGTGCCGTGCAGAAAAATCAGCCTCTGATGTCTAAAATTAAGCTGATGTGTCTTAGTTGAGCAAAAAACTTTCTATAGACTCAATAATATTGTCATTTATGAAATTGCAGAAACTAATTTACACTTAAGCACAGAAACTGTGGCTTTATTAAGTACACATTTGATGCTATACTTAATTCTCTCCTGGCACTACTAAAACCTTAGGTCATTGGAATTTCTACACCGCGTACAGCTGCCCCTACGAGTGCCCACTGCCCTTCGGGGGAAACAAAAGATATGCAGCCCATAGTGACCACAGCAGTTATAACAAGTTTGCAATTGTGAACTGTGCATTGGTCAGCAGTGCAATTGTGTCTTGCCTTTTTTGCCATGCGTAACGCTACAGCTGGGAGCAAGTGCTCATTTTGTGATCCCGGAGTGACCAAACAGACAGTGGGCAGGAGGCCAGAGGTTTCTTGTACCACACCACAGTTATGTGTGTCAATGCAGACAGCAGATCCCGACATCACAGCGGACAAAGTGGAGAAAGAAACTACTGAAAAGTGACCAATCTGGCAATTATGTGGATTAGACTTCGATCAAGAAAGTAAGTTACCACTTGGATTGGCTATGGTTTACCCACAACAGCCAAAGAGTATTCTACTGAGGTGTGTGCAGAAAAACATTTTCCCTTGACTTCAATGTCCAGAAATCAGAGCCCCTCACAGATCCTGAAATTTTAGCTCAGTCCATGACCTAGCACAGTAACTAAATCCCCAAACACAATCAGCATGCAATACAGTGAAGCAGGCAGGGGTAAAAACATTCCTGATTGGAGGCATTATGTCAAAAAAACAATAGCTATGATAATTAATAATATAATAAACGTTGTTTCTTATTATTTGGATATCAATAATACATACACATCTATGTAACAGCATTTACTATACAAGCAGCAATGATATTATATAATATATATAAGAGATATTTCAGGATAATTATATTTTTCTTTGAAAAACAAAACAGACTCAACTCAAATATTCAAAATCATGTATAGAACCTTTTTGTTAGATGGCCAAAACATATTCTGGTATTAGAGCTATTGTAGTTAAAAAAGGACAAGACATTGATTTTTGGCAATGCATGTGTGCACGTTGTGTGCACTCCGACTAGAACTGAGATGTGCTGCTCTTTGCACTGCAGACATGAAACTATTTAAATAACCCAGAGCCTTTCCTGGAGCGCAGACAGGCACAGCTCCAGATGCCAACCGTCTGTGATTCAACACTGGCTGCAAATACCTGGGTAACACCATCTAATGGTTGGAACATGACAAAGTGACATGAAAGTACTGATTTTAAGCTGACTCAATTGGAGGGAGTTGGGGTTTAAATGTTTCAAGATACTTTTTCAACAAAGTTCATCATTAGTAAAAAAGGCCAAGCCCATTTTTTCTTATAATCTTCAATACTGTGCTGCTGGTACAAATGTATTGTGTGAAGTCAAAATACATTCAAATGAAAGTTTCATTTTAAATAAAAGTAAAAAACATACTCCAAATGTACTCAATATTACTTCTCTCCTCAATGGCAAATTGTGAAAAAACGTAAGTGGACTTTTGGACGCAACAAAGAGGATTAGTGTCAAATACAGGGTCAGTGTGTTTCAGCATGTTGATCCTGTACAGGGGTCTCTTGTTTAACAAAAAAATAAGATTGGGTGAAATTAAAACCAAAAAGATACACATGTGATTAGATATTTGAAAACAATATGCTTCTACGTAAAATGTTCCCCTTCAGGGCACACTGGTTGAATATGAAGAATTTGGCCATGTGCAAATCGTGGTGGCATCCTGATGGACTTTTATGCTCTGCTTTTGAATGAGTGTAACTACATTATTGTGGTGGAGTGCCATTCACCTGTGGCGATACTGGAGTAACCTGACATTCCTGTTCCCCCATGACAGTCCCAGTTCTGAGCCCTGAGTTTAATGACCAAGAAATAA
Source organism: Knipowitschia caucasica (assembly GCA_964034765.1). Classification (NCBI taxonomy): domain Eukaryota; kingdom Metazoa; phylum Chordata; class Actinopteri; order Gobiiformes; family Gobiidae; genus Knipowitschia; species Knipowitschia caucasica. The sequence goes on along the minus strand of OZ035824.1, from coordinate 47,292,380 downwards.
TGTACTGACATGTCCCAGACAGTAATGTACCATGTTATTGTGCTTGGGAACACAAAAATACACAGACAGATTAAACAAACTGTGCTTTATAAAAAGGCATCGAAATTGTGTAGAAATAGACAACAGCCCCTTTCACCATTTTATTCCTACATATGGCCTATCCCAACCAGTCAGCGGGTTTGGGGGAAATGCATTGGGGAACTACAGCACACACATACAGAAGTCACATCTGCCCACCGTGTTATCACAGGGCCAGCAGGCAGACACACGGGGTACAGTCTGCTGAGAAAAGAGGGGGTCACCTCATAAGGGGGCGGTGGCTCCTGGTCTGGATCGGCTCCGTCTGCGTAGCTGGCCCGGTCCGACTGAGACTCATGTAGTAACGAGATGTCATCGGAGGTGGGAGATTTCAGACAGTTTCCCATCTCCTTGCACTGCCGGGAAACGATGCTCCTTCACCGCGCAGCTTCTTGTTTACGAACAGTACTCTGCAGATTCTAAAGACAAGCCAGCAAAGCCTTTTCTTCTACTCAACCCGAAAACTAGAGAGCTGCTCTGTCAGACATCATCCACAAGCAGCTAGCCACACAAAGGCGACCTAGCTTACCGCTATAACCGTTAACATCGGCAAAGACACGGGCTTATCCGGGCTAAAACGGAGCAGACGCGTGCAAAGCTGTGTGAAGCCTGGGTGGAAGTGGAAGCAGGCCGTGAGTTTGGCTCGGCTTTTGCAGACTGGCCCCAGGACGCGTCTGTCAGGGACTTTCCAGTGCACAGTGCAGCAGCTGTGAGCAACAACAAAGGTGGTGACGTAGAAACACGAAGCCCCGCCTTTCCACGACACAGACCAATCAGCAAGCGCAAAACCAAAGTAACGTTTGACTGCAACCAATCACATTCATGCTGACGTACTGTTTTCTAAAAACATAAACACAGACATCCATTAGCTTGTCTGGTGCACTTCATAAAATCTCAACACCGTACTTCTCTTTAAAACGCCTAACTTTGGTTAAATTTGTTTTTAAACTGAATCTGTCTGTTTGCCTTTTGGGGCTCTCTGTAAAGCTCCCTGTTATTTTGGGCTCTGTTCACTCGTTTGTCCCACTTTTTTTCCGAGTAATCTCAGCACAGAGAAAGATCAAACTTCAAAGTCTGCCCAAATGTTTCACGGCTCATAGCCTCAAATTGACTGTAGAATAGGCCAAATGTACACACAGCTGAGGCAAATGTCACTGGAAATTAGAGTTAGGGACCTGTAATAAAACAAAACTTGTAAATGTAAATTGGTTGACAGAAATATCAGAAATATAAAATCCAGTGTAGTCAGGAGTATTCTCGTTTACACGATGGACATTGACATTCAGCAAAGGATGTAGGTGATGTACGTACACAGATAGGAGGAAAAATGAATAAGGACACAGTTGTAATTATGTTCATGTTCTTTTTCTACCTAAACATTTTAGAAAGAATCATTAAGAATGCCATTGATAGTGGGAGAACACAGTACATATCTCGTACAGTACATCTACAATTTCCAACAATAGCTCTTGAGATAAGTTTTTGTCTACATAATTACACAACATAACAATTGCATTTTGGAAGAAAAAAGACATTGTTTCCAGTCAGAAAACAATAAGATATCCAAGAAGCTGAATGTGAATGGCCTGTTTGTTGAAGCTGAAGACCTGGTGAGGACTGCAAACCAGGAAGGGAAAGAGCAATTGACAGCCTTTCTGAAAGACATATTCTCTTGTCCTATTGAAACAGGACAACTTCATAAAAGTGCAATTTACAGTAGGCTACCTACAGTAAAAGGCAGCCTAAAATATGTAAACTTTGTTAATTTAATCACATTTTACATTGTTTTAATCATAACTATACTGAATATATATCGAGTAAAGTTATGATTAAATTAATTTTAACAAATGGATTGCGGTATACAACAAACACAGTTGTCTTTATCAGTGATTTCCAGCAAAAGCGCTGTTATCCCAAGATTCACCCCATAAATAATAATGAGGAAAACAAGTTTTAAGATAAAATGCAACTGAAAATGTTGACTTTAACTCATTGTCATCTCTTCATTTACAATACTGTTGTTTCTGTTATGTGATGACTATTTTTAAAATGGGTGTTTTTGTGAAATATGTTTGGTAGTCACTGATCTATACACATCAATAAGTGAAGCAGTGTGCTGTACAAAGCTTCATAAAGCGTTTTAATGCATTACTCAAAAAGTCTCGGTGCATGATAAACATGCTCATGTTTAAATAGTCTGCTCTAGAGCACTCGCCACTGTCGTTATGGGCTGCATGGCTCAGGGGTTCCATTTTCCATAATGCCTCTAGCTTTTTGCAAAGCAGCTTGAATACGGAAGTGTGTCCGTGACTCCATTGAGTAGTTTTTATAATTTTGTCTGAAACAGAAGACAAAATGAAAATGACATACATACTCATGACTTTTTTATGAATAATAAGAAAAAAGAAGCAAAACCAACTTTGCGGTTTCTAAGAGTTTGATGGCTTCATTATTTCTGCCTTGTTCTATACAGAGCAGGCCATGCTCCAGTAGGGCGTTTGGAACCAAGTAGTGGTCATACTTTATTTGCGTTTCACTGCAAAATACAACAGCACAATGTTTGCCACTATCGAAAGATCTTATTAGTCAAAACTAAACTTAATGAGTTGAACTGTTCCAACCTGAGTTCTCACATGGCAGTTTATTTTTTAAAGAAACAGGAAGTGGCTTACTTGCAGAGGACAAGTGTAAAGTAATGTTCCGCTTCTTCGTGATGGCCCAGATGCTTCAGACACAATCCTTTCAGGAGACTTAGTAAACACTGATCATCTATAGAGAACTCGGTTCCTGTTTTTGTAAGAAAATAGATAAGTACATTCAAACATTACAGGCGTAGATATTAAACTGTGTAAATGTGCTCACTCGGGCTGTTTTCAAGTTTAGCTTGTGCTTCATCCAGTGTTTTCAACATTCCTTCAGTCAAATCCTTATGTTTCCCAATGACTGTGTAGCCATTCCAGATGTACATCATCTCCTGTGAGCATCAGTCAACACTTATAAATGTGCCCAGAATCCAAGACAAAACAAATAAATTAAGTTGCATATATATTGCACTGACCAGCGGTGCGACAGGAAGAGGAATATAGTTTTCTGTTAGGTACCGACGAGCTTTCCTAATAGCAAACTTCTCTGTTGGTAAAGACTTTCCTGCTATTTTTTGCTTCAAATTTGGTACCTGCCTAAAACCCAACAGTTACCAATGTTAGATTAGGCAGTGTGCAGTTACAAGATGATGCTGGGAAATCTGTGGCGATTGCAGTGATTGTTCAGCTATAATTGTGTTTACCTAAACAAAGTAACTTCAGTCTCCCCAAAAGTGAGGCAATCGTCCTCACTCAGCATGCTGAGGTAGGCAGCTTTCATGAAGGCATAGGTGGCCTGGGAAAAAGAAAACGTGTCAACTGTACAATGTCCAACCACACAATCTGCATATTTTCAGTGAAGGTGGTCACACTATAGGGATGTCCATGAAGACTCACTTTGGACCAACAGTTTTCTTTACTGAGCAGGTCAGCATAGAAATAAGCCATCTTCCAGTGCCTCTTGTATGTAAAGCACCACATGAGCTCCCAGTAGCACATGTGATGAAACTGTTTCCATTGCTGCTGTGCTTCGCAGCACTCCTCAAAACGCTTAATAGCCTGAGAGAGAAATAAATCACAGAAAGATGGTCAACAAATGTAAAATGTTAAATAATAATCTACATTATATAAGAACATGGTTATTTATACTTACAGCATCCAGGTTACCTTTAATCTCCTCTATACGGCCCGCAAAAAACAGAAATATCGAACCCTAAGAAAAACGCAATTTTCAAAAAAGTAGTACAGTAGAAGAACTGCACAAACATCAATCATGTAAAGAAAAAAACGATAAGATAATAGGTTTCTATGAACAGACCTTTGGATATTTTTCAAGATATGGCTGCAACAGCTTTTCAGCATCTTCAACATCTCCTTCTCCAGTTCCTGCAAAAGGATCATAGTACATTATCTGTTGTAGTAATTTGTACACGGACTGCAGGTGACATTACCCACCTAATATGAAGCTCAAAAATGTGTGATAGCAGAGCAGGAGCATGTTGCATAAGAAGGACCTGAGAGTGCTCTCTGAAGAGCCTTCCTGAAGCTGTTGGAGACCGAAGTCCTGCATGAACAACATCATTTGATTTAGTTTTAATTAAAGAGAACAAGGACACCACTCATCCACATCAGGTGGTTGGTACTAACAAACTCTCGGAAACATATCAAATGTTTTCTTTATAAATCCACAGTCCAGATATGCAGCATCAAAGAGCATGTAAAAGCCTTTTCTTACCTTGTTACCCGAAAAGCCAACAAACTCCAAAAGTTTTAGTGTCCGCGTTGGCAGCATAGAAATCATCTGAAGAAAGTCAAACATGAAGAAAAACAAAAAAAAAATCTGCCACAATGAGAATTTGTTTATGTTCATCCCTTGCTTAACCTGTATAATACATCTAGTCAGTACTGTCCAATATATTGTCATGCCGTAAATGTGTCATGTTATTATTACAGATGTGTTTACATTGCACTAGATGACAAATTATAATATTATACTCCATCCATCCATTTTCTACCCTTTAATCCATTTCTGGGTCAGGGGGGTGGCAGTCAGAGATGCCACCCAAGTCTCATAGCACCAGCCCCTCACTGACCCTCTGCAGGTGGTGAGTCCACAGGAGGACGGCTGCTCTCTGAGTGTGAGCATAGCCTTGATCTTTCTTAATATTATACTAACCAAGTTAAATGCCCCAACTCCAAGTTTAACACCACCCTCAAAGTGGCCGTGGTTTTCAGCTCGAGTGTATCCAGTGGATTGAAGTATCGAATGAAGATCCCTGCATCAAAACAAATACATATCAAAAGCAGTAAAAATGAGAACATTACAGACAAGCCAAACCCTTACTTGTATGTCTGGTAGCTGTTTCTCACTTTAATTCCACCTTTAATAAAGCTGATCATGTTTTCATCCTGAAACAATGGCATTTCTGAACATCATCATCTAAATAAAAGAGTATTTGACAAAAAATAAACCTGCGAATCACTACTGACCTGAAGAAAAGTGAGTGCTGCCCTCTGGAGGAGACATTCTGCATAGCAAACCTCAGCGTGGAGTTCCTCTGATGTAAAGGACAGTTACTGACCACACACATCCACAATGACACAACAAGACTCTTCTGGACCAAACTTTACTTACCCTCTGTGAAAGTCTTCGAAAAAGTTGACTTTTTGCGGTGCCTGGAATACACACCGTATAATAGAAAAGCATCCATGAATTAAATATGAAAAGAACATGCAACCAGGGAGCAGCTTTGACTGCTACCACCAGAAATGGATTAAGGGGAAGAAAATGGATGGATGGAAGAACATGCAACCTCCTCACCGCAAGAGCCAACCTAAGAGTGGCTCATGCTGTGAGCCACTGTGCCACATCCTGAATGCAACATCCTGACCATGAAAGGTCACGATGAGTGAATATATGAGTACATATAAGTAAAAAGCATTATTATTATTACTTAATATAAATACATGCTTAACATTATTTAAACAAACATATCTTTTACATTGGTCAAGTTTTATACACTCAATTGTATTAATTGCAACTCTTGGATGATGATCCCAGTATGATATGACTAATGTGCAATATTAAAGAGTAAATTGAGTAACATATTCAATGACAGGAGGTCATGCTTTATACAGGGAGGATCTTATTATTTATTCATCTTTATTGGTTCAGGGAGTTGCATTGAGAGCATGGGTGATGCTAGCTCACCTTTGGCAGACAGCCTGAGCCTCCTTCATGGTGTTCCCAGCTGTGAGGATGTGCTGAGGCTCAAACGTCATCATGGCTTGCATTTCTAAGATCGTGGCGTATGTTAGAGCATGGTACATGCTGTCTTTGGTTCTGCACAAAACAAATTCAGCAGTTAGTTGGATAACAATAGACTTTTACATAGGAACAAAAGTGGATTTGAAAGAGCTAAAACACTCCTCTGCTGGTGACTAATTACTTTGTAGGTGTGTTCAAAAAGTGTTTGTCTGAATGTTTTAAATACAGCGTCCTTGGTTTGGTGTTATTCTCCAGCCTCAGAAACATGTTATTCTGGTTAAACGACATATCTACAGCTTCATTCTATTTTTAAAAGGGAAACATTACTGAAGCACATGTACATCTCAGACACGAAGTCGTCCGTGAGGTCTTAGACAACATAACAACCAAACCGATTTCAATTTCTCTAGTGACACAGAAGCACAAACTATCAAAGGAATGTGAACTTGAACACAGATTAGCCTGTTTATTCTGATGCTAAGAATTCTCTAAAAATTAACTAATCTAATTTCACTCACCGTTCAACAGGGTCATATAATGACCATAAAGTTATCATAACTTGCCATGATTGAGGTGTGGCATTCACATGTTTAAACACACCTCATCTTATCCTTTAATCTACACTCAAAGACAAAACAATATGGCCAAGAAGAAGCCTAATCCCATTGGCTGGGAGGAATAATTTTTATGAAAGGCATCCATTTTTCTTGAAATACTTTTAGCTGCCCCTCTGAGATTATACTATGTATATCTATAGGTTACATAGTATAAAAAAATGTTTAGGTACAAACATTTTTAGTTCAAACATTTATTTTATTGTTGCTTTAAGTTAGATTGACCTATGGTACAGTTTAATGTGAAATGAGCCATACACATATATTGTTAAAAGTAACAATTGATTGTAACTATCAATAACATAATGCCACAAGAGTACGCAACATTAAGTCCAGCCGAAACACAGCACGAATATGATTAAACTTCATTGTTATCTTTGTATTGGGACCAAAACTTTTGTTTGTAGAAACGCTTGAAACTATGTATGTTTTGACATAGTTTGAGTTCATCCTCCAGATTATTCCACAGCTTTACCCCACACACAGACACAGGAAAACGTCTCCGGGTGGATCTCACCCACGGGAGTGAAATGTGTGAAAATGTTTTGGATGTTCATCGGCAAGACATTATCATACGCTTTGAACAAGAGCTGTGCATTGTATATTTTTACAAGATCATGAATTTTTAATAACTTTGATTTTAGAAAGAGGGGATTTGTACGTTCCAGATCTTGTGTGCAAGCCTTTTTCTGTAGCAAAATAAAATTATTGCCGCATACTTCTACAGTATACAGTAAGTCAGATATGTTTGAATTAAATAACAATACAAGAAGTGCATTATAATCAAGGATATGTTAAACTCAACTTAATATTGCAAGGCATTTGGAGACCTTGGTTGTAATATGTCTGATGTGGGCTTTCCAACTCAGCTTATAGTCAATAATGACACCTACAAATTTGTAGGTGTCATAATTGACTATAAGCTGATTATTCACAAACATTCTCAATGGGAACTCCATGTATCTCAACCTGGTTCAAAGAATTCAATTGATGCTTTCCAAATAACATGACTTTAGGTTTATCAAGGATTAAGGACAGCTTGTTACTTTCCATCCATTTTTTAAATTTGACTTTGTTCACAATACTAATACGTTATTCTGGACTTTCATTACTATAGAAAAGGTTTGTGACATCCGCAAACAATACACATTTGTGCAATTGAGAAACATTAAATATATAATTCATATAGATTAAATAATTAAGACCCAAATACTGACCCTTGGGGGACACCACAAGCTATGTCAAGACATCTAGAAGATCTAGAAGAAGGCTCACGCATTTGGACATCCTGTACTCTGTCACTCATATAACTGTTTACCCATTTCCCGGCCACCCCCGTATTCCATAACAATCTAATTTTTTCAGTATATTTCATGGTTGATAGTATCAAAGGCCTTTTAAAAATCTATATAACTTCCCAATGCATATTTTTTGTTTGTTAAAGCTTTTGATATATCTTCTGTGGCATCAATTATGGTCATGGAATCAGAATCAGAATCATTTTTATTGCCAACAGGAGGTCACAGACTTGGAAATTGCTTTGGCTCGGTGCAATAGTCAGAGGGAGAGAATAAAATAAAATAAAAATAATAAAGACCACTTCTAAGGAATACATTTAAAATTAAAATTAAAATAGAGTTACAATTACTATATACAATAAACAGTGCACATGGTGCACTGTATGTGTGTGGTCGATTTATTAGATCTGAGACCATATTGACCTACGTTAAAAAGCTGATGCTTATGTAAGAAAATGTTTAATACAAAATTAATCATTCCTCTCAACCATGTTTGTGATGTGAAGCAAAAAGGTTTCATCCCAATCCAGCACAACGTGGCGAAGAGATATTCAAACGTCAGCAATAGAAGCAAATATAACACTAACACAGCTCAGTTTGTTATTTAACAGTGTAAAGTCTTCGGCTTACTTTATTATGAGGCAACTGTGTGTGATCAAACATGTAATACAGACTAGTAAATGAGCAGTATCATAAACATAAATAAAAAATTCATGTGATGTGAACTAGTGCATGAGATAAAATAGTTTCAAGTTGTATTCACACCTGGATCGAAGTCGGGCCTGGGCCTCCTCAAACTCATTTCTGAGGAAGAGATCCAGGGCTGCCATGCAGTCCTCCAGAGCCAGCGATAAGTCCGACCGTGAGCACCTAGACCCACAGAACAATCAAAGGTCAATTAACTCTTTTACATTTTTCTATGACATACATCATGTGGATCTAGATAAATCCTAGGCTGGGAATACATGGAAATAGTTACAAAATACACATGCATTAATAAATACTTGTCTTGTAGCCCTAGTGCCTTTATATTGCCACAAGTATGATCCTCACATGATAATCATAGCCTTTTGTTCACAAGTCTTAGATTAAATGTCTTCATAATCTTTTGGTAAGAATTGGTGCATATATAAGATTGAGCTAAACATTAGATTCAGTCAATAATAAATCACCATTGCACGCACATCACAGCATGCTTACACGCACACACACACAAACAGACACACACACACACACACACACACACAGCTAATGAAATGCGGGTGACTGCTGTGTTCACCATATGACCTACAACGATGCTAAAGGAACTGTCAGTTCTCCCAGAAAACACTCAAAATACCACAAATAATGCTCAAAGATTATTGTACAGTCCAAGGATTTCTTTAGTGGTACTGTATACAGAGACCGAAACTTCATACAATTCTACACATAACATGTAACAAATGGTGTGCCTAGCAACAGTACATTTCAATGCCATTGATTTCATGGATATTGCATGGAAGTCACATGTGCAGCTACAGTCCCACAGTGGTTAGGGATGGGAAGATAACCACTCTTGAAATTCTATGAGGTTTGTATCAAATTATAACATTAGAAGTAATCAACGGAATGGGAAAACATGACATTATGACAGCTCATGTAAGATTTTTTATTGAATTGAATAGTCCTTCTAGCTCTAAATTTGATTAAATTGCATGACTACATGACTTTAACACACAACTAACAATGATACAAAAATAATTATATATGAAAATCCAGTAAATATTTATGAATAAGGACTTATCATGACACCAAACGGGCTTGACAAGAGTCTTGTATGACCCACTAAGTGAGAACAGCCTTTTTGTTCATTACAAAGAAGGAATTACGTGTAGATTGTGTGTAGAATGGTGGCTTTAATGGAAGAGAATGAAAATGCAACAATGGGAGTATTCTGTTATAATCAGGATGCACATACCGCACATTGTCAACATTATTCAATTAAATTTCAAGTCAGCCAATCTAAAGCATGCTGTTGATTTCAACAGATGACCGTAGAAGCAAGAGTACATACAGGCAGACCTTAAGCACCAATCCAGCAGCATTGATATACGGATCATGTTGGGCTCACAAGTGACGAAGCATTTACACCGTTTATGGCTCTGAGAAAATGATGTAACAACATTGAGCTGTGAAGGCAAAAGCGTTTATAATGGACGTGAACCAGTTTTTCCACATGCCTGCCTGAATAGCCACACAGTATAACCGTGACAAAAGGAACAGCAACAAAAAATTTTTGCTCTTGATATCATATTATGATTGATTATTGAAAACTTTTAAAGCTGAAGTACCTAACTTTGAAACCATAAAAATGACTGCGTAGTGAAATCCATGTAACTAGCCCCTGGCACTCAAAACATTTTGGTTTAATCAATAGTTGTCACATGAATGTAAAAGATACAATGATTTCTAATAAGACAGCATTTTGTGGTCTGTGTTTTTCATAATGTTATACTTAAAGGAGATGATTTATATGAAGTATATGAGCATGGATCAAAGTAGGAAAAGAGCATTGGTTTGGGATGATTGGGGCATGTACAGTACTTTTCTGATTTTAAATGTAGCTAATTATGCACAAATCAGTTACCTAAAATGCTTAGAAATCTAGTAAAAATACATTTCATACAATTCATATTTTTAGCAAAGATTTCCAACTTTCAACCCAATAACATACGCAGACATATAGTAGTTAAGTGCCTTACCCATTGGTCGGAGTCTCTTCCCCTTCTGACATTTTCATTTGGCTACTGCGTCAGTGTGCAAAGCGTGACACAGAGAAATAGCAAAGAAGAAGGATAAAACAGCTGACGTTAATTTGAGCTGCGTTGCTGTATATATTTTTTAACAGCGCAGTGGAATGGTCGGGATCTTGTTCTATGTAACAGCAATGGCAGCAGCAGCAGCAGCAGCAAGAAACCAGAGAGAGAAAGGAGAGAGCGAGAAAGAGGAGAAGAGAGGGAGAGAGAGGGAGAAAGAGGAGGAGATAGCAGATGCAGCAGGCCTTAATAAGATTGGGATGACTATCACACGTGGGGGAGAAAACACATAGAACCACCTATTGCTAATCAACAACCAGGAGAGGGTTAAAGCTGGGGTACCTAAATTTCAAGCCACAAGAACCACACTCTCAAAACATGTTATCATCACTATTTTTCACATGTATTTATGGTCAATGTCAAATATTTAGATTAGCTTTTTAGGACAGAAAAGTGAAAAAGAAGACCACCCTCACTGAGCCACAAGCGTCAAAGGCTGTTTCTTACAAGAATGCAAAAGATAAAGTGTTTTCTAATAAGGACAGCATTTTGTGGTCTTGTGGTTTGCTTACAACACATGCACCATTGTAGTGAAAAAAATACATGCATGCGGTAGAACCAAACTGTTTTAGAGCTAAGAACTTCTCACATTTCATTTATTGTTTCAGTTTTTTAACTAGTTGGGCAGTTTTGTGCAGAAAGTTACAGTAAAAACATCAAACCAACGCTTAAACATGAAGCTGTTAAGTTAGAAGATGTTTGTGACAAGTATATGAGCATGGATTATAATTAGTTCTAGACGTTTGTTTGCTTATTGTGCAATTGTCTCACACACAAAAGTCACAGACAGTTTATTACAGTGCTAGGATCATGTCACCGTGTCTGACATCATGCATTAAAAGAAAACCTCTTAGCTTCACTGGAAGAACTGTTCAATATTGGAGAACAGAGGGGAATGAATTCAAGCATAGACCCGTGTATTTGGCAGGACATTTTTTGTGTGCGGCACAGTGGGAGGAGAAACATGGAGACATAATCCAATTTAACACACTGCTGCCCATATTGTTCAGGGTAATTATGTTTAGTCATCAGATACAGCGGGTCAACAAAACCCTCTCTGATCGCTGTGTAGAAAACTGAGAAATATGGCAGACTTCTCTTATAAGAATACACAAATCATCTTTTGCAGATTAAACTAAGCGTAAGGTCATGAGAATTATAAAGGGAAGTTTAACACATGATCAAAAATCAATGCTTTCCCAAACAACTCTGTATAGCCATAAGTCAACAACACACAATCCCAAATGCGATACAACTGTTTAAAAAAATAATTACACATACATTCAGCTTTCGTGATTTTAGAAAGTGGTTTTCTCACCCATTGACTGCATTGCTTGATATCGGAGCATCTTGGTGATCCGGGAGCTGTAATCTGAACACACAGACACAAAATATGGGGCTTTGCAAATAAAGGGCTATCTCAGGAGACACCAAACAGCTAAAAGCACTGCTATTGTTAGACGAAAACATGATCGTGAGAGCCATTCAAACATGCACAAAATATGGTGGTGACTCCCATTGATAACATTGACATTGCTTGTATGCGAAATTAGATACAAAACAAAGAAACATAGGCCAACCTGAAGTCTGTGATGATGGGATCCAGATCAGGAGTGTTTATGACTGCCAACCTGAATCCAGAAAGTCAAATAGAACAAAAGTCATAAAGATACATCGATCAATAGAAGGATTTATATGTCCGTAGTTTATAAAGCTAGAAAGACAACGCTATTATACCTTGGAGAGTCAGGGCCAACAGGATTGTCTTGAGCTTCTACGGCATTCCTAATAAAAGTTCAGAGATCAGGGTGACATGTCAATGCAAAAACAACTCCCATGAAGGCGAGAAAGTGGAACTGGAACTCAACATGCAGCTGACAGTAATATGTGTGCATTTTAGATCCTCAAAATAGAATGGGACAGATGATAAAATAGATTGAATACTCTTAGGATCTGATTAAGGAAAACATAAACTAAGATCTGATAGTGGTGAGAGTAGCTGCTGTAGGACCGAGAAAGGCATAGCTATTGGAGGCTATAACGGATTATTATGAAAGGTAATTAATATATTATAATAACTTGTTGACCCCATGCACCCTATAGTGTAGTCGAACAGGATGTCTAATAGCTGTGACTGATCAACAATGGCTGTTTACATCTAACGTTGTTATTATTAAACTTATTATATGTGTGATTCAAAAGGATATCAAGGCTGAGGTATCCAACTTTCAAAAGCTCAACACATTTTGTAATATAATCTAAGAGAATAGGAGAAAACAGCCCTGAATAAGGCCATCAGTACTCCGCCCAAAGCGTCAATATGTGACTGACAGGGCTCTATTTTACACGTATGCAAAAGACAACACGTTTTCTATTAAGTGCATATTTGTTGACAATTTTTCACTAACAAAACTCTTTGATGACAAACAATATGCAAATTTGCGATTAGACACACAAACCTATAGGTAATCCCAGCTTTAATGTTTCTTACAAAGTTACAGAATGATTGACGTTAGTCAGTCAGTTACTTACTTGTTTGCGTCTTTCTTCACGCTGCGTCTCCAGTTGATAAAACTCATTCCCCCGCAGTATTCTCGGGTAAAGTGGTTCAGAAGTCCGGTGTGAAAGAGTCTTTACGCCGCGGACATGGAGGAGCCGTCACCTTGTCCCTCCTCTACTGACGCGCGTCAAGGTGTGTTTCCCGCATCTCCACAACAATATATCATTTAAACGCCCGGAATGTGCACGGCCCTAAAGCCCGCCCCTCAGCCTTATGCTATGAACATAACAAAACACGTGTTGCTAACTATTGGTTTATTATTTATTTACTTTCTTTTAGCAATACATAATCTGAACTCATTTGATGATTTTTCTTACATGTTAGGAAAATAGAAAATAAAACACAATTTTAAAAAAGTCTTTAAGGGTAAGCATAAAAATAAGTGGTTCTGTTTTTTAATCTATTGACAATCCTTAGACATTTTATACAAGAACTAAAAGTTAAAAGGCCATAGGCCATGCATGAAAAGACTGGGACAAGCATGCATAACTGTCAGAAAAATGTAAAAAAGTTGTCAAAGGCATTCCCTTCAATCACAGTGTAGCACAGGAGTAAGATTCAATGAAACATTGGAAGTTTTTAGGTGGAGCATCTGAAAGGTTTCTCCATGGAAGTGTTGTAGTTGCTTTGGCCCGAACGTTCTACAAAATGGCAAAAATACAGTAGTAGTAACACAATACTGTGGAACATTCCAGGTCAAGCAAATAAACAAGCGCCATAAAGAAACTTGCATAGTGCACCTTTAAACGGCCTAATGAAGAGAAACAACAGAACATCAAAAACTACAGTCATGCGGAGGGCATCTGCTTGTGCAATGTAAATTAGAGACACGTTCACGCTTGTTCTGGTTCATTTTGACTGGTCCAACTCTATTCACTTGGGGCAAAATGTCTTTGTGGATGTATTACTACCAAACAAGAAAGCATGTGTCCGCTCGACAAATCTTTTGAAACTGATCTGTGAAGTTTTTTTTCTTCTCAAGTCCAGTTAAAGTGACCTATACCAAGTGTGTGATGTGCACTTTGCTCAAAATTGACTATTAAAAGGGTATAAGAAAAAATTACACCCAAACCAGAACACACACAGATCTGCTACAAATGCAGGGACTGCATCCCCATCCCTATAATTCAGTAATTCAAAAGCAACTGCAGTATTCTAAAATGCACACAACTTTAGAAAAATGCTTGCAAATTATTCAACTGTTTAATGCAGAGTATGATTACATACTTTGAATTATAGTTGATCAAACTTTAAATATTGCATGCGGTTTATCAAAATATTGTAGAAATGTGTTAACACACATCGTTTAATTGGAGAATTTTAAATCTGTACAGATTATTTATAACTAAATGGGAAAAAAAAGTTTCTAACTTCTATTAGGTGTAGCCGTCAAATGTACATCAGAAACTGGAAATAGGGACAAATATTTGAATAAAGAGTTGCGTTAGGATTAGTGTAAAACTTAAAAAGGCTTGTGATAAAGGCTATTTAAAAGGTTTAAATAAATACATTTAGAAGTAATAATGAACCATATAATGAAGACAATCTAACCTCTTCAAACCCATGTTCACTGCATGGCTTTCCAATAACCCATTCAAGAATGTTTAACATGCATGCCACTGCTCCCTGCTCCTCTGGATGAAAAGCAGCAAAAACAATACTGCGATGAAGACGGACAGTTTGACAACAAACAAGGAGGATGCTATGTTGATAGATCTGTTCCCATACAGTCTCTTCATGGGGTCCGCTGTTCAATCAGTCCATAATGTCCCCACTTTTTGCTTTGGTGCTTTCTGCTCAGGGCCGGGCTGTGCTGTGCCGTGCCGTCCTGGGACATTGAAGATCCGTGTGGGGAAAAGGGGGGGGGGGCAATTCTCAGGACAGTTCAGACTTGCTGAGCGCGATGGCGAGCTCCAGATCTTCTTGCTCCTGCTGCGTTAGCCTTGCGAGACGCTCCTTTTCCTCCCTTTCGCTCTCGCGCTTTGCCCACTCGATCATGTCCTCCTCGGTCGGATACTGCCCAGTGATTTTACACATCCAGAGAGGCGTATGAAAGGTAAGGCAGAAAACGGACAAACACAAATAGAAAATGCATATAGTTATACGATCATACGAATAAATGTTTTACGGATACACACAAAACGAACGATTAGAAAACAAATGTCTAAAATGGGAATTAAAAGCAGAAATATTGTTCATTATTATTGATCATTGAAATAATATAATTCCACTTGAGAAATTGCCTAAACTAATTTATGAACAACAACTTTAAAAACTGAACATTATATCTTACTGGTACAGTGACATCATGCTATTACAAAACTGAGATAGGAGCTTTTAGACAGAAGGGGCACTGTTACATGTTTGTGGCAGAAGCCCCTGATATCAGTGTAGATGGATATGAAAACAACTCCAGAACCGTTTTTGATGAGGGAAAGCTTAACCTTGTTTAGCTTTTAACATGGTTTAAAAGGTTCTGTAGTTATTTGTTGATAAAACAATGTTGGCTCATTGTCAACCCCAGTCTTAGATAAAAAAATACAACATGTGAAACTAACAGCTTGCTTGTCCAACAATCTGAAAACAGTAAAACCTTATTGACAGGTGTGAATAGCGAGCCCTCTGCACAGGCGCATGCACAATGATCACATTCACCAACACCATGAGCGGGACAGAACATGCATTTATCACTACACCGACACAATGCTATGTGAATGAAACGTTTTAAACACTGAAAACATGCCATGACAAAGGGAACACACACACAAACTTAAAATCTGCTTTTTCAAAAGCATAAATATAGAAGCTGGAGAAAGAGCCCTTGCTTTAACTCTTTATTGAGACTTGACAGAAAAGTAGAGATAAGAGAAGGTACAGCTTTCTCAATAACAGACATGGCCAGACAAGGGGGTGAGACTGATGGCGATGATGATGATGATGATGGACGGAATGGCAGACATATAAATATTAGATAGGGTTACAGAAGTTTCATATGGGAAAATAATAATCCACAAGACAGAACATAGTTCTGCATGTGGTAAAGAGGAGCAGCTACAACAAAACAAAGACATGCACATGCAGGAGAAATAATATTCAGACTTGTTACTACTTGTTTGTTCCAAAATTTAGTTTTTTTTTTTCACATGTTGCATAAGTTGTAAAAAGACATGAAGAAAAAAACGCAGTATTTGAACCTAACTGTAAAAATACATTTTTGTGACAATCGGTTACCAAAATACAAGCAGATTTTCATCCATTTTCCCCCTATGGTTATATTATATCTCATACTTAACACATCATATTTTATGAGCTGCTCCAAAAAAAAGGCGGAATGAAGGAAAGGGCATGCTCAACTAATGGATATGTCGAGTCTAAGTTTAAAAGTTCTAAGCAGGATAGAGGAGAGAGCATAGTTACTCTGAGTCGAGTGATGCGGAGGAAGTAGAGGATTGGGAGGTGCTCACTTTGTCAAAGCTGGCAAATCGGTCAGCTTCTCGAACGTTGTGACGAGGGGGGGAGGAAGGGGCGAAGGGGTCAGCTATAGGGTCCTTTGCAGGCAGGGAAGAGGAGGAGGAGGAGGAGGAGAAGTCACTTGAAGACTGCGGAAGGAAGTTCCCTCGTCGATGGAAAGAGTCTGAAGACTCAGTTCTGGAGATGGAGGATCTCTTACCTGAGCAAAGGCAGGATGTGACATTAAAGTACATTACAAAGACCCATTATGCCAATCACCATTCAAAGATAAACAGGAACTCTATCTATGGTTCGCTATCTCCCCTTAGTTAGAAAGGAGAGGTGTGGGAGGTAGGGGCGCGATACTTTCTCCCGCGATTCGATTATCGATATGCATTTGCCAAGTATCGATATCAATTTTGAAAAAAATATTATTTTTAAAAATTGGTATCAATACTTAGTATATGGCTACATTACACATCTCCATTCCATTTATGATAAAATAAAGTGTATTTTTTCACTTAACATTTTTCTTTTATTTATGCCATAAATTTTCATATGGTATATTTCTGACCAATATATCGATAATCGTCATATCGTGATATTATCGTTATGAGCTTTGTATCGTATCGTATCGTCAGGTACGTCAGGTACGTCAGGTCACTTCAGGGACAAGACCCAACAGTCATTACATATATACAGTACCAGTATACACATGTATGTACTGTGAATATACAGTACAGACCAAAAGTTTGGACACACCTTCTCATTCAAAGAGGTTTTTATTTTCATGATTATGCAAATTGTAAATTCGCAATGAAGGCCTCAAAACTATGAATTAACTCATGTGAAAATATGTCTTATTCTGGGTTCCTCAAAGTAGCACCTTTTGCTCTGATTACTGCTTCATACATTCTTTGCATTCTCTTCATGAGCTTCAGGAGGTAGTGACCTGAAATGGTCTTGAAGGAGTTCCCATGATACTTTGCACTTGTTGGCCCTTTCGCCTTCACTCTGTGGTCCAGCTCACCCAAAAACCATCTGGATTGGGTTCAGGTCCAAAACCATCTGGATTGGGTTCAGGTCCGGTGACTGTGGAGGCCAGGTCATCTGGCCCAGCACCCATCACTCTCCTTATTGGTCAAACAGCCCTTACACAGCCTGGTGTGAATCTACAGTCAATAGTCATGAAAAGAAAGGGAATGAGAAAGTGTGTCCAAACCTTTGGTCTGTACTGTATCTATATTTTAAATGACTCAAAAATGCAGAGCATACGCAATTGTAAAAACTATTCTTCCAGGGGTTCAAGAAACTATTGAATCATTTCAAGTTCTCACACATTATCCAGTGGAGGAAAGTGGATTGGTACTTTGAAAGTGGATAATTTTTGCTCTTTCATGAGAAGATCTATGAAATCTATCAAGATCTAATGTGAGGTTACAGGAGCAAATATGTTATTTCTTCTGATAAAATGCATTATACTTAATTTGAAAAAGACAAGAGCAAAGAGTAACGCTCGCTGGTGCCCCTCCTGACAGACCCATACTGACCTGGCCAGAAGCAACCAACCAGCCCCTAATGGAAGAGCCCCTACTCTTTACTGACCTGGAGGCGGAGGCGGGGGTCTAGTTGGTGTGCCTGTTTTAGGAGGAAGAGCTGGGGGCACATCTGTGCTGTCCTCTTGGAATATATTCTTATTGTTGATGCCAAAGTCGTCACCATTTGACTAAAGGGAACATTACAGTGCTATGTAAATAAAATGACAGTCACAAGGGTTAGGGTTTCATTTAGAGTTAACCCTAACCCTTCTTAAAACAGTGCAGCATATTTTCAAAGAATACCTTGGCTAAGGCACTAAAGTCTGCAAAACCACCTCCGAATGATTCATTACCAAATACAGCTGCAAAGGGATCTGAAGACAAAAACACCAATTGCAAGATAACTAAGAAATCTATGCGGAATGATAATAACAAATCATACCTGGATCTGAACAGGTGTTTACTGAAGTACCACCCGGAGCAAAGGGGTCATTAGCTGGAACAGTATCCTTCTGAAAACATACATATATAATAAGTGAAAATACTGCACTAGACTTAAGCCTAATAAGGTTATTTCATGACGTAAACACGTACTTACCACAGCCAAAACAGATGTAGGTGAAGAACAGCTGAAGGGGTCAGACTTTCCATCCTGAGAGCCAAAAGGATCAGCTTCAGAAAAGGAGTTTACGTTTCCTCCAAACAGGTTGGACTCAGGCTCATGGTTTTCAGTTGAGCTAAATAGATCAGCCGGCGTCACTACTGCATTTGCTGGTTTGTTGCTGAACGGGTCAGAACTCACTGGAGTGGAAACTGGCAAGTCACTTTTCTTTGAAGCAAATAGGTCCGGTTCTGGGGCATCAGTATTAGAAGTAAAAGGGTCAGCTGATCCTGAGAAAGGGTCTTCTGAGGAAAACGGGGCACTTGAAGACTGGGCGAAAAAAGAGTCAGCAGCAAAAGGATCGGAGCCTTTAAACGGGTCTCCTCCAAACGGATCTACATAAAAAAGAAAAAATATATTGTGAATAAGATTAGGAGATCCTTTATTCGTCTCAGGGTCAGGAATTGTCAGGAAAAAAAAGCCACAAGACCTTTAAGGAAACAATTATGGACATACAGTAGCTGACTAAATCAACAGATTTGATTAAATAGACATTGGATTGTTACAAAATAAAAATATATCGGTAATCTTTAGCCAATTATTATTGTATTATTAGACCATTACAATATATAATCAATGTGTCTTTTAATACAGGTTTCTTTCCAGATAAAATGAAGGTGGCTAAGATTGTTCCCCTTTTTAAATCGGGTGATAAGCATAGCCTCACAAATTATAGGCCTATATCTTTGCTTTCTCAATTTTCCAAAATTCTGGAGAAACTTTTTGTTAAAAAATTGGATTCTTTTCTTGAAAAACATTCCTTGATACATGATAATCAGTTTGGGTTTCGAAGCACCCGCTCAACAGCTATGGCTTTGATGAAAATCACAGAGAACATTACTACAGAATTGGAGAATAAAAATCACACAGTTGGAGTTTTTATTGACCTTAAAAAGGCCTTTGACACGCTTGATCACGGTATATTGATATCTAAATTACAGACATATGGAATTAGAGGTGTAGTATTAAACTGGATTAGTAGTTACTTAGAAAATAGACAACAATATGTAGAGTATATAGGCCATGAATCTAACTTAGAAACAATACAGTGTGGAGTCCCTCAAGGCTCTGTGCTGGGACCTAAACTTTTTATTTTATATATTAATGACCTCTGTGATGAATCAAAGATTTTACGTTTTGTTCTTTTTGCGGACGATACCAATTTTTTTGTATCGGGGAAGAATTTAGGAACATTAATAAAAACTATTGAACAAGAAATGGTCCAACTTCAGAAATGGTTTAATAAAAATAAATTGTCGTTAAACTTAAACAAAACAAAATGTATGTTGTTTACAAATCAAAAATGCCTTGAAAGTGTTAATTTGACTTTAAATGGAATAACTATTGAGAGAGTGTCAGAATTCAGGTTTTTAGGAGTACTCATTGATGATAAATTTAAGTGGAAGTCACACATAGCTTACGTAAGAAATAAAATTTGTAAAAATATTGCTGTTTTGAGTAAAGTAAAGTTTATGTTGAATTACAAGGCAATGCGAATCTTATATTGTTCCTTTATTTTGCCATATTTAATGTATTGTTTGGAGGTATGGGGTAATTCTTATATTACTAATTTAATGCCCTTATTTCTTTTGCAAAAAAGGGCTATAAGAATAATTAATGGAGTTGCTCCAAGAGAACATACTACAGGTCTGTTTCTGAGGTCAGGACTACTCAAATTGAAGGACTTGGTTTCTTTACAAACTTTATTAGTTGTTTATAAAGCAAAACACTGCCTGTTACCGCATGGACTTCAAACCCTTTTTACTGTAAATAGTGAGACAAGTAGAAGAAATACTGACTTTAAACAACCTTTTGCAGGAAATGCCCTTAAACAAATGTGTGTCTCAGTATCTGGTGTGAAACAATGGAACTCTCTAGAAAAAGATCTAAAATGTTGTTCAAATATTCTTCAATTTAAATATAAGTATAAACAGAACATTCTTAACTTGTACAAAGATGAATGTGAAAATTGTTAAATTTACAACAACAGTGCTGATAACGATGGTGGTGATGTAGTGGTGTGGCGGTGGTGATGGGGGCGATGGCGGGACTGTCTGGTTGTGTGGCGCGTACCTATGTGTTCGTGTGGGTGTGTCTGTATGGGTGTATACAGGTATGCTTACAGTACGCAAAAAAAATAAAAAAACAAAAAAAAACAAAAACAAAAGAGGAACAAATTTTCAGTGCAGGGTAAGCGGGTGTTGAGCAGCTGTGGGAGGTCATACGTCTCTCAACAGCTGCCCACACAAACCTCGCTTTTTTAAATACACCATAAAGCATAGGGCTCATCACGAGTACATATACACATCCTCTTCAGTACAGGGTGAGCAGGAATGGAGGGAATGTCAGGGGTGTAGCACCTCTGGACTTCCGCTAACTCCTGTCTTTTTAAACACAACACCTATCTTAGGGCACAACTCTGTCAATCACTAATGTAGGGCAAGCAGGTGCCGGGCAGCTGTGGGAGGTCAAACATCTTTCGACAGCTGCCCACTCAAACCTTGTTTTTTTAATGCAACACACAGCATAGGGCTCATCACAAATACGTCAATAGATCCTCTCCATCCTTTTGTGTGTGTGCTGTGGGTGTGCCTGTGTGTGTCCGTGCATGCCTGCCTGTATGTGCATGTGGGTGTGCGTTGTGTGGTTTGATGGACTCGTCGCTGTTCCCGTCGCCGCTGTTGTCACCATTGCATCACTGCTGTTTTAGCAAAATTATTAATAATAATCGGGAAAAAAAGAAAGAAACTTGTTAAAATTGAAAGTTGATTACATCTGGTCTGGGCTATTGTTATCTTTTGGCATCGGTGTGGCCATCTAATTTGTAATGTTTTTTTTAAAAGAATGGGGTAGGAGCTTATAAGATTTTTTTTTCTTCATCCTACTCCTGTTCTTCTTTTCATGGAATGTATTATTGTTGTGTTTGTTGATTTGTTCCAATTGTATAGTATGTTGCATTACCATGAAAAAAGAATAAATAAAATGAAATGAAGAAGAAATGAAAATGAATTAAAAATACCAAAAGGCATCAGTATAGCCGATACTCGTCCCTAGTTTATATTATAAAGGTAATTGTACACAATTTATCAACACAGTGAAGGCTAGTTTGATACGTTTAGCATTCTGAATAGAGATGAACTCTATTCAATAGCAATCTTTCAATTGTAGGGAGGGGGGGGGGGGGGTCACAAAGAATACCTAAAGCTGATGAACTGTCACAAGAAGCAAAGAAACCAAAGTCAGATCCGGGAAAACAAATAAAAATCTAGAAGAGGCTGATGCACATGTTGGCGGTTTGATTGAAAGCCCCACAGCCTCAGAACCATTTACTACTCAATTTCATCCATCCATCCATTTTCTACCCTTTAATCCATTTCTGGGTCAGGGGGGTGGCAGTCAGAGATGCCACCCAAGTCTCATAGCACCAGCCCCTCACTGACCCTCTGCAGGTGGTGAGTCCACAGGAGGACGGCTGCGTCTCTGAGTGTGAGCATAGCCTTGATCTTTCAGTGGGGGCTTTGGGCAAAGTGGGGTTAAGTGTCTTGCCCAAGGACACAACAACAGCAGTCATCAGTGGGAGTCGGTGGAGAAGGTGCAGAGGTGGGAATTGAACCCACAACCTTCTGGGCTTAAGGCCAATGCTCTACCAACTGAGCTACTGTCGCCCGCTTACGACTCAATTTAACTAGGAGAATTCTTCATGTTATTAGACAAAAAAAAAATATATATATATATATATATATCTTGCTTGACGATGGTATTGGCAACTACAAGTAGTTACAATGGAAACCCAAAGTTTAAACACTACGTGTAAAAAGAAACCATTTATTTTTTGTCTGTGTGAAAACAAGACTTTGGAGCAAGTATGTTAATCATAACATCTCCCAGTATTGTGGAACTGAGCCGAAAAAGAATGTTGGTATAAAATCTAAAACTATGGAACATATGGTTTTTACCTGAGTGATCTTATGGTTTTTACCAGAGTGATCTTATGGTTTCAACATATAATTAAGGACAAATTACCTGCCACATCTGCTTTTCCAAATGGATCTTTGAAAGGATCCTCTACAAAAAAAAGAAGATAATTTGAATGTGGAATAATGTGGGAAATGTAAATTGAACGTACGGTCAGTAAACGGGTCTGATCCAAAGAAGTCCATCACAGGCAAAGGAGGGGGGTTGGTTTGTGGCGGGGGGGCCGTGGTAGAAGGTGAAGGCTCAGATGGTTCAGCCTCTGGAAGATCTGAATCTTCTTTCATCTCTGCCTCAATGGACTCAATCTGAGGTAAAACACAGAATGTGATCCAATATAATCAAAGTACAAGTTCAATGTAACATATAAAATTATGACAAGCACATTTGTTGTTATTGTTGGTGAAATGGCTTTGGGCAAATCCTCATCTTCTACAACTTCAAGCGAAACGTCAGGCGTAGAACTTATTTGTTCCTGAAAAGTTAAAATATCACAAAGACATTTTGTGATATCTCATAGTTCAAGAGTCAAACAATATTTTTTGGATAATACAGCAGTACCTTTTCAGTGTCCCATGGTTTTGAAAGGCTTGCAAAATTATTGTATAAATCTGACGAGGCTAAACTAGTGTAGAGATCATCTAGGGCATCTGGTTTACTTTTTTCTTCATCTGGACTCGACTCCTCTTTCCATTCTTCTTCTGCTGCAGCTTCACTGACTTTGGTTTGTTCTGTCTGAATATTCAAGTGAACTGCTGGAGGCTCCACCTTCAGGTCCTTGGGCTGATCCTCCTCCAGAAGGTCCTGTTGAAAAGGATCTGCTAAGTGCATATCTGCGGTGGAACCCGCTCCATTCACCAACACAGGCACTGGAGAGCCGTCTTCAAGAGCTCTCTTCCAACTGAGTTGAGCCGTGACTGACCGCTCCTCGATCTGAAGGTCATTCAGTTTCTGCTGAACCTTAATTAAGACATCAAGTGAGATTTTTACAGTTTTGCACGACAACACATTTTAGTAGTCAGACAAACTGACCTGTCCAACTTGTGTGAAGGAGTCTCTCACCGACTCCTGCAGAGGCGTGAGCTGCTCTTTAGCAGACTGCACTTTCTCCTGCAGCTTTTGGCTCTCTTCTTGCAGAGCAAGCAGCTCCTCTCTGGCCTGGACCAGCTCCTCCTCAAACTGACTGATTCTATGTTCCTGCTCCTCATGCTCAGACTGCAGTGACGTGATCTAGAAAACATTAATTTAAATGCGGCCAGTAGATAACAGACTGAAGGGATAAGTGACGCAAAAAATAATAAATACATGTTGGTGCTCCTGGTTTGTTTGCTGTCGAATGAGAGACAACTGATCTTCCAGAGTGGACTTCTGCTGGTCCAGCTCCTCCAGTGCATCCTGGACCTTCTGTCGCTGAGTTTGAAGTTGTGACAGCTCCTCTGTCTCCTTAGCAACCTCCCCTTGTAAGTCCTGCACACCCAAAGCAAAATCTAGTACCGTTCAAATCTAGTAGACATTCTTATTGCACTCAGCTTTTCAGCTAAACACAAATAACATTGTAGCTGACAACATGACACAATGAGATAAACAATAATACGTGACATTGTGGTTTAAATTACTATTCAGATGAAAGAAACCGGACCTGAACCTCTGTCGTTCGCTGTCTGATAGCCTCCTCTTTCGCCTTGATTTCCTCCTCCACTGTGCCTTTCTCCCTGGGAATCCATCAAATGAGGAGTATTAAGCAGAGAAACTTGACGCTAACCATCTCTCACAAGCCACTTTTGAGTTTCTCTCAAGGATGAGAACCAATAGTGAAACGGGTACCCGCATGAAATCAATATCAGTAACATAGTTATAGGTTATTATAATATAAATAATGTTTTTTCCTCTGAGGGGGAACAATAGAACGTGACAGGGCATTTTCATACATTTTAAGTGATGTAAGGCAGTTTGTCTATAAATATAAACTCATCATAAGCATTCCATCATAAAGTTACTTAGTCCATACCTTTGTAATTCCACAATCTCATTACTGAGGGAATCAAGCTCCTTGATAGCAGTGAAATCAGCGGCCAAATTATTCTGAAATAAAAGCACATTATTGTATATTAAAGATGAATTTGTGGTGTCAACATTTCAATGTAGTTGTAACAGGGAGGCACGAGCGGGCGGCGGTGGGCACACAAACACCAGGGAGGCAGTCTTGAGGGTCCACTTTTCAAATTTATTTTCTTTTATTTTATTATTTTATTTTTATTTATTTTATTTTATTTTTTTGTGTGCAAAAATGCAAAGTTCACCATAATAAAGTGCAAATGCATTAAAGTGCATGGGAGGACTCAATCAGTGTAGCTCATCCAGCAGCCCAACCCAGAGTGAGAGCATGAGACTCTTTAAATACCCTACCTCTAAATTGGATAAAACCACTCAAGATAAGCAGGTGTCCACATGTCACATTTGCTCTCACAACCTCTACAACCCTCTAATATAAACCCCAACCAAAATACAAAGACATAGAAAAACCCCACTATACACAATCCCAATCCAAACCACTCAACTACACCCAGACACCCGACCATTCACCGCATGCACGAAACACTAAAACATTACCACTTCTTAAGCTACACATATTGCACTATGCCCAATTCTAATTACATGTTGCCTCCGCAGGACCGGCACCCAACCCGGAACGCACCACACCGGACCCACGGACAACCACAGCCCTCTCAATAAACATTCTTAAATGAATATATGTGCAATGTCTTTATATGTGCAATCTAGCCATGTTCAAAAGTGCAGTGTGCATAAAGTGCGTGTGGGTTAGGTAACGAACGGCTAGTTTGTTACAGTAGTTAATGATGTTTAGAGTAAAACATTATTCTAATACCTGTTTTATGTTCAGCCTATCCGAGGGAGGGATCATCTCTGGAGTCAGGCTCTGGGGAGGCTCTAGTCCTTTTGTCAGCTTCTGGTTGATTAGATGGATAGCCAAAGCAAACTGTTCTCGGGTGAGTTTTCCAACGTCTCCAATGTCGCACAGTTCCCTGAGAGTCAGACAGACAGTTATGAGCTTTACATAAAAGTAAAGATTTTCACCTCAGGCAGTCACTATTGTTGACTTCACTGGGCATAGGGCTCAATCGTTATTGAAGAGCAACCATTGGCCAGAAGTCAATTCTGCTTGATTACTGTTTGATTGCTGTGCAGCACACTGAGCAGTACTTAAACCTCTGGTAAAGAAAAAATGTTCATAGGATGAAAACAGGAAAATTAAAAAAACAATCTCATGGTTTTCATAATATTATGTGTTATATCATAAATTGAAAAGTAAACCGTACCAAATTCGCGCCAATGTGGCCGAGGGCAGCCCCGTTTTTAAAAATATGTCTCTGACTTCTGGTCCAGACACAAGTCCATCCATATCGGAGTCCGTCTTGGCAAACAGTTCATCATACTTAGCTTTGTCGACTGGAGACACCACCCACTGAAAGAAGACCAGTTTAGATTAGTTACTTTATCAAACATGGCATCCCATCAAAGAACCTACCTTCCCACTTGCATGCCCCTTGTTTTTCTTAAACACACATTGAGCTAACCAATTTGACATCATTTTCAAGTGTAGCTGAAACTTATCAAAGCAATCCCAAATGCTGCTGTGATGTACTCACTGGTACGGGCGCTGTTGTCTGGACAGGAGCCGGGGCAGGAGTTGAAACTGGGACAGATTTAGAGGGGTGGGGCAAGGTCTTTGAGTGGGAGGTGCCTCTGTCCTTTGCCGAGGGCGGTGATGGCAGCAGAGGCAGCACAGGAGGGGCCGAGGGTTTTTTTCTCTTTGAGGGTGGGACCAGGGGAGGCGGGAGGGACATTGGAACTGGTTCGCCTTCTAACGCTCTGTACACTAGATACATTGCCTGTTAGGGGACATAACGAAAGTAAACGTTACCATCCCGGCATCCAACTGTCCACTTCAAAAGATTCGCAAATCCACAAATGTGAGTGTGGAAAAGAGGGTCATAGATTTAGACTTAACACGCAAACACATTCTAGATATTCTACCATTTTAAAATATGGTAAACTTACCACTGAAAATTCATCTCTGTCCAACATGCCATCTCTGTCAATGTCACTAAGCTCCCAAACCTGGCAAACAGTAAAAATGAAAGGACATCAATCAAAGTTCTAAGTCAGGGGTAGCTTAAAGTGGTCAGAGTGTAAGGGCCAGAATCTTTAGCGGTCGTCCGTTGACCCTGTGACACCCTGAGCTCAAGAGGTCAGACTACATCCTTTGGATTTCTATTAGGGCAATATGGGGAAAATATGATAACCCCCATGTTGATCTTCCATCCATCCGTTTCCTTCCCCTTAATCCATTTCCGGGTCGGGGGGGGTTCCAGTCAGAGCTGCACCCAGTACACTTAGCACCAGCCTCTCACTGATCCTCCTGCAGGTGGTGAGTCCACAGGAGCTGAGATCTTTCAGTTGGGGCTTTGGGCAAAGTAGGGTTAAGTGTCTTGCCCAAGGACACAACGACAGCAGACATCAGTGGGAGTCGTGAAGTAGGTCTTATGGTGGGCTTGAACCCACGACCTTCAGGCCCAAAGGCCATGTTGATCTTGATGATTGATTTTTCATTTCTTTCACATAGAAATAAATAATTCTGGTAGGCTCGCAAGGCCTGGGTTCACCACCCTCCTATGAATTGAAATCTTGTGTTGCGCAGACTTACCCTTCCCAGGATGTCTACAGGCAGTTTGGAGTTCAGAAGTACAGGCTTCACTTTATCTCCTGTAAGCATCCCTCCTACAGGGCCGAGGCTTTCAAAAATAGCGTCAAACTTCATCTTCTCCTCAGTCTGCCAAAAGCAAACACAAAAACATGTCTTACATTTGTTATAGCTTGTGCTAACCTTTGCATGCTCTTAGCAACATCAGAACAGGCAGGGGCATGTCATCTGTCAGGATATAAACATACACAAATGTGCTGTCCCAAACTTCTATATATTGAGCCATGTCTTATTAACAAATTACTTTTTAAATTTGGAATATAGATTTAGTAAGATTTCAAAACTTTTCCAGCTCCTGGAAATGTATGTGAACTTTGTATAACTGTATGCACCCTGTATACAATATACATTTTATCATTAAAATTATCATAAAAAAAAGAAAAATCATCAATATTTTTTTATGTTATTCCTCAGGGACTTCTGGGGCTTACCTTTACTACCCAGGGATAATCACATGGCACCCCGCCTGGTAACAGTGGGCTGCTTGTGTCGTGCTAAACATAAAAAAAAATGATTTCAGTCATACTCTAAAATGAAAACTTTTAGCATATAAGCATATAAGTACTATACATTATAAAAACAAATCACACTTAAGTGCCATAATCACTATGATCAAATCAGTATTAGCTTATTTGCATTGTCCAATAAAGGACTTTGCATTGAGTCAGAGAGCGTTATGCCTAGCGTACATCAGACTGGCAACTGATTATATCCGTCGCATACGAGTTGCTGCCCCGCACACATCAACAATCTGACAAAAACGGGCAACTCCTGTATCAGACCAGTCTCGGGAATAACAGCGCGTACATCGACAGCAACTGGCCGTCACCTACAGTGTGTTTTCTGACAAACTGTTGCGGGCTCGCAATACACGCAATACACACACGTTAGCGGAGCGGCGCATGGACCGCGCACATCGGGTCATATCTCCGAAACTGAGGACAACTAGTTGCCGAAAAGTAGAACACGGGCAACTGACTGAAACTGGAGACCGACTGTTCATCTCCAGTTGTAAGAGCGCGCACATCGACCAATTTCGGCAACTGATCATCTCCCATCATCTCCTCTCTGGTGCCAAAAGCCGCCTTGCAAATAGTTGTCTCCAGTTTCTCTGTCGATGTACGCTAGGCATTAGGTTGCAACTTGTCCACTCTGCAGAAATCCAACACATTTCATAACTTTGTCTCAACCTCAGGGACTACAGGTGTCTCAGGGACTACAAGTGTCTCAGGGACTACAGGTGTCTCAGGGACTACAGGTGTCTCAGGGACTACAGGTGTCTCAGGGACTACAGGTGTCTCAGGGACTACAGGAGTCTCAGGGACTACAGGCGTCTCAGGGACTACAGGCGTCTCAGGGACTACAGGCGTCTCAGGGACTACAGGAGTCTCAGGGACTACAGGAGTCTCAGGGACTACAGGAGTCTCAGGGACTACAGGAGTCTCAGGGACTACAGGAGTCTCAGGGACTACAGGAGTCTCAGGGACTACAGGAGTCTCAGGGACTACAGGAGTCTCAGGGACTACAGGAGTCTCAGGGACTACAGGAGTCTCAGGGACTACAGGAGTCTCAGGGACTACAGGAGTCTCAGGGACTACAGGAGTCTCAGGGACTACAGGAGTCTCAGGGACTACAGGAGTCTCAGGGACTACAGGAGTCTCAGGGACTACAGGAGTCTCAGGGACTACAGGAGTCTCAGGGACTACAGGAGTCTCAGGGACTACAGGAGTCTCAGGGACTACAGGAGTCTCAGGGACTACAGGCGTCTCAGGGACTACAGGCGTCTCAGGGACTACAGGCGTCTCAGGGACTACAGGCGTCTCAGGGACTACAGGCGTCTCAGGGACTACAGGCGTCTCAGGGACTACAGGCGTCTCAGGGACTACAGGCGTCTCAGGGACTACAGGCGTCTCAGGGACTACAGGCGTCTCAGGGACTACAGGCGTCTCAGGGACTACAGGCGTCTCAGGGACTACAGGCGGTCTCAGGGACTACAGGCGGTCTCAGGGACTACAGGCGGTCTCAGGGACTACAGGCGTCTCAGGGACTACAGGCGTCTCAGGGACTACAGGCGTCTCAGGGACTACAGGCGTCTCAGGGACTACAGGCGTCTCAGGGACTACAGGCGTCTCAGGGACTACAGGCGTCTCAGGGACTACAGGCGTCTCAGGGACTACAGGCGTCTCAGGGACTACAGGCGTCTCAGGGACTACAGGAGTCTCAGGGACTACAGGAGTCTCAGGGACTACAGGAGTCTCAGGGACTACAGGAGTCTCAGGGACTACAGGAGTCTCAGGGACTACAGGAGTCTCAGGGACTACAGGAGTCTCAGGGACTACAGGGGTAAATTAGCACTGCTGTTACAACCTGGTGCAGTGCATCTCTCCTTTTGGCTAATGTTTATTGTACACTGTCCCTGTAAAAATAAGACCATACCATACATCCTCAAGGTCAAAATAATTAAAATAGTATGAAGAAACTTACAAATTTGGGGAGAGGAACAGCCCCATTAAGGCTCTTGAGTGCCACCTCCAGGCCATTCTGAGCACAAGCTACTAAGCGCAAAGCTACAAAGAATTGCTGGGGCAAGCGAAAGAAAATACATCGTTACAAAGTGCAATGTGTTGGTGCTTTTGTGTTTGAGCCTGTAATTTAGAGATACCTGTTTGTTGAGAGAACCCTTGCGTTCAGAATCTGCCAGATCCCAAATCTAGGACAACAAACACAGTGTAAGAAAGAGAGACATAAACATAGGGATCAGTTTTTAGCTTACCTTTCCCAGAACAAGATCTGCTAAGCCTGACCTCTTCAGGAAAAGAGCCGCATCAGGAGCTCCGACTCGTCCGCTGTTTGTTGGATCAACCTGCATACAAATTACATGTAAATACCAGGTCTGTGCTTTTACCGGTACTTCAATTATTCAGTAGCATCTACAGTAATAAAACTTAATCAACCATTATGTGAATGGTACTGTTTTCATCTTCATCCGGAGAATTTTTTCAATCCTTTACTATAATTTAATTATGAGGATTATTTTGTGCTGAATGAATAAAGATCGCATTGTCGGTGAGATATTATTAGTCCATTAACCACTATGGGTGGGAAGAGACATAATTTCCACCATATGAGATGAAAATGGGTTGAGTTGGATGTTTCGTTAAGTCATCTTCCTCGTCGACCATTCATTCAACTAATTTTTTGTCCAAGCTAAATGAAAATACAACAAATAAATAAAGATCATATTTCAAGTTAGTCTTGCTAGATATTGTCCAATCCCTATTAGTTTTATGAAGTTACATTGCGGGGGGTGAAAATGTTACTGTAAATTGGTGTTTGGGGGAATGTTTAGAGCCATCATAGGAAATAAACAACTCTTATTTCAGGAAACACCAGTGCAGTGGTCTATGAGGTCTGAACCACAGAGTCTGAATGACAAATATAAAGGATTTCATAATCAATTTATGGATGGACTGGCTTTAGGACATGGAAGTAGAACTCCTTACAAAAAGAAAAGGACACATACCTGTCTGTAATATTTATCATATATGGGATTTCCACTGGAGAGCTGGGGGGAAAAAAACAATGAATTGATGAAAAATTAGCAACAACACAAGGTGATTTTCCAAAATGATTATAGCCACATTGACGTTGCACTTTTCTATTAATCAAAGCATTCAAAGTGCTTCACATCAAGGAACTAGTCTCCCGTTCGCCTCCACACATTGTTACAAGTGTGTCAGAAGTGTGCACAGACACAGGTGAGTCAAGTGTTTTGCTTAAGGACACAGCAGCACTCATCAGGATAAAACAACAGAGCCGGTGGATCTGACCACTCGGTGCATGATGATAAATGAGCTCCCTCCGTGTAACTATTGTACTTAAAACTATCAGCATTTGGCAGAAATCATAATCACAACGACTATTGTGTATGAAAATACATGTGTGGAACTAGGGCTGGGCGATATGGCAAAAAAGTAAAATCTCGATTTTATTTCCTGCTTTGGAAGGAAGGAAGGAAGGTATCCATCCATCCATCCATCCATCCATCCATTTTCTACCCTTTAATCCATTTCTGGGTCAGGGGGGTGGCAGTCAGAGATGCCCCCCAAGTCTCATAGCACCAGCCCCCCACTGATCCTCTGCAGGTGGTGAGTCCACAGGAGGACGGCTGCTCTCTGAGTGTGAGCATAGCCTTGATCTTTCAGTGGGGGCTTTGGGCAAAGTGGGGTTAAGTGTCTTGCCCAAGGACACAACGACAGCAGTCATCAGCGGGAGGAAGGTATCTTTATTTATATACCGCCTTTTCACTGCAGATCTGAGCCTCAAAGCGGTTTACAATTGTTAATGTTTGGGTATTTGTCTCTCACTCCACACAGAGATGGGAGCGGGGCCAGTACAGAAGGCGCATGCCAGAACTATTGGACATATTTTTAGTGGTAGGGGAAACCGGAGTGCCCGGAGGAAACCTACACAGACACGGGGAGAACGTGCAAACTCCACTCAGAAAGGCCCTGGTCCGACCGGGATTTGAACCCAGGACCTTCTTGCTGAGAGGCGAGAGTGCTATCCACTCAGCCACCATGCCGCCCATCGCTTTGGACGATGTCAATTTTAAATAAGATTTTCATAAAAGTCACTCAAGACAGACTTTGCCCTTAAAATATTTTTTATCTTACCGCTCAATATTTAAGTTTCAAAACTATTTTTTATTTGTTTCCCCCAATACATATTATAAAAGTCTTGTACAGACTGTGCTAATATCGCAAGTATAATTGATGTGCTGCTGGAACTCTCACAATATCCCTCATTTGATTTCACGATTTTCACATTTTTCACGAATTTGATTTTTTCAAAAGCCAATTAATTGCCAACATTTGATTTATTGCCCAGCCCTATGTGGACCTGATTATTCACATTAGAATAACAATAATTGCACATCCCGAGGACAGTCATGATGACTAACTCGTAATCAATGAGCATTTCCTGTTGACTGACCATATTACAGACACAGATTTACAGAGGCAGCTCTAGAGCCAATTATAATGCAAACACAAATGAGCTAACAACCAGCTCTGTCCATTTACAGTGAGATCACTGCATGTGCAGCAGTGCTCACAGTGTGGACTATTGTGACTAGGATACTCAGCGGTTCATGCCAGATCATTGTACTGTGAAAGTGTAAGGCTCAGTATAGCAGTATATATATATATATATATATATATATATATATATATATAGTTATATATAGTATAGCAGTATTCACATGGATTCATGCATTTCGGAGTTTCCAGCTCTTGGGAGTTTGTGATGTTGGTAGACAGCTCTGTTGTTACAGGCTACAGTGGCTCAGGTAACAGACAGGTCTGTGACTTTAGTAGCTCAATGCCACAAGCATAAGTTAAATACATAAAGTATGCGAGTACATGTACCACAGCTATATGGCAAAGGAAGTTAAAAGCACACGTCTTTGCCGGTGAAATTTCACTTCCCCTTATAATTGACTAAAGAAATTTCACATCAAGAAGAGTTTGCACCAATCCAAGCAAAACACAAGCAGCAGGCATCAAAACTCAAAGGTCATTCTGAGCCACTGTCAGTGAAGCATTTAGGTCAATGTGTTGGGGACCAAACATTGTCAAACAGGCAGAGAAGCAACAGAGGTGATTGTGCCGCAATGTTGCACATAAAACCTTCAATACCCTGAACTATCCAAAACTACATATACAATGTTGGCACAGATCGAGCAGTGCAGACATGACAGCAAAGCCATAACACACCACACATGGGATCTCTCATTACCCTTTCACTACAGACAGTAAACAACAGCACAAGACGATGAACAGACACTAAACCACATCAGTGAATAAGCCTCGTTACTTATTTAGTCAGGGATCACTTGCTCTTAAACAGTGTACACAAAATACGGTAATGTCCCACACAAACTAGCTGTTAGCTAGCATGCTAGCTAGCTACGCCCTTACGCAGTCTGAGGAGATTAGACAGAAACTTTTCCCAGTCACAGAAGCACTTTGGTGAAAGAAAGCGAGAAAGGAGTTCTGCGAGCTCTGGGCCCACACCTTTCAGCGAAAACAAACTCTCTGGAGCCGCTCTCAGCCGGAGCTCACAGCACAGTTATGTGAGGAGAGAGTTGTAGGACAGTGTTACCTGAGTAAGAGACAGCGCGGCAGCCATAGTGTTTCTGTCTCTCACTGGCTCCGGCTCCAGGCTCCAGGCTCCGCTGCAGCTGCACACAGAGGCCGCGACAAAACCTGGACTGGACTCTGCAGTCTGGACCTCAGAGCAGATCACAGGGCAGACCACTGTGATCAGACCATACATAACCAAATTACACTACTAAAAAGGACCACTACAGGCCAAGCCAAACGTGCCACTTCCAAATAACACCTCATACACTATACCAGGCTGTCACATTTTTAATAGCAACACACCACAGGTAGGCCTAATAATATTATTTTGGAAAGATCAGCAATAGAAATAAGCATTTTAATGTTTAAAACTATAAAAGACACACAAACATGTTCAAAATAAAATGTCTGGTAATTTTTATTGAGCGTTTTAGTACACAGCAGTCAAATCACCCCATTTAATTTACTATCCTTGGTAGAAAATGTGAATTTACAAAGAATGTGATAAGCAAGCGCCAACTGTGTAAGAGTAATTGAACAATTGATGGAAATATTCTGCTCCACTGAACCAGCATCTTAGTTTAAATTCTAAATTGTGGACACTTCAAAGTTTACGTAAAGTAGTGCTAATTAACAAGCCATTAAATAAATGTACCCTCAGTAACAACGTACCACATAATCACAGAGAAAACAGCATAAACAGTAGGGATCAACAACAGTGTCGCCAAGTTTAATTTAAAAACAAAAACATTTCAGGACATTTGAAATTGTAATGCAAATAGAAAACACATGAGGTATTAAAATAAAAGTTACAAAACAAACAAATATGTGCATTTTACAAATAGTTCTTCATTACACTAAAACAAAAAAATCAGATGGATATAAAATGTTCAGCCTTTCAATTAATTATTCAAATAAAATATAACAATAATTGCCCTTTTCAACTATGCTCTGGCATTGTAAACAAAATCCTCCACCAATCGCAAGGGTCCTTCGCAGTGTCCCCCACCTGCACCTGTAGAATGGCTCAGCGTCTTGGGCAGTTCGGGTAATCCGTGATGCAGCTGCTACAGTTTATAATTCGTCTTTGAGTGGAGAGTCTGTGCCGTCCTCATCCTCCTCCTCATCATCCTCTTCATCCTCCTCTCTCTCTTCCTCTTCCTCCTCCTCTTCTTTTTCCTCCTCTTCCTCTGCCTCCTCCTTTCCCTCCTCGCGCTTCTTCTTGTCCTCCTCTTCACGAGTCTGCCGCTCTTCCTCTTCCTGTTTGTCTTTCATTTTCTTCTCTGCGTCCTAGGATTTAAGTACAATAGGTGATTTATGCGTATGGGAAATGTGTAGACAGTGAGATTAGTGCACCTGTTGTTGTTCACATAAGTATGATTGTGTGATAACCAGTGTTTTCAAACTATTTCAACAATAGACAAAATACTTGATTCAGTGACGCACAGATAGAATGCAGAGGAGTAAATGTCAGAACAGGTCCAGGGGGCTTTTTTACTGAGCTTGTCTACATACAAAAACTGCTTTGACAGGATTAAAGTCGGGATTTATCAAACTGATGCTGGACACATGCCTGACCTGTCTGACTGCAATACACTGACGCAGGCACGTACATGGACACAACCCCGCAATGTAGTCCCCGCTGTCCTTCCCGTGTTAGTAGCTTCGTTGTGGTCACTCATTGATGGTGAAACAGAGGTGTGATCTGAGGCAGGGTCTTCTCACAGATATGCTGTGCAAAGATAATAAGCTCTCCTCAAAGTTAATAAATCTGGGTTTTATCAACACTAGCTTCCCGCCTAAATAAACTAGTTGACGGAATGTTGTGACTGGGGCTCATTGTGCATGTTGTGATATATTGCTCCTTACTTCCCAAGTCCTTTTGGGATTTGAATAATAGAACTTAAGACAGATTCTGGTTTTACAAGGAACACGGACAAACATGCCATCGCATTATAAAAAAGGTATCAATAAACAATGAACAGTGAAAGACATTGCTTACCCTTGTTTTATCCCATGTTTCATTTCCCACCTCCTCTGCCACTTTTGCATCGTTGGTAATGAGAAAGTTATCAAAAATGGTCCCAGACTTAACCTGAAAAACATAATTCCAAATTATTGAAATTATATTAAACTAAATGCACAATCATTTTTTGAATGCATTGCCCACAACCCGTGTTTACATTAGCAAGTTGCTTCAGTCCTATACATTGTTTTATCAACAGAATAAAATAGATCAATAGAATCAGCAATAACTAAAATAAAATTCCTGCATTTTAGACAATGCTTTATACCTGCCACAAGTCGAGACCAATCACACCAATGCTGTCGTACTTGTAGATCTCGGGGTCAGGGGTGTACTCCGGGTTATCGATCTCTGGGTGAACCCATTTGCCTTTATATGCTGGATTGTCAATCTCCCTGGGCTTCCACTCACCCTAAAACCAGCAGACGAATGAGTTCAATCCATAATTAAATAAAACACATGTTTAAAAGTACATAACGTAAGGAAGCCACAAAGATCCATTCTGGGTCCCCTGCTTTTTATCATATTTGTAACACTATCGGTTGCAATCAAAAAGAAAATGTATCTACATGCCGTTTTATGAAAATGCAGCCCATGTTTAAAATTCCATGCAAGGTTTAACTCTTGCATATTACCTGCAAGAGTTAAACCTTGCAAGTAATATACAAGGTGGTACTTTTATTGAGGGGTCTCCTCGTACAAGGACCTAGGGATTTGGCTTGATGACAAATGTATTACTTCAGAGATTTCATGACACTTTGAAACAACTGTGGTTAAAGTTCTAACTCATCATTCTAACAATATGCACGAGCCAGTACTTTTCCATTGCATGTTTTGTTTTCTGAAGGCCAAGCTACAGGCACTGTGGTAAATGCTGATTGGAGGACTCCATTCCCCCACTGTATATTACCACTTGCAGTCTGCAAAATCTGTGTGCTCGTGTCCGAGCTGCCTCTACCAACGACAATAAAACATGTCTGCTGTCTGAATTAATGACACGATCCCAGACTTTGTCATCTTCTTCACTACAAAAACACGTTTAATCAATGAGCTCTTTTATTTACGAAAATAAATCCTATATTCCAACTTTTATTTTTTTATTTTACATTTATATGCTGCCTCAGCCTCTAGTTCAACTTTTTAATTTTGCCCTTTGTTTAAATCACATTGTTCAAAACTCCTCACTGTAACTTTATGAAAAACCTGGTTTGGCCTTTGCTGTCTGTTAGAAGCGAGCAACATTGTATATATTTTTGTTAATAAAAGGAATTGAAACTTAGATATTTTAGGTTTGTTCAAGTGTAACTCTGGCTCTCTGAACACGAGATCACAGGAAACCGCTCAACCTTTTCTTTTGTCAAATGGACACTTTCACATTTGATGAGTTTGGTTTTGGAATTTTATAAGGATACCTGTACATCTAAATGTTTTATTGTCATGCTTATATTTACAGGGAGTTCATGAAAAACAGTCTGCCCCCCTTGGATAGATTTTAAAGAAAAAAACACATTTTTACTTTATATTCAGGGTTGGCGACCGCAGGAGGTTCCCATTCTCCATCCATCTCATCGTCCCAGTCATCAGGCTTTTTGGCATCTGGGTCAGGGATATTTTCAGGTTTGTCCCATTCCTGACAAGTAAAAAAATGTATAAAAAATATTATAATGAATACGACAGAGTTGTACACACAAGATGATAAAATGATGAATCCCACAGAGGGGACATTTCAAATAGAAACCACAGCATAAGTGGATTTACGAACTTCAGGTTTCTGATCTTCAGGGTCTGGAACCTTTTCCCGGTCGTCCCAGTCCTCAGGCTTCTTAGCATCAGGGTCCTTGATCGTTTTAGGAGGCAGGAAGTCCCAGTCATCTTCAAGACTGCCAGACTCCACTTTCTTGTTGTCGATTTTGACTTCATACGTGTTGTCAGGGTTTACGATCAGTGTGTAAAGGTGGGTGTATTCATCATCCTGGGGAAAAGAAAATGTATTTTAACAACCAGGCACTCAGTTTTCAGTTTGCTTAGGAACATTGTGTACAGGTGAAACTCAGAAAAATTAATATTGTTCAAAAGTCCATTTAC
The DNA here is from genome assembly GCA_964034765.1 of Knipowitschia caucasica. Classification (NCBI taxonomy): domain Eukaryota; kingdom Metazoa; phylum Chordata; class Actinopteri; order Gobiiformes; family Gobiidae; genus Knipowitschia; species Knipowitschia caucasica. The sequence goes on along the minus strand of OZ035824.1, from coordinate 47,254,464 downwards.
TTACAATGTGAAACTTGTATAATGAAAGACACATTACAAACAGAGATATATCAATCCTGTATTTGTTGTAATGTTGATAATTACTCACAGCTTGTGAAATCCCCAAATAAATCTTCTCAGAAAATTAGAACCTTTTGAAAATGGACTGCAAGCCATAGTCATTAACATTATAAAAAGCAAAGGCTTGGCATATGTCACTTTGCATGTAAATGAGCCTATATCATAGATTTCACATTGCTGAATTAATGAACCATATTCTACATTTCAGAATTTGACCTGTAGACCGACCCCAAACCAAGTTTATTTATTGACGTTCACCGAAACCTTACATATTTTGAATCACCAATATAGGATTTACATAATACGTCCGGATATTTTAGCTCACAAATTCATGGACAGAATACAGGCGTACAAGAAGATGAATTGGTTTTATAACATTACCTTACATCTGATATCTTTATTTATGAGATGGTTTTTCCCTTTGTAGTAGAAAATGACATGCACTTTCTTTGTGCCAGGGCCGCAAATGTCAGGACCTGAGCAAACACAATGATTCAGAACGAGACCAGTCAAAATAAATATATGTACTGAATGAAAAACTATTGGTTGTACATGGGTAGGAACAATAACAGTTGTTTAAAATGGCTTTCTTACCAAACATAATGTTGTAAGTGGAGTCTCCATGCATTTCCTCCTGGTTGAGGCTAGAGGGGAACAGTTTGATATAGCCTCCGCCACAGTCTATGCTCTGCTCGTGTTTCACAGTGAACTGAATGACAAGCGGCTGGCCCTTGTTGCTGAAGTCATCAAAACGTGATGACATGGCATAAAAGCGAGCATCCTGACTGGTCTGCAAACCTATGAGGTAAGAATGTGGACCCGAGTCAACAGACTATAATGTATACAATAAACCATGTATGTATTAGGGTTTCTTTGTTGAAACTTGATATTTTATTAAAAAGTTGTGAATCCCTCACCTTTGTCCTTCTCTGCATCACCATAAAACTTTCCTGCAGTCAGAACAAACTTCCCATAGTCATTCTTATGTTTGGATTCCACCCAGCGACTCTTCCATTCACCTACAGAGCACAAGGGTAAATTCACACAGTTTATTTCCATTGATAAAGTCCCCAGTGAGGCGGCAGGTGGCGGAGGTTGAGCTGCAGATAAAACCTACACAGAATGATAAAGACATCGTGCATTTGGGTGTGTTGTGAGGGGCTTGACAGGTTGGTCAGGGTAAATGAGAGTAGGGGGATGGGGATGCAGACATGGAATGATGAGAGCTCCTTTACAATGGCTACAATAAAAAGACAACTACTCAAATGTGCTTTCAAAATATTTATCTGCAAATATTTTAGAAAACACAATGAAGACATCTGGTTTCATGTTTTAATCACAATAAAGATACGAAGAATGGGAAGTGATTAATGATGAATGTGATGTATTCTTTGAATGCATAGAAGAAACCTTTGGTCATACAATGATATTCGGAGAGGTAAAACATGCAAACCTACGTTTTTGGCGCAAAGGACTTACCCCCATCCTCAAATTGCTCTCGGAAATGCACGATAGACTCAGAGAGAACTGAAGCGGCCGACAGGGCCAGCAACATTAACAACAGGGCCGCCATCTCCTCGTGATTTAAATAATTCTTATTATAATAATCTAAATGAAAGCAGACCGTTCGATGAGCACTTGAGAAGAAGCAGAGGAGACCGGGTTATTATCATACATCCGTGGAGCGACTACAGCAGAGATGCTGAGGCACTCTTGCGCTCCTGTCGCCGCGGAACAGATGTCTCCTTCTGATTGGCTCTCAGCTCCAAAACGTACAAGGAAACGCAATGTATGTGCACCAATCAGCTGCGATAAACAAAGACAAGCATTTTCTCGGGTCAATCGCAAAACAGCGGCTGGAGGCGAAGTGCCCGCCCCAGGGCGCACCTTGCGTCTGCATGCGTGAGGAACAGAACGCGCCTACAGAAAAATCTTATTTTTTATTCACTCTTGACAAAACTTTTTCAGGCAAAGTACTTTCTCACAAATGCATACTTATCAGGGATTTCACATGTTATAAAAGCCGCATTTTAGCCTGTCAAGGAGATGCGCACATAAAGGCTGTAGCGTCAGAGTACAGAACATAAAACCAACATAATCTCATTAGTTTTTTGTTTGTTTTTATTTTTAGAAAGGCTAGTGTACATGTTCAATGTCTGGAAAACCAAAACATTGCAATGATAATTGTAAACATTATACAAAATGAACATGCAAAATGAACTGTAGCCTACATGGGCATGGCACACAAGCAATATACAAACAATCAAAAACAGTTGACAGAATAAAAGCACATCCTGGGTCATAGTGTTCCCAGACATACACTCCACTTAACGTTTTAGAGATTAAATAATGACATATTTGCCAGATGTAACATAAACTATATCCTAATGGAGTTCGAGAGTGAAGTTTAATATTAATTTAAACTGTAACAGTATAATGTGACAAAACAAAAGCAATCTAAAATCTTCCCAGTTTCCCTATTATTTCCTAATGAGAGTTTCTTGTTAACACACATCCCTGTGTGCAGCCCACTGTTTGTAGGACCTGAAAAGTCGACACTAGTGTGTCAGAGGTATAATAGGAAACAATATAACTTCAGTCAATTATATTGTATAATGTCATGGTAGAAAAAAGTTAATCCTCTGTGGAATTGACTTGCAACCCTGTGCTGAAAAAAGTCTCTCTTCTTTTGGTACATATAACATGGCTTTAGCTACTTCATCCAGGGTGTCCTCATCCGCTTCCAGGCCTCGAGCTGTATAGGCGTCCCTGGCACAGAGCTTGATGTGACGATACTCCAAAGGAAGGAATGGCACATAGAAATCAATTAAATGTCCGGACATTAGCTCGCTCTGGGCAAAGCCACCTACAGGGAAGTCCATTAGTAACTGTAAACAAAGTAAGAACGTTTTGAATATTACCATTCCCGTACCATCAGATTCTATTGTTTCAGCTCGTAGCCGGTGCTCCAGGTCTTCCATTCCAATGTCCTCTCGATTTTGTCCAGAATGCCAAAAGTCCAGCGCAACATCATTTATTGCTGCACCACCTATATTACTGTGACAGCATCAATTTGTCAGATAAAGGAACAAATGGAATGGTTTTTAAAAGGCACTGAATTTAAATAAAATACAGAAAGTAAACCAACCTAAGAAAAAGGAAAATTGCTCTGCGGTAGCTCACGCCATCCACATTGTCGTAATGATCCATGAAGGGCTTTATAGCATCAATCAACCCGGGATGGAGTTTCTCTGCTTCATCAAATATAAACAGAGTCTGAGGGCAGCGTAGAACCATGTCCCTAATCGCCTCACGTAGTTGGCTCTATAAAGAAAAAGGAGACATTAAAAAACGATTGGATCAGAATTGTGTTTCCTTTGAAATTAACATTAAACATTGGACTCTTTGGACAAATCAATGTGCTTTTTATCATGCGTTGCCAACAGCCCACATCTTATCAGTTTGGTTTGATTATGCCATAGTCGAATCTAGACTGGTCTCATTTGTGTAATAAAACAGTCAATACTGATGAAATCTAAACAACAAATGAAAATTGCAAAACCACCATAACCTTTTACCCAATTTGAACAATGAGTAAGGAGTTAAATTAGAACAAAAAGATAAGACTGGTGAGGTTTTAACATATAATACACACACGGAAAAAAATGTCTGGTCAATTCCTTTAAAATGAACTAATGATCACATCCAGGACAGGATCGCGAATGGATGAAGTTCAGAAGCAGTGTGATCCTGGCTCAGGGAGGTTCTGTGCGAGCCAAGTCCTACCTTGTACGTGTCCACAAGTCTGGCATGAGGGAAGTGGAATGGGGCGATGAACAGTCGGACGCACTCACTCTTCACCCCGTCCCGATACAGGTTATCTGCAATCATTCTAGCCACAAAGTTCTTGCCAGTACCAGACCAGCCGTGGAACGACAGAGTCAGAGGTTTATTAGAGTCTGGATTATTTGTAAATCCTTGGATGGCTTTAAGAACCACAGCCTGGGCCAGATGTTGTCCATGAAGCTTGGTTTGAAGGTCTTTAGACAAGCCTGTATGAATGGAGTAAGTTATAAAATAAGTATTATAAAATAAACAATAACACAAAAATGTAAAATATTGCGCAGGAAAATTTAGAATCCAGATGTAAAATGTTCACTCAATAAAAGTTAATTTAGTAGTTTAACATTTTTTATTTACTTCTACTTAAGTAATATGTTTTACAACGTATCACTGTTAAGTAGGTTTCACTTCTTTCAAGCTTTCCATTGATGGACATAAACATTATCAAAGATCATTTTACATTTAAATGCTATTCACTTGCACAAAATACTTTTCATGTACGCTTTAGCAAGCCCTCATACGCCGGTCTATTAAACCGTGTATAAAACTTAACATAGTCTCTGGACGTTTTATGAAGATCATACCTGTAACATTATTAGTGACCCTACAGTCTCCGGAGTCACAGCACTGGCCCAGGCTACAGTACAGCTGATGGAGAAGGCTGACATAGTCCTGGGGGAAACTTGTCCACAGTTCTCTGGTTGGTACTGTGATCAAAGTAAATATTACACAAAGGAACATGTGAAAACTGGTTTTGAAATGTCAAAGGCTAATGTCCACATCTTTCATCATTTTAAAACCCATGGATAGCTTTGTTGGGAAGAGAATTCAATTCAATTCATTTTTGTATAGCCCTAAATTACAACAGTAGTCATCTCAAAGTACTTAACAAAATCGTTGAAATAGTCAGCACAGATCAGATAATCAACAGTTAAGACACAAAGAATATAGAAAACACAGGTATTATTGCAAGAATGACTTACACACAGAGCAAACAATGTATGACCACCTAAATCATACAATGAGGGATATTATTGAATAGTGCTGTAAGAATAACACACAATACTAATAAAACATGACTTTATTGCATATTATGTGTACAAGCAGCACCATAGTAAAAAGTGTAAATGTTGGGATAAACACAGGGTTTATGAGAAGTGTCTTACCTTGTTCTGTAGTATCATCTTGGTTTGGCTGACAGTCACCCTCCCATATATTACAATAGAAATAATTAAAATAATATGTCGACACATTAGAAATGCTATCAAAAGCAAAGTAATTTGCATTTACAGTCCGAACACAGACCAAATGCAGTAGAATAAACAAAATCATCAGAGCAAGTGGTCTGGCACGGACCCGATGGAGCGAATCACTGCGTCCGAAATCTTCATTTAGCTTCAGCTCACTGGACACTTCCCACTTTCAGGAGGTTCAGAACAAGGCGGAGAATTTACATTAAATACACCGAGTCCTTTACAGCCTGTGCCAGTACCGATGCGCACATGAACAGCGCACCACGTCACTTCCGGAAGAATGGGGCTACTATGGTAGAATTGCACAGCTCAGGTTGAGTTTATATTCGTTAGAAATGAACCGACATGTTTTCCATTAGTTTGTAGCTGTAACCAATGAGGTAAAGTTCGGTACACCCTATTTTTTAATGTAAACTGATTCAATATTTTAGGTTCATAGGAATGTGCCTGTAGGCATTTTCATGGATCAGCTCACTCCTGGTTTCGGTATTGTGGGTTAGTCAGATACTGAAGTCATTCTTAGTCACTTTCACAGCAATAGGTCTGAAGGCAGAAGTACTTAGTCATCAAAAACCAAGAAAACATTGAGAACCATTAAAAATCTTTATTTCAAGAAAGCATTTTAAATTTACATTTTTACCATCCTTCAATATCCAGACCATCACCATCCTGCACAGAACAAACCAATTAGTTAAGGCACAACAGGATTTGTTGATTGTTTCAATACAGAACATGACCTTCAGACAATGGAACGGTAAAATTGTATAATCATAGAATTCATTTGGCAGAATCTTAGCATCATTGGTCAAAAGCAATAGTGCAAGTGTTAACAGAAAACAAACTTACATAGACTAGAGGAAAGGACCTCCTGTAAAACAAAATGTACATTACACACGTGCCTTATAACAGTCATTCAACTAGATAAAATAGTGGGTTGCTCAGCGAGTTAACATATCCACAGTAATTTTCAGGTCAGACATTTGTCATACATCACTGAACCCATAACTGCAGTCACTCAAAGCCGGACATCCAGACTCACCTCCAGAATGCCTCTGAAGCACTGCAATAAGAAAATCAGATCAGCACCACTTTAATTTTATAATAAATCTTAACCCTCTGGCTAAGATCAGAATTAGCATGTCTCTTCAAACAGATCAGCGACCTGATTAGTCATCATGTCGTTATAAGTTTTAAGCAGAATCTCAGTATAATTACCTATGTGTTGCTGCATGAGGGAACCTCCTGAAAGAAAAAATTTATATCCTGAGCAGACTAATTCACCTTAACATTTTACAGTAATTCTATGCCAAAAGTGATATGTAAATGTCTCCATAATGAGAGCAATCAAGTTTACTCACCTTCATAGATTGAGCACCTTGCTGGCTACATTGTTGCATGAAGAACCTGTGGAAGCATGCTACAATTAGCACATTTCAGAACAAAGTCATATTGAAAATACTAATAGGATGCATCAGATAGGAGCGAAAGACTTAAGCCAGTTATTCAGCACAGAAAGTCAGCTGAACTATGCTGTCATCATTGCATCTAGTGGATTTACAAAAAACCTTTAAACATACCTCAGTAATGATTTTGTTTATCAAGATCCCAATTGGCCACCGAGATGCAGTGGTTAATCTTCCTGGGGTCTTGACACTATGCCGGTGTAGACTGAGGAATAGAAAAAAAAAAGCTACATTTAACATTTATCTATGGGAAGATTTTTTTATTAAGCGAGTGCAACACATCAGATAGGAGCGAAAGACTTAAGCCAGTTATTCAGCACAGAGTGTCAGCTGAACTATGCAATCATCATCGAGTTCACTAGATCACAGACAATACTATCTGTAAACCTACCTTAGGTCATTGCTCAGGCATACCCAGGGACCAAGGCGGGAGGGGCCCCCTGAAGTGTACTACACATTAACGTAGTGGGGGCCTAGCGAGTGTTTGTACCCATGGGTCCAGAATTTGGTGCTGCTCTCCTGCTTCGTTGACCAAACCCCAGTGCTAAGGAAAAGAGAAAAGTAAAACACTTTTTCCAAGCTGAACTACCATCCTTATGACTAATACACAATACACATCAGGAAAGTTAAATATTCTTCACAGAAAATCTGGTGAACTATGCAATCATCATTGTATCATTAAGTAAAGAGCAGAAATTACCATGTACTGACCTAGTCATCCTTCAGCAGACCCTGGAAAGGACAACTTATTTAAAATGTGGGCATCAACTATAGTTCACACAGTCAAAAACATTTGCTGCATCAGATAGGAGCGAAAGACTTAAGCCAGTTATTCAGCACAGAAAATCAGCTGAACTATGCAGTCATCATTGCATCCAGGTAAAGGGAAATTCGAAGACTACAGACTCCATACCTTAGTCAGAAGTTAACCTGTAACAGACAACACAACAAGATCAGGACAACACAAAAGCAATCTCATCCATTTTAATGACACATCAAGATCAGAAATAAAATCCTCCTTCACATGCTTTCAGAGAGATTCCCAATGATAAAAATTCATCATATGCAACAGAATTTAGAGAGAAACTGTCAAATGACTTGCCTTTGCCTGCATTGGGCCTTTTACACATGTCACCCAACTCCAGACACCTGAAACAACAGCCAGTCAATAGTGCACAAGAGTTTTTTTTTTTTATCTCAACAAATTACAATCTCCTCAGATTTGACAATGGTGGTTGTCAGATTCGTCATCCATAGTGTCAAGAGTAGCAAATGTGGTCATCAGCGGCAGCTAACGAAGGCAGACCCTTCGAGATTTGGCGCATAAAGTGCCAATCTTGTGTGATGTGACCCTCCACAATTACCTTCTTGGGATCCTGCAGCTCCATTCGAACCCTCGCAATTGCAAGTATCCGGGACCTGGGGATACACAAGAGTATTAGGCACAGAGGTGGTGCCAACGAGTATAGATAGTTAGAAACAAAGTCTCAGTGGTTACGTTTGTCAGAAATCTCATCTGTCCACTACTCTTAATAACATCATAGACTATAAATTGTTTTTAAAAATGGGTTAAACACTTACATGTAGGCATAATCTTTACAGCCCCAGTCAACCTAGAGGCCAAAAAGAAACGACCACTTAAAACATTGCAATAGCCCAATGTTACAGGCAAAACCAGAACTGAAACCTCGTGTATCAGAAATCATATCATCAGGTTACTCAGATGTCCCTATGAAAATGTCATCATTAAAACACGAGGCTAGAATACAAGTGCAACACGCAAGTCTTGAGTTTGGTTGAGTTTGTGCGCAAAACTAGCTTTAGCTATGCTAGTTAGCAACACGTGGTTTAGGCCTGCTCTTCATCAAATGGCATTGCGTCTTTGTCATTAACAGTTTCAAACAGCAGTTCATTAAACACACTACAACTATAATTAACAATGAATAAATAACTACAATGCGATTCGGACAGAATACTAAAAGTAAATGACCAGTTACCTTACAGAGCTCTGCAGTGAGAGAGTGAGACTGAAGGAAGAGCGCAAAGCCTTTTTATACTGTCCTCGCGCGCTGGCTTCTGGGAAAGCTGTCATTAGCGCCCCCTGGATACAATGTAGGGTACAATCATGGATCGATAATAATGGAACATATTGTAGATATTTGCGCCTGTAAGCATCACTTGTTAATAAAAATAATAAAACTTACATGGCAATAAAAAATATTCTGATTCTGACCAAAAACCTTCCAATTATGCAACAGCAAAAACAATAAACAAACATGTGTGTTTGTTTGTTGTTTAACTACTTTTTACAGCTTTATGGTTCAAAACCTCTGTCGGGCAAGTTACTTTAATATTCCGTTAGTTACAGGGAGAAAAAAAAGTAATATATTTGTAATAAAGCTTTGCTATATAACCTTTTTGTCCCACTGTTATTTAGCAATACATATCAAATATCAAATTTGATTTTAAAACATATCAATAGTTACAATAGTAACCACTCCCAGCACTGAGAATCAACCCATACCCCTTACTTTGAGAAACAGTAGTGTAAAACATTCATGTGCAGCATGAGTTAATATCTAAAGTAACATTTAAATTGTTTAAACATAATGACAAGTTTTTTTGAAAACTATTTATTATAGTTTGTCATCCACATATAATTGCAGTTGTTTTGAAATATGTGATTGTATAAAAGAATGAAGAATGGATTAAATGAGTACAGAATATTGCAATATGTAGGCATGTTGAACAATGAATGATCAAATAAAAATGCCCCGAAAACAATTGTAGAATGTGGGTTGAGAGGCTGAGCAGAATGAAAACAGTGCTTCATAAGACGGTCTATCAGGGGACATAGGGACAGATTCACATCTTCAAACTCTTGTCCTCTGGATTGGTCTTTGTTTGTCCAATTTAGAAAGATACATTTGGTGTTGAAGTTCTGACATACTTATGTTGTATCTACCACCATATTATCAGCATGCTCTTGCTTTGGGAATTAACACAAAATATGTTTGGTGAGGTATATTTGAAAAAAAAACCTTGAAATGGAAACATATCCACATTGGAATGATTTATAAAGATGCAAAGCCACATTGATGTAATTGTTAAACTACGGCCAAAAAAGCACTGAAAATATAAATAATTATTTTTATATATACACATTTATGTATATATATATATTCATACTCATATTCATGTTATATTTCCAACAATATTCATCTACACCACAACAGTTGTAGCTGTTTGCAGGCAAGTAGACACATTCTCCAGGCCCATTCGCTCAGTTCCAATATCATAAGGCCATCACAAGTTTTGAGGGACCAGCAACTTTCTCTCCAGTCACCAGATTCCCTGAGTTGTAGATCACAGATTTAATTAAGACTTATTTCATCTGAATAGAAGTGCAGGTTTATCGCACGGGGCAGAAGAGAGCTGAGACGCTGAAGATGAGTTGTTCTTTTGCTCCTTCTCTGCTGCAGTCGTGATGTTGACAGGTCTCTCTGATAGGCGGCCCCAAGAGGCTTATTACTAATATAAGATTGCATCCATGTCATTCACCGCCACACAGTTTCACAGTCGAATGCAAAACGGAATACATTTTATCGTCAGTTTTGTCCAAGGCTTAGAAAACAATTGTTTTTTTTTTTTAATGCCAGAGTTCTTATGAAGACTCCTGCTATATGTGCATCAATGTATGTATATGCATAGTCTTCAATCCTTCTGGTCAATTATCCGCTTTAGTAGTGGCTCATCGTAGACCCAGCACTCCCCGTCTTCGTGAAATAACTGAAATTAAGACAATAACATGTTTAGAAGAGGAGACATAAATCCTAAATGTTGTAAATAAACGTTTATCCCAGACGTACCCTGGTCTCCCATTGCTTCTCATTCTCTTTTCTTTCTCTGGCCTCCGCTCTCTGTTTCTCCTCCAAATGATGTTTCGCTTCTGTTGCTGAATCAATGTCTTTCAGCTTCAAGTTTTGAGTGACATCTTTCCACAGTCTGACAGGGAGTAAGATTACATGTTGAAATTAACTCACAATATAACAATAAGATAAGATAAACCTTTTTTCATCCCACAGGAGAGTAATTGAAAAAATGGCCCTTTATTTGAAATGTCTCACCTTCTGGATTCATAATCCAGCTGGTCTTCTAGCTTTCTAACCTTTTTCTTGATTAAACCCATATTTTTGGTGTCGATGAAAGCAGTGTTTTCCTGTTAATATAAGTGGTTAGACAAAAACATCAATGGGCCCTGACGACAATAACATATTGTTTTTGCTCCAAGTAAATATACAGTAATACTAATAAGTGCAAGTAATCTTTGTTCTGCACCATCTTCGATTCATTTCTTGTAAACTTTAGATGATAATGTTTATACAGTGATCGATGAGATATTAATGTACTTTTGTGGTTTTGGTACTTCCACAGTAGGGACTGGGAGACCCAAATTCCCCAAAGGTTTTGCCAGTGATACACGATGTCAACTTTTTGGATGCCAGGTCACTATTTTGCTAAAAGCGGCCTGAGCTCCAAAGTGTCCCTCTATTTTTCAGATGAAAACAAAAAAAATGAAATTGTTGTAACTATATAATAAATGTTTATAGTTTTGCTAATTACAAATCACAAAACTGTAAATGACTGAATGAGGTATTTTAAAGCCACAAGCTGAGTTTAAGATAAAGCATTTAATCTCCACAGGGAAATGCACTTTAAATATAAATGTTTATTATAAATGCACAATCACATTCTGTCTTTCATTGAGCACATGGATTACTTACTCCAGACGCCCATTTAGCGTACATGACTCCATTCCATTCCCCTTCAATGGAGCAGAAGGACTTCTTATCGTTTGGTGCACTGCAGACAGGCACACAGTGAGTTTTAATGTAGAAATATTATAACATCACTTGTTTTATTCTTTTACCACTTACAAAATCTCTGCAGTAATTCGGTGCTTCTTTCCTCCGTAGAATGGTTTTGTGTGAAAAACAATGTTGGCACTGTATCCCGACTTTGAGCATGAGATGTTGCACTCCCCACCTAGCTCCACCCAAGGAACAGTCAGGATAGATCTGGACAAAAATGTTACATTAAGCCAGGGAGTAAGAAAGAAGCCCTTTATATATAAATAATAATAACACAACTTACACACCTGCCATATCCATTTGGAAATGTAAGAATATAATGTTCATCATGCTCCAGACAGGAGACACAACCTAAAGAAATATTGCAATTACACTTTTTTTTAAAAATACAGAATGTGGTGAGTATGAATAGTGAAATACCTTGACCAATATTGTGAACGCCAATGGACATGCCAAGGAATTTTGATTTGGTCCAGATATGAGCGTTGAACTGGATCTTCCGGTTCAAACATTCTGCATAAAAGGCAGAAACTGAAAAAAGAAAAGAAAAAATATTAATACTTTATACGCTCTGCATGTTAAAAAAAAACACCTTATGATGGTCAAGACAGCCAAGGCCCACTCACTAGGAGGATGATGGGAAACCTGCTCTGCTACAAAACACACACTATTAGAAGAAGCCCACGGGACGGGCCCATCTGAGACGGTCTCCTGCAATAAGTAAGAAGGGAAGCCATGTAACCTGAAATTCAAATTCTGATTCAAAGCACAATGATTTTCTTACCAATGGCGCAGAAATCTCCTCGTTCTCATTTGGCAGATCCCAGTGACAGTAGAAGATCTCTCCTAATATGGGATTGTAAGGTTTTTTGGCCACTGAGCCTTTCCTTCCTGCGTGGAATGCTGACAAGTACCATTTCACAACCTGAACCATGCGCTCTCTGGGTTCAGGCTGCTCAGCAATACTAAAGAAATAACAGTGTAATTATATTTGGTCTGATGTTTTATTCTTTTTAAACTATACATTTGAAACTATATCTTACGTTACAAACAAGTCAGGGTGTGCAAAGAAGTCTGCATACATTTCTAACAGAGATCTTCTTTCTAGAATAAAGGTAGGCAGGACCACCTGGAAAAATGAAAAGAGCAAAGCCGTGAGTGCAGTGCAAACAGCTTCACATGGCTTTGACAGAGCTGCAGACGCGTTACCTTTGTGAGATCCATGCCCAGTCGAACTTGAGAGAGCAAGTGCATAATGACACTCTTGTGCTCCTCCACGGACTCCCCCTCGCCATCGTCATCGCGGTCATCGTGACTGTCAAACTGCTCTGAAGATACAAGACCAACGGATTCAAAAAAGAAAAAATGGTGCGCAATTTTTTGGCTATAAAATATTATATTGAGACTATTTACACTGTCATTTAATGTTTTAGAATGTGGAACAATATCTTCAGTACAAAACATATGGTATCTTGGGTAAACAAAAGCCTGGCTTACCCCTGAGCTACCACTACATCGAGGAGTTAAATTAGTTTTGTCTTCAACAGAAACTTTCCACAAAGTGTGATGTGTGAGTGTGATGTCATAGTGGTACAATGACATCATACTATTACAAAACTGAGACAGGAGCTTTCAAACAGAAGGTGTGACATGTTTTGATATTAGCATGGATGAATCAAAAATCCATTAATGAGGAAAAACTTTTGTTGATTTTGCCTAAAAGAGGTAATACTATGATCACAGTGAGTCACCTGCATCTGTGGTGCCATTGGACATCGAGGAGGTCAGGGACTCTGTGGTGTTGGGTCGCTTCAATGTGGTTTTTTCGTTAGGTTTGGAAGAAGTAGCTGAAGGCCCTGAGGGACTAAAGTCGAAACGAACAAATCAAGATTATGCCAATGTAATGATATATGCATGGTTTCTCACAGTTACTCACTCTCTGCAGTGTTTCGGCGAGGTGCTACTCTGGTAAAACTCGTCAGCATCATAAAACTCATCTTCACTGGAGGAATAGGAGAAGTCTGGCACTGAATGTGAGGGTAAAGGAATGTGAGCCGGGGATGTAACGCCGCTGCTTGGGACTGATGGGCCGCTCCCTGAACACACACACACACATTGTTTTTCAGACAAAATAGCTATAAGTAAACATGCTTTTATGCAGATTATACACCTCTAATGGTTGGATAGAAATACTGTGTGTGTAAGTGCACTTTTTAGACTACACACAGAAGCATTAAGCTGTCACAGTGACGGCCTCTTCTGCAAAACATATTGACTGTATACTTGAGTGTGCTGCAGGCCTCTATGTGCAAAGTGCAGCATTTTAATCCAGCTGAATCAGCACAGGCAGGGCGTTTAGGCGCTCGGCTTTCTCTTGCTGTAGAACTGAACCGTGGAATTAATTTAGTCTTCATAAATATGGCACAGCAGACAGTCCATGGTATATTACTTTTTTATGGAGGGCTTTACATTGTATCGAGATAGATGACAGTAAACAGTATGTGAACCAGGGGTTGACAACATGGTGATTTTAGGGCCGATACTGATCAAGGAAGCCGATATATACAGTGCTGATATTCATTTGCAGTGAAAGTGTCACAATTTTGTCATAAAAAGTCCCACATCCCTGTTTATGGACTGGATGTGATACAACAGCAGAACTGGAGAGAATATAATGGGGTGGAAAGATCTTCCAGGAAGCAGATGCAGATTTGATGTCATTTCATCCAAATTAAGTGTCATTGTTAGTGTTATTTAGTTAATTGTGACAGAAATAAACCAAACCAACTAATCCGATAGAGCTTTGTTTAGGCACATGTACATAAAATACACTTATATGTATTTTATATTTGTGTTTTCTTGAGTTGTATTATTGTGGTGTCGGTCAGTAGGATGTACAAGACAACATGTTATACTGTCTGTAAAAAAATTCAAGAACAGCAAAAATGGTCTGTTATGATATACCGATATAGATCAATATCAGTCGAGCCTTATTATGTACAAAGCCTAACAAAGTTTCCTAATTTACTTTTCTTATTTGAGATTTTACCAGGACCGTTACCAATACTGATAAGGATTGAAAATTAGTCATAACAATAAAAAGTGGTTAACCTGTGCTGTTAGGAGTAGGCGTCTGCAAAGTGCCCATCACTGTACCGGGTCCAACGGGTAACGTTGAAGGTCGTTGGTCTGATTTACACACCTGAGCATCTTGAGCATAAAATAAACGTGTGTGAGAAAGCACTGAAGCGGCAAACCAGTCAGCTTCATTAAAAGCACAGCAGGACTGAACGCAAAGTCAGACAGAACTGTTTTAACATCGACAGCAGACCTGACTCCAATAGGTTCATATATTATTGTCCTATGGCCACTCTTGCATATGCAGTATTTTCAACAGAAACAGTAATGTACATTATATAATATATACCAACAAATATCAAAACACAGTTGGCTTTATGTCACAATCATAAGTGGGCCGACCAAAATTGTTATCAATAAAGTTGGGTTTAGTTCATTAGTAAAGTTTATTGATTATCAACAACTAAACGATTTTTGAAATAGTTGACTTATAGATGCCAAGGTTTTATGACACTGATAATGCTTTAATGACTGATTAAAAATACTTTGTAAACACATTTTAATTTTGCAAACAACCCAATGTTCTCCAGGAGCATCATTTGAACTTTATTTTGGGGAAAAGTAGAACAAATCCCATATTCATTGACAGTTCACTGGAGTTGTATTTTGAACGTACACCTGCATTTTGGATCATAGAAGAATGCTGACTAGATGATTAATCAATGTACCCCTTAGTGATGACATCCCTAATGAGAGCACAACTTCATAAATGCACTTTATCCTCAATGTAAGCAGAGTATAGGTACCAGAGGGGAGGGTTGCCTGCGTTGGCATTGTGGCGTTGACTACAGGGGCGTCCAGGGGGGGCTGGTAGATCCCATCCACAGGGTTGATGGTGCTCTAAGAGAAAAGAAAGAAAACAGTACTTTTTATTAACACATCACAACATGAACACCTCACAGAAAAAAAATTTAATATATAATATATATATATATATATATATATATATATATATATATATATATATATATCATGGTTGGATTCAGATCAGCCAAACCCAAACTTTGGCACTCAAATTTGGTGCATTACAGAGACAAGTTTTACTCAAAAGTGTTGTATAGTATAGTATTATCAGGTTAATTAATAACAATGGTATCAGGTCCTGGCACTTTGCTTTGTACAATGATTAACAGTATCTCCTCACGATCTAAGTGGAACTTTGTTCAATCCAGTGTGCGGCAGGCTGGATTGGAAACACCAATGTTGTTAACCTATGGATTTCCCTGTAGACGACCCCTTTAGGGACTCTGTCGTCTCTGGGATCAGGAGCTGAAGTACATTAACATTCAGAGAACCACATAGCATGGCCTTTAGGCTCAGTATAATGAGGCCTGTAGCACCAATGACCCAGCAAATTGGAAAGTAGCCAACAACACGACCTAAAGGAAAATCCATCCACCCCTAGTCAACCGCCTGCCCCGGGGTTCAGTCCCATCCCAAATTAGACCCATCCTTGTCGATATGATGCTGACTCACTTCACTCCACCCACCCTCATCCAGGATAGTAGCTTGAACAATGTGTCCCTTAAATTTCTCCAGAGACTGAAGAAGACAAATCTTCTGGGAGTTCAGGTTTATTAGTTTTTTTATTGTCAAGGTGCATTGTGTGTAATATATCGTATATAACTGATGGTAACTTCAACTTTCCTAAATGAAACCTGCTTCAAGACCTGCCCTTTCTTCAGAATCGATCCTGCTTCACTTTCATATATTTCCTTCTTAAACTGTATTGAGCACAACTTACTCAAGATAACCCCAATAAGACATTCCTTTGCATGTAACTGCTTTGCCACAGCTGAAGGACTGCAGTTTTGGTCTCTCTTATTTTATTTATTTAAGTGGCATCAAGCTCTGAACAAAGGAAAATCAACGTTCAAATCCCAGCTAAACAGTCTTAGGTAAATGGAAAACTGCCGTCTGGAGGATCATCTGAGTGACAGAATGACAAATGTTGAGTTTCCAACATTCCTCTTTCAAAGCTGAGGCAGATTTAAGGACTAAAATATAAAAGTTTATGTTTACTTCAACTTAATAGCAGCTATATTTTATGCAATACATTTTGAATACTTTACAGACATAGATTACAAGTGATGTTATGCAGAAAATTTATGATTGAGAAAAAAAACATTACATGCAGCAGGTAGAGGAGAAAACCTCATGGAAGATATTTCCAACTGTGCACATGATGGTTGTAAAGAAAATACAGCAGTGTTTGATATATGTATCGATCAAACACAGCTAGACTTTCAAAAGCAGAGAACTGCACTTACAGTTCTTACAGAACCATGAAAGCATTTCTGAGCTCGAAGAGCATTATAAGCGTCATAAAGCAAATAAAAAATACTGAATAGAGATAATGGTATAGGGATCAGGTCCCAACCACTTCAACCAGAAGCTCATGAATAGCTTCTGGATGTGGTTTCAAAAAGTGTCAGTGGCTTGTTGGCCTCATATAGTAAATAACGGTCTATAGGCCACACATGTGAGACAAGGATACAGTAAAAACATTAGGCTGGCATTTATCCAAATCTATGTTTCATTGGTGGAATGCCAAAGAGGACGGCTCAGGATCTGAGCAACAGAAACTACATATCATGTCAATCCTCTAGCTGTAATTAACAATCTTTTTGATTAATAGATTAGTTGTGCAAATATACTTTTGAATAATTGATTAGTTGTTTAAATCCAGAAAATACATGTTTTTTTTTTTTTTTTTTTATCAATTTGACTAACAAAAAGCTAAAGCAATAAACATTATTTTAGGTGGTCATTCTGCAGCATTTATCATAAATTCTCTTCTTGGCATGCGTTGGTCCAGATATTATTAAAAAAAAGAAAAAAGAATTGATTAAAAAATAGTTATCGATTTAGGAAGTATTCATTTAATTCATAAGGAGGTTATAGCTGGTTAAGCCCCTTGAAGGTTAGTTGGTAAATCAGAATCAGAATCAGAAACATCCCTTACATTCTACTGTATAATAGTTACTGTCTCTATATAATAATATGTGTTAAAAAAACCAACTTAAACTTAATTTTGTTGACAACTTAAATAATTGCTAAGTTAATTGGTTAACTTGTTAAAGCCCTGACCTATACAGATTGTCTCATTGAACCATTTTTTATTAGTTTGGATAATTAGTTGGAGTTGTATACCCAAAAAAAATATCTAAATTTCTGTATGAAAGACAAAGCATAGAGCATGCAAGCAAAATGGCAAACAGTATTAGTAAAGTGTACAGAAAACTCAGAGGATGGTTCCCACTTCCCAACTAATTTATGAATGATTGAAAGTTGATCAAAATAAAAGTGCAAACCGGAAAGGGCCTGTAAAAAGCTAGATTCATTTTGACGCATGCACTAAAGATCTGATTTATGCTTCAACCGCAGTAAGGGGAAAATTAAGTAGGAAAAGAAAAGTTTGTTTGATTCAATTTTTGTGATGTACGGAGGTCGTCAAACTTACTATAAGTCCGTTTGCGTGTTGCTGTTCGTTACTTTGGTCCTTAAAATTTTAAGAAGACAATGTTAGACTATCTGTGTAGAATTTGTGTTCAATTTCAAAGATATGTATAAATATCAAAGCCATAGAACATCTAGAAGTTTCCCTGTAATCACCTCCCGTGAAACTAATCTGCAAAATCACCAGAACACTCAGCTGTCATCACATCACAGAGAACTAAATGAATAACTGATCTTTTTTTCTGTTTTACCGTAACTTTTGGCATTTACAGACTGTCATCACATCTTAGTAAACACAGGAAGTGATGACCAAACTCATTGTGAGTTTTGTATCATGTGATGAAATGAGAGCAGGACTACACCCTCAGCAGCCACCATCTTGCCACCAGCTTCAGCAGGGAGCCCCCCCCCACAGACACACTGTCCCCCAAGAACAGGGCTATAGAGAAAGGAAACACAGAAAAGCAGTGTTGTGTCTTTTACCTTGGCAATTTGCAGCAATACGATACAGTGCTTGATGGATTCTACCATACTCTAGAAGAGGCAAAAAGTAAAGAAAATGTAAACGCACACACACGGCTATAAAGAAATGGTGCTGCAGAGACTTCACTTACACATGTAGTTTCCTTTAAAGTTTCTATTTTCTGTGAGGGAAAGAACAGAATATTGTAATTGAACCATAATTAAAAGACTGACAACTTACATGCACAGGTGAAACTCAGAATATCAGAACATCATTAAAAAGTGTTTTCATTTTTGTAATTCAACCATTTCAAAATGTGGAAACAATACGGATAGTGGTGATGATCCAGGACATTTAAGGACATTGGTCTTCTGCCCCTTATAAACCAATTGCTTCTAAGTGTTTGTTATTATTGCATGTCCTGTGTTTGCACCGTTTGATTTTCTGATCTGTGTAAATTGCTATGAGACGACAACTGTTTAGGGCTATACAAAAATACACTGAATTGAATACATATAGAAACATTACATGTTTTTTGATAATTATGGCTTACAATCCAATTTCAAAATAATCAAATTTCCTGATACGTTTTATTTGTGGTTTTACAAGCTGTGAGCCCATTAACATTAACTAAAGGCTTGGTATTCTCACTTTGCCTGTAATGCGTCTGGCATTGAATTAGTCGACTGGTGTGAGCGCAACCACTTGTGCTTGAACACCAGTAAGTGGTCATCGACTTCAGGAGAAAACCACTTTCCCACACGCAGCTGAACATCCAGGGGGAGGACATTGAGCTGGTGGACAGCTTCGAGTACCTGGGTGTTCACATTAACAATAAACTGGACTGGTCCATAACACCGCCCTGCACAAGAAGGGCCAAAGTCGCCTCTTCCTTCTGAGGAGGCTGAGGTCCTTCGGAGTAAGCAGCCTCTGCTCAGGACTTTTTATGACTATGTGGCAGACTCTCCCATATACTACGCTGTCGTGTGCTGGGCCCCGGGCAGCACAGAGCGGGACAGAAGCAGACTGAACAAGCTGGTCAGGAGGGCCAGCTCCACTCTGGGTTGCTCCCTGGACTCTGTGGAGGAGGTGAGGGACAGGAGGGTGCTAGCCAAAGTCACCTCCATCATGGACAACACCTTCCACTGCACAGGACTGTAGAGGAGCTGAGGAGCTCCTTCAGTGGAAGACTGAGGCACCCTCAGTGCGAGAAGGAGCGCTACCGCAGGGCCTTTATCCCCACCGCTGTCAGACTGTACAACAAGTCACTTTAAGTAATTGCATTTAGACTGAAAAAACCTGCACTACTATTGACTATTTCTTGATTGCCACTTTTTATTGTACATAATATATCCTGCATTTAACATGTTTGCACAATCTTGAGTGTTTCGTTCCATGCAAGATGTGACATGTACATTTCTCCTGTGTGAGATCAATAAAGTCTATCTTATCTTATCTTACTGATGAAAATGGACTTTGGAACCAAGTTTTTGTGGTATATTCAGCAGTTTATCGTGTTATCTTAATCGTCCTTTTTATGTCCTCCTTTTGATCTAATGGTTTGTAATGTGTACTTTTTTATCGGAATATGAGCTTCATCCATCCATTTTCTTCCGCTTCATCCGTTGCCGGGTCGCGGGGGCAGCAGTCTAAGCAGAGACGCCCAGACTTCCCTATCCACACACCCTTCCTCCAGCTCGTCCGGGGGGACCCCAAGGCTTTCCCAGGCCAGCTGAGAGACATAGTCCCTCCAGCGTGTCCTGGGTCTTCCACGGGGCCTCCTCCCGGTGGGACGTGCCCGGAACACCTCCCCAGGGAGGCGTCCAGGAGGCATCCGGAACAGATGCCCGAGCCACCTCAACTGGTTCCTCTCGACGTGGAGTAGCAGCGGCTCTACTCCGAGCTCCTCCCGTGTGACTGAGCTCCTCACCCTATCTCTAAGGGAGCGCCCAGCCACTCTGCGGAGGAAGCTCATTTCGACCGCTTGTATCCGCGATCTCGTTCTTTCGGTCATTACCCAAAGCTCATGACCATAGGTGAGGGAGGGAACGAAGATTGACCGGTAAATTGAGAGCTTTGCCTTTCGGCTCAGCTCCCTCTTTACCACAACGGTCCGATACAGAGACCGCATCACTGCGCACGCTGCACCGATCCGCCTGTCAATCTCACGCTCCATCCTTCCCTCACTCGTGAACAAGACCCCGAGATACTTGAACTTGAGAAAGAGGGCAAGGCACCTTTTTCCGGTCGAGCACCATGGCCTCGGATTTGGAGGTGCTGATTCTCATCCCAGCCGCTTCACACTCGGCTGCAAACCGTCCCAGTGCATGCTGCAGGTCCTGGGTCGTTGGAGCCAAGAGGACAACATCGTCCGCAAACAGCAGAGATGAAATCCTGTGGTCGCCAAACCGGACCCCCTCCGGCCCCTGGCTGCGCCTAGAAATTCTGTCCATGAATACAGTGAACAGAACCGGTGACAAAGGGCAGCCCTGGCGGAGGCCAACATGCACCGGGAACAGGTCCGACTTACTGCCGGCAATGCGAACACAGCTCTGACTCCGGTCATACAGGGATCGAACGGCCTTCAATAGAGGACCCCGGACCCCATACTCCCGGAGGACACTCCAAAGGACACCCCGGGGAACACAGTCGAACGCCTTCTCAAAATCCACAAAGCACATGTGGACAGGTTGGGCGAACTCCCATGAACCCCCGAGTATCCGATGGAGAGTATAGAGCTGGTCCAGTGTTCCACGGCCGGGACGAAAACCACACTGCTCCTCCTGAATCCGAGATTCGACCAACGGCTGTAGCCTCCTCTCCAGTACCTTGGAGTAGACCTTACAGGGGAGGCTGAGGAGTGTGATCCCACGATAATTGGAACACACCCTCCGGTCCCCCTTCTTGTAGAGAGGGACCACCACCCCGGTCTGCCACTCCATTGGCACCGCCCCCGATCGCCACGCGATGTTGCAGACACGTGTCAGCCAAGACAGTCCTAATACATCCAGAGACTTTAAATAGTCAGGACGAATCTCATCCACTCCCGGCGCCTTGCCACCATGGAGGCTGCCAACCACCTTGGTGACCTCTGCCAGGGAGATGGAAGTATCCGCCCTAACATCCTCAGCCCCCGGGGCGGAGGAAGTGACTGGGGGATTGAGGAGAACCTCAAAGTATTCCTTCCACGGTCCGACAATATCCCCAGTCGAGGTCAGCAGCTCTCCACCCGCACCATACACGGTGTTGGCAAAGAACTGCTTCCCCCTCCTGAGGCGCCGGACGGTTTGCCAGAATCTCTTCGAGGCCGACCGATAGTCATGCTCCATGGACTCTCCGAACTCCTCCCAGTCCAGTGCCTCTGCAACAGCTCGGGCCGCGGCACGCTTGGCCAGCCGATACTGGACAGCTGCCTCAGGAGTCCCCCGAACCATCATGGCTCGATAGGACTCCTTCTTCAGCCTGACGGCATCCCTTATTGCCGGTGTCCACCACTGGTTTCGGGGGTTACCACCCGGACCAGCACCAGAGACCTTACGACCACAGCTACGAGCCGCCGCATCGGCGATAGAGGAAGAGAACATGGTCCACTCAGACTCCGCCGGGACCTGGGAGAAGCTCTCCCGGAGGTGTGAGTTGAAAGTCCGTCTGACCGGGGGCTCAGCGAGATGTTCCCAGCAGACCCTCACTACACGCTTGGGTCTGCCAGGTCTGACCGGCTTCCTCCCCTGCCAGCGGATCCAACTCACGACCAGGTGATATGAAATATGAGATTTTAATATTAAAATAGGTGCATTAGTGTAGGATTTGGGGGAAAATGATCAGTCCTATATCCGAGTCTCCACAAGGTAAAATGTGAAATGCGTGTCTTTTTCTTATCAACTGTTTAAAAGGTGCATTCCTCAATTATCCTGGTGGTGACCCAATCAATGTGAAATGGCTCAGTTTAAATTAGATTTCAAATATACATGATTTTAGAACTTGCTTTTTAGCATTTTTTATTTCCCCCCGGTTGCATTTGGACCTAGATGTATTTGACTGTATTTTTGCCATTTATGTATAATGTTTCTAATCTGTAGCACTTTGAGGTTTCCTTGAAATGTAAGGTGAAATTATCATAATGTTTTGCTGTTGTATGCAAGATGATACATACTGACCAACACACTTTGTATCCCTATAAAGTTTTAGGGCTCTACCTTTTGTCTGTGTCATGTCCAATTCATTAAAAAAATCACAAATCAAAGAATTTCAACAAACTATTACTATGTTTTT
The DNA here is from genome assembly GCA_964034765.1 of Knipowitschia caucasica. Taxonomy (NCBI): domain Eukaryota; kingdom Metazoa; phylum Chordata; class Actinopteri; order Gobiiformes; family Gobiidae; genus Knipowitschia; species Knipowitschia caucasica. The sequence continues at coordinate 47,231,642 of OZ035824.1, read as the reverse complement.
CCCCTGTAAGGAAGCTTTTCAACTAATGTAACTTCATCACCATTTTATGCCCTCAGAGGGTCTGAACATAAACAGATCTGACAGAGAGACACGAGCACAAGACAGAGTACCGCACTCACTCTATGAGATTCATCCTCTTTGCAGTCCTTGATCTTCTCATCAAACAGCTGTGGACACAACAGAAGACAGGTCACGATGCAATCATTCATGACAAGAACGATAACATGGGTAAATAAACAGTAGCACTAAAGTTAATGTTGCTAATGGAACGCAGTGGTGTCCACACCTTTAACTGGTCAATCAGAATTTGGAGATAGGCATCAGCTTCAGCTAACTTCTTGTCAAAGTCCTGGACACTGGGAACGAATCCTGTTTCTGCCTCCTGTGAGTGACAAAAACGCAGGTCAATAGAGCAATGCTTATCACGTGACGACAACGTTGAGTTTATTCAAGATTAAGCAAACAAAACAAACAATTTGGACTGTTTTAAAAGATGTCAGCAATGTGGAAAGACACAGCAACAAATACAATTGAACAAAAGGCAGTCTGCATTAGTCACTATGTAATATCTATTGAAAGGAGAAATGTGATGAGCTTTGGTGTTAAACTAACATTTCAAGAACAATCTACTTGACTGTGAACTACATAAAGAGGAACAGACATGCGTTTCCGCAACAAGACCTTTCTTAACATTAAAACAACTGATCTCTCTATGCAGTATTACAACCAATGAGCTGAACAGTTACATCCCAATCAAAAAACTGGACACAGTTCATTTTCACCATTCTAAAACCTGTAAACAACAAACCTAATAACATCAGAAAGGACATGGAAAGAAGTGTTCAACCTATTACTTTTACGCTATAAGTAATATATATGTATATACGTGTAAATTACAACTTTAATAAACCAAACCGTATTGAGAGCCCTGGCTTTGCCTCCCTGGGTCCTGTTTGGGAGTCTCGAGGCCTTGGGTTGTTTTGGTATGGTCACAGACATTCTCAGAGGAAAGTGCAGGAAAGCCATCCACAGCCACAGACTACCAGCAGCTACCCTGATTACTCTTCATAAAACTCTGCTAACTCTACAGAGAACAAAGTCTGCGCTAACTCAGCGTGTTTTCAGTCACTGTTAAACACAAGCTTCCTCCAAAGATCAAAGGTGGTTTTACATTAAGCCAGGCGCCAATCTAGGGGTGGCCTGTTAAAACTGCAACAGAGAAACTAGGGTTGTAGGTAAATCGATTAATCACGAATAATTTAATCGATTAATCTTTTTATTTTAACCTTACATAGACTAAAACATGCTGAGAATACATTTTATTCTAGTAACACATTTAAAGAAGTATTTTTAAATCAAACAACCCAATGTGTAGCAAGTCATCTCTATGTAAATCACTTTAGCTTTGTTTTGGTCAAATATATTCACAAATTCCCATATTCACCTCATCAATGATCAAAATAGCCATAAAAACAAGATAACAAAAGTAAGTACTTGGTACTTACTTTTGTTATCTTGTTTTTAAGTCAGCGAAGAAACTTGAAACTAACGGGTGACGAGACGAGAGCCTGTTATTTCCCTGAAAACACCAACTTCTGTTATGGCAACACACGGAGCATAAATGTATTGTGAGAAGTCAGAGGAAGCTTGAATTACACGCATCCTTTAGTTCATAAATTGCATTGTTAAAATCCACTGCATGTTACAATAGTCTAGTTAAGTCTGGTTACACAGTACAAATATTTCAGAACAGAGTGCAAATTCTCACATATGGACAGTCACACCCCCACCCCTGTCTGTCTTTCCTAGTCGTGTGACCCACTTTTGAACCACTGTGGCCCTGACAACGAACGAGGCAGCCCTTTCTGTGGTCCCTGTGGTGCGGGGGAATTTGTTTTTGTGCGTGCGGAGTACTCACTGCACGCGCCGCTCCAATGTACATGCTGCATTAAAGTCCACACATGTCGCTTTGCATCCCGTCCTTCCTTTCCTCTGACTATCTACCACCTCCAGTCAAGCAGGCAAATCTTCTCTCCAAATGAAACCAAAGCTTTTAAACGTTTTAAAATATCTTGCGTCTGTGAAATACAGACGCGAGTGGAAGTCCTTTGGGAGCAGAACATCAGCTGAGCGTTGCGTTGGAAGCAGACAGAGTTAATCCTGGACCCTCCCCTTCTCTGGCAGGACAGCCACACTTCCTCTCATGCAGGCAGAAGCAGAAACACAAAGCAGCGGAGGAGGAGGAGGAAGAGGAGGAGGAGGAGGCAATAACGGCTGGGGTGAGTGGCTGAAGCGGCACAAGCAGATGTTTGGCTGTTTGAGCAAGACGTTTTTTTGTTGGCTGGTGTCGGATCACATGATAAAATGTCCAGAGACTGCAACACTGATTATATGAGAACGGAGTATAACCGGAAGATTTAGCAAGGCGTGGAGAGCTGAGAGGAAAAGGGTGGTGTTTGTTAGTGTGTGTATGGCAATGGCTTTTAAACTCAGGAGGGAGGGGTGCATGCATGAGCAAGTCCTGAAGGAAGGTGGACGCTGGAAAGAGGTTGTCAGACGGTGCCGTGTCACATCCTAAAGCAAAAACTACACTCTAAATCACTCACTTCATGTTAGCCTAGTTTTGCTTGGGCTGCCTTTAAAATGTACCAGAGAGAATGCTTCATATAAATGAGCAGACATTTGTAAAAGGTTGAATATCGTAGCCTCATGGTTGTTTATTATGGGGGTGTATTTGCGAGGTACTACTGTTTATAACATGGCTAAAGACTAAAGAATCCCATGTGAGAAGCATTCATGACTGAGATAATGGTATCTTCCACAGCTTGTTCTGATCTGACCTGTAACTTTACCTGGTGACATAGACAAACGCAAGTCAAGCAAACTTGAAATGATCCATGTTTGTCCAAGGAAGAACGTGGAACAGTAAAATGCCATGAAGAAAATATGTGTCAGTTGATTGTGTACGCAAGCAGTGAGCAGACTTTTCACGAACAAGTCAATATTGTACACCTTTAAGTAAAAGTAATCATTGATCACATGCTTTTGGTGATGTCCTTTGGAGGTCTACAGTCCACAGCACAAGAAGGACAGTGGAAGAGAGGCTTTGGACTATCTGTGCAGCTGTGTCATAAACTTTGGCCTGTGTAAAAAACCATGCAGTGAAAACTCAGATCTCTGCCTGTGTTTGTACCACGAATAAACACGTCTTCTGACACATAAGCCCAGACCTCAGCATCATGTGTCAATTTCTTCACTCTGCTTACTTCTATACTTCAGCTTCTGTTTACATCCAACATTTTGAGGACATTTAGCCATTAAAAAAGTTTGTATGTCGTTCATTTTCCACCCTTCTTCAACAGGACATTGAAAGAAGTGCATGTTTACCAATAAGTGTGTGTGTGTGGCCACCTACCCGGAGCTGGAGGGTGTGACGGAGGATTGTTCCCTCTAAGGCGTGGATCCACTTCTCCCGCTCATCTGCATCTCGAGCTAAGGACACAAGCAGACAACAGCCACACCCGTCAGCCTTTCCATGCAAACACAGTGGATGACAAAGTGCTCACATGTAATGACCATTTACTGACATGGGACCATGGGAGCTGTATATCAAAGAAATCCCTAAACAATGGAAAAAATAAATCAAAACGAATCAAGATAATAATAATAATATAATAAACATGTAAGTCAGGCATGTCCACAATCCGGCCATAGGAAGTAGCCATTGAAATCATGAACACAAGCTCTACTTGTGTTTACTTCAGCAACGTTAATGTAGGAATCGATACCTTGTTGTAAAGCTCATTCTCTGCCAACACGATATAATTTGATATGCATGACACAATACTTATCTAGCTACACAGGACTTTCAGTTTGATGCAGTAAATAAAAAATAGGCTTTTAGCACTATAGATACATTTATAGTGCATTTATTGAAGATCAAATGATATTTAAGCCAAAATAGTAATTATATATATTTATTACTTAAAAGGAGCAATATGTAAACATCTGGCCAAAAGTGGTACTGCAGTCACAGTCAATATTTTGTAGTCCTCTCCCACTCTCCCTGACTCAGGTTGCCAGATACACACCAAATCAAGCAGCAAACACAGGGAATTATTTTATCAGTTATTTGTCGGTCTCCATTCACATTGCCATGATAGCCGTGCTAATGTTGAATTTTGTATTTTTATTTGAACATATCAGATGAGAAAAACATAATAAAATGTCTGGAATTGGTGAATTTTTTAGCTATTAAAACAATCTATGGGCTGGAAACAAGAGAGAGAGCTCACGTTTGCAACAAGTAATCCAATATGGCAGCGTGATTTGATGCCCACCTTTTTGAGAAAACTACCCACAATGCGGTCGAGCTGGAAGCTCGGAACTCTTGATGCATGTATGACTTAACCATTAGGCCATCTTTACATATAAAGGATAACGGACTCCAGGCAAGTACTTGAACTGTCAAGGAAGAACGCACCCCACGGAAAGTTTGTATCCGCCTTCAATTGTTTCAAGTTTTCAAAGGTTTCCCAATATAAATCCTCGTTTTAGTCTTTGTTTTGTCATTAATGATTTGCGATCATAACAAGACCTCTTTTAGTTCTGCGGCCACATGTTATTTTAGCTAGCCGCGGGGAGTTGTGGCAACCCGTCTGACGTCTGAGGTCCGGGTTCCCTCCTACCCTCCGTCTCCGTCTGAGACGGACATCGAAATGAAAACAATAACAACTTTTACGAGTCGTAAAACTAATTTTGATATTCAAATATCTCGGATGAACTACTGATATCAGTTAAAGATGTATTCGAAAAGAGCCTTTTGAAATATTGGGGACATTTAATGATGACTTGACATGCAAATATTACATATTGCTACTTTATTTAAAGTAATAATCACAAACAAATATTTAAAAAGTAGATTTTTTTATATAAATAGATTTTTAAAATAGTTTGTTTTACTATGCTGACATTTATGGTTGTGGCACAACATTTCAAATATGGCACTACGATAGCTTGAGAAAGTGAACTTCAGGTCTGTCAAATGTGAATAAATATAGACTAGTCATCTCTCATTTTAAAGCACAGAACAGCCCGAATACTCTTGGCTAATGGACAAGTTTGCTAAAATGGAGTGGCTCTCTAACTGACGTAAGCTGCACCAAAAATATTTATGATAACTCTTCTGACAAATGGCCTTAGCGCAGCTCAATTTCAGCCGAAGTAATTTGAAAAAATATGTATCAAGCCTCTCCTCTTTTAAGATAGACACTGAAAAAATGTACATGTCATATTTGGCATAGATGGAATTACTCAGATAGTGCAAAAGACAGAAGTGTGCAAACAAATAATACAACCTATAATATTGTAACCATGTGTATATTAATAAGACACATTATTACAGAAAACATGATGATGATAATAAATGTAGCACAGTTTATTGCTATTCATCTGTTCAATCAACGATTCGATGAGACAAAGCAGAGTTACAGTACAAAGCCCTTAAAAGCAGGAGCAAAGGCCAAAGCACTCAGCCTGCTGCTCAGATGAGGAGCAGATCACTGCAGGGTCTGCAGCTAATATGGTTTGTCTCCATCAGAACAGAGCACTCCAAAGATATGGAACAGGTACATTATGTTAAAGCAATGGACTTCTGTTTTACACTGTCAGAGCTGGGCCACTGGTAACACCCTTACATCAGAGAAATATAACCTTGAGATTAACAGGAAGATGCATTTGACCAAAATTCTCCAAAAAAACAAAACATCTATTTTTTAGGTGTAGGGAACATTATTATTTACACATTTATGGAAGGTGAAGGGCACATTTTAAACAGATTAAAACAATTTAAAATAATAATGATTTAAAACTAGTATTGAAAGTAGATTCTCTTTAAGAAACACTTAAATAGCGATATGATAAACATGGCCTAAATCTAGCAAAAACCCCCAAAACAATTATAAACTGCTGCATGTTCTGCATCTGAAGTAGAGACATTGTGCCCTGAGTCAACAGCTGATGTGAACTGATCACAAACATGTGAAACTGAAACCTCATGACCTTCTATCTGGTTGGGATGTTGTATCGTAATAATATGAACATGCTTTGTCTTTTTGTATGTGTAAACACTGGCACACATTCAACACATTTTAAAACACAAATATACAGTGCATCTGGAAAGTATTCACAATGCTTCCATTTTTTTTACATTTTGTTAGGTTACAGCCTTATTCCAAAATGGATTCAATTAATTTTTTCCCCTTAAAATTCTACACATAAAACCCCATAATGACAACGTGAAAACAATTTTTTGGGAGATTTTTGTAAATGTATTACAAATAAAAAACGAATAAATCACATGTACATAAGTATTCACAACCTTTGCCATGAAGCTCAAAATTGAGCTCAGATGCATCCTGTTTCCACCGATCATCCTTGAGATGCTTCTACTGGTTCATTGGAGTCCAACTGTGGTAAATTCAGTTGATTTGGAAAGGCACACACCTGTATATATAAGATCCCACAGTTGACAGTGCATGTCAGAGCACAAACCAAGCATGAAGTCAAAGGAATTGTCTGTAGACCTCTGAAACAGGATTGTCTCGAGGCACAAGTCTGGGGAAGGGTACAGAAAAATGTCTGCTGCTTTGAATGACCAATGAGCACAGTGGCCTCCATCATCCGTAAACGGAAGAAGTTTGGAACCACCAGGACTCTTCCAAGAGCTGGCCGGCCATCTAAACTGAGTGATCGGGGGAGAAGGGCCTTAGTCAGGGAGGTGACTAAGAACCCGATGGTCACTGTCAGAGCTCCAGCGTTCTTCTCTGCAGAGAGGAGAACCTTCTAGAAGGACAACCATCTCTGCGGCAATCCACAAATCAGGCCTGTATGGTAAAGTGGCCAGATGGAAGCCGCTCCTTAGTTTGGAGTTTGCCAAAAGGCACCTGAAGGACTCTCAGACCATGAGTAAAAAAATATCTGGTCTGATGAGACAAAGATTGAACTCTTTGGCGTCAATGTCAGGCGTCATGTTTGGAGGACACCAGGCACTGCTCATCACCAAGCCAATACCATCCCTACAGTGAAGCATGGTGGTGGTAGCATCATGCTGTGGGGATGTTTTTCAGCAGCAGGAACTGGGAGACTAGTCAAGATAAAGGGAAAGAGGAATGCAGCAATGTACAGAGACATCTTGACCTCAGACTGGGGCGACGGTTCATCTTTCAGCGGGACAACGACCCTAAGCACACAGCCAAGATAACAAAGAAGTGGCTTCAGGACAACTCTGAATTTCCTTGAGTGGCCCAGCCAGAGCCCAGACTTGAATCCAATTGAACATCTCTGGAGAGATCTGAAAATGGCTGTGCACCGACACTCCCCATCCAACTTGATGGAGCTTGAGAGGTGCTGCAAAGAGGAATGGGCTAAAACTGCCCAAAGACAGGTGTGCCAAGCTTGTGGCATCATAGTCAAAAAGACTTGAGGCTGTAATTGCTGCCAAAGGTGCATTAACAAAGTATTAAGCAAAGGCTGTGAATACTTATGTACATGTGGTTACTTCGTTTTTTTTATTTTGAATGAATTTGCATGAATCTCAAAAAAATTATTTCCAGATGCACTGTACAAGAATATTCAGAGACAGTTTTGTTTTAGTTTGAGGTGAGTTATTTTTTGCACCTGTGTGTGTCATTCTGTTAGACTGTCTTCCTAAATGATGATGCGTTTAGTACATACCCTATGCATTTTTCTACATCTATTCTTGTTAAAACCGCATTGAAATTTCAGTTAGACAACTGACAAGTAAACGCAAAATGATACGTGACTGTTAATATTATGGCTGTAATCATACAGAGATTAGATTACCCTCTGGATGATACTTAAAGCTGGTGTACCCAACTTTGAAACTACAAAAATATTTGCGACATAGAAAATATACTAAAATATAATATATGTGTAATAAAATCCATGAATCTAGTTCCTTCTACATCATTAGATGATCCTCAGCCAATCATCTAATTTATTCTCAAAATGTTACTCTAAGTTTTTTTTTCTGCTGGGAAAAACATAAAAGGAAAAAACTTAAAGGAGCAGTATGTAAAAATCTGTCCAAAAGTGGTACTGCAACCTCTACCACGCTCCCTGACTCAAGTTGCCAGATATTAAGACAAATCCAGCTGGAACCATAATATCTCGATAAAGAGTTTTGTCAACAACAAATCTATAACCAACAACTTTTTCAGAAAGGCCCTGATAGAAATCCTCGTTTTATCATTAACGAATTGAGAATCATAACAAGACCTTATTTAGTTCCGCGGAAAGTTAATCTCTTGCTTTTGCCGAATGCATCGAGTCTCTGCCTCTCCCGCGCCGCACATGATGTTCCTCGCACGGACGTGTTTAACCTTTGACACGGCACTGAAACACCTTCTTTAGATCCATGGCTATTATAATAGATCCATGATCCATGGACGCTACGCATGGTGCGGTTGTTGTTTTTGCTTTCCCAGAAAGTTTTGCGGTTTGTAGTCGGCTGTGATAGATCGAGAAGTCTCTGCCTACATCCCCCAGAATGCAGCGCGCTTCTGACTCGGCTTTACTTCCTGTGTTTCGTTCCTGTTTTTTCGAACGGAGTGAAGTTAAACTATGGAAAGTTCTATCGACCCCGTTTTCTATTGATATCGAACACGTGTCTATCGCAATATATATCGTTATCGTTTTAACGCCCACCCTAGGAAACAATGATAAGATTTATGGGCTGTAAAACTAATTATTAGTAATAACTAGTAATTCAAATATCTCGGCTGAACTACTGTTATCAGTTAAAGCTGCATTACCTCACTTTATTTTTGTATACATTACAAAAATTCAATCCATATCCATGCAGTGCATTGGGATATACGTCCTTTTGAAGAAAAAGTTGCGCAGATTTGTGCTGGCGTGTAATTTTTTTTTTTAGATCGAGTTTTCGTGAAACAAGGAAGAGAATTTGTTTTGGGACCAGATTGTGATCAATCACAGCGGACCACTGGCCCCCACTTTCTTGAGAAAAGCCACAGGTCTCTTGTTAGCACAGACAGCTGAGGTAAACAAGCGGCGGAGGCTAACCTGAAACTTCCCGTGTCTTTGTTACCGGTCACTGCTTACGCAGCAAAACAGCAATCCAAAAGAAAGTCTCGTTCCTCCGCGCTTCCCGGTTCTATCATTCAATGGTCACGGCATCCACGTTCCAATGTGCGATCCATATTGTGAGACATGAGCTCCGTATACAATTAGCACATGAGCACAGGCTGAGGGGGAGGGGGTAATTGGGGGCGAAAGCTCCGTGCGGGGAGGGCGAGCAGAAAGAGCGAGCCCAGCGCTTACATTCGAAGATTTCACAAAGTAAGTTAGTGCAGCTTTAAAAAAGTATTGGAATAGAGCATGGTTTATTAAAGCCTTTTGACAGATTAGGGCCATTTAATGATGACTTGAAATGAAAATCTTACATATTGCTACTTTAAGAATCAAAAACAAAATAACAGCTTTAATGCTGTAAGTTTTTTGGTTAAAAGCACCAGGATGCATGAATCAGACTACTGCATGTCTTTTGTATCTGTCCAAACTCTTCAGGAAACTTCTTGGTTGCATTCAGAGAAAAGGGGGCTGAATACTTTTACAAGCCACACAAATTAGTTGTGAATTATTTTGCTTTCACTTCATAATTGTCTGCTTTCACTTCATAATTGTCTGCCACTAATTATTGACATAAACTTAACCCATCAAATTGGCCCGCCACAGTGATTAAACAATACCCGAAATATATACCTGTATATTATTGAGCTGATTGATTTTTTAGATTTTCCCTAACTTGACCAGCCCTGAGCCTTTTAGACCCTAATGTAGGGTATTTTGTCCTGAGGGTTGCAAAAAGGTTAAGAAAAATACACGGTTTACTGTTCCACTATAAATGTCATCAATGCGTGTGCCAAAAAAACAGAAAAGGAAAGTAAGTGTGCATAGAACTCAATATTGAAACATCAACAAGAAATATATCTGTGAGATTTCCAAAAAAGCTTAAATTGGAAACATACAAATGATGATGCAGGAGAAAGCAGCAGGATCTGTGGCTGCTGAGCGAAAGGCAGGAGTCAAAACACTGACGGAGGGCAGTGGAAGGAGCAAGGCGAAGAGGAAGCTAAAGAGCCATCAGGCTGCTCTGGTGCACCAGTGCAGAGCCGATGATGAATAATGGATGCCTCTCTAAATAGAATAGAAAGCACAAAACGGTACAGGACACAGTGACCAGCTTTAAAGTATAGTTCAGGAGACTGTCAGACTATCCACCAACAGACTTGGATTATTTATATACAATCTCACAACAGGTTTTTGTACTTCCAAAAAGCAACAAGAAGAAAAGGACTACAGAAAACTATGCTAAACCTAGCAACAACATAACAGAGCGAAGTCAGACTCTGGTTCCGACATCCATCTAATTTGTTAGAGACAAGTCACGTAACGGGATAATGCTAAGGATCATTTTACAGTAACATGAAAATCTGTGGATCAACATCCTATGCATCATCTGAAACCCAAGAAAACAGCTGCAGTAGCTCAAATATCTTGGTCAACACAAATTAGCACTCATATACTGCGGCTGAAAATGCAAGTCACTCGAAAAATGACACATTTGTAGGATCAACACTGACATAATCCTGCTACTACTATACACGGTTTCAAACAACAATAAAAGTAAACTTTAAATGTACAGCATATTAAAAAGAGGATATATGAAGACCATACTAATCTGAGGGAAGTAATCCATCGGCACATCCTTCGTATCACAAATGTCAACTGTCAATGACCCTGAATGAGCCACTCCATCTGCGATTTGCACAATGCATCAGCTCCACCCAAACCAAACATCCCAGAAGACAAACCCTGCAGAGAGCTAGACATGCGCTGCCTTCTTACCCTTGCGTTTGTAGAACCACAGCATACAGCTTCGGAACACAGACATGGGACAAGGCATGGAAGAGGTGAGAAGGGCCAGTGGCCCATGGACTGTGGTTGGTGACCTCCCCGAGAATGGGGTAAAACGAGATGGTATTAGGGGGAAATGGACACAAACGCGAGGACAGACATGGAGTGATGACAAACAGACTCGGAGTCAAGACCTGAGGTAGTGAAAGAATTAAAAAAGGATGTCAGCGGAGAGCAGCTTCTTGCCAACTAAGGGTAGGCGGGACGAGCGGGGGGTGATGCTGGATGTAGAAGCCATGGAACAACCAGTCCGCACAAAGTGAGAGGTTGAGGAAGCAGCAGCGTGTACCAAAGATGAATGGCTGGGGCCAAAGAGACCTGAGCTCAGCCTCCAGCTCAGCACTATTTCTTTATTATTCCCAGGGGCTCCAAGGCAGACACACACAAACAGCAGCAATCTTCCTGCACAGTCACAGCCAGGGTGAAATCTGACACACTCCTTTTAAAAACAGCCAAACCAAGTTTATCAAAAACATCCCTGTCAAAATGGTTGAGAGGAAGGGTGAAAACACTTGGCAATACAGCATGCTACGCTATTGTGTAAATGTCCGACGCTTCCTGGCTTCTGAGCAGACCAATCCGGGACTTAAAAGGTGGCAGGAAGAGTTGGATGGAAGGAGGGAGGGGGAGAGAGGAGGAAAGAGGGATGGCAGAGAACAGCCTGCAGCAAGAAGCCAACCAGGAAAATAAAACACAGGACAATGTACCTTGAAAATGGAAGGTCTTCTGGTCCACAGTGATAGTGAATGTGCTGTCATCCTCATCATCGATCCCAATGACTGCACCCTGGGGAGCAGAGGAGAGACGAGGCGATGAGATAGCGTCACTGTACTGTGCCCAACACACTCTTCGCACCATCACAAACACCAGTGATAAAGCTTATCTCAGCCACACATTCATTCTCTCAAAAGCTCCTTCAGTAAAGATATTCTGGCAGCAGACTCGCTCACTCACATTTGGTTCATGTACATGCTTTTGGAGCGCAGGGACGGCACAAGCAGGGACAGGGGTGGGGTTTGGGGGAAAGGAGGAAGAAAAAAACTGGATGAGTGGATATGCATACAAGAGAGAAATAGATTTTTTATTATTGTTATAAATATTTAAGCAAAAAATCTGTATATTTTTATTTATTAATGCATGTACAAAATGGTCAACAAATGGATGAACATAAAAAATCTATATGGATGTCAAAAAAGTGATGTGTGAATATAGTTAAAGGCTGATATTAGGAAAAGACTATAATGGTGCCATCTAGTGATCATAACAGCAAACTGGAGGCATAGTGTAATGAGTTGCAATGACATGCAATAATGTAAGGCGTCAGCATTGCCTTGTATCTGCTCAAATTATACCCATCACAAAACATAGGTCACTATATGATACATGCAATACTACATTATAAGGTGATTATTGCAATTTTGTATATGACTTAACAAAGACTAAAAATGAAGAAGCTCTTATGCAGTTTATCTTGCTTCTCACTTGAGAGCCGTAGAGGACAAATACGACACTGCATTGAGCATTTTAGCCCAAAAAAATAGCGAAATGTACATTCAATGTATTTCTTCTTTTATTAGAATTATAAAGGATTTATCACAGGATTATATTGCCAAATACATATTTTCCAACACCCCTAAATGTATATCCATGTAATTAAGCTATACAAAAATAGCGTTAGAATACAACAAGAGATTGTTGTTTTCCTTAAGAGTTCACATTAAAATCAAGAGAAGAGTTAATTAACCTTACCCGGAGCCTCACACAACCTCTTCTGGATCCACGCATCATTTTATCCTTGGACTGAAAAATCAACAGCAACATGTCAGTGACATTCATATCCAAATTGGTTACACCCTTCCGTCAATGGACATTTACTTCAGTCTACTTAATCCACAATCTCTATCTGTATCTATTAGGGCAAGTAACAATGATTATTTTGATAATTAAATAATCTAGGATTATTTTAGCCATTAAACAATTAGTTATTTAAAAACTTAGACGGGAAGTGAAGGCCGGGATGTAAACGGGGACCTTCTGACAGATATTTCCAGAAAAGAAGTTTCATCATCAAAATGATAAATCAGTTAATTTTCTTGTGTAATTCAGTGGTTACCTTTGGTTTGCAAAGGATGTGCACACACTCAACCACATATATCAAAAATAAAATGAATTAATGCTGCATTTATTCATTACTATTTTATTGATAATGATTATAATCATGAACTAGTATCATATGATTGTATTGTTCTCCATGTGTATAATTATTTGAAATAAAAGACTGACATCAGTCTCAAGTGCACACAGCACTTTATAGCAGTTAATAACTATTCAATTACAAAGATAGTTGACAACAACTGAAAGTGATTATCCATCTATTAATTATTGGTCTAAAATGTTGTTTGTGCCAAATAGGATATATCACAAGGTCCCCCATTACATGTGTTAAGTGAGTAATTTTACACACAACAGATCAGAGCTTGCTGTGTATAAGAATTCAATTTGTCATTCCCTGTTCTCCAATGATCCTACTCCTCAATGACTTTTCTCAGCTTGGACCAGAACCCTCCGATGGTAACGAGATGGAAGCCCCCACATTCAGTGTCTTCAATGCCAGTGCGTGATTTATTTTTTAACAGTGTTGATTTGTAACTGTCCAAAGTACACATGCACGAAGCAAAAAAACGTACCATTAATCAGTGGAACAGTACCCAAACTTTTATTTTTATTGAGTTGTGCAGATCATGCAGATGCATTTCATCCGTGTCAATATTTGTCTTGGAACGGTGTGTATTAAATAAATAAAAAATATACAGTTAAAAAAACGCCTTAAAATGAAATATTATATACATAAAAATCACATTTGTCAAAGATTTTAATAAGTGTTCCGTGGTACACATGGAGTATGTCAATAATGTAATGATTTTTTGCGTAAGGGCGAAAAAAGAGTGATTTATTTCTGCTTTCCTTTCCTTTGAGACTGACAAAAAAGGAAAGCAACAGACCTATTGTGTGCTAGATATAAGTGCGATATCTGAACAATGAGAATCCGACGCATTTCAGAAATGATTTTAGCGTTTAAAAATACAAGTTTCAAGATGTTTCATATAAGTGCAGTACAGTATACATGTTCAGTTTAAACCCTGTGGAACATTCAAGCAGTGATGGACCCTCCAACCCATTTAATCCTAACCTAACACAAGCAGAAAAGTTATATAGGACACAAAGGTGAACTATAAGGTCCGATCTCTGCCAAAAATACCAGGCTCTGCATTTAGGATCGCTCATGACCATTATCATCAGAACTTCAGTCACACGACGTAATAAATAATACGTTATAAAACACAGATTGCATTACAATGTTTCTACCCATTAACGAACGATACGTTCAACACACATGCACAATTTTATATTTAACAGACTATCTTTATGAGAGTGGAGGGAGGGGTTCGATCATTTTATTGTTCCGATACAGTTCATGCCAATATACAACAACATATGCTTTAATGTTTCTTGTTTTCATAATATCGCCACAGTGTTATCCGTATTGACTATCCATAGCTAACAAGCTAATAAAGCGGAAGTACACCTAACAGAGGACATCTGATTGGCTGGTCTGTCTCCATGGGCGGCTGTCATTGGTGGAGCGGTGGAGCATTCGCCCGAAGACACACCCCTGTACCAGCTGAGCTCAACTCCTGACACATACAAGGCCAATCCTATCTGCGCTGGGACAAGTACAGCCCGCTCCAGCTTTGTGCTTTACTATCGACAAAAGAGATGACAACATACCGTATAGTAAGACAGCAGTCCAGCATTGTAATCTAAAACAAACCAACGATACTGCCAGCCTTTCATTACGTTGGTCCACTTGCTAAGCGGCCCCTCCATGATGGACGCCATCTTTACCACAACTACGAATGGGAGGAGCCGGATATGGTCTGGTCTACGTCATCCACCAACTTCAAATTTTGTCTATGGTAGAAACACTCGGTAAAATGGTGATTTTTCTTCGATAACACTGCTGATCTTTAAAACATTTGCGTTCAGTAAATCCTAAATAATAGTAATTTTAAAAAAAAATCTCATTATCATAATCAATACTTTTATTTACAATAAGCATCACACTTATAAACAGAACTTCACAGTGATGTGAGCTTTAAATAAAACACAAACAATAAAAATATAATTTTTACATTACAAAATTTGTGAACTCTTGCTATTGTTATTATCCCTGTTGAGATTCATTTGTCACAACACGTGTTTAGGATACATTGCACTCAAAATTCTGTAGAAGTGGCCTTTGGTATAATGATGTGTACACACATTCTCCTGTTTACCTTCAGAGAAAAGGCATGTACAAAACCTTTGAAATACAATGCAAAGTTAAAGAGTATACCTTCTACTACATAGTATCTTGGTCTTCTTGACGTGATTTTGAAATATATTTATTTTGAGTAATTTAATAAATGATCAAACTATACTTTAAACAAGTACAGTTTCTGGTGGTAAAAGAGCAGCTTTGATTTAGTGAATTAACAAAAAACAACAATGAAGGCCACAATAAAAGTGCACCAATGGATTTCAAGTTGGCAGCTGTACAGAAATGTTCTTGGTCTTGGGGACGTTTCATTTGTTGCAATGATTGTGTTCAAATCTTTACATAAATGATACATTTCAAAAGGCACCATGAATCCAACTGTAAAGGACCATCACAGTGAACACAAGCAGAATACTGACATTTGAAGACAAGGTGTGAACCTGCATTGTTGCTGCAACATCTTTCACAATCTAATTTAAGCCTCATCCAGTGTACACAAAATTTAGATGAAATTTGATGAGATGTGCCGTCTGCATGCATCATGTGCATTTTGTTTAATGCATTGACAATTGTGGAGTTATGAAATGTGACATTAGGCCAATAAAATAATAAATAAAATGCAATATATATTAAAAAGACACATGCAAATGAAAAACTGACCTGGAAAATACATTCATAAAATATATTCAGATTATTGAGATCTGGAAAGATGGGCCTTAGTCTTGTACTACTCTAAGCTCTTGATGGTATAACCATACATAATAATATGAAACAAATGTCTTTCAAATGATTTGTTATTCAAAATAATAATTTAAAGTTCAAGTTCAGACAGACAACATTCTCCAAGATTTCCTTGGAACCACAAGAATATTAATTTTGCTCATGTGCTGAAGACATACTGCAGTTAATTTGTGGAGAAAAACAGTACTGAGAATAATCTCTGGGTCCGTGCTTCTACTTAAAAGAATTTGAGGCACAGAGGCCATAACAAGGCCACAGACAAATGCTGTCCATATTAAAAAGGACACTTAATAGAACACCACCAACATCACCCTGTGCTTGCCCTAAAATTACCGTAGGTCCCATTATACAAAAGAAATACTGTGTGCAAGCATCAGTGAATGAACAGGTTTACAAAAAAAGTGCAGAATATTACCCGCTAATGTAGCCTGGTCTTACCACACCATCGTACAAATTTCATGTTGTACATGTAGGGAAATAATTGACCGTAGTTTACGAATGGCTAAGGCTAGGCTACCGCTAATGTGTCACAGGGCAATTTCCTATTCTGCATGTTGTACTCAATCCTCTATCAACAATTAGATAAAATGTGTCCAGGTATGCGTGCAAAAACACTGAACAGCTTTAAATGTAGTCTGCTCAAAAACAAAATATAAGCATACCAGTTTTCATAACCTGGGTAAGATTCTGTACTCTATATGTGAAATTTCAAGCAAAGGTTGGCAATTAATCATGGTGGTGGGACAATGTATCACTGTACTATGTACAAACAAAGTGTATTTACTGGAATTTAACAGATAACTGTAAACCAAAACAAATACTTTTATCTCAGAGGTACATTGTGTTTTTTTTTCTAACATTGTTGGTTTGTATGAGCAGATTCACTGTGACGGTCATTGTGACTACCTTTGTACCACATCGCTAATCTCTTTAATACAACTGTGCAGGTTGTCCAGTACAGTGTTAGGTCCTACATTGTTCAAACCTCCACTTCCAGATGACGAGGCCCTCAGTTCTTGCAGGGTAATCTCGAGCTTGCCCACTGCCTCCCGAAAGGCAAATTTGTTTCTCATCTGAGGAATGCAGTCTACATACCCTGAGCAGTAGTCTAGCAGCTGGTGGCCAGCATCCAGCACATGACCGCTGGAGGAACTTTCAGAGCTGACATTGAGGGCACTGCTGAGACACTCCACACATTCGAGCAGAGCCACGCGGCTGACCCGCTCTGGTGGCACTCTTTCAGCTTGTTGCCTGGTTCGTCGCAGTGCCACTTTGGATGAAGCAGTGGTAGCACCATTTGCCATTTTGGCAGGGGTAGTGTTTGTGGCAAGAGCTCCAGAAGCCAGAGGCACTTGTGGTGGTGGCACTGACGGTCTTGCCCCTCCAGAAGTCCGCACTGATCGATGACCTTTTAATGTATCTCCGTTCATCTCGACAAGACCTGTACCAGCCGGCTCCTCTCCCTCTGTGCTGTTGGAGTGCTGAAGATTGCGCAGCGTGGGAGGCGGAGGGGGAGCACACTTGGGTTTAACCAGTCGCGGCCGGTCCCTTTCTGCTTGCTCAGAGAGCAGTTTAAATCGGTTCCCCTGAGAGTCTAGACCGACAAGGTGCACATCCGCTGGGCTGTGCTTTAGTGTGGGGGATATTAACACTGGAACTTTGTGATTGTGAGTAGGTGCACTTGAGTTTAATAAAGAACTTGAGATAGAAGTCTTAGAAGGAGATGACCAACTCTGCTGCCGCTCTAAACCTGCTCCACTGTCCTCTCTACCCTCACTAACCCTGGACAAAGTTTCAGAGTCCCCAAACTCCCCTCCACCTGTGGGTGCTCTTTGTCCAATTGCTGTATTCCTCGGTAGTAGCTTTGCTTTGGGCCTATCTCTGATTTGAGCGGTCCCTTCATCCAGTCTCTTTAATAAAGTTTCTGTGGGTTGTGTGGCACCATTTTCTGGTTGAGAAGTTGTTGAAGCAGTTCTTTCAAGAGGTGGTTTGGCACAACGGTTCCTAGGTAAAGTTAAAGCCATTCGCTCCAAATCAGGTAACCCGGTTGACATAGATGAAGTTGAATTGGATCTAGGAAAAGGTTTAGGCCCACCTACAAGACTTGTTCCCTCTTCTGATGTGGGCTTCCCTGTCCGTAAACCAAGGGTCTTTTTGATGAGTCTAGGAGTAAAAAATCCTGCTAAACCACTCCAACTGCTAACACTGGAAATGTGGGAATTAAGCCCTGCTCCCGAGGATTTCTGTCCAAAGGTAGCGCCACAACAGCGGGACTGGGTTGGTTCAACATGAGAGTGAGAAGGGGAAGCAGAGAAGCCACTGAGACTGTCCGACTGGGGCGAGGGAGGAGGAGCACAAAAGTCAGCCGTGGGCTCATATTTTTTATGAGGCTGAGTCTCCATTTCTCTGAAAGAACTACTCCTTTTCGGTGGAGTGGGAAGATTCTGCTGTAGCTGAGATGATGGCGAAGAGGAGGCCGTTTTTTTCCTAATAAATGAACTGAAAAATCCTCCTTTCCGATCCCGGGTAAATGTGCCAATTTCTGGTCCATCCTCCAAGAGGTTGTTGGGGCACTTCTCTCTACTCTGTTGCTTTCTTGGTAATGCTGGAGAGCTGCTTCTACCGTCACCGCCCAAAACAGAAGCCCAGCCTGTAAAAAAAAAACCCAGTCATTTAGGGTTACAGGAGGGCTCCTCAAAACACACCTTTAATTACAACAATTTATCATTATATATAATACATTATATATACACATTTACACACACACACACACACACACATATATACATCACAATATAGAAGAATGAATCTGTTTCCAGAGCATAGCGTTTCATTATACTTGAAGTAAATCCTAAATTTGACATTCGTTTGTATGGTATTCATAATTTTATCATTTGATAGTTTATTCCAAGGTACATAGACTACCGCAAGAGGCATAGCACAACTAGATGTTTGTTGTTTTTATCTTATTGACCATGATTCAGAAAGAATAGTCCTCACCCGTCCCACTTTCACAGTCAAGGATTTGTATTACTTTTATATCACATTTCAAAATATTTTGATGACCATTTAAGATAAGATAAACCTTTATTAGTCTCACAGTGGAGAAATTTCAGTGTCATTGTTGCGCACATTACATACACGTAAATTGGTTTTCATATGAATGTAGTCAAGTAGAATAAAAAAGCATTTTTAAAAAATCAACAGAACACAGTTCAACATTTAATGGTATGCTTGGTGTTATTTCCATGGGCAAACAGACAGATTTTATGGTAAAAAATAACAATAACATGTGATAAAAACAAACATTTCTCACTTATATTTATAATGTCATGTCAAAACTACAATGGGAGAATGACTGCTCTTCTTTTCAAGCGGCGAGCTTGCCGACGCTGCAGGGTTACCTCTGTTATCGGTGTAGGGGATGAAGCGTAGAATGACTGTCTAAGGATGACCATATGTTTACCTGAGTGGCCTTGGAGGCTGTGGTCAGGTCGGCCATCCAGTCCACTCTCTATGTTTTCTTTGTTTTCCACATGCTTGAGCAATGTACGAGATTTGGATGGGAGCAATGGCATGTTGTGACCAAACGTTTGCAGCGGCCCGCAATGACTTGAGGAGGCAGTCTTACAGAGCTCCTCTGCAACTTCTAAAACAGAGTCACGTCAATGTTACTATATTATGGTCACTCAAAGCAGAGTAAAAATGCATATAAGACGACAATGGCACAAAAAACTGTACCTTCAGAGATACTAGAATCATGGAACATTGTTTCAAAAGCTTGGTGGGTTTCTGCAAAAGAGGGCCTGTCCAATGGACTCCACTGCCAACCTAAATGAGAGTTGTTCTATTAGCCAACCACTTGCACAAAACAACCACATCCCTTTTTTTCTTCTACAAAACAAAGAATGAACTCACAAGCTCGCATCAGTTCATAGACCTTAGGCGGGCAGCCTTCAGGCTGTTCCATGCGATAACCTTTCTCAAGGAGGTCATAAACCTGGGAAAGATCAATTCCTGGATATGGTGACATGCCGTAAGTAGCAATTTCCCAAAGTAGAACACCAAAAGCTGTACAAGGAACATCATAAACGTGTGAATACAAAAAACTGCATATAAGTTGCATTTTTTTTGCACTTCAAAACCTCACCCCAGACATCTGATTTGATGGAGAATGTGTTATAGGCCAAACTTTCCGGTGCAGTCCATTTAATTGGAAACTTTGCCCCAGCATGAGCAGTGTAGGTGTCACCAGTCATTAATCGACTCAAGCCAAAGTCAGCAACCTTTACTATGTGATTTTCACCCACCAGACAGTTCCTTGCAGCAAGATCTCTGAAAAATCATTCACTTTATTCATTCACAAAATAATGTATAAATATATTCCTTATTACAAACAGGTCAAACTGTTTTACCTGTGGATAAAATTCTTCTTTTCTAGGTACTCCATGGCAGATGAGATTTGTGTAGCCATGTATAGAAGTACAACAGCATTTACTTCATCCTTGTCACATTCTCTTAAGTAGTCCAACAGATTTCCATGAGGCATGTACTCTGTGACTATGTAGAATGGAGGCTCCAAAGTACAAACACCTGCTCAAAACACAAAGGTTTCAACAATAAGGAACCACTTATTGATAAATGATTAATGTAAAACAGTATTCTCTTTGGCAACTGACCGAGAAGCTGAACAAGGTTTGGGTGTTTAACCTCCTTCATTACAGCAGCCTCTTTGAGAAACTCTTCAACCTCCATAGTGTCCTCCTGTTGTAGAACATAAATTGTAAAATATTTGAGGAGCTTGTATGAGCCCTATAGACTGTAAGTGCATCGTCTGCCAGTAGGTGGCAATATAATACCATAAAACTAACTAAACTAACCTTTAGTGTCTTGACTGCCACTGTTAGGTTGTACTTCTTCCACACTCCGACATAGACCTCTCCATACTGGCCTCCGCCCAGCTTGTGCTTCATGGTGATGTCTGTCCGCTCCATCTCCCACTTGTCATGGATGGGAGACACTCCGTACACTGTGGGCTTGTTACATTTTGGCGCAGGGTAGTGTAGTGTGGTGACTAGGCCGTCCGCTACAGTGGAGTGATGATGGACAAGCTCAGCCAGCGTTGCAAACCGGCTCTCAGATGTGACATACACCTACAAGTTAAGTGTACAAATAAAGTTTAGTGAACGTGTCAGTCAAATTTTCTTTTTTTGAGTGAGATTTTCACCTTTCCATCAGATGAAGTGTTGATGCGGTAGTGGTAGACTCTCCCCTCATAGCGAAGAGAGATGGAGAGCTGCCCTGGACTGCTCTCACTCTCTCGAACAAGGAAACTTCCGTTGATTAGGGATGATAAGAGATACTCCGCGGCGCTGCGAGACACAGGCCCATGGTACCAGCTGTGTTTCTCCAAACTGTTGACGGGGGTGATGTAGTTGGATGGCACCCAGCCTTGGCCATTCTTGGAGCGCACCTCACTCCATTCGCCATTCTGGTTGTATCCCAGCACCCGCAGCTTCTCACCTGAGCACAAGATCAAGTGCTTTGTGTCACATTTGTTGTAAAAGACGGTCGGTGCTTCTGCAGTTCACACATGAACAGCGTGGCAAGCATTACATGGTCTCATTTTATTACACAGAAACTCTCAGGTTAGCTTGGTGTCACACGGGTTTAGACATGACCTGATGAAACTACATGAAAAGCATCTCAACAATGACAGATGGGTGACGTGGACTGTATCAGTAGCAGGGCCAACGCAGACATGTAGAGACAGGTAATTTGGCTACATCTGACGTCAGTGCAGACATTAAAAAGAAGTTTAAAGCAGATTAAATATATATTTTTCAGCAACATATGTATGGAAATCTCAGAACCCTCTGTTGAAAGAGACAAAACAGACAAAAATGAATTCAGTCAAGTGGTCTTCCTCCATTTTCTCAAAGGGATAGAAAATGCATTTAGCGGATTGTCTCCTTTGACATGAGCATGTTTTTGCTGGAATCACATAAAAAGGGCAGAATGCAAAGCAAAATTACTGAATACGTAAATTAATATACAGTAATGAGATAAAGATGTCAAAGAATCTCACCATAAAGCAAACAGAAACATTTTTTCAACGTAGCCTATACAATTTCAAATGAGTGCTGTAAGACAAAACATTACAAACCTTTAGTGATGCTTAGTGTGTTGTCTCCGCTGGCTACAAAGTCATAAAGAGCTACAAAGAGATTGGGGTCACTCTCAGCCGCCCCCAGAAGGTTCTCCTTGGAGCTCCATCGCACTGCTTCAGTCAATGCCGCAGAATCAAGGCCAAACGGTCGGAGCACTTCTGGACAGAAAGAAAACATAAGGATTAAAAACAGTCTTTTGACTGTAAAGTGAAGGTCAATTTGATCCTGTATACCCAATTGTCCAGCTACATTGTCCAAACCGAATCCAGTTTTTAGATTATGGCCACTCAAAGCAGCCCATTCTTCATCAAAACTGCTGTTTGCTTGTAAGCACCTTAAAAGCATTACTTCCCAGATCTAATGTAGTTAGCAGCGCATCTACACTAACTGTGCCAAAACTTTAGGTCAATGTGTTGTGGAAGTGAAGAGCAGCAAATTTATAGACCGACAGCTAAAAAGAAGGAGGGGTTGGATTATGACATCAATGACAAAAACTATCCAAACATTGTAGTAACTACCCACACACCCAGACACACTTGCACATACACACCAACACAATGAAAATAATTCAGATGTTTCCAAGGCGCCAAAGCCTGCCTGTCCAAACAACTGTAGATGAGTGGGAAGCAATAGCAAAAGAAAACAAGACATTGATTGTAGAGGGCAAACACTTCGTATAAGACCAAAATCAGCAACAAAGTGTTGGATTTAGCCAAACATTAAATATAAACATAGTTTTGTGAGGATGTTTAGATGCTTCAAAGGCCTGCCCATACAGATGGGTGAACACAAACAGCATTCTCACCTTTGTTCTGCAGCAGCATGCACTGCATAGCAGCACTGGCAGTGACTTGGCTAAGCCAGAGCTCCCAATACATCCTTTGAAAAACGATAATCCAACAAACTATATGGTAAAGGTCTTTAAATACAATACAATACAATACAATACAATACAATTTATTCTTGTATAGAATAAATTATCTAATTTATATAGATCTTCCATATTTTCTCTTTTTAGAACAGGCCGGACTTTTTAGAATTGTATCAATAAAAATAAAGTAAATCTGTAAAAAACATCTAAATTTTCTTAAAACCATGATGGAAAATCCAAATGTGTCCAAACGAGTTCTGGGGAGTTTTCGCCTGCATCTTCAGTGTTCTGTATGAAATGAGCCGTCCAGCCCCTCAGTCCAGGACCATGTGTGTGAAAGACGAGACCAGGGAGAGCAGATGGTACATCCCAGCCCTCTGGGGGGGTACTAGTCTTATTGACCATCGTTTTCTTGTAATCAGGAGGTACAACTGTTTGAGACAACTGTCAGAGCAGCTCGGATCACATTTCTGCACACACACACACACACACACACACACACACACACACACACACACACACACACACACACACACACACACACACACACACACACACACACACACACACACACACACAAAAACACCCCCTCAGGGGTCACAGTAATCGTACAATGACCATTTACATAAGACATTATAATTAGGAACGTTGTGTGTTATTATGGTGGAATTGAACAAGTCACTTTTATTCTCACTCTAAAAGACTCTCCTGAGGGACATCCTGAAGATATTTCTTTGTTCGTCCCAGTGGAGAAATTTCAATGTCATTGTTGCGCACCTTACAGCAGAGAGAAAACAACAGCACTCAGATTGCACACATCAAACAGGGTCTACTATTTAAGATAATACAATTATAATACAATAATAAGTAATAAGATGGTAAATTAAAATAAAACTAATTGCATTTGGTTATAATTGCATTATTTACAGCTGTGTATGTTGTACTTTAGCAGCAGAGAAAATGACCAGAATAAACAAATCCATCTTAAATTTCAATGAACTAATGCAGGGAATATCAAATAGAAGTGACGGGCAGATGAAGCCCCGGTAAACATCAAGGCTTTCTTTGCCATATTGTTTCAAATATGTCAGAGCCTCTGAGCTAGCTCATACTTGCTTGTCGGGGTGGGAACCTCAGGGTACCTCACAATACAAAGCTCGCGATAATTATATCACGATATGACGATTATCGATTTATTGGTCAGAAATACACTGTTATAGAAATATTTTAGTAAAGCAATCTGAATAAACACAAAATAGTTATAAGTGTAAGTTATTAACTAATTCTCATCTCTGGATTCAAATACAGCACATATGGTCTGTTGGGAGCAGGTCAGCTGATAGATGGAGATGTGTTTCTTTGGCAATATCTGGGTCATAAAACAATATGTTCAGACCAAAGAAGATTATCAGAGTAGTATCAGAGTAAGGAAGCGTACAGAGGAGCCTTGAGCGACACATATCAATACTGACTTTATTTGTGTAATATCTAGAGTAGATTGGTCTTTGTTTACTCTGGTCTATTTAATGTCCGTCATTTCCGGACGGTTTCAGACGGCTGCCCGGTGGTATTGGTGTCGGTTCTAATATTCATTGTATATGTCACATTTTCAATGAATAAACTCACACTTTGATTGTATTACAGCTCTTGGTTGTTTACATTATTTTTGCTCTCGGTCTGTGCAGAAATTCCACAACAATACCTACGATTATTTATGGCATAAATAAAAGAAAAATGTTGAAAAAATACACTTTATTTCATGATAAATGGAATGGAGATGCGCAATGTAGCCATGTATTTAGTATTGATACTATTAAAAAAAAAAAAAAGATACTTGGCAAAAGCATATCAATAATCGATCGCGTGAGAAAGTATCACGATACTTCACGATATTGATATATTGTCACACTCCTACTTGCTTGTAACATTGACATCATTGCAGCTTAAAGATGCAGTCAGTGATTTTTTCCAGACGCATTTTTTTTCAAATATTGTGGGAAAACGGGACGTTTTCTAAAACCTAAAATGGCTGAACAGAAAATGCCAATATCACGTAAAACCACCCACTCTCCCTGTTGTGACAATGAAATGAAAACGCAGGATGTTTGGTTTGAGGGAGAGGCGAGGGGAGTGGTTTCGAGTTGGTGCTACGTCTAAGCTAACATAATCGCTTACTGCACCTTTAAAGTGGTTCTCACCCCCGCTCCTCGGAGCTTACGTCACTCACATTTCCTGTTCAAATCTTCCTCTAAATGGGCGTAGCCTGGAGGACTAAAGGGGGTGTGAACGAGACTGGGCCGTTTACATTGCTCTGGGCGGGGGGCTGCTGACGTCAGGTCTTGCTTCAGACGTCAGGTCTTGCTGCCGCTAGGGATGTAAATCGGTGACCGTTTAACCGGTGGTTGACCGTCACAGCGTTAACCGGTCAAAGCTGTCGGTTAAAAATAAGAAAAAGCGGAGAGGGGAGGTCTCTTAATAAGGCTATTAATAAGCCCTATTTGTACGATGTGACGAGCGGGTCCGTATCTAGCTGTGTGCGCCAATGCATTAGTAGACTACGGGTGACTTTCATGGCGCACGCTCCACATATGCACGCAGCCACGCACACGCACGCGCGCACACACACACACAAACACTTTCCCCCCCTCCATACGTAACATCCACACGCATCATCTCTCCCCTCTGTTACCGCCAAAGTTCCACACTAGTGCAGGTCAGAACTACATTGGAGCTTATATTTACACACACATACATACATGTATTGTACACACACACATACCGGTCTGTCGCGCACCTCTATGTCTCGCAGCCCAAAGAATCCTCGCAAATACGCGGCCCCAGTCAAACACATGAAACATGTTTGTTTATGGTCCTTGTCATTAGATCAGATCCACACACATCACTTTTAAACTTTAGCGGAGACCTGCGAGATGCGGCGTGTAACTCGCTGCTCTGACCATGTGAACAAGCTGTCTTTTGCTTAAAAATGCTTTAACCCGCAGCACAGTATGGGAAGATTAAAAAAGCAGTTCTCTGTGCGCAAAGGTGCCGAAGCTGTAGCGGGTTTTGGCGCCGCTGTCTCAGCTCTGATCTAGTAGAACGCATAGATAAACTTATGAAAAGTATGCGGCTCGAAATGGCTGCTATTTCAAAGAACGTGGAATATTTTAAACTACGCGGTTAACCGGTTTCAACCGGTTAATGAGGCTCGGTGGTCGGTCATGAAAATGCATAGTTTTTTACATCCCTAGCTGCCGCGCCAGTGTTGGCGCCAGATTCAAAATTCAAATGTAGTAATACAGGTCGCCAGCAGATGGCGCCTCACAGACGGTTTTAGGCAGAAAGTTTAACTTTCAACTAATTTGCACCAAAGTGACAAGATTATGACCAGGATATGTAGACAACACTATTGGACACTCATTTATACCGTTTATCAGCAAAACAAAGTGGATTTGAGGGTGAGTTGTCCTTTAAGTGCCCAGCAAACACAGCACTGCTTTTAACAATATTGATCATTTCTAGGGGTGCACCGATATGAAAACTTTGGCCAATATTGATATCAAATATTATTTTTTCTGTTATGGCCAATATTTGCCAATATCAGTGTGTTTTTTTTTTAAATCTGAGATGATAAAAGATTGTATATACTGAATATATTTCTCTATTTTCAGAATGTATTTCATTTTAGTTGGAATGAGCGATGCGGGAAAACGCACAGAGGAGCTTTTTGCGGCTTAGTATCACTCTTATTTTCAGTGAAAACTATTTTCAATGCAGCGTCTGTAGTAGTTAAAAGAGTAACAGATAAAAATACAAGAATAAATAGTCACAAATAATAATTTACAGGATATTAAAAACAAGATAAATAAGGTTTTAAATGGTATTCAAATGTTTCATAAAGATGATTTAAGATTCTGTAATCGAGTAACCACTGAAGTAAAGCCTGAACATGGATTGAGCGATTGGTTTTGTCTGCACCGGCAGATGGGGAAGTTAGCGCTGTTTTCCTCATTGTAATAAACTCCTGCAAGAGAGAAACACATCCACATCACTCTTTTCTTTTTTTATTTCAGGGGTGTAACACGTAGGCTGCGAACAGTTTGAATGAGTCAAACAAATTTCAATAATGAGCATTAAAGGAGCAGTGTGTAAATCTGGCCAAAAGTGGTACTGCAACTTCTCCCACTTTCCCTGACTCAGGTGTCCAGATATGCAGACAAATCTAAATAGAGTTTTGCCAACAACAAATCTATAACCAAAACCTTTTTTTACAAAGGCCCCAATAAAAATCCTTGTTTTATTCCTCGTTTTTTTATGAATGGTTTGAGAATCATAACGAGACCTTTTTTAGTTCTGCGCCCACATGTTACTTTACCAGTGTGATTAGCTCGATGCTGTGAGTTCTGGCAACCTGGATCATTTGTTGGAAGTCAAAACATCAACATCAAAATGAAAACAATAATAAGATTTAGGGGCTGTAAAACTAATTTTGCAATTCAAATATCTCGGCTGAATAACTTATCAGTTAAAGAAGTATTGGAAAAGAGCATGGTTTAATAAGGTCTTTCGACATATTAGGGCCTGTTATAGTGACGACAGTGGAGAGTTCTGATCAATACAATAAATAAGGCACATCGATACTTTTAACAACATTTGAGGCCAGAAATGTGAGCCTTTGTTGAGCTGTAAATAGTGAAAAGTTCAGACTCCAGGGGGAAGCTTCACAGCAGTAAGCTAACAGCTTACATTGTACAGTCTGCTTTTAGTTTTTATGAGAAAACCTTGGTTTGAGACTACCTTTGACAATTAAAAATGTATTTAACAGTTATTTCTCCCTGTTGCCTCGGTTACTACAACCGTATACCACACAAAAATACTGCATTGTATCTATGAAAGTCAGTGAAGTGAACTGAGTCGGCTGTGTCTGTGGCCGCAGATGCTATGCAGGCTAGGGGTGGGAACCTAAGGGTACCTCACGATACGATACGATACGATACACGATACAAAGCTCACGATATCGATAATATCACGATAACGATTTTATCACAATATGACGATTATTGATATATTGGTCAGAAATATACAATATGCCAATTTATGGCATAAATAAAAGAAAAAATACTCTTTATTTCATGATAAATAGAATGGAGATGCGTAATGTAGCCATATATTAAGTATTGATACCAACTCAAAAAAAAAAAAGTTAAAAAAAAAATCATTTTGTTTTTTTCAAAATCGATATCGATACTTAGCAAATGCATATCGATAATCGAATCGCGGGAGAGAGTAAAGCGATATATCGAAAAATCGATATATCGTCACACCCCTAATGCAGGCCAATGCTAATATATTTCTTCCGTTCCTTTAAAGGCATTTTCCTAAATATCGACACCCATTAGGTAAATACATTTCAGCAAAATAGAGACTCCTAGTTCTCCCCTTGATACGAGCAGTTGCCACAACTGTACACTCCACAGAAGAAGACTCTGAATCAGTTGTTCTTAATGGGAAGATCCCTCGCGCCGCTGCGTCAGCTGCAACCCAGCAATGCACATTGGCCCAATTTTACACGGCCCAATGCCGATATTTATACCGATATAACACACATCCCTAATAATATCGCCATAAAACAAAGGGTAGATTACAATTGTAAAGATCATTGGATGTGACAATACCTTGTTAGGTTAAATAAGATCAACCATGGTTTGGGATTAATAAAAATTGATTCCAAATCTCCGCTTTCCACTTGAAGATGCCATAAAGTTGCCAAAATACTATACAACACTCCGTCTCCTCACTAATCAATATTAAGAAATATTGATGCATAATTTATACTGTAGCTAGTTAGCGCTTAACCCTACAGTCTATGCTATCCACTAAAAGCTGTCAAACCAACGGGGCACGTCAAAACCATAGTCTGTAACGCTCTGGACCAATGCGAAGCTTAGAAACCTATTGAGCCGATGAAACACTTCCACACACAGATACAGTAGATATAGAAAGAAAATCAGTGGTGGCAGAGTCCGTTTGGCAGAGTCCGTTTGTCACGTGATCAACAGTTTGATTCTCTGATTTGTTGCTGAGAAATCGACAACTTTGTAAAGTCCTCAGAGACTACTGCTGTAGTGATCTCGGGCTATAGAAAAATAAATTGAATTGAAAAAAGAAAAAAACACTTTCCAATTTGAATGGACGTGAAGAAAAGTCTTTATTTTTATCCCTCAATAAGTAATAGTTTTTTGTCTGAAAATTTGAAGCCCACTCTGGCCAAACACTGAAGTTATCCAACTTTAAACATTAAAGGCTTTTTGCTTGGGTACAGACCAACAAAATGTAAGAATGAGTATAATTATCAAAAGAAAACATCAGCTTTTGTGTCAGTCCGGGGAGAGAAAAAAGACATAATCAAAGAAATAGATAGCTCATAGCTGCATTACATGAATCATTTGGTGTCCTAATAAATTCTAATCGCTGCCGTGCCATACGTAATGGTCACACATTAGTTTGCGAGGTCATGTGACTTGTGTGCTGAAAGCTTTGATTGAGGGGACAGTTGGTCGCATGAGCCATGTCGTGTGCTGCCTGGCCTCCATTCTGTGACAGCACAGCACTCAGCACATGTCTGAGGAAGAAACTGGGCCTTTGTGTCATAGAGCTGGAGCACATGCAATGGCTGAAGCGCTACAACAGCTGGGGCAAGGTGCCCATGGCACATGCTGATGGCATACTAATGCAGCTGTCATCAAGAGGTACTGCCAGCCAAAGGAAAGTATCTCCAAGACAGACAAAACAAGTAACAACCGCAACCAAACACCACACACACAAATAACTGACAAAGACCACTTCACATCTGCCCAGAGTGTGGCATCCCACACAACACAGAGACCAACAGAAGATATTTGAAGTACTGCTCCCTCCACACAGGGTGCAGTGTACCTCCTCACCATACAGGAGGTACATGCTTGCCCTATTGCAAATGTTTTTAGTGATAGGCAGGGCTCCAGACAAATCTTTTTTGGTACAGGTGTTTGCAATACACTGAGAACCTGCGCTGAATCAAAGAGCCCCAGCAGTAGTCTTGTTCACGAATTTTGTGGATCATCATTCTCTTTCCATAGACCCTCCCTGCATCGGAGAAACGACTAAAACTGTAATACTCTAAATCAGGGGTCTCGAACCGGTTCCAGAAAGGGCCATGTGGCTGCAGGTGTTACTTCCAACAGTTCCAAACTCAGCAGGAGCACAGATGACTCCACCCATTTCCTCAGGTGAGTCCAGTCTATATTGTATATATTAACGGACGTAGTCACGCCTATCTCAGCCGTTCTAACTAATGGGCCAAAAATTGGGCTCTCATGGAGTGATTCAAAATGGCCGCGGGGGCTGGAAAATGTGAAAAAACGCATCTGCGCATGCGTCAGCCGACGCAAGCTTCATTCATTTAAACGAGTGACTGAAAATTCACAGCGACTAAACTAGAGTGGTCCAAAAAATATTCACCTCCCTCAGCATTGACACACATGTGGAACGGAGCTTTGGGCCGAGAGCCAACTTTTGGACCATCCTGTAAATGTGTTTGAGAGGAAAGAAGATGCTATATGTTAGCATTGGCTAATTCTTATTCCGGGTCCAATCCCATCGGCCCGGGGTGGTATTGCAAGCATGTCAGCGCACGTCATTTTGGCCACTTTTGAGCCGGGACCCGCCCCCACTGGTTTTAACCTGAAGATTTGAGAAAATGGGTGGAGTCATCTGTGCTCCTGCTCAGTTTGGAACTGTTGGAAGTAAAACCTGCAGCCACAAGGCCGTTTCTGGAACCGGTTTAAGACCCCTGCTCTAAATCATAGATAGACACTTTATTGATCCCCGTAGGAGAAATTCAGGTGTCCAGTAGCAGCAAACTGTTTCAGAGCTTCTTAGGACATGATGCCGTTTCCAACACATTCAAAAGTGAACCATATTCATATAATGTAATGAATTTTCAAAAATATTAAATACTAATCTGAAGTAAAAAGCTTCATAATACATACTTTGAATTTACAAATTCCACGTTATTAGCATTTTTAAAATAATATGTAATGTATTGTCATATTTTTCCACAAAACGGTTCACCAACCACAAGGGCTGCATCATTTAAAAAAAGCCTCACCTGTCCATTCATGCTAGGACGTCAAAACGATTAGACTCCAACTGAAGCAATCCTCTGTGACTAAGACATTCCACTGATACAGACGTACAAGATTGTGAACCGCCTCTGCCTCACCTTTACACATTTAATGAGCTTTAATACGTCTAAAGACTATAAATTAAATCAGGACGTAAACAAACAAAGCCTGCTATAAAAAAAAAAAACAATGTAAATCTTTGGATCATATTTTGAATCTGAAGTACTTCAGTACTAAGCCCCTCACTGATCCTCCTGCAGGTGGTGAGTCCACAGGAGCCTTGATCTTCCAGCGGGGGCTTCAGGCAAAGTGGGGTTAAGTGTCTTGCCCAAGGACACAACGATTTAAAGGATCTCTTATTTTATTTGTGGGACCAGCAAAAAAAGACTTCTTTTCTGGTATAGGTCTGGTCGAGTCTTTGTGACTGATTCAGTCCTAGTTTTGTACTGGTCTAAGCATTTAATTTTTCACAATAATTTAACAGATGTTATAAAATTGTAATCGATGTAGTCTTAATGGTGTTTGATAAATTTTCTATCCACCTAACTCTGTTAAAAGTGTTGTACAAGTATCAACCCCAGACCACATGACCATCCAAAAGATTTGGCTCTTGTGAAAAATAAGTTAAACAGCCCTGGTATAGCCCATGACAACACTGATCCTCACATTTCACAACAGTTTCGTCAATGACCAGAGTGATGCAGTGCAGATGAGAGATGGGGCACTCCTGGACACAGCGCCGCTTAAAAAAAAAAAAAATTACAAAAATTTACACTGTGTAGTTTTTACTCCTATCTAGAAGAAGTAAACTGTTTACTACTACCACCAGCACTACAGAAGCCTTCGAGGACCGTCGTGTTTGACAGTGGTCACCCAGCCCCCGATCATTCAACAGGCCTCTATGGAAAGAATCCTTTAGTTTGATAAAGGACCGGATCTCTCCGTACACTACCATGCCACAAATGTGCCTTCACACACGTGTGCGGAGGCGGACAGGTAAACAAAGCCCGCGTTGTAAAGCGGAACGCACGGCACAGAAGCTCTACGGGTGTTTTACCATGGATCTATTATAATAAATAGTATTACAAACGCAGTGTGAAGAGAAGAGACGCGAAGAGAGGAGACCAAGACATCGCCTTGGACACCGCCACGGCAGAACTGCGGCTAAAAGCTCAGATTATCATTAGCCTTCACCAGGCGCTGTTTCCGCATCACGGTAAGAAAACAACATTCATTCACGCTCTTGATAAAGTATTCTGGTGATTGTTTTCCGGGGATTCTGTGTTTGCATTTTGGGGCTTGTCCCCTGAGTAAGTTTAGTTGAGTTCTGAGACCCATGTTGCAGATTCTGGCTCAGTGTGAAGAAAGTTACATATTGTTCACGTGTGCACATGCTGTGCATTGTGCCTCCTGCCTTTCGGTGGGTGTGGTTTGCGAAGTTGACCCTTTGCCGTTATGACGCTGGTTCTAGATTTTTGCATATTTATTTTTCTAAAAGATTGTTTGGGTAGTTCTTTTACGTAACTGTGGTCCTCCATGGTTCTTACGTCAAACTTGTGAGGGCAGGGTGGATAAAGGACCGGATCGCTCCGTGCACTACCATGCCACAAATGTGGGTTAGGGTTTAGCGATTCTCGCATCCATTTTGTCGCATTGACATGGAGAGTCCTCAGCTCTCATGGACATTTATAAGTCAATTTCTAAGCCAATGAAAACAATTAAAAAACATTTGGAGCAAATGCAAAAATTACACTGAGTACCTTTAAGCTGCATTCTAACTGCTGCGCGTCCATCTGAATTTCAGCTGCATGAGTTTAGAGAATCTGTCGCACTGCCCTGTTCTGACTGACTTTTGTTCTCGCGACCACTTTGCTGCCATCTCATTGGTTGCCGCACGTGCGTCCGGCTAAAAAAAGTTTGCCGGATGTGTCGAGTTGCTGTAACCACTGCCTCTGCTGCGCCACAACGTGTCTGCCATGCCGGATAAACTTGCGTGCCGCAATGCTGTATGCAAATATTTTCACAAATGTGGGTCACCATTGACACAGCATTGAAACTTGACGCAACTTGCACATGTCCAGTCTGTCTGAACGCCCCTTTTTAGAGCCAATGTAACCCTGCTGTCTGATGAGCAGTGCCCATGTGGTGTGAGTATATGCAAGTGTGCGAGCCCGTATTTGTATCTGTGTGTGGGGTAAGCTGGCCTGGGGTGTAAAGCTGCTTTACAATGACTCAGTGTAATCACCAGACTGCATCCTAAAGATGTTATCTCTTTAACGTCCTAGATTTGCAGACAGGGTTCAGTGGCATTATTTTAAAGTAATTTATATCTTGGCCTATCCGTTTGCATTGTAAGTGTTATAACATATGCATATTAATAATTATATATATATATATATATATATATATATATATTTATGCATGTTATATCAATTCATGCAAAATTACAAGATTAGACTTTTAAAGAAATCAACAACAATCCACGTGGAGACATCAGCACCACAGGGTGCCCTGTCCTGACCATGAGGGTATTAGAAAATTGGGGCAAAGGCAATCTCTTTCCTACACAACATGATGAATGACAACCTAGAGAAGCAAAGTCCTATCAATTAAGTAACAACTCAGAGGAAACGCAAAAGTCTTGAAGGATTCTGGAAACACAGTATTGCCCTGGCATCTTTCTCCCACAGGTTTTTCACATTATATAGACTGACAGCATGGACCTGCACAGCCAATCACAGACAGTCTTTAATCCTCTCCTTCAATGAAATTAAAGTACAGGCCAGTCTTGGCACAAAATTTTACTCCCCGCCCCCTGTTTAAAATTTTCTATTTTTACAAATTGATGTGGCACAGAAATGTTGCTTAGTGTTAAGCGGCAACAGGAGCTGTGCCCTTGGCTCCTCCTTGTGGCAGTCACTAGGCTAGTAGGATCCTCATCATCGCCATCATAATAAACACAAACCTTATAGTTCAAATGACTAAACAGACACAGTTAGGTGGATGTCGTTAATCTAATTTAACTGAAGACACAAATCAGCTTATGTTCTTGGATCAGTCTTTAAGCATTACTCCCAGCCACATGAAAAACAGCATTTGTATTACTGTCACCAAAAAACACACTTATATGTGTGGATCTGCTCCAATTTTGATCTCTTAATAAAAATCTCTGCCATTATGATTGTTGAGAAAAAGACAGGATGTTGCAGTGAACCAAATAATAACATTGAGCAAATATTACATACACATTTTTGTTTTTTCCTAAAAGACGCAATGTTGTTCTCATATTAGAAGTGGGAAAAACGTATCTATTCTGACTGAATAGGTAGAATAGTAAAGTGAATAGTTTATCTGTTAATATTGCACTTATAACTTTCTAATCAACAGAACAATAAATACGTTTTTCCTATAATGGTGTTAGACACATACTGAAAACAGATTACCAAGATTTATTCTGAGGTTTTTCAGTAATCAGACCAGGAGACTGTTAATAGCATACCTATAGCATACCTTTCAATGACAGTATGTTAGAGACAAAATAAAAGGCATGTGCAGGCACATATCCCACCAACTCTGTCATCTATTGAAAATGTCTTGCAAAGTTGAGTCGATAGGAGGAATGCAAATGCAACACCAAAAGCACAACAGTAAAGGCACATGGTGTACTGTCAAGACCTAGGGATATAATGCGAGCATGCAATGGCTCAAATAGTGGGTTTATGGCAATGCAATGTAGTTTTGGAGCAGCCATCATCATAAAGTGCATTTGAACAAAAGAAACAATTATGACTTAGTAAATATTGTGAGGTTGTGAAGTAATGTAAAAGATTGTGACCAGTATCATTGCAGTTTCCTGTTGTCAGAGCAGTGAATGGACTGTTAGCAGCTGTTAATCTGCACTAAACATCAAAACAGCAGCGACCCCAAACCTTAAACCACTACTTACCTGAGTGAAACTTGAAGACATTGATCCCTGGATCTAGAGTCATGCCCATGGCAGACCTGCCCGGGGGTGTACCAGGAATACAACCGGGGTCTCGGGGTCTCCTCACAGCGCTGCTCCGGCTGCCCTTCCCCTGGTGGGGCTGAGAGGTGTGGGGCTGCGGAGGCTGGAGCCCAGAGGTGCTCTCGCCGACCCGGCCTACCTGCTGCCCCATCACGACAGATAATGTGATCAACAATGTATAGCTCCCCGGTGTGCTTTGGCTTCACATTACTCCGAGTACAGCGGCCTGGTTGTCTCTCCGAGGATCCCCTCCCCAGCCTCTGCCCAGGGCTAGCGCTGCTACCTCGTTAGCCTATTAGCCTGTTAGCACTGCAGAGTGAAACCCACCCACTCCTCCTTGACAATAAAAGCTCAAAGTTGGCGCAGGACTCTTGTTGATCCAGTTTGTATAACCACGACGCTGATCGGCAGGTTCGGGACAGTGCCACGGAAATCCTGTACCCAGAAAAGTGAAGATTTCAGTGAGGTTTTGGCGTTGTCCGGCCACTCCGCGCCCCCTCTGCCGCCGCCATCTTTACCGCAGAGCAGAGAAGTGTGGGCTCCACAGCCCCCCCTGCGCCCAAGCACATGGATCTGTCTACACAAGGACCAACAATCATAATACATAGATTTGCTATATCTATATAAGCTATCATTTATTGTTTGGAAAAGGGGAAACGCTTTTAGTTAGGCAAAAAAAGTATGCATTTAGATTTTTAGTTTAATATTTCAAATAATTTAAAGACACCCTTAAATATAAGCTAATACAGATCAATGTTCAAACTCTGATGAGGCATGTTTAATCCAATTCTGCAGACATTTGCATAAGCTTTTTCTGATTTACGGTATGACCATGGATTTATCTATTATACGATCTGGACATTTAAGTATACACTGCCACCATGTGGTCGTTTTTCGTTTTGACTTTCAACAATTCACCTGAAAGCCAATCATCCCTAACTTTTCTGAGTACCGTATAATGTATACATGTAATTGAAGATGTATTGTAGCAATTGGAGTGGTGCCATTTGACTTTCAAGCTTCCCCGTAAGTAATTAAGGCAAAACAGTTCCACTTTAGTTTCCTTATACTGTATGTGTTTATACAATTTAATCTAACTTAATATTAAATGTTGTAATGATTTCCCCTTAGAGTGGTCGATCAGTGTATGAGCTTCATCTTGACAGTTCTTTAGCTTTTGTTGATATTCACAGGTGACAATGTTATCACTGGAACACAGCCTACTGAGTAGTTTGATAGCTGGACCTTCCCATGGTGTTTATATTGGAGTAAAACATTTAATTGAATGTTGCATTTTCAACTGGAAATTGTATCAAAGGATGAACAAAGTCATTTTCCCCATGTTGATAAACAAGAAAGCAGTGTTTTGAGGTGTAGCCTTTGTTCCCCACAAACATTTCCACATTTGATCACATCCCAAGTTTTGGTGGTGACTAATTTTACACCAGTAGCTCATTACTGCAGATGTAATATTGAGCTAAAGCGGTGTTATAATGGAAGCAAAATGAGATTACAATGCTGGAGAATAATTAGCATATTATTATAGAACAGAATCCTAAAGAATAAAACAAAAATTGCAGAACAAACTATGTGGTTATATTATCAACAAAACAGCTTTGTGTGTGTAGATGACAAAGGGCAACTATAATGGTGTAAATGTTGTGATTATGTCCACTTTAAATACAGAAGTCTCAACATTATGGTATTGAACCAAATCAAAGACTCAGAGAAAGCTTCTCCATTTACATTTTTAAGTATTATAAGCAACAAAAACAAATACATAAAAAACAAGAACTTTGTACAAAATTATATCTGTATTTTCGGTTAGTTTCCTTCCATGAGGTCATTTTCATTTTCTGTGCATTTCATGAAACTACCATGTACAAATTTGAGAGGCTGGTTGGAGTTTACTCAAGAACCATCAGGGGTACCTCTCACACAGCTCCATGATCGTGGCTTTAATAACTCAAAGAAGGAGGGCTGAGAGAAAACAATTGTTTGTGTAAGTGATTATGACAATTCAGATGATGTACATAACAAAAACTGACCTCTTTCAATGGGCAATAACTCTGGGCATACCATTCCTGAGAGTAAAGACAGATAATTACACCCTGGCCCAGGAACAGCGATGTCCACATGATGATGTTCCAGATGGGCCCTTTTCTTTGGTCATTAAGAATAAAATTAAACATCACTATAAGAAATCAAAAGAAAAGAATATTGTGAGTATTCCATTATATAAAATACAATACATTTTAGGATGATTATATTGTTTTGCTTGTTCTTTGACTTACTTCCAAAGCACATGAAAAGGCAAAAAAGTACCGGATAGAAGAACCCAAAGCAGACCGCGAGGATGTACTCGTGGACCACAGCAGATACTGTGAAGACAAAAAGCATGGCTCCTGCTCGAAAACGTTTCCGTGACATCTACAAAAGGAAAAAGAAAAGAAAAAAGGCACACACAAAAGGTAAAAAAAACGGGATACATTCTGTGTTTTGGGGGTTAATTGTGTTTACAAGCACTACAGTATAGTAGTAAGAGGGCGATTTAGTTCAAGACTTGTCCAATGTGCAGATGATCCAAAGTGTAAAACAA
This sequence comes from Knipowitschia caucasica, assembly GCA_964034765.1. NCBI lineage: Eukaryota > Metazoa > Chordata > Actinopteri > Gobiiformes > Gobiidae > Knipowitschia > Knipowitschia caucasica. The sequence goes on along the minus strand of OZ035824.1, from coordinate 47,193,753 downwards.
TAATGACTGGATTCCGGCTGTTCTGAAATATTCGTAATGATTCACATTTGACAAATCTGAAGTTATTGGTAAGGCAAAACAAGTCGATCACACTATGGCTACTTTGGGTTAGCTAGGAGGAGGGCAATATAAAGACAGAGGGGCGCAATGACCAATACCATGCCTGCACGCTGCACTCATTCTGCTCTTCCAATTAACTTCAGACAGTGAGAGTAAAAAAAAAAAATCACTAGGGGGCATATTAAATATTAAAGGTGCATTAGCGGTTTCCACTACTCACCCACAGAAGGTCACGATATATGTAGTAGTAGAGCCAGTCATGGACTACCACATTCCAAGTGCGGTAGTAATTGGCAAAAGAGGTCGAATTCCACCAGTCCTAGAACAGAGAAAAGCGATTCTGTAAAGTCTTGAAATTACATGAACATAGTAAAAATATCAAAGCACCTTATAAAACATTCTGTCAGCAAAACAAAGCATTTCAGCAAACGCATTTAGCCAACAATGAAGGAAGGCAAAGAATCCTAAGAACAGAACCAGTACCCCTGAAAAAAGATGAAAACAAGAGGGTTATTTTACTTAATAGAAAAAAAACACAAAAAAAAATAAAACCTATCCAGATAAAAATACCTGGAAGTATTGAGTTGAAGACACAAAGAACCATGGCTCGAAGATCAAAGAACTGCAAACTGATGCTGCGAAATTGTGGGATACACAGCCGTACAAAGACATAATAGGCGTAAAACAGACTGCCTAGAACCTGTAGAAAAACACAACATTATATTACTCAACTTTTACACCAGGAGTTTTACCCTATACCTGAAGAAACTTTGTGGCCACGTAGCCCCATCTTGTCACCGGATTCCTACAAAGAAATATGATTGGATATCAAAAATACTTGTTGGTTGTATTCTCAGAGACATCAACATGAATGTAAAAGTTATATTTACCTGGGATACTTGTCTCGATAGATTAGAGTAGGTGCAAATAAGAAGTAAAGGTAGTGAGAAACCTGCGGGACCTGGTTGTTGGGTCCTAAACAAAATAAAACACATTTTTAATTCCTGGTAGTAAGTATTCAGTTTAATAGTTACATAAAAGTACATACTCCCTTTATCTTTGGTCCAAGCTAACACTTTCGGTACATTCTCTCGAACAAAAGAATGGACTTTCATAATCAAGCGGATCTGCGAATCAAATTATAGAAGATAAAAATACGTTGTTGTTCTAAGAAATACTGGTTAAAAGTCAGCTACCTGTTCTAATATGATGATGAAGCGCGAAGCTGGTGGCAAACCATTGATTACAACAACATAAGACGGTAGAAGTCCAAGACCTAAAACCTGGTACAGCAAATACAAAGAAGCATACAGTCCAGTATAGAGTGTCTGGTAAGAACCGGCCCGACTCTGGGACCAAAAGTAGAACAGGGAGTACGGCACCACAAGAACGGACAAGAACATGCAAATCCATGTGGAGACCACCAAAGGAAACTGCCCAAATGCATACACAAGCAGGTCAAAATCCAGAACCAATCTATAGGAAGACAATGGAACAAACACTCAGAACACAACATTACTTTGAAACTAGAAACCTGGGATGAAAAATAAATTCAGTCTACCACACCTGCCTTCGTCTAAGAAGTCCACTACTAAAGTACTGAGGATGAAGAGGATGAGCAGAGCAATGAACATGTGGTAAATCGTCCTAATGTGGTTCACCTCAAACAATTCGCTGAAACACAAATAGAACTAAAATCAACAAAAAGGACACATTTTATGTTTTAAAATGTCGTTAAATTGAAATGTCAAAATGTGATATGCAGCATGTTTGGAGGGGTTCAGCACTGTCACCATAGAGATGTTATTTTCTTATTTCTGGAATAATTGGCAGTACGGTATTGAACTTGTCAGTTTGGCATCTTGAAAAAGGAGGCATATAATGCTAAATCAACATTTCAATCTTTTAACCATGTCACATTGTTCCTTCACCAAAACAGACCTGTGGTCGTTTTAGTTCCATACACATTATTATCAGGAACTTTTGGCATAAACATGTAACCCTTCTGTCTAAAAGCTCCTGGCACATGCCATGTTCATACGATCTCAGAAACTCAGAACTTCCCACTCGGATACATGCTCAACTTGGAAATCCCAGGCTAAATCAATGGCCTCAGTTCCTTAGTTTGCATCACTTTGATATGTGTCACACGGACTGTTTTAATTTGCAAAATAAAACATTGAACCAAAGATCAATTCTAATTTACAGTTTGTGAATGTAAAAATAAACTAGTTATGGCAATTTCTCAAGTTACATGATGTTCTTTACAATAACATTCTGTGTTTGCTCCACCAGAGAGAGGAGTTGAAAATGTGTGAAAATTACTGGCTGCAAAGGGAGCTGGGAAACATTTTTTACCCTTCATATCATTTCACCATAAGATTTCCACTTAATTATTTCACCTTCCAAAATATGAAATACAAGGTCGTCATTATCGCCTTTAAGGCCAAAAATAATGGTCACAACATGAAAAGCTTTTGCTCGTTTTCCCATGATTTAACTGGTTATGATTTCTTGAGACAATCAGAACCAATGGAGATCAGCAGAGTGACACAGTGCACCTTTAAAAAGGTACACAGAGTAGTTTTTACACATCTAGAGTTGAGATCTTATATTGCAGTCCAGGGTACTACAGAAGCCTTTGATGGACAATATGTCATCTTTCAGTACTCCCCAACTCACAGTCATTCACCGGGGCCAAGGAAAGAATCCTTTAGTTTGATAAATGTTCACATATTCACTTACACTGGTAATATATTGGAATAGTATTCTGCCGATTGTTTTGTGGGGATTATGTGTGTTTTGCTTATTTGAGATTTGTGCCTGAATAAGTTTAGTTTAAATTTGTGACATAGTAGTTGGACAGAACATCCTGAGACTGTTGCAGATTCTGCCTCGTTCATTATTGTAAGTGTGAAGAAAGTTATGTATTGTTCACGTGTGAGTCTGTTGTGTACAAACTACACAATGTGCCTCCTGTGTTAACTCTGCCTTTCGGCACGTGTGGTTTCCAATGTTGACACGTTTGCTGTTATAACGCCGGTTTCTAGATTTTTGCATAATTATTTTTCTAAAAGATTCTTGTTTGGGTAGTTCTTTTACACAACTGTGGTCCTCCACGATCCCGTCTTCAAACTTGTGAGGGCACGGTGAAAGCAACGATATCAGTAGCTCCTGTGAAACGAAAATGCAATTCTCGCATCCTTTTTGTCACTTATCCACCACTGTTTTTCAAGATGGTGCATTGACACCAAGAGGACCCTCTCGTGGACATTTATAAGTCAAATTCTAAGCCTATGAAAACAATAAAAAAACATGGTAAATATTCTTAAAAAGGTCACATTTGTTATTAGCCTGGCCTTAGCCATCCACACACTCCGTTCAATTATCATTTCCCTGCATGTAACGTCTGGGTCTGGTCCCTGTGTCTGCGATTACAATCGGTTAAATTTTGACCGATCATTCAGAGAGCGCGGAAGGAGAGTGTTGTAGTTAGATGTGGGTGATGTCAAGAGTTTGCGTTGTGGTTTGGCAATGGCAAAAAATGCGATAGTAAAGTAATCCGGTCTGGTTCTATCAAGAAATTGAAGCCGGAGCAAGAGGAATGTTTTAATCGCTGGAAAAATTGTGGCGCTACTCCCCACGGGCTCCGTTAGTGGCAAAGGAGATGGCTAGGCTAAATGCTAAATGCTAACGACAGACTTGGGCGCATTACATTAAACTCAGATCCAATCGTTTCAATCTGCTAAAGAAGTGAACCCCTCCCACCTGTAAACGGGGCTCAATGGAGCACCTCCAGACCTTAGTACGAAATGTAATTTGTACTATCGTGTGGTACGACCAGACTAATTTGTGATTAGTTAACATGTTTTTTTTCATTTGGAGCAGCTGTAAAAATTACACAGGGCGGCTTTAAGATGAACTCTACTTACTCCAAGAGAGACCTCCGACTCACAAACTGTTTTCCCTGACCATGAGGTGGGCGAAAATGTCTAAAACAAAAAGAAAAGTGAACAAAAACATAACAGGATAGAGTTAGCAGTTACTTTATTCAAACAGGTGTAAAAGGTACCCGAGTTTGTTCCGTTCCTTGTCGGAGAGCGGCGGGGAGAAGACAGCGGACACTGGGGCAGGTTCCAGACTTGTAGATTCATCAATGAGACTGTCCATAAAGTCATTGACATGGCTGTCAAACTGACGCATGAGGTCATTTTTCAAAAACTGAATGACAAAATTATTTAAAAAGTCACAAATTATCCTAAATATTTAAAGGGAAAATTATTTACAGTTACCTCAGCCTTTCTTTTAAGCTCTATTTTTTTGCTTATTACATGTTCAACTTCAATTTTCCCTGTTTGCAAGAAAATAAAAATATAAATTAAACATTAAATTTAAATAAATTAAAAGTTGGTATTGCGGTCCAGCAATTTTGTCGTTGAGTACAGCAACCATTTTTTTATGACACATGTTGTCAAGTCGTTTAATGTTGATTTGAGAAAGACTACACTTAGATACTAGTCACTTTGCTCGCATTAGGGTTTTGGGAATACTTCATACCATTTGTTTTAATGTAGGTTTCTCCATTTTGTAGATGCTCTGTTGGAGGTTCATCATCGTCTATAGAGTGATTGCCGTCAGACAAAAATGGCATTTTAGGAATGGTTTGACAGCGGGACCGTAGAACACAGTCTTCCTTGGAGTCCATCCTAAAACCAAAAGACAAGTGTGATGTACAAACATTAAGACATATACAAGATACACATATATTATATAAAGGCTTATACGAGCATAACATCGAGCCAGGGAAATGAACATCACATGAAGATAAAAATCTCAGTAACGCACAATGCAAACAGTTAAATTGAGCCCGCATGACATGAGCACAAATTATGAACAGGATGTAGTCTGTCACTTCTGCTATGCCTCTTTCTGAAAGCTCATGTTATTCCCCGGACTGGCATATCAAGACACAACACTTGCTTTGATTGCGTTCCTCCACAGTCAACAAGCAGACGGACGTGCGCCTCCGTCCGTCCGTCTGCTTGTTGACGCTGGAGGAACGCTGGTAGCAAACACATCACATACCTGTTGTTTGTCACGCGCTGTTTGGTGGTCCCGACTGGTCCCGGTTGGTCCCCGTTGGTCCCGATTGGTCCCTGTTGGTCCCGATAGGTCCCGGGAGGTCCGAGCAGGTCGTATGTATGTGTGAATATGTGGATGTGTGGATGTGTCCTGAATCCTCCTCCTACACATGAGCACGAGGGTGAGGCGCGCGCGCTGCACACCTCTTCATTGTGGAGTGGGCGAGCACGCGCCTGCCGCTGATTGGCTCCTGAACTCTCCTCCTTTTTACTGACTGCACATTCTCACACGACTATTATCCAACCAAAACACTTGACACATTCAAGCGGCATCGTCATACTAATTATACATTCAAGAAAGCTGTCAACATGTAATTATGTATTTCCAGTGTTGGGTAAGTTACTATCAAACGGAATAGATTGGATAGCTATATTATTGAAATTAGGCAAGGCAAGGCAAGGCAAGTTTATTTGTATAGCACAATTCATACACAAGGCAACTCAAAGTGCTGAACAAGATAGCATTAAAATCATAAATAATCACAGAACATTAAAACGAAAGATAAAAATATAAAATCCCTCAGTTGTATGCACAGCTAAACAGCACCGTTTTTAACTTGGTTTTAAACATTGTCAGAGAGGAGGCCTGTCTCACATCTTCAGGAAGATTGTTCCAGATTTTAAATTACACTACTTAGTTACGATTTTGAGAAAGTAACTTAGTAATATTACAGCAGGACTATATTATTTTATTACAGTTATTACATCTTCTGAAATGAATAAACACCAGGAAAACCTCACTGTAGTTTACTGCCTGCAGCTATCTATGGATTATTCCACTGAGAGCTGCGAATATTTGTTGGTTAAAGCTGGAGTAAGCAACCTCACTTTGAAACCATAAAAAATAACTTTGTAATCAAATTCATAAAACTAGCTCCTAGCTCTCAAAACAACTTGGTACTATACCTTGTTTTTCACAGGCATGCGTTGTCTCAAATTTTGGACGGATAGCTCTATGTGTTTTTAATCATTGCATTTCCTGTGATTGAACTGTTTGATTTTCCGATCTGTGTTGGCAAATCAACAACTTTGTAAAGTCCTCCGAGATTCATTTTGTTGTGATTTAGGGCTATCCAAAAATCCATTTAATTGAAATTAAAATATTGGTGTAGGCATACCTCATCCAATAAAAAACAATCCAAATCAACTTTATTTCAAGAACAATTCAATTAAATCAAATAAAAGTAGTTATTTCGGAGGACTTTACACAACCGTTGAATTTGTCAACACAGATCAGAGAATCAAACAGTTCAAACAACACCAAAAGAGTTACCAAAGAGCTGCGCAGGAGTAAAGGCAGTAAAAATGAAATACACTCAAATAAAAGACAAAATATAACAAATAAAATGCCCAATGGATTATACTGGTTTGATTGTTTTAAAACAATCAAACCAGTATAATAAAAAAGCAGAGAAATTAACAAAACAAAATAGATAAAATAATAATGATAATTATTAAAATAATAATAACAGAGAAAACAGAGGACCTCAAAACTCATGCGATGTTAAAAGCAGAGAATAAATGGTTCTTGAGACGAGACTCAAAACCCTCAAACGAAGGAGTGCTCTGCTCATACGCCTGTGCTGTTGTACTGTAATGTAAACCGTACAGTGGACCCATGCACATCCAGGCCCCTAATTTGGCTCCTGGGCCTTATGTTGAACAGGTCCTATATGATCATAGTCAAGACTCTAGATCCCGGGTGCAGAGCTGCTCTGCCACAACCTCTGAGCCCCCATCTGTTCAGTTACTAGCCTCAGAAGCTAGTCAGATTGAAACTGTGTGTGTTCCTCGCTTGAAGTCTAAAGCACTATATGCGAGGAAATCTGACCTGGGTGTCAGACACAGTAACTTAATAAAAGTTCAGACAGACAGAAATAGTTCTAACAGTAGGGTTGTTAAATGTGGTTTAATGAACGTCAGATCAATCTCGTCTAAATCGCTTCTCATAAACAAACTTATTATAGACAAGGGCTTGGATTTGTTTGCGCTCTCGGAGACTTGGCTCCAACAGGACGACTACGTTAGATTGAATGAGTGCACTCCTCCGACGCATGTTAACTACCAGAAAGCGAGAACTACAGGTCGCGGCGGTGGTGCTGCGATTATATCACACACCAACTTGGTTCTTAGTCCCAAAACCAACAATGCTTTTCACTCGTTTGAAAACTTAACACTTTCAATCACCTGTCCTGGGTGGAGAAAACAAAAAGCGGTGCTATTTATAGTTTTATACCGACCTCCTGGTCCTTACTGCGAGTTCCTAACAGAATTCTCTGACTTAATTTCAAACCTAGTTTTGGAATGGGAAAACATAGTTATAACTGGAGACTTCAATATACATGTGGACGACAGCACTGACAGCTTAAACAAAGCTTTCAGCGCCGTACTAGATGGTGTTGGTTTTACTCAGAATGTTGAGGAACCTACTCACATTCATAACCACACCTTGGACCTTGTCCTGACCTACGGCTGTGATGTCTCCAATGTTGACATCCAGCGTCAAAGCTCGTTGCTGTCTGACCATTTCTTGATCACGTTTGATCTCGATTTGGAGGACTTTCCTGTCCCGCAAGATAAAACCATAATGAAAAGAACCTTAAATGATAAATCTATCACAAGGTTCAAAGAACTAATACAGCCTATGTTGAATACTGCTGCAGGTGAACCTGTTCACAGCAGCTGCAGTCCCTCAGTCATTGACCAAACGGTGGGCAACACTATGGAGTCTTTAAAATCTGCATTAAATGCAGCAGCTCCTTTAAAACAGAAAACTATTAGGATTAGATCATCGTCGCCCTGGTACAGTGTTCAACTCCACACTTTAAAACAGGACGTCAGAAAATTGGAGAGGCTATATCGCCACTCCCACTCGGAGCCTGTCCACAGGGAGTGGAAAGCAGGTCTCCGACACTATAAGAATGCCCTTCGCAGGGCTCGAACTCAATACTATTCAACTTTAATAGAAGCGAATAAAAATAACAGTAGATTTTTGTTTAGCACCGTCGCTAAACTCACAAACTGCCATAGCGCAATCGAGCCTAAAATTCCAAGCTCACAGTGTCGACTTTCTCCACTTCTTTAATAATAAAATGACATCCATCCGTGACAAACTGGAGGAGGTTACTCCTGCTGTTGGTAGTGGACAAGCTGAAGCGGCATATGTGACTTCCCACTTACGTATGCCGCTAAGTGGCGGCACGGTGGCTGAGTGGATAGCACTCTTGCCTCTCAGCAAGAAGGTCCTGGGTTCGAATCCCGGTTGGACCAGGGCCTTTCTGAGTGGAGTTTGCATGTTCTCCCCGTGTCTGCGTGGGTTTCCTCCGGGTACTCCGGTTTCCCCTACCGCAAAAAATATGTACAATCTGGCATGTGCCTCCTGTACTGGTGACCCAGCTCCCATCTCTGTGTGGAGTGAGTGGACAAATGCCCAAAAATTAACAATTGTAAACCGCTTTGAGACTCAGATCTGCAGTGAAAAGGCGGTATATAAATGATTACTTACTTACTTACTTACTTACTTAGACTCTTCAGTGGGCCTCGATAAATTCATGGCTGTGAGCCAAGCAGAGGTGATCTCTGTGGTCACATCCTCAAAAGCATCAACTTGCATAAAGGACCTTAAAATGTGGATGACTCTTAACTTCCTACTTCTCAACCCGGAGAAGACAGAAGTGATCCTACTCGGTCCGAAGCGCCTGCGTGACTCCCTCACTAACCAGATGGTTACTCTCGATAATGTCAGTATAATACCCAGTAACACTGTGAGGAATCTTGGAGTCATTTTTGACCAAGAACTCTCCTTCAAGGCTTATATAAGCCAAGCAACTAAAACGGCGTACTTCCACTTACGGAACATCGCTAAAATTAGGAATTTCCTTCCTAAAAGTGACGCGGAAAAACTCATTCACGCGTTTGTCACCTCAAGGCTCGACTACTGTAACGCTTTACTGGCAGCGTGCCCTAAAGCCTCTTTGAAGAGCTTCCAGCTCGTTCAGAATACAGCAGCTAGGATCTTAACAGGTACCAAAAGGAGGGAGCACATAACTCCGGTGTTAAAATCACTCCACTGGCTCCCTGTGGAGTACAGAATAAAGTTTAAAATCCTACTCTTAACATATAAAGCCATAAATGGCTTGGCTCCTTCTTATCTCCAAGACACGTTAGTGTCGTATCAACCAGGTCGAGCGTTGCGCTCACAAAACGCCAGACGTCTGGTGGTCCCTAAGGTCTCAAAGGTCACTGTTGGTGGCAGAGCATTTAGCTACCAAGCTCCTTTACTGTGGAATCAGCTTCCCATTTATGTTAAGGAAGCAGATACGGTCTCCACATTCAAGGCCAGGCTTAAAGCACTTTACTTTAATTTAGCATATAATTAGGTAATATATAATATGTAGTGTATATATTATATATATATGCTGTATTATGTTATATATTATGTTATATATTATTCAATAATGTATTGTGTTATGTTGTATATTATGTTATATATTATGCTGTATGTTATTCTTTATTCAAGGCTAGGTTTAAAACAGTCCTCTTTAGTTTAGCATATGGCTAGGAAGGTAAGACTCGGAGAAGGTTAAACTCCTCAGAGTGTTAGTCAAGCTGCATAGGGAGTCAGTTTGCTGGGAGAAGTATGGTAACTTGAGCACTATCCTCTCCTCCTTCCTACTTTATCTGTTTAGCATTTTTAGGATTCTGACTGTAGTTTGTTCATTGCTATTCACCCGTTGTCCCATTGTCTGTTTCATGGTACTCGGGATCCTGAGCCTTTTCAGCGGATACGCTCTTCTTGCACCGGACCTGTCCACGTTTCAACTGGTCTAGCTAGGTTTCATTAAAACAGTCCTCCCTGTGGGTTTCCCTAGTTTAAGGTTTAAGCATACGCTCTCTTAAATCAAGGTAGGAAGGTAAGAAGGTAAGAACTCAGGGAAGGCTAAAACTCCTCAGACTGTCAGTCTAGCTGCATAGGGAGTCAGTTTTGCTGGGAGCAGTATGGTAACTCTGAGCACTATCACTCTCCTCCTTCCTACTTTATCGGTTTACGCGCATTTTTAGGATTTTGACTGTAGTTTTGTTCATTGCAATTCACAAACCGTTTCCCATTGTCTGTTATCATGGTACCGATGACGGCTCTCTGAGCCTGGCCTCCGCATCTACGCCTGCGGACGCCCCCGCCCGATCGCCCCTGGTAGTGCTTCAGTCCTCACCGGACCTGTCCACGTTCAGCGGCCACAGGGTCCACGGTCTTGCGTTCTGTACGCTAGCTTAGGTCCTAGATCATTAGCCTGCCGTCCGGAGGAGACGGATCCCTATCTCATATGGGTCTCCCTCCCTGTGAGTGTTCCCTAGTTCTCTTACCCAATGTTTCTCACTTTTCCCACTGGTTTTTTAAGAGTTTTTCCTTGTCGATGCAGGAGGGTCTTGTTTAAGACAGTTAGTGTACCAACAGAAAGGATTGGTGATGATCCAATAGAAACTTTACATTCTACAAACATGTATGGACATTTTCTTTCTTGTGGGTGCTTTATATTTTTCATGTGTTTTAAAAACTGTTTTATCATCTCTCTACCTTGTGGTGATATTCCATCAATGTTTGTTAGAATCCTCTGAGATGACTTCTGTTGTGACCTAGGGCTATACAAGAATAAATTGTATTGTATTGTGTGTATCGTATTGTAGAATGTTAAAGTGTCCTGAATCATCACCACAGTCCTTTTTTTTGTTGGAACACTAACTGTACAATCAGACCTCTCCTTGCAATCGGAAAGGAAAACCGTCAACAACAAAAAAACAGTTTTGAAAAAAGTGAGTAACCTCGGGGAGTATCCACATTGAGAGAGGGATCTGCTCCACACGGATGGACGGGCTGTAGATCCAAGACCTAAGCTACAGAACGTGGACCAGGGCCAAGCAGTGGCCGGAGAACAAGGACAGGTCCCAGGTGGGTCAGGCAGGGCAGTCCGCAGGTGTAGATGAAGAGGCCAGGTTTCAGAGATCCCGTCGTCGCATCATGAAACGACAATGGGACAACGGTAATAGCAATGAACAGATTACAGTCAAAATCCTAATAAAATTGGCAAAGACAGATAAAGTAGGAAGGAGGAGAAAATAGAGGTGCTCAAGTTACCACAACACTTTTTCCACACTTGAATGGTAGACAACAGTATCTGCTTCCTTAACACATAAATGGAAGCTGATTCCACAGTAAAGGAGCTTGGGAGATAAATGCCTCTGCCAAGCCAAACCCAGTGATTTTGAGACTTTAGGAACCACCAGACGTCTGGTGTTTAGCGAGACACCAGTGCACAAAGTTTGGTTGATATGACTCAAACCATGTCCTAGAAGATAAGAAGGAAGCCAAGCCTTTTTTGGCTTTGTATGTTAAAAGAAGAGTTTTAAACTTTAATTCTGTACTAATCCACAGGGAGCCAGTTAGTGATTTTAACATCAGAGTTATTTGCTCCCTTCTTTTTGGTACCTGTTAAGGTCCTTGCTGCTGTATTCTGAACGAGCTGGACGACTTCAAAGAGGCTTTAGGGCATGCTGGCCAGCAAAGTGTTACAGTAGTCAAGTCTTGAGGTGACAAAAAGCGTGGATCAGTTTTTCTGTGTCACTTTTATAGGATAGGATTTCCTGAGTTAAACGATGTGGAACATACGCCGTTTTAGTTGCTTGGGTTTAATAAAAGCCCTTGAATGAGAGATCTTTGTCGAAAACAACACAACCTACCGAAAAATCCTCAACAGTGTTGCAGGGTACTAATCGCTAATTCAGTTGTCGAGAGTGATTATCTGGTCGCTTTGGACCTGAGTAGATCACTTCTGTCTTCTCGGTGTTAGAAGTAGATAGAAAGTTAGACTCATCCACGTTTTAAAGTCCTTTACGCAGGCACTGAGCCCTTTTTCAACTTGATCCTCGTCTGATTATGGTTTCATCGTCAGATAAAGTTGTGTGTCAATCTGCATAGCAGTGGAAAAGAATCGGTCCTGAGTACCGATCCCTGATGCACACCGAAATCCCACTCTAGAATACGGCTAAAAAATGTTGATCTCACATTGACAAAGTGAAAGGGCTCTCCTCTGAGACCTGCCATCCGCGAGTAGAATGCTTTGGTCTAATGGTATCAAATGCAGCGCTGAGAGTCCCAGTAAGACCAACACTGACACTTTTCCATTATCAGCAGCTAGTACGTAGGTCATTTGTGACTTTGACTAGTGCTGTTTTCAGTGCTAATGATGAGCCTCTGAATCCTGATTGATAAGACAAATTCAAACATATTATTTATCCTTGCAAACAGATGGCAGCAAAGTGTTCAGCTAAAAGCTTTTCACTATGATTCCACTATGATTATACAATTGCACTATGGCAGTTAGTGAGATTATGCGACGGAGTCTACAACAAAAATCTACTGTTGTTTTTTTATTTGCTTCTAGTTAAAGTTGATTAGTATTGAGCTTTGAGCCCTACAAAGTGCATTCTTGTTGTTTGGGTAGACCTGCTCTCCACTCCCTGTGTACAGGCTCCTCCGAGTGGGAAGTGGCGACATAGCCACTCCAATTTTTCTAACGTTCTGTTTTAAAGTGTTAAGCTTGGATATTTTTTTACTAACATAATATGAATACTTAGTTGGCTATATCAACAACACAGACAAAAGTCCAAGGAAACTAGCAACTTTCAAGTTTTGTGTAGTGTTGTGTTTCATGGATTCCCTGTTTATTTTTCGTTAGAATCCATTGAAATGCATGCTTTCTGCCTGTAAATTGTTATGTGATCACCATGCTCTGTTTTCCAGGGGCATTTGCTCGGGGACCTGAGACTCAGAAACTAGTATCCACAGTTTTTAACCACTTTACAAACGAACAGAGCGGAAAGTTACTTCTCAGACTGGACTGCCCAAAAATCCACTATAAATGTTCACCTTTGAGAAGGAGTTCCACAATGTCACAACAGGTTCATGGACTAAGTACACACTTAGGTCTAGACTTAAACCAATCTCATGGTAATCTCAGGCTTTAAGTTCTGTTGATATTGTTTATTAGCCCTAAATCCAACAACAGATATCTCGAGGCATTACAAGCTGTTGATCAAAAGAGCAAAAAAGTTTCAAATACAGGAAATTTGCAATGATGAAAAAAAAAACTCTTAGTCATTGGTCCATAAGGGGAAAAAAACCATGTCCATAAAATTTGTTCCTAAAAAGTGCAGATCAACCAACTGTCACTCAGAACTGACCACTAAAACCATGTCAGAAGTAAATATAGAAACTTGCAATGGCTGAAGCCATTGCGATTGACTGCGGAACAGATCTAATTGGAAATCTGCTAAAAAAAATTCCTTGAAATCCTTTAAAAGGCCTTGAAACTGTTAAAATACTTGATAGATATTTGAAACTCCTGAAGTCCTTGAAATTGTTGAAACCTTTAAACTCCTGAAATCCTTGAAACTGTTGAAACATTGAAACTCCTGAAATCCTTGAAACTTTTTTTAAACCTGGAAACTGTTGAAAGTGTGGAAACTCCTGAAATCCTTGAACCTCCTGATATCCTTGAAACTGGTTAAATTCTTAAACAGTTGAAATCCTTGAAACTACTGAATGTATTGAAAGTGTCCTTGAAACTGAAAAATCCCCTCACCGCTGAAACAATTTGGTTCCTGTAACTAAGGAAACCTGGTCTGTGGTCATTATCTGGTGGTGGTCTGAGTCTTCGTTTGGGTCTTGGTCTGGTGGTATAATGCAACCTATTAGGTTGCATTATACTGGTTTACATGGAAAAATCCCTATTAGGTTGCATTATACTGGTTTACATGGAAAAATCCCTATTAGGTTGCATTATACTGGTTTACATGGAAAAATCCCTATTAAGTTGCATTATACTGGTTTACATGGAAAAATCTCTATTAAGTTGCATTATACTGGTTTACATGGAAAAATCCCTATTAGGTTGCATTATACTGGTTTACATGTACAAATCCCTATTAAGTTGCTTTATACTGGTTTACATGTAAAAACCCCTATTAGGTTACATTATAGTGGTTTACATGTAAAAATCCTTATTAAGTTGCATTATACTGGTTTACATGTAAAAACCCCTATTAAGTTCCATTATACTGGTTTACATGTAAAAACCCTATTAAGTTGCATTATACTGGTTTACATGAAAAAAACCCTATTAAGTTGCATTATACTGGTTTACATGGAAAAATCCCTATTAAGTTGCATAATACTGGTTTACATGGAAAAATCCCCATTAAGTTGCATTATACTGGTTTACATGAAAAAAACCCCATTAAGTTGCATTATACTGGTTTACATGGAAAAATCCCTATTAAGTTGCATTATACTGGTTTACATGGAAAAATCCCTATTAAGTTGCATAATACTGGTTTACATGGAAAAATCCCCATTAAGTTGCATTATACTGGTTTACATGTAAAAAACCCTATTAAGTTGCATTATACTGGTTTACATGGAAAAATCCCTATTAAGTTGCATTATACTGGTTTACATGAAAAAAACCCTATTAAGTTGCATTATACTGGTTTACATGGAAAAATCCCTATTAAGTTGCATTGTACTGGTTTACATGGAAAAATCCCTATTAAGTTGCATTATACTGGTTTACATGAAAAAAACCCTATTAAGTTGCATTATACTGGTTTACATGTAAAAACCCCTATTAAGTTGCATTATACTGGTTTACATGGAAAAATCCCTATTAAGTTGCATTATACTGGTTTACATGGAAAAATCCCTATTAAGTTGCATTATACTGGTTTACATGGAAAAATCCCTATTAAGTTGCATTATACTGGTTTACATGGAAAAATCCCTATTAAGTTGCATTATACTGGTTTACATGGAAAAATCCCTATTAAGTTGCATTATACTGGTTTACATGGAAAAATCCCTATTAGGTTGCATTATACTGGTTTACATGTACAAATCCCTATTAAGTTGCTTTATACTGGTTTACATGTAAAAACCCCTATTAGGTTACATTATAGTGGTTTACATGTAAAAATCCTTATTAAGTTGCATTATACTGGTTTACATGTAAAAACCCCTATTAAGTTCCATTATACTGGTTTACATGTAAAAACCCCTATTAAGTTCCATTATACTGGTTTACATGTAAAAACCCTATTAAGTTGCATTATACTGGTTTACATGAAAAAAAACCCTATTAAGTTGCATTATACTGGTTTACATGGAAAAATCCCTATTAAGTTGCATAATACTGGTTTACATGGAAAAATCCCCATTAAGTTGCATTATACTGGTTTACATGGAAAAATCCCTATTAAGTTGCATTATACTGGTTTACATGGAAAAATCCCTATTAAGTTGCATAATACTGGTTTACATGGAAAAATCCCCATTAAGTTGCATTATACTGGTTTACATGGAAAAATCCCCATTAAGTTGCATTATACTGGTTTACATGGAAAAATCCCTATTAAGTTGCATTGTACTGGTTTACATGGAAAAAACCCTATTAAGTTGCATTATACTGGTTTACATGGAAAAAACCCTATTAAGTTGCATTATACTGGTTTACATGTAAAAACCCCTATTAAGTTGCATTATACTGGTTTACATGGAAAAATCCCCATTAAGTTGCATTATACTGGTTTACATGAAAAAAAACCCTATTAAGTTGCATTATACTGGTTTACATGAAAAAACCCTATTAAGTTGCATTATACTGGTTTACATGGAAAAATCCCTATTAAGTTGCATTATACTGGTTTACATGGAAAAATCCCTATTAGGTTGCATGATTACACTGAAGTCCTTGAAACTGCTGAAGTCCTTGAAACTGCTGAAGTCCTTGAAACTGCTGAAGTCCTTGAAACTGCTGAAGTCCTTGAAACTGTTGAAGTCCTTGAAACTCTTGAAATCTTGAAACTGCTGAAATCCTTGAAACTGTTGAATCCTTGAAACTGTTGAATCATTGAAACTGTAGAAATGTCTGAAAGAGCTGAAGTCCTATTAAAATGCATGGGCCTATTAAAATGCATTGCAGAATTCTCAATGCAGATTTTTGTCCGATTGCGGAAAAACCGGAAATCGCTGAAGTCCCAAAAGTAATAGCAATAATCTCCCAAACATGTGGAACGTTTTGATGTATAACTTGTGGAAATTGTTGAAAATGTGAAAGCTGTGAAACGTGTCAAAAAAAATGACGGAATAAAGAAATACAAAACCAATGGTTGACTGCGGAAAGTTCCGCAGTCAATCAATAAAATATAAAGTACTCTTTCAAATGCATCTGTTGTGGAGGAAACCCCGTGTGTGGATAGCAATATAAAAGTGATAGGTGAGATGACCACACTCAGCGCCCACCATCTGCCTCCAGTCTCTGAGTTATGATCAGACGTGGACAATATTGATCTGTACCGCTGCAGTTTGACAGCTGACGCTCTATTCATTTACTCTCACTTCAATCTATATTTGAAACTGATGGATGGTTTAATTTGAGAGCGTACGCAACAATGCTGTTGGGTATTCCTTATTCATAGTTTTGTGAACACTTTGATGGATTTCCTCACATAGGATTTAGTGTTTAATTATGTTGAATTTGTTCTGGTTTAAGATGGCACTTCATCTTTAGATGCTGCTCTAGTATAATAAGCATGCTGTGGTCAAAATTTATGCTTTGCTTATGTTGATCAAGCAGAACATGACACCACTGAGGAGAAATGTACATGTGTTATGTACATTTTTGTTTTTGAAATACGTTTCGCATTACGTTTTCATGCAAAAGATAAAATATGATTCTAAAATGTATTCATATTTTGTAATACAATGCCATTCTAACGGCGTGCACATTTCTCTTCAACGTGAACATGATGCACTTCCCTTTTCTCTCACTAGATGGAACTACTTACAAGACAAATGCTGCGCTTTCATTTAAAGCCTATCCACCAGTTGATTTTGTCTCTTAGCTTTTTACTATTTATTGTCGCCACAAATAATAAAAGATAGATGTTTTCATCATTAAATTATCATTAAATTTGAAATATAAATATGTATATATATATATATATATATATATATATATATATATACACGTGTTAACATGTTTAAGAAGGAATAGGCAATCTATTATCCCATGTTTTTACCATATTCAATAATCATTATCACATCATTGGTGTCTTGTCTGTCTTAGCCATATTTGTAGTAGTTGTAAACATAGTGAAAATACTTCTTGGTTTCTGTGCTTTGGTTGCTTAAATGATTCTCCCTACAGCCATCAAAGTGAATCTTGACACAAGTCAAATAAATTCTTATAGATTATATACAGTAGACTACTGTAGGAGACAACTGCAGCCATAACTCCTCACAGCCCAGAGGTTTAAACAGGTTATTGCATTAAATCTCATGTTATGGCAGCAGATTCACTGGGCTCAGAATAAGGGGCATGTCGGTTCAGTTGCTAAGAAACCAGTGTGAGGAAGACAACAGGGGAAGGTGGGTCTTAACATGTTTCATTGTTTAGAATCAACACTGATGCTATTTCCACATTTTGTGAAGGTCCAGAGGGATGAATATTGGTTCAACTCACTTATAAATCTGTTTATGCTACAGCAGACATAAAGGCCACACATTGAAGGTTTTGACATTAACGAACATGCATGCAGCTTCCCTCTCATGTCTGAAGCATTACCATCTCAATAAAGCTAAATATAGGCCCCTTCATTTCTCGCCACATCAATTGGTCTGGCTCTAGCGACTGTCTGTCCGGTGTCTCTGTGTCACGCTGAAATCAGGAGCGAGCCGCAGACGTAGAGCGACACACATTTGAGGGTAAACTGACAGACCCAGGGTAAACACAGCGGTTTGTAGAGATCTAGGGCTGGTGTAAACAATGATTTTGATATTTGATTAGTTGTCCAATTTTCCTTTTGTTTAATCGATTAGTTGTTTGGATCCCTGTGGGTTAATGGGTCATTTTGCAGTCAGGCACTCTGTGTAAGGTTAAAAAACAATAATCAATGACTAAATTAGTTGACCACTCTTTCAATATTTGATTCATTGCAATTAATTGATTCACTTGTTGCAGACCTACTGTACTACACATCAAATGGAATGTATTGATATCAAATCCCAAATTATAATTGCATAATAGACAGAAGAGTAGGTATATTCTCCAAGATAAAAAATTGCATTCTTTAAGAGAAATAAAACGAGTGTAGTGATTTAATGTAATCACAGTGGCTTATAAAAGATATGCATACAACTCAAAGACCACAACAAAGTAACAAACAACTAACTGTAAAGTGAAAGCCAAATTATAGTCATATCTTATTGTGTACATGTGTATCCAGAGGAGACTGTACAGAACGGCACAAGTGACCTGGGGTTCACCAGTGCAACCACTGAGGAGTTCAGAAAGTCATTAAGGCAACTAAAGAATTCAAAATATAAAGTTTGCCTGAACGCTGTTGACCCGAGGCAATATTAATCTTCTGCAACGTGGCCTTTTTATATTTACACCACAGTGGAGCTGTGTACAAAGGTGTGCAGTAACATCTGAACAGAAGTTTCAGATGTTTCTGAACAGTAGTCACACAGACAAAACACATGATTTTTTTTATTTTCAATTCAATTAAATCTATTTTGTATTGCCCTAAATCACAGCAGCAGCTGTCTTGAAAGACTTAACCGAGTTGACCAGTTTCCACCCCATGCTTCTCTGTAGAAATGGTGTTCTTTGGATGCAGTTCGAGAGGTGTCCCCACACTTTAGCCAGTACATGTCCCGGCCCAGCTGAAGTTCGCTAAAGAGCATTTAGATGAAGAGGATTGGGAGAATTTCCTCTGGTCAGATGAAACCAGAATAGAACTTTTTTGTAAAAAAAAAAAAGAATTGAACTGTGAAAGAATGCAGAGTTGCATCCAAGGAACACCATATCTACTGTGCAGCATGGGGGTGGAAACTTGATGATTTGGGGGTGTTTTTTTCTGCAAAGGGACCAGGAGGATTGATCAGAAAAGAATAATTGGGGCCATATATCGTGAGATTTTGAGTGAAAACCTCCTTCCATCGGCAAGATTGAAGATTAAACATGGCTGGATCTTTCAGCCGCACAATGATCCCAAACTGAGATCAATATGATGGGATGCCCAGGCAACGAAGAAGTGGCTTCGTAAGAAGCATTTCAAGGTCCTGGAGTGACCAAGCCAGTCTCTGCTCTAGATTCTAGAAGATATCTGCATGAAGGAATGGGCCAAAATGCCAGCAACAGTGTGGGGAAACCTAAGATTTAAGATTCACAGAACATGTTTTGCCTCTGTCTTTGCCAACAAAGGGATCTTCAAAAAGTATAGAAATGTCATTTTGTCTCTCATAGTTGAAGAATACCTATGACTTCAGTTACAGGCATCTCTCATGCTTTGTTATATACCTTTTAAGTGGGAGGACTTGCAAAAATAACTGTAACATTTTACTTTTACTTCACATTGGTCTGCCACTTTGTGTTGTACTTTGAAATGAAATACTGATTAAAAACACACATTGTCGTAGTAAGTTGTTGGGAATGGATATGAATAACTTTGACTCAATAGAGAATATAGACTAGTTGTGAGAACTATCGCACATGTTTGGTTTGGAGTGACAAAACGGAGGATGTGGTTTAATAAATTACCTTAAACTATGATCTCCACAGACTTGAAGATTTCCTGTTGCTATGGATACCAAGTTAGTGGAAAGACAGCCGGTTTTGTTGAAGATCCACTCAGCTCTGTGACGTTCGCTTCTCACTGAATTTGAATTTAAGTTGATTTGTTTTTTAAACCTTAGAGTCTTTTTGTCTGCAAAAAACACATTGTACACCGTATGTATGATTGTCGATCAATAAACCTTGCAGAATTGTTCATAATCATGATAAGTTCCATTAAAGCGTTGTTTGAATGCATCCACAGCTCTGCACTGCTCTTTTATACTTGTCCAGCGAGCCCTTCACGGAGCTGTGATCGTGCCTCCCCTGCCGTGATGAAAATGTGTTGACATGCTTTACTCACAAGCACAACTTCCATCTTTTACTACAGCGTGTCGCCTTCATCGTTATTGTGCTGTTTCCATTCGTGTCCTCTGTGTGTCGACTGTCACTGCACGTTCTGTTCTGTGAAGCCTGTTCTAAACAAAGACCAGATTAACAATATCACAGGTTATCCACTTCACTCAGCTCAAACATGTTTCAATTCATTGTATTGCTAAATATTGGCAGCTTTTTTGTTTTGTAAATAGGGAGAGGTGCAATAAGCCTTAGCTTCTGCCTATTCCATTTCAGACATCATGTGTATTCATTTTCTATTTTCATGTAATGAATGTTAAAATGTCTGAATAAATCAGAATATGAATTCCTTTCATTCAAAAGTGCACCACATCCGAAGTGTATGGGCAATTTAAGGACATTTACGTTAATTTGTATATTTTGGTAAGGCTTGGTTAAATATTTCGGAAAGTTCAAAGAGGAAAAGTGATATGCAAATGTGGTTCAAATTCTTAATAAAAGAGAATTGAGGTAAACAAAGAATCTATTTAGCATGATATATTCGGAATTCTTGATTTTACACAGACTGACATTATTATGCTCATGCGTGCATACTGTATATCCCAGCTATATCTCATTGAAGATGAAGAAAATATAAATACAGATTTGTACATACAGAATTGAAAGAGAAGCTCAAAGGTCTTGTTTTTCTCGCAGGGAGCAATTTCCACGGTCATTCCTCCCTGTTGCTAAGCCTTCATTAACACTGATAACCCCACTCCCCACGCTGCAGCATCCTCCCAAAACACAGGCAGCAAGAGCCATGTGCACAAACATTCACGCCATGCAGAAAGAGAACAAGCAAACCGATGCGATTTCATTCCCTCACGAAAGTCGCTTGAGATAATCAGATTATGTTATTCTCTCCCGTGAGTCTATTTTAAAACATTTTGTGAGCTGTGTTAATGAGGAAGAAGCACATGGGTGATCACAGCCTTCGTCACTGATTCTTAAATTAACGAGACGTGTGAAATGAAATAAACAAGCTTTTACTCAGGTTGTAGCATGTAATAAAAGTGCTTCCTTATATATTCTCTATTCCACTGTTCTTCAGGTAAGACTTCATATAGTTGCTTATCCTCTATCCCTGTGTGTATAAAAATAGTACATCTGTATGGTTCACAAACCTCCAACATGAAAATACACTGGATACACAGAATTTTAGGCCTATAACTTTTAGAGTCATGACTTCACTATTCCTTTTATCTTTTCCAGATCATCATATTTTGCTGCAAGTCTGTCAAATCCTGAACAAACAAAACACAAATTCTTCTTTCTGTTTCAAACTTGGATATGACTTTTCACTGTGGTTTCCCATATGGTCCTGATTTAGACTCGTATGTTCCTCTCTTGAGCTGATCCGTTATTTATATTGCCCAATTCCCAATTTGCTCGTGTGTATCAATTCTGGTAGCCCACAAAGAAAGCCATTCATGTGTGTGTGTGTGTGTGTGTGTGTGTGCGAGCGTGTGTGTGTGTGTGTGTGTGTCCTAGATCCCATGAGCTGCCACGCGCCTCTCCGTGTGGGAATATGCGCACTTCCAGGTGGCACAAAGCCTGACGCCCCCTCACTATCATCCCTGCAGGCGCTGTTATTTAGCCCGCGCACTCCCCATGTCACCGATAAGAGGTCCTATCACAGATTACAGGTGGTGTCGATATCAAATATTCAAGCCTATAGTTTGTTTCACCAATTGGAAAAAGTCAGGAAATTATTGATTCATGGACCACTCTGAAATGTCTGACAGAAAATAAGTATCACAATCGGGTGTTAAGTGTTGCAGCTCCATTCCTTAAGCTGTGTTGTATTCAGCATATGTTGCCCGATTTGTATTCACGTGTTGCCCGTTGAGTTGTGTTGCAGTGACATCGTCTTGCACAGTTGATGGGGGGTTGGCTAAATGTTGAGGAGGTGTGTGATGCGGTCAGGTCCACTCCCGCTGAACACCGTGTGTCTCATCCAGCCGTAGACTTCTTCAATTTTCCAGTTCATTTGCGAAGCGTCGATAGTGACTCACGGCGCGTTGCTCCTGAGAAAATATAATAGAGATCGACAAAGTTTGTTTTCTCTTTTTTCCTCACGCTGCAGGTGGACCGGACAGTGGGATGTGCTCTGAATATGAGCGCGGGCTGTGGAGACGGCGCTGCTCACTCCAGGGACTGGGAATGGATTGACTTTAGATGTGACCTGTTGATTCTTCGTGCGGCTACAGTTCCTTTTGCACAAAGTGTCATTTTTGACGTCTTTTTTCTATTTACAATGATAAATAGCTCACTCATTACGCTAAGCAACTTTTTGGAAGGGATTACACACAATGCGCGCTAAAATGTTGGCGGCGGTTTCCAGGCCTTCATACTTTTAAGAGACTTGGAAAACCCGTTTTGTGCGCTTTCAGAAATCTAATTTGGGAAAACCACCATTGTTTATTGACCTATTGCCAGAGATGGACTGATAGTGGCGTGGCAGTGCCGCGCCTGTCACGCGGAGCGCACCGCACCCTCTTGGAGCCTACATCTCCTCTGTCTCTGACACGACTTTGTTTATCCGTGTGCCCTTGACGCAGAATGGCCCGATTTGGAGAAGACGTTCCGGTCTTGTTGAGCTCAGGAGATGGAGGATCCGAGCGCAACAGGAACCGCGATGGAGCGGCTGTGTCCACCGGTGGCATCTCCCCAGCCTTCAAGCAAACCAAAGCGCAGCGAGCTCGCACCATGGCTCTGTACAACCCTATACCAGTGCGGGAAAACTGCTTCACCGTCAACCGCTCTCTCTTCATCTTTGGTGAGGACAACATGGTCAGGAAGTATGCCAAGAAGATCATTGAGTGGCCATATCCTTTGGTGTAAAAAAACAAAAAAGTCAGGTGTGTTGAACACAATCACGTAGGCTGCACAAAGGTTTGACCCAGTGTCGTGTTACGTGGTGGCTACAGAGTAAATAAGTTTATGTGCCACCCTGGTGGTGGTGTCTCCAATATCAGCACCATGGACAGTGCAGTGAGTGCAGCGCAACTGATGCCTTGTTATTTAGTCTGGATATACAAAATCAAAGCTACGCTATACAATAACATAGGGTTAGCACAAACATGTTCAAATTATGCTACGGGTCCAGACTTAATTCTGAAGTATAATTACATATAGCCACATTCATTTCATAGTCTTGATATCTAAACATTTTGAGTTATTCATGATATGTATTGACGTTCAACTTGCCACTAAAGCCACCTGTTGCCCTGACCGTTGCACTGTACACTGTTGCTATTTGTATTAATGTGCATGACAATTGGCTTTGCACCTAAGCAGGTGTGGAGGGGACTTATCTGTTGTGTTTGTTGTTACTTTTTGTGAGAGAGTATCTACTATTAGCATGGGAAAACTATACATGTGTTCTTTCTATGGCTTATATAAAACATTCTTCCTCATTTCCATATGATTAATTATCATGGTGGCACCTAAGGAGAAGTCTTCAAATTGAATGACCTGCAGGTTATGTAGCCCTGTGCAGGGGGTGTCTTGTTACATCTTCTGAGCTCAATGCATCTGACTAACAGATATTCTTTGATGATGTCGGTCTGCTGTGTCACTTGCTGTTGCTTCAGGTCATCATTCTTCAGTTCATCCTATTACAGTGTCTGCTCATATGGTTTTAAAGACACCAGATCGGGGCAAGGCCTTGTGCAACATCTAAAAACAATTAAACAATTTGAACGTATTCATTCTTAAGCCATAAGACATTTTATTTGTAAATTGATAGCCAGCAGTTACTGTAATTCTGCATATAGCTTCATCTGTTTGTGTCAGGCTCAAACATAAAAATCACACTCTTGCACAGATCACAACCGATCACTTAAAGGTCAGTCTGTGTGGAGAACCATTTTCTGCTGTCACCTCACAGTAACAGACCCTTCTCTCTAAGTGCTGAAGTGACAGATTCATTTACGTCAAATTAGTCAAGACGCCCTTTTCGGATGAACTGGAATGAAATCTTACAGCAATGTTACAGCTTGTTGGTGGGAGCATACTGATGGAGAAAAATGCATCAATGTGGCAGTTGGTGGTTGAATGTGTCATAGCAGGGAGCAGACTGTTTAATGAACTTCAGGCTTAGGGCAAACTGCAGTGGAGCCTGGTGAGGGCTGGCAGCTGCTCCTCCTCTCTGATCCCTACTGGGAACTCCCACAGCGGGAAGTTTCCTATTGAGATAGTACACCACTCAATTATTGATGGTTGGATGAAATTCTTTTTTCATCATTGCTGGGAGAAAAAAAAAAAAGAGATGTTTTGCAATAATTGGTAAGCTTGGTAAGGTTAAAAATGGGACGGAGGGGAAGTCAGGACATACACTGACAATCCATACTTGCTAAGGTTATATTTTTTTATTTAAATTATGTTGGATTATTTGGTTAATATTATGGTTTACTTTCAATTTCAAGTACAACTTGAAACTTTTATTTTGTAAGTGTCACAAAATAGGAAAACATATCTTCTTGACACTACTGTCCAGAGTGTGTAAAGAATGTTCTGCAGAAGATAAAAGTGTCATTGAGTATCGTCCTTGTTATTTTATTTATAGAAGCACTTGGCTGACGTAACAATGGTTTATTTTCACCCCCATTGCTCCGGTCGGAAGCATAATCACAGATTCACACTGTCTATTTTTACACTTGTTTGAGGCACAGAGTCAGATTGCCAGATTCTCTCAAGACTGCACACAAGATGTTCCGCTTTCCAAACTGATCCCCACACGTCGCGTGCAGCTGACTGCTCCACACAACAAAGACGTTAGACAATCACTTGTTGACATTCACATCTTCGCCATTGTGTACCGTCAGTATTAGGGCAGATATTATGTAGAAAATGTCTTTTTGGAATTTTTAACCAGATTACAAAATGTTTTCCTTACCCTCACAAAAATCCTTGTTTTCTCAATTGCATTCCTCTGCTCCTGAACCTGTCGCTATGGAAGGTCGTTAGACAAATCAGTCTTCAACTTTTCCAAAACATACATTTCCTTCAAATAGTCTGTCAGTTCCTCCACTCTAATGATGTTTCTCAGAGTCAGACTACATTATTTTTCCCACCAGCAGCAAAATAACATAGACACGGTCATGACACAAAAAATAACATAAACAAAAGGAAATGGAGTCCATACAAACAGAGGAACACAGTATTACAACTGCATGCCTTTAACTAGACCACATCATCTTGAATTTAACTGTAAATACAGCAAAATGTATTTTTTCCACTTCTACCCCTAGATGACAGTCATCTCTCTCAACACTCATCCTTTTCATCCATATTTTCAACTTCAAAATGAGTTCACATTCTAAAACATGAAATGGCCAAAGTCAACCAGATCAAGATCATGTTTAAGGGACACAAAACATGAACACAAATAATGAATAATATTTGTTCTCTAAAGATTGTTCTGATAACAGATCAGAGAGGTCATATTTAAGGCATGTATGTGAAGCTCTCAATAATCCGCGTGCCCGAATTAGCTCTTTTCTTTTGGAGGTGAACACAAAGTTTGAGCAGAGTTATATTTGCTCAGAGCAGGATGTCCATGGAGTTGTCAGCCAGTCTGTGCTTTCACACCACCACCTCTGCAGAACTGCCACATCACTAACATAATCTCCAGTTAAAATTAGCCTATTATCATACCTCACCAGTTCCACCTATATATGCATGTCACTGCAGAGACACTTGAGCTGCTGGGAACCATCTCCGACATCCGACTTTCGCAGAGAAAGCTGTTGCCGTGGTGACTTCCCTTGTCTCTCTCTCCATCTTCATTTTAGCCTCGTGTGTTTCCAAACCACTCTGTCTTCATCTTGTCTCGTTATTTGCTGTGTGCCTAAGGGTAATGGAGAAAGTGGGGATAGGCTAAGGCGGCAGTATAAAATGTCATCTCTTGAACATAATTCATAAGAGAAATAATGTTGTACTGTATGGCTGCATCCATATATATTTTAGTTCTTTTGTTGTGGTAAGCCTGGGCGCTGTCGCAACAAAAAAAAAAAAAAAAAAACTTCATTTGGACGATTCCAAACTTAAAATCTTAAATTGATTTAAATGGAAGTCACCAAAGTCCAATGATTTATTCAGTGAAGCTTAATATTACTATTTTTGACATGTGTACTGACATCTGAAATAGCGTATTCTTTTCTTTTTCACACTCACACACACACATGCGCGCAAACACACACACACACACACACAATAAGGCTGGCCCCTCACTTTTCCTCCAAATACTAATTCAATTTTTTAGACATTTTTTTTGATTGGATCAGGTTGAATAAGATCTATCTTCTATAAAGTTTTTCAAAAGATCATTATTTGAGGATTCTATGAACATTGGATTAGAATGATGTCTACAGTGGATGGATATTAGGTTCAGTAAATGACTTGCTCTCATTCCAACACATTTATAAACTTTTGTCCTCAGGAAACTCATGAAGTGTTTTCAGGAATCTTTTCATCTATTATATCTTCCAAAAATGCAAAAACCACACAGACACAGAGGTGGAATTCGATAAGAAACTGGCACATTATCCTTGACTTCACCATTTTGACATTTTTCACATATTTCTATTGATTCATTGATTTTTTTAAATTTATTGCCCGGCCCTAAGTTATGATAAATATCCAAAACTTTTTATGCGTCACATTGCTTTCTCCTCATCAACACATCCAACATCACCGTCTCCAGCTCAGGTCCCCAAGCTCAACCCAAGACACCAACCTCAGCATCAGTTTCAATACAATATAGGTCTACAGAAAATTCAATCAACACCCGGTGTATTGTATAATCAGGAGATTTTTTTTTATTTAATTATAATAATAATGCACCGGTTTTGCACACTGACAGAAGCGAGGCAAGCAGTCTGTGCCATCGGTTCCTCCGACCACCACCAACCATTCACACACACACCAGACTCATTCTAGGCAATTGGCATGAAGTGTCTTGCCTAATGACACAACGACAGCAAACAGTGGGAGTCGATGGTGAAAGTCGGGATCGAACCCACGACCCTCTGGCTCAAAGGCCAACGCTCTACCAACTGAGCTACTGTCGCCCTAATTAACTTTTTAAAATGTGTGTCATGACGGCAATGCCTTCGTGCAATTACAGAACTGAGCTGTGGCTACAGTAGTAGTTTATCACCACCGTGTTTGGAGTGAAAGGATAATGACATGTAAAACGTCTTTGAGTGCCCAAAAAACCACTATATAAAACCGATGCATTATTATTATTATTATTATTATTAAATAAAAAATCAACTCCTCTTGGTTATACAATACATCGGGTGTTAATTGAATTTTCTGTATATTGTATTGAAACTGATGCTGAGGTTGGTGTCTTGGGTTGAGCTTGGGGACCTGAGCTGGAGACGGTGATGTTGGACGTGTTGATGAGGAGAAAGCAATGTGACGCATAAAAAGTTCTGGATATTTATCATAACTTCGGGCTGGGCAATAAATTTAAAAAATCAATTAATCAATAGAAATATGTGAAAAATGTCAAAATGGTGAAGTCAAGGATAATGTGCCAGTTTCTTATCGAATTCCACCTGTGTCTCAGTAGTAGCAGGTTTTTGCAGCTTTTGGACCGACAGGGGTAGTTATTATGTTAAGCTTGTATGGATCTAAAAAAAGGCTGGTTAATGTAGTTTTTGCATAATGTATCTCCTTTATGTCTACATGTCAAATGTTTTTCACTCCTTGAACGAAATGACATGCATGATATTGTAAATGTTTTTTCTCAATAAACAATCTGTCCTCAGTTTGTCCCAGAATGACCTTCTTACTTTCACCCTTGTCATATCTGGCACCCATTTGCTCCTTATTTACAACCTATACCTCTGCCACCAGTCTTCTTTCTCTATCATTCTCATCATTTTTCTTTTGTGATCTCCTGTTTCTGCTTGCATGCACACAAAGAACAGGGAAAAAAAGCTTTGTAACTCATTTTCAATAAACAAATAGCAGATCTGCTTGTGCGCGGTGTGACCATGTTTATTGAATTTCATCTCATCCATTCTCCGTCCTTTTGTGTTGAGCTTTGTACGTGGTTTGAAATCAGGAACAACCTCTGTCTGGTCCTGGATATAAACGGACCTTGGTTAATTGGTTCTCATTCAGTGTGCATTGTTGTATTTGTCTGTTGTTACAAAAGGCGCTCTTCATTACAGACAAAATATATAAGGAAAAGGCGTGTCGTATAAACTGTTTGTACGCAGCAGCTAAAAAAGTAACTTGCCTTCTGCTGACATAACCATAATGTGATGTAAAGTTTTCCTTGACTTAAGTTCCCACTCCGTTTGAGTACATGATCCTTGCCACTATCATTGCCAACTGTATTGTTTTGGCCTTGGAGCAGCACTTGCCTGGAGAAGACAAAACGCCCATGTCCAAAAGACTGGTGAGTCAGGAGTTTTATTCAGTAACAACTGTGTCTCCATAACTTTTTTCTATTGATATTTGAACCTTCATTGTTCCAGGAGAAGACAGAGCCCTACTTCATTGGGATGTTTTGCTTTGAGGCGGGAATAAAGGTCATTGCTTTGGGATTTGTTTTTCACAAAGGCTCCTACCTCAGGAACGGCTGGAACGTCATGGACTTTATCGTGGTCTTCAGCGGGTGAGTCTGGATTAACTAATGATTGGATGGTTGTTTGGAAAAGCAAGAAGAAGTTTTCAACAGACAAATAATAAGAGCGAGAAGATTGGAATGTGAAAAAAAGTTGTTAATAACCATATTAGAATAAACATTTAGATTGTCTTGGACTCAGTACAATAATTGCTACATAATGTTACCACAGAAAAAACATGTATTAAGAATAAAACAGCATAATACATTCAAGACACAGATTATTATTATTATTATTATTATTATTATTATTATTAATTAAATAAACTGGAAGGTGCTTGTCCTTTGTCTTTAGAGCTACAATATTTAATTGTAACCATGTAACTTGTATATATCACTCATCAAATTATATATCTTTTTTGGATACTCAAATATACTTTATATTGATGGATTGAATAACGGCGGTGGTTATAAACTATTACTGTAGCTGCAGCTGCCCTGGGACAGACTGACAGAAGCAAGGCAATTGGAGACACAACCAATCATTCACGCACACGCAAGAGTGACATTTCTATGTATATATATATATATATATATATATATATACAGTATATATATGTACTGTATATACATACATACGTATATATGCTGGCAGGGAAGGCCTACATGGAACGCCATGACCAAGTGGCTGACATAGTGTACAGAAACATCTGTGCAGAGTATGGGCTGGAAACCCCAAGGTCTAAGTGGGAAACTCCTCCAAAGGTGGTGGAGGATGAGCGTGCAAAGATCCTGTGGGACTTCCAGATACAGACCGACCAAATGGTAATGGGCGAACCAACCTGACATTGTGGTGGTAGACAAAGGGCAGAGGACAGCCGTGGTGGTGGACGTGGCAATTCCAAGCAATGGTAACATCAAGAAAAAAAGAGCATGAAAAGCTTGAAAAATACCAAGGTCTCAGAGAGGAGCTGGAGAGGGCCTGGAGGGTAAAGGTGACAGTAGTGACCACGGTGATCGATGCACTCGGGGCAGTGACCCCGAAGCTGGAAGAGTGGTTACAGCGGATCCCTGGAACAACCTAAGAGAGGGATAAGCGCCCGCGAAGGGCGAAAGGTTTGTCTTTTTTATATTTTATTTTTTTATGTGTGTATGAAACCAGTCCAACAAGATTAATCTGGTCTAATTGACAAATTCTAGAATTGACATTTTAAGACCACCTTGGTCTTAAACAAATTAAGCTAAAGCAGAAGTTCAGACTGGAAGACAGAAGGACTATGTGTGCACTAGCTCACGCTCTGTCCTGCCCACGCAGAAAGCTGTCATTCAAGCAGCATTTTATTTGTGCAGCAACCCTCCTCCTCCTCATCCCCCCCTCGTCAGCAGGACAGCTCTTTATCCCCTCTCTTAGCTACCAGCACCAGGATCTAGGCCCTGGGGCATTTCATCTCATATTCTCTATGAGATAAATCATAACCATGCAATAAATGTCATTCTTGCCAACATTGTCTGCTGATATGAAAAAGAAATAGGTCATGGAAGAGACTTATGTGTTTGCGGAAACTATGGACCCCTTGAGAGTCTATTTTTAAAATGTGCATGTTAAGTTTAATCTCCATGGCAACAAGTGGTTTGCAGACACCATGCATAATCTAAATCTTATTACCTTTTGATTTATGTGTAAATATTATCTCATAATGGCTAGATCTCAATAGACTCAGAGTCTATTGCGGTGATTGCACTCTGCTGTTCCCATAGTTCATGGAAAGAAGACATGACATAAAAGTGCATTTTTCAGCAGTTGGAGATCAGAGCACTGAGCAAGGGGAGAAATATTTGCATTTTCAAAGAACTGTTTTTATAAAACGCAATGTATGTTTACATTCACACAGCTAAAATATTAATCCATTCTCAATAGCATTGGAAAGCATGTTTCTTAGAGAATTCCACATGATCTTGGCTGTTTTATAATTGATGAGCATTTCCCTCACGCAGCAGGAGGGAAGCAGCAATAGGGAGGTAGCAATAGGAAAAGGACAATGTACTGATGATGATGGAGACCAGAACTAGCATCAGGAAGAGCAGCGAGGACAGGCACAATCCTGTTAAACGTCTATAATGAAGTGAATGCAGTTATGAGACAGACTGTTAAGCTTTCTGCCAAAAGGGTTTGTCTCATGTGAGGGTGAATCCTCTTTTTTCAATTATATTTTTGTAGTCTGCAGTGGAACCTCATTTACTGTAATAACAGCAATTTTTGCGATTTTCTAATAGTGACTGCAGCTACAGTGTGATCTATTTGAGGGTTTCAGATATCTGGTCCATGCAATATAATAACCCTCTCCCTTTTCAAAATGTAGTTTTATCTTGTGAATATCATGAGATGAGATAAGATAAGAGAACCTTTATATATAATTACCATGGTCAGGCATTTTTTCTGGATCTCAAAGCCATGAACAGCGTGAGGCCTTATTTTTAGTTTGGTTGCCAGAATTTTGCCACATTTTGTACATTTATGGTTTTGCCCATTTTATGATGGTACAAATTAAATGTTTTATTAAGTGTTCAGTCTAATTATAATACTTACAAATAATTTATTACAATAACTGTGGATGATAACTGGATGATGAATGACACTGGACAGATTGAGCTGAAACTGGGGATGCGAGGTATGGGCTCTCCGAGAGCATGTTTATTTGTGGCTATTTCATCTTTGATTTGCCCTGAATGTTGAGTTTGTTAACATTATCGATTTGATTTTTTTACATGGAAGTATTAAATGGTTGCTATCACTGCTGCTCCAGTCTCTCAGGCTGATCTAAAGATTCTTCATGTGAGGATTGTAACCCTATTATGGCCTGAGTGAGGATGATGAGATCGCTGATCAAATCACCTGAGCGACCAGCTGTCTTTCACTTTGTAAGAAACAGACTGTATGAACCAATAGATGTGGGCAACAAGCAAGCATCCATGCCTACCACATTAGAGTAGTTATTTTGCCCAGAAAGTTTTCCAGCCCGCAGACTTGTGCAGAAATGTGGGGCAGAAAACTTCCATCCCTATCTTTAGTTTTCACTGGGGGGACAGGCAGTAAAAAAAGACCAGACGTTTTCTAGTTCTGCCAAGAGACGGCTAGGAGCAATAAATATTACTCAATAAAATTAGCATTGGTTTTATTTACAAAACTGTTAGTAAATGTCAGTTCTTCGGAGTGAGTGTTTACCGCCTTTTTGCCCTTGCTATTCTACTACGTATTATTTTCTGGCCCTTTATTGCTTCCCATGACAAACTCTCCACCTATTAACTTTAAACAATGGCATTGACCGTCATCATTGAGTTTTAGTCTGTAGCACTTCTATAGCAAGAAGGTTGTGGGTTCGAAACCTGGTCGGAACAGGGCCTTTCTGAGTGTAGTTTGCATGTTCTCTTTGTGTATGCTCCAGTTTCCTCTGGGTGCTCCGGTTTCCTCCAGGTGCTCCGGTTTCCTCCAGGTGCTCCGGTTTCCTCTGCATGCTCCAGTTTCCCTTACCACTACAAAACATGTACAATAGTTCAGGTTGAAGTGTGAGTTTGTGAGTGCAAATGTGGGACAACAGATGCTACAATCCGGAGTGATGTGTTCATAAACCTGCACTGTCCCAACCAAATAAACAATAAAACTATTTAGTAAAAAGAGGTTAATAGCTTACATTTAGAATATAATTTATCAAGGGTTTGGTGTGTGCAAAAATTATGATCATGGAAAGTATAACAGAACCTCTAAAATTGCACTTTTTACTTTGCACAGATAGTTTAGCTTAATCATATTTTGGCTTTGGATCTGATATTATGGCTTCAGAGTCTGTCTCGGCGCTCTCTTGCTGCAGGAGGCCACAGGCAATAGAGGAAGTGTTTCTTCACCTCTTCGTCTCATACACAACAATCTGCTAGAGTCAACACGATGCAATCACTGGCTCCGGAGACACATAGTGATAGCCAGAATAGATACAGTATATGTGGACTTGAGCTGATGCCTTGAAGAGTGCCGCACACACTAATTGGCACCATTTCACTAGCAAGCCCTTCATTAGACTGGCAAGAACTGGCAGCAGAGACTCCCACCGGCCGCTTCTGTCACCATTGTGTTGTTGGGCAAAGCTTCCGAAAAAAACACATGGAGAAATCATGCTTGTCCGTAAAAAAATAAGTCCTCGAACCTTTCATTCGCAGCATGATTACTTGAGAGAAATTTGGTCTAAATGTGTTATCAAGATGCCAAGCAGCTCCAGCAGCAGGTGGTGTGAGTGAAATTGATCCTGAAAAAGTGGAGAGTGGCTATTGATTTAGCCAAGCGAAACCCATGATGAGAAGTGTGGTCCACAAAAGAAAGCTAAAACAGAGAACATGCAATAATAAGGTGCTTTTTTGTGATAGCTTCAAGTGAGATCAGAGAAAGCTCCACTAAGTCTGGGGAAATCACAGCTTTGTAATAACATTGTGTTCCCAGATTCATTAATGAACTGAAGTAATCTGGCAGTTGATATTGTAGATGTCTTGTGTTTGTGAATATTTGTTTTTGGGAAAGAATCGTTCTGTAAAACACAATCAACTGCTGCATTCTGTGACCCACATTTGGCAGGTCTATGAGGAACAGAAGACATTTGCTCTTTTATCAGCTCCTTTATCATTCCTCACAGGCAGAGCAGAATTCATCTACACCGGTAGATGCCTCTTTCTTTTGTTTAATTTATTTGATATACCATTAAAGTGGGGGCGACAGTAGCTCAGTTGGTAGAGCATTGGCCTTAAGGCCAGAAGGTTGTGGGTTCAATTCCCACCTCTGCACCTTCTCCACCGACTCCCACTGATGACTGCTGTCGTTGTGTCCTTGGGCAAGACACTTAACCCCACTTTGCCCAAAGCCCCCACTGAAAGATCAAGGCTATGCTCACACTCAGAGAGCAGCCGTCCTCCTGTGGACTCACCACCTGCAGAGGGTCAGTGAGGGGCTGGTGCTATGAGACTTGGGTGGCATCTCTGACTGCCACCCCCCTGACCCAGAAATGGATTAAAGGGTAGAAAATGGATGGATGGATGGATGGACCATTAAAGTGAAATTGAATTAAGATGCATTTTTGATAAATACTTGAGAGCTAAAGAAACATCTGCCTCGAGTTCTGTGATTGTTTGAATCTAAATTAAGTCTTTCTGCTCTTGTAACACAGGCTGAACTGTCGTGTTCACTTATAGCTTCCATTTGTCATCAGATGCATTGATGAGTTAAGACAGGGCATGAGGGTGTTGTCCCTGTGAGCTGTTGTCCTGACAACAGATAACCCTGCCGGAGGCAGCCGCTGCCTCTGATTCTGCAGACCGGCGGGTTAAACCCCTGGACACAAGCCTCTAATAAGTTATTTATGTAAAGATTCATATGTCTTATATTTAGAGGAATAGACTGCGGAACAAATGCAGAAGGAAAAGATTGAATAGAATAGAAGGAAATAAAACAATTAGTACATGTTTTATTGTTGGTATCTACAGTAAATATGCGCCTCAGACTTCATTTCACGGTCAGTAAAACATGTGAGATGTATTATATTATCTGGATAGATGGACAGAATGGACAAGGGGCCACCTGCGGTACTGCAGCTGAAGTGACATGGGCTGAGAGGGATTTTTTTCCTCATAGACCTCAATGTTAAATAAAACGGCTAGTCCTCAGTGGACACAGAGCTTACAGCTTTCACAAAGGTCGGATGTTGTGAGGATTTTAGTGTCCCTTGTCATCCAACTGTTTTTCTTTTGAAATAAATCAGTTTTCTATAAATCCACACTTTAGTGCAACTCGGCTCACTCTTCTCCCGCTCTAGCTCCACTCTCTTCTACAGCCCGCTGTTTGGTCAGAACGCTCACATTCTCCTTTGTGCAATTATGGATTATTAAAATACATCCATGGTTACGCATTTACGGAGTAACCTTTTCAGACACGCTCCGGGTCAGTCCAGGTTGT
Organism: Knipowitschia caucasica; assembly: GCA_964034765.1. Lineage (NCBI taxonomy): Eukaryota > Metazoa > Chordata > Actinopteri > Gobiiformes > Gobiidae > Knipowitschia > Knipowitschia caucasica. The sequence continues at coordinate 47,158,905 of OZ035824.1, read as the reverse complement.
AGCACGAGGGACATCATGTTCATAAGTCACAGACCTTTTTTCCACTTCTTCAAGTTATTTGAATTCTTTATTGTCAGGATCTTGTTTTGTTGAATCGTGTGAATGGCCTGAATAGCCTGAGCATATTCTATCTCTGAGGAATGCCTGCCTGCAGAACGATCAGGTGCGTGTGTTCGTATCATAGTATCCCATATGTGACAGCGGCATGTAGAGTATGTCACCACACAAGCGTATGGTGCAGTGTGGGGATGTCATCACACGTTTGTCAAAGTGGAAGTGTCGCCGCTGTGTGGGATCTGTCAATGTCTCTCTGCTGTCACCCACTGACAACTGTGACCGCGGGCTGGGACTCACTCCACACTGGATGTCGCGCATTCAAGTGGACCAAAGAGGCTAAGATAAAGTTTTACAATTATTTAGTTAAGCCCTCCACCACATTAACGTTGTGATGGTGGTAACTATGGTAACTATCTAAAGTCAGATTTCTAGTCTTTGTTCATAGTTGTTGTTCCTCACTGTGTTTTTCCGATTTTAATTGTCTTACTAAATATTGATTGAAAACGGCCATTTAAAAAAAATAAACAATTTAAGGGGAGTAAACCTAAAACTAATTGTATTATTTACAAAATGTGAGGCAGCCCATGGAAGTATTTTTTTAAGTTGGAATTCATGATGGCCATTCCACACGAAACTGTCACAAATTTCCTTTCTTCTTTCTCAGTACACTTTTGTAGCATGATTCAGAATTTGACCAGAAAAGAAGACCAATTAAATACTAATACAAAACTCTTCTGAGCTCCTTTCCCTGACTTTCCCTGTTGATACTGATTAAATTAATTAGTTAAAAACAGTTTTCATCAAAATGTGAAGAAGAAGAGGAAGTGCCTCCGAAGACGTTTCTGCTCAAAATATGGTAAAACCAGTCTGGATCTGGTGTGGTCTGATCTCAGTCACACGGAAGGAGCTCGGAGTAGAGCCGTTGCTTCTCCACATCAAGAAGAACCAGCTGAGGTGGCTCGGGCATCTGTTCAGGATGCACGTCCCACCGGAAGGAGGCCCCGGGGAAGACCCAGGACACCACAGAGTTGAATTGTTCTCTGCCCTCAACTGAAATAGAATTGCATAAACGCAATCTATCAGGAGTCTTTTTAAAAATTGCTCAGGCATCAATCACAAAGATGCTTTTTACTATTGCCTTTTTGAATCAAATTACATTAATACAAACTTAATCAATGGGAAGTAAGTGTGACATTGTTTGTAAGAGATTTTTGTGAAAATGTGTGGTCTAAAGCCTGAGGGAGAGCTGCTCTCTCTGGAAACTACTGCCTCCTAAAGAGCAGTTGTCACAGTCATCCTCCCACACGCCCTAAAACCCAAATAAACACTATTTTCCTCCTGTAACTGATATCACAAAATGAGACATTTACAGCTTAATTTGTATAAAAAGTAATATTGTCTTGAATACAAACTTAATAAATTGTTCCTGATGTCAGTCTTTTCCTTGTGTTGCAGGATTCTTGCCGCCACAGGGGCGTACATGAACATTTCAGTGGATCTTCGAACTTTGAGGGCTGTGCGTGTCCTACGGCCGCTCAAGCTGGTTTCAGGAATCCCCAGTAAATATGTCTTTAATAAATGTTTTTGCTTTGTAGAATTACACACTCTGTATTCATAGATTGCTTTTTTATTATAGGTTTACAGATTGTCCTGAAATCAATAATGAAGGCAATGATTCCCCTGCTGCAGATTGGCCTGCTGCTGTTCTTTGCCATTTTAATGTTTGCCATCATTGGACTGGAGTTTTATAGCGGAAAACTACATTCCACTTGCACGCCAGACAAAGGAATACAAGGTACAAGCACTTAATTAATCCAATCTTACAAATTACACAATGCTTTTAATGTTATTATTAGTGTACAGACATCTTAGGCTCCTAGAAATGTAATAGGGTTTTATCAGATCAGATGTTAATCAAGTGGCGCAGTGGTTAGCTCTTTTGCTTTTCAGACGTAGTTTTCCTCCGGGTGCTCCGGTCTCCCCTGCCTCAATAGTTCACGGTGTGTGTTTGTGAGTGCATTTGTGGGCCGACAGTGGGAAGTCATCGAAGACATCCCCATTATTCATGTGGCAGACAAAAGCATGATTTTTTCTTTCTTTAAACAATGATTTGCATTTTTCACTGCCCATTCACTGCATCTCTTTGTCCAGGACTGACTAGAAAAGTAAAACACAATGGAGTAAACAAAGCCGTCAGAAATCCCGTGTTTATTGTTAGAGTGTGCAGCTCTACAGGTACCGGTGCAAATCATCACATCCGCTTTGATTCACTGCACCTGGAGGCTCCATTAAACCGGCGCCGTCCGCAGCCTGTAATTAAAAACAACAATGCACCACGACGCCTCATTGTTCATTCATAGCTGTCATTAACCTCCGCTGTTCCGAACACACACACACACACACACACACACAGCAGACGTATTAGCCATTTCATCCAGCCTCCTCACCAATTACTTCCATTTATATCAACATTTATTTTCTGTGTGAGCAGAGAATGAGACAGTGGACTCCTCTGAGGTCGACTTCCCGTGCGGAGTTCGCCAGTGTCCCTCCAAATACAACTGTAGCAAAAACTGGATTGGCCCCAATGATGGGATCACCCAGTTTGACAACATCCTGTTCGCAGTGCTCACGGTCTTCCAGTGCATCACCATGGAGGGCTGGACAGCTGTGCTATATAATGTATGTCGCATCATCATTTCTCAAGATAAGATAAGATAAGACTTTATTAATCTCACACAGGAGAAATTTACAAAGTGTCACACTATTCTATAGGCATTCTATATTCTGATAATGCATAAAAATAGAGTGACAATGTTTAAAACCAGGTTAAAAACGGTTCTGTTTAGCTGTGCATACAACTGAGGGATTTTATATTTTTATCTTCCTTTTTAATGTTCTGTGATTATTTATGATTTTAATGCTTTCTTGTTTTATTCAGCACTTTGAGTTGCCTTGTGTATGAATTGTGCTATACAAATAAACTTGCCTTGCCTTGCCTTGCCTAATGAGAATTTACATTTCAGGCGGATGATGCTTTGGGCCCCAGCTGGAACTGGCTGTACTTTATCCCACTGATCATCATCGGCTCCTTCTTTGTACTCAACCTGGTCCTGGGAGTCTTGTCTGGGTACGTTCACTTATTTATAAATTGTGTTAACTTCAGACTTAAAGCTGGGGTACCAAACTGTAGAACTATGTAATATAGTTCTATCACTAGTTTTCACATGTATATATGTTTGGCACCTGTCACATCTTTAGATCAGATTTCAGACAGAAAATTGAGAAAGAGGGAGCCATCCTCCCTCAGCCAATCAGCTCTCAGCCCAACACAATAGTGCTTCTCAGGGCTCTGGTATGCAAAAGATGACATGAGATGAAGACAGTCTGATGGACTAATTTGTTCACAAAATTTTACTTAAACAAGACTCTTTCTGTTGGGACAAACAACATGTATTTATGAAACAAACAAAAAAGTTAGGCATAATTGTGTAATCTCTGTCATTCTTCTTTTTGCAACAATTTTGCCAAAAGGTTTTTTTTTCTTTTTTTCTTTATTATTTATTATTTATTTTTTGTCCTTTCTTCCCTTTAATAATACTAATAATTGTGTGATCTCTAATTCGGCTTGTTTTTAGTTGATTATTATCTTTTTTTAGATCAGAAAGATTGATACAAGATATAGGCGTAAATTAGAAATCATGGAATATGAATTATTTTTTATTCAACATTCAGCTTATTGATCAGTCAGTTGGTCAGCCCTACTTCTGTTTGGCAGGAGGCAGATATTACATTTGTATTCTTTGCATGAAATTGACCAAAAACATATTTTTAGTTCAACAGAGGCTTGCTTTTCACTGGCTATTGGTCATGATGCATTTCACAGGACGTCAAAATCCATAATTTAATTAGTTGCACTGAAAGGTTAATTGGGAGGCACTGGGAAAGTCATTATCATGTTCCGAAAGAGACCGAGTTATTTTTAGTCTCACAAATGCAAAGCGAAAGTCTTCAAAGAGCAACACAGTCTTAGGATTAAAGGTGATGTCTGCAACTTCCAAAGTATTTCATTTTGAATATGATAAATATCTTTGACCATATGCCCCTATAGTATGATCATCTTCACTATTTTTCATTAGTCATTTATTTGAAAGAGCCCCTCCCTTCCACTCGCAATCACATTTGCTGGAGGAGAGCAATCCGGAAGCTGTGTGGGTTTGGTCTAATTGGTGCTTGCATTGGAATAAAATGTGAAAAGTAACGGACCCTCCCTTTAAATCAAATTTGTTTTAGGGAGTTTGCCAAAGAAAGGGAGCGAGTGGAGAACCGGCGCGCCTTCATGAAGCTGCGGCGACAGCAGCAGATCGAGAGAGAGCTGAACGGCTACAGAGCCTGGATCGACAGAGCAGGTTCCTTCACGCCTCTTCCAAAACACATTTGAAGCTCATGGGAAAATGAAAATCAATATTTAACTTTGTGTCTAATCTTTCCAGACCTGACCTTAAGGCTCTGTTCTATTTGTTGTCTCTGAAATTACACAGTTGTCATTTTCTCTTTCTCTGCAGAGGAGGTGATGCTTGCTGAAGAAAATAAGAATCCAGGACCTTCTGCTCTTGATGGTGAGTCAGTGCAAGACTCTGCAGCAAAAGACAATCATGCGTTACAGTACATATATTTGAGGGGTAAAGGACATATTGAAAAGGTTCCTGATTTATTAAACTGGAACTCTGGCTCTCTGAACACAAGATCACAGGAGCATGTGCTTTAAAAACTGTTTGCACATGAACATACAGATTTTGAAAAAGTTGGATCAGTTACACATTCATACTGTATTTTGAATTGGATGTGTATATACATTAAGTCATGAAAGTTTGGTGCTCTGATTACACATTCCCAGTCAAAAATAATATCTTGTTAATGCATTTTGTCTTGTTAATGTCTTGTTAATGCATTTTGTTAATTGCATTTTCTGATGAAACTCAGAAAATGCATGTTTTTTTCTGTAATCCAACTTAAAAGATGAAACCAATGTATGATATAGACTTCACATTGTATTCTGAATTACAGAAGTATTGAACATTTGAATATTCTATTCTTCCGGGTTTCACCTGGAAATGTGTTTATTTTTCCACCACAACCTTCGTGCTTCTGTGATCAGCAGCATCAGTGGTAAAGTGTGGCCGCTGCAGCCCTGCACACTGTCCTAAGTGGCTGAGCTGACCCTCTTTACTCCACACTGACCTGTAAATGCTCCAATAGCAGGTTTTTATTAAATGTGGATTGATTGGCAGCTCTCAGGAGTCTCCCAGAGTGGAGTGCAGGTGGTTCCTACGGTGAGACCCGTCTTTTCTCTGAACTCGCCCTCATTCCCCTCCTGCACCCCCACCATCCCCCATGCTCTATCCATTCTGAACGCCACAGAGAGTCTTCAGCAATTCAATGAATGCAGCGGTGTTTGATAGCATGATTCCTGAGATTGTAAGTGTTTGGTACTAAACTTTCCCCCTCAAAACAAAGGTGTAAACCAATCTGGATGCAGCCATACAGCATCAGGTGCATGTGAGTTCAAACTTTGCTGCAGCTTTATGGATGGATTTATTCTGAGGCTTTCTTATTTTCATTCAAATAAATTCTGACTGCATTCCTCATTCTACACAACCTCCCCAACAGAAGACATGACAATGTTTGAAAGCACTTTCACTGAAGTGTGAGGGGATAATATGGTCCATCAGAGTGCCAAATGCTCAGGGACATAAAACTTGGTTGAGTATTTGTTTTATTGTAACTTAGAATTGTAGTGCAGTGTGTTGGTTGCTAACTGCAAGATGACCTTTTCCCAAAGTCCAGAAGCCATAGGGTTGGAGTTTATTGTTTAACTGTATGATACTAAGGCTAAACGCTCTCATTCTCATATCTTTTGATTTGTATGCTCTACAATGCCTGTTCCCTCACACTTTGCATGGACCTTATAGTATGCTCTTTTTTAAAGAAAAGTTTGCTGCCTGTTATTTAAATCATTGAATCTGTGCAACTGTATAATTCTCCAATTCCCCAATTGATGCTCACATGGTTGACTCTTTGGAACCAGAATGTGTGGCTCATTAGCATGCAGCAGGTCGCAACTGCACCTTACACCACTCTTTCGTCTTATTTTTTCATAACACTGTAACCCATACTGCCTTAAACCTACTAATAAAGTGTGCTCATGTGCAATGAGGATTCACAAAGGTGGCGAGCTATAATTACACAAGAAGAAAGTTTGTTTTGTAATTAATTACCTTTGCAGCCTTGTACAGTCCCATCTGATTTCACAATCCACTACTCTGTGAAAACTTAACTGTTTGTACAGTGCTGAAGAGAGCGACCACCATCAAGAGGAGAGGCCTGGACACAGGGCCTGGAGGGCAGATGGGGGAGGAACAGTATGGGGACATCGCTTCTATGAGTGAGTGAAGACGCTTGACCATACTACAGGAGACACTACACTTACTGACTTACATTGTATTGCAGACATACCCGTGACCCGAGGAAGCATCCGCCGCTCAAAGCGAGGACCAGCGGCATATATCCGCAGAAAAGAGCGCCTCTTGCGCATTTCCATTCGTCGTGTTGTAAAAACGCATACCTTTTACTGGACTGTGTTGGGCCTGGTGGCTCTCAACACACTGTGTGTGGCTATTGTCCATCACAATCAGCCTCTTTGGCTGTCTGACTTTCTCTGTACGTGGTGATGTCCCAGTACATGTTTGTTTTATATGTTTTAACTGCAGTCGACTTTTATTGGATTGTTTCTTTTTAGACTATGCAGAGTTCCTGTTCCTCGCCCTTTTTCTCACTGAGATGTTTCTGAAGATGTACAGTTTGGGACCTCGACTCTATTTTCACTCTTCCTTCAACTGCTTTGATTGTAGCGTAAGTACATTGGTAAATAGGGAAATATGACTTTTTGAGCTTTTTTTCATACCATTGGTATAACATTTGATCCACCCACGCAGATAACAAGACTTTATATATTTTATTTTATACTTGTTTCACCATATATTTTATATTTCGTATGGCCATACCTCAATATGAAAGCCAGATACTGATAGACCACTGAAGCTAAGCAGGGCAGCGCCTGGTTAGTGCTCTGACAGGAGACCACTGGGGACACCAGGTGCCGTAGTGGAGAGGCTGTGAAGTGCCAAACTGAGATTATGTCCTTAAGCAAGACAGTTTGCAAGACATCCACATAGCCTAGAATGAGTCTGGTGTATGAGTGAATGGTTGGTGGTGGTCAGAGGGTTTGTTGGCTCAAAAGTAGTTTTATCACCTCAGAGTTTGAAGTGAAAGAATAATGACATGTGAAGCATCTTTGAGTGTCCAAAAAAGTGCTAAATAAAACTGATTAACACTCATGATATTATTTCACAATATAAGACATGAAATGATAAAATATAGACACTCATTATCATTCTATGGGACGAAAATAAAATAATGCTGCTAAAATCTGGAACAATCTTCATGAAATTGTGAGACAGGCCTCGTCTCTGACAATGTTTAAAACCAGGTTAAAAACATTTCTGTTTAGCTGTGCATACAACTGAGGGATTTTATATTTGTATCTTTCTTTTTAATGTACTGTGATTATTTATGGTTCATTGGTTCCCTTGGTCCTCTCATAGTTGTTGTATTGTTCAGGTGATTGTTGGCAGTATCTTTGAGGTCCTGTGGGGTTTCTTCAGACCTGGCACTTCCTTTGGCATCAGTGTCCTGCGTGCACTGCGTCTACTGAGGATTTTCAAGATCACTAAGTAAATTATTCATGAATGTTTTGTGGCACTGGCAGTTGTTTTGTAGACATTTCAAGTGACAATGGAAATCATTTGTGTTTGCAGGTACTGGGCCTCCCTGCGGAATCTGGTTGTGTCTCTAATGAATTCCATGAAGTCCATCATCTCACTCATCTTTCTCCTTTTCCTCTTTATTCTTGTCTTTGCTCTCCTCGGCATGCAGATTTTTGGTGGCAGGTAGGACTCCAAAAACATTGAATTGGAACATCCCAGATCCAAATGCTTCCGGCCTTTATAGTCAGACAGAGCCTCAGAAACAGACTGGTCCTCTCTTTCCCAGGTTCATCTTTGAAGACTACACACCAACTAACTTTGACACCTTTCCAGCAGCCATCATGACTGTATTTCAGGTGAGAAGACACTATCCATGCCAATTCTTTCATAGTATCAGTTTTCCAGTTAAATGATATGAGGGTTTTTCTCAGATCCTCACTGGAGAAGACTGGAACGAGGTGATGTACAGTGGCATTCGCTCTCAAGGGGGAGTGAAGTCAGGCATGTGGTCCTCCATCTACTTCATTGTGCTCACGCTCTTTGGAAACTGTATTCTTTGAAGCACAAGAGATTTCTTTATCCACGATGATCATGTACAAACATTTACAAAGAGTGATCATGTTACTATCACTGATTTTAACTTGTCAAAGCCTGACTACACAGCTTTTCTAGTTATGACAGATTTAGAATAATGATAAAAATACATCGGTTTTTTAAAACACTTCTCAAAGACGCTTCACAATTCAGGACACACACACGTTCAGACAGACACACAAAACTAGAAATCTAAAAGCAGGAAAGAAGACTGCAATACTGTTTTGTGGAGCGACCACACAACTGGACACTGAAAACAATAATTACTAGTTATGCTTACCAAGCAACCCAGCAACTAATGAAGCTGAATGAAATGCTAATGTTATGTATGCTGTAAGTCACCGCTAATAGATGAGCATCACAGATAATTAACAGGTCTGCTGATGAGTACATACGTTTAGTTTAAGCACAAATCTTCAAAAATGACAGGGAGTGGCTGAACTCAAGAGGAAAAGCACCGCAGCTTTAGTGAATAGTATCAAATACGATATGTGCTGTTCAATACTTATGTGGCTGGTCGAGGCGGCTATGCGCTTCTAAAATAATAAAAATTAAATAAAAGAAAGAAAAAGACCAGCAACGCCAGGGCAGAGTGCCCAAAATAAAATGAAAAGCGCTCTTAGGCGCACAGGTTCGTAAATCATAAGAGGCATAGACAGACATTAAGTTACTTGGATTTATTATGTTCTGTTTAGTTTAATCCTCAGGTTTCACAATTCCAGTCACATTTCCTGTCGCGATGGACCTTATAAAATAAGGTGGCCAAGTCCAGCATGCCGCACTTAGTGTTGAAGTCTTGGATGACATACTGTACAACAGCAAAGAACCAAGCTGATTAATAATGCATTATTAGTGTAGGAATGCTTTCCCTAACTTCACTGTTACCAGATACACTGCTCAATGTCTTTCTTGCCATTGCTGTGGACAACCTTGCAAATGCTCAAGAACTTACCAAGGTAATTTTTTTATACTATGTAAGATTCTGCTGAAAAAGTAACAAACAATTAAACTCTTTGTGTGAAAAAGCCAACCTAAAAAATCTGTTTGTGTTTGTTCAGGATGAAGAAGAAGCAGAGGCCGCATTTAACCAAAAACATGCTCTTCAAAAAGCCAAGGAGGTCGGCCCACTGTCTTCTTTCATGTCTTCAGAGTAAGTGACGCATGGAACTGCCTGAAATCCTGGTCTCATTTCTAAAACATACACTTTTAAAGAAGCCTTATTTTTCTGCATTTAGACATGTTAGGGTAAAGTGACATTAGGGTCTTATGGTAACGCTTCAGAGGTTGACTATGGATTCAGAGTCGTCCTGGAGATCAGACAGCTATGATAGTTATCACATGAAGATTGTTTTGTGATGTGGCGAGTCAGGGCTGTCTTCAGCAGACTACACGCATGTGCATGCACATGAGTGAACCCTACTTCCTGCTTGTTGTGTGCATGTGGAAGATCCTCCACTGTCATGGCATTGTGTTCACTATACAGTTCACTCCGACTTCAGGCATCACCACAGTTGAATTGCTTAAAAGACATTTTTGAAAATGAAAAACACTTTTGAGTGCCTCAGTCTTCTGTCGGAATTTACTTAAAACACACTCAGTTCCGGAAGGTGTGGTATGTTTATGCTTCTGGGATTCTATACAACTACACTTTTGAATTGTCTCTAACTAAAACAGAATGCAGGATGCCAATGGCATGCTATGATTTTAAATCAGAATTCTTGTCTCAGATCACTATCTGTCCGTAAAGGAAGTAAATCATATTTTTCACTGTGGACTTCCGCCAAATTTTCAAACAAACGATCATTTCCTTCAGCATCTTGTTCTGCATTGGCATGATCTTAAGAACCCTAATGTTGCTTGGGGGTGTAGTGTTCCGCGCTGCATCCAAAGTGCTCTTCATAATGAAGCTTGTTGCTGATATTATTCTCATCTCTGTCCTCTTACTATGTCACACTGTTCTTAAAGTCATGTTTTTAATATGATGATTGAATGTATATGAGTGTTGTTTTAATGTGTCTTATTCCCATCTTGTTTGTCGAAGTGCTTGGTCCATAGGAGACACACATCAAATACACATATATGACAAAAAAAGTATCTATTTTCTTAAATTTTACATTACAAGTAAGAGAGCCCTGGAAGTTGTTGCCATGACATGTCATGGCAATGGCATTTGTGGAGATGTTGGAGGATCAGTTGGTGTGTGTCTCCCATGTGTTGTGTCTCTGCTCCCAAAAGCACTAATGTCTTGTTTTCAACAAATCGCTCATTGATAACATGGACCACACAAGAGCCCACGCTCCAGTAAGTAACTGTGTTAAGCTCTCTCTGTCTCTCACCATTTCTTCAATTTTCTTTACCCGGGTTCCTTCTCATCTTGCGAAATAACCAGTTCCTGCTCATCTCTTTCCTCAACCTTAAACTTTATTCATTCTATGTCCCTGCTTCACTGGTTGTATTTTCTGCAAATTTGTTTCACAGTTATTCCTTTAGTCATCACATAACCATAGATCACATAGTATAATTTACTGTATGTAAATATTTTGAATCTTTTGTTGGTTGCTAAAATAAAAACCTAAAGGCAACTAATTATGTTACTGTTATTCAATTCATTAGATTCAAAAGTGATTGAAGATGATCCATCAGAATGAGATAAAACATATGTTTTTGCTTTTTTAATCTAATAAAGTATCATTGATGTTCTGACATGTGTTTCTCTCTCTCCTCAGGGGAAGCCGGAGAAGGCGGCCCTACCTATACAGAAAGAGAGCGATCCACCGCGGCCGCCCTACGTACTCACGCTCCCTGGAGGAAGCCCAGGGCAGCATCAGGGAGGGCCTGCCCAGACTCAACCCCTCTAACTCTTTCATGTCCAGGAGAGAGCGCAGGAAGAGGATGACCATGTCTGTGTGGGAGCAGAGAACCAGTCAGCTTCGAAGGCACCGGCAAATGTCCAGCAGAGAAGTCCTCTACAGTAATCCTGGGGAAGAACGAGACGGCTCTGCACAGAGCCTGCATGGCCGTCCACAATCCCTCCAGAAGAAAGTCATGCAAGACACTCCTCCAAGCATCAAAAGATCAAGCGAGTCCCTAGCATCTCCCTTGAAGAACAATCCTGAGGTCACTCCTGTGGATGCTGCTCTGTCCACTGACAACCAAGATGCTCTGACTGTCCCTGAAGTGTCCACCAGTTTACCTGAGCCGACTGAGTACGAGGGTGGACCAGAGAGACACACAAACAGCACTGTCCAAGAACGAAAAAACAGGCTCAATGGTGACAGACAACACAGGCCAGTGAAAAAGTTCCGACCACCAGATAATTTGGATGGACTGACTCCAGAGATGAGAGGCCACGGGAAGTTCAGGGGAAGGAGGTTGCCCCAGCAGCTGATGGAGGACAGAGAGAAGGGCCCGCAGAGCAATGAGAGTGTGGGGATTGGAGAGAGGAGTGAGGAGAAGAAGGAGGAGGATGTGGGCGGCCCCGAGGACAGGTACATGCATTTATAATACTCTGAGCCAGGGACAGGCAGAGTCCAGTGTCTGTTGTGCACGTGCACAAATAGCAAAATAGCACAGACAAAACTTTTTTCCCCCCAGATCAGCCTACCCCACTTCAGTTGTTAGAAAATGGAAACAAATATTTATCTTATAACTGCAGTACCAAACTTTGAAACAAAAAACCCTTAAGAAATCCATGTAACTAGTTCCTAGCTCTGTTTTGTTCTATTGCTGGTTTTCACATCCATGTGTCTTTTAGCTCTGTCACATCCTTAGATCAGCTTAAAAGAGAAGAGCAGCCCTCACTCCAATCAGCCAATCAGCTCTCTTTATGTAAACAATAAAAAATTTTAATTAGATAAAAACAGCAGTAATAGTCTGATTTTTCACTTAAACAAGACTCTTTCTTTGGGCGGCACGGTGGCTGAGTGGATAGCACTCTCGCCTCTCAGCAAGAAGGTCCTGGGTTTGAATCCCGGTTGGACCAGGGCCTTTCTGAGTGGAGTTTGCATGTTCTCCCCGTGTCTGCGTAGGTTTCCTCCGGGTGCTCCGGTTTCCCCTACCACTAAAAATATGTACAATAGGTCTGGCATGTGCCTCCTGTACTGGCACCCCCACCCAACAATTGTAAACCGCTTTGAGACTCCGATGTGCAGTGAAAAGGTGGTATATAAATAAAGCTTACTTACTACTACTTACTTTCTGTTGGGACAAACAACATGTATTTATGACACCAGAAAAAGATAGGAACTCCAACTATAATAAATATATATACATATCTGAAATGTGTAATTCAGATGTAAATTATGAGAATGGCCTTGTCCCAGGCTTTGAGAGACACAACATGAGGAGTTTTAATTCTTTCAAATATAAGATCAAAAATATTTTATCAGCTGCAGTGACGCTGTGGGATGTGGGAATATACAATCGTCCCCGTAACAGCCTTCCCGACCCCTCTTCCACCACCTTTCTCCAGGGCCAGTACTCCCCAAAGAGATTCTAAAATCTCAGTGAATTGATTTTACTGCCCTTGTGAGTATCAGGAAGTCACAAACTAGGAAATGGATTTGGTTCAGTTGTGGTTCCAAATATTGATTAATAAACAAATTTTCTTAACATCCAAAAAAAAGTAATTTGTTAAAATGGAACCTGCTGCGTTTGTATACACAGACAGAAGGATGTTCAGCCTGATTTCAGCACCGACACCAAATCGCCACCAGAGGAGCCACTGGACCAATGTGAGCCACCTGCAGCTGACCACCCTGAACAGAAGGAACTCTCATCCCCAGATTTGTGCCTGGAGAAACCCCAGCTCAGCTCCAGTGTGACCGTCAATGTTTGTAAAGAACATATGTCAATGGAGCTCTCCGTAATTTCAGGTACAACAACTCACTCTGACTGCATAGTTTGGTGTTCAAGGCCAGAGTTTAGGAATTTAAGGCTTACAATTAGGGTTTTTAAGAATGGATTGATTGATTGATTGAAAATATGCACAGTATCATATATGTCATATGTCTTTTATTTATCCTCCTCACAACGGTCAGTTCAGTGGAGTTACTTTATCTCTTCAAAGGCGTATCTTTGTGACTTTCTATTATTTATACCATGTAAACACTTGACTGTTATCTGAAATATTGAATTCATTATCTACTGACGCTGTTCAATGCTTTAGTGGTAAACAGATTGAGTTATTCAAGGTAAAAAACAGCGCAGGGGCTATTCTCACTCATAATTTAAATGAGCTGCTGTAGAAATTTGTGATGAGAAATTGTCCTTGCGCTTGCAGAGCCATGCTTCATTTCTTATCTGTTACTTCTGGTTTGGGGGCAGTCAGTCGTGCCTTTCTGTTGCCTCTTCTTGAGTGCAGTGCTTCCCTTTATCACCACTTTGTACTCATTGGGAGCCAAAACGTCCTGAGATTTGCCCGGCTATCTTCTCTTCTCTGCTCAACTCATAAGCTCCCTTTAAGGTTTCATCGTATCCAAATGTGTGCAGTTAAAAACAAGGATCCTGAAGCCTGCGACACCGGCAGTGACGACACAAAGCCAGCCGTCGTCCCAAACAGCATGTTCATCTTTAAACCAGAGAACTCGTAAGTCACACAAGTAACACAACATAACTGTCGTGTGGTGGAAGGAAAGTAACCCAAAGAGCAGAACTGCAAAAATAATGGCTTTAATAAAATGTAAATGTTAGGAATACAAATATCTGGGATTGCTCATCGACTCAAACCTTTGTTTCAAAACACACATCAAAAATACTAGTAATGAGGTCAAATTTTGTTCATCAAATTTTCGGTTCATTAAAAACAAGCCTAGCTTTTACTGCATCATGAGCCGGTCGAACACACACGCTACGACAATCAGTCCGATGAAAATTAAACAACAAATTAGGAGGTGGGTGTTATTACAGCGTTATTGTTATACATGTCAATTATCATGGGTCCCACATGAAGAAGACACACGGGTTTACAAATTGCAAAACAAAACAGAAAATAAACGTAAACCATGACAAATACTTTCTATTTTCAGAGCTGGATTTTGACTTGTTTCATAGAGTCTGTAAATACTATAGTCTATTTGTTGAAATTATATGTGCTATAAACTAAGAACCTTACAAATCAAGAATCTGTCATCTGTCAAGAATGTTCCTTTTATTGAATACTTTTTAGTAGTTAGATAATAAAATGATAACATTGAATAACTCAAAACATGACATATTAGAATAGAATAGAACTAAAACTGTAGTGCAGGGTTACAAACACACCTGACCTTTCACATCAGAGGATTCATCTGGCTTGCATTTATTCAGCTCTACCTTCATAAATATGTGGCCTGTTGTTTATTCCTGGAGATAGAGCCATGGTCCCAAAATCTCATGGTATCTCGACGGACTTTACAAAACCGGTGAATTTTGCCAACACAGATCAGTGAACCAAACAGTTCAAACACAATAAATGCAATAATTAAAAACACGTTTTGTTCCATTGGTCCATAAGGAGCAGATGAGGATTTAGATAAATGTCCATAAATATAAAATGTATGGTGTCTCTTTAAATCTTGTTGAGTGAATAGGAATATTACAAGAGTACGTCCTGTGCAGTGTTGTCAAACTGTATTTTTTAAATAAATAATCATTTCTGTTGTTTGTTCTCAGTGTGCGGCGAGCCTGTCACTATGTAGTGAACTTCAGGTATTTTGAGCTGACCATCTTGTTGGTCATCGCTGCCAGCAGCATTGCTCTTGCTGCTGAGGACCCCATCGCCACAACATCAGACTGGAATAAGGTGTGTTTGCCGTAGTAAACCTTTCAAGTGTTTTGGTTCAATAGAAGTGTATAATAGGAATACAAATATATATATTATGGGATAGTGTTATTCTGTAGCTGTCCTTATTACTAAAACCAACTTTGTTTTGTTTACTAAATAGGACTGACTTTATTTTTGTACTTCACAGGTTTTGCGCTATTTCGATTATGTGTTCACTGGTGTTTTTACATTTGAGATGATAATCAAGGTAAGTCCTGTGACCCTCTCTGTTCAGTTTGTGGAATGAGCTGATGATTCTGTGTCACTCAGATGATCGACCAGGGCCTGATTCTCCACGACGGCTCCTACTTCAGAGACCTGTGGAACATTCTGGACTTTATTGTTGTCTTTGGAGCTCTCGTGGCTTTTGCACTTACGTACGTCTATAAGATACTCTTTTCACTGCATCATTTTTCTAAATATTCCCTTTTCTCTCTAATTCTCAATTGTTTCTTCTGCTATTTCCTTTTCCTATTTCTGCCTTGAAGAAATGTGATGGGGTAAATGTCATGTTTTTTTCCCCACATACATGCTATGATTTATTTCAGAGATGCGAAGTTTTTGTTTCCGGAAGTAAAATTCTAAATTCCTCATAGAAAATGTCTAAAATGATAAATACCAAAAGTTTGAACACACAAAAACACTTTCGGGTAACAACTTTCAACAACGCTGTGGTTTCAGCCATTCAAATGTTAAATGTTCTCTACATTTCTGGTATTCAATCTTTACTAAGAAATATTTTTACTTCAGCAAACTACAAACTCCTCTCCACCACTTCAAAACTCCATTGTAAACCAAAATAAGCATATATATATAGATATATGTCCAGATATTTCACGCGTTTGTCTTTTCTGACACTCTGTCACTAATATGTTGTGTTAATAGAAATAATAAAGGCCGTGACATTAAAACCATCAAATCCTTGAGAGTTCTGCGAGTACTTAGACCACTGAAGACCATCAAGAGACTGCCCAAACTCAAGGTCAGCTGCTTTTCTCATATGACAGTCATGTTTTGTATAAGTATATATATATAAATATTTATTCCCCACGTTGTTGTTCCACAGGCCGTCTTTGACTGTGTGGTGACGTCTCTCAAAAACGTCTTCAACATCTTAATTGTCTATAAACTTTTCATGTTCATCTTTGCTGTGATCGCGGTGCAGCTTTTCAAAGGAAAGTTTTTTTATTGCACCGACAGTTCCAAGGCCACAGAGAAGGACTGCCAGTAAGTCTTATTGTGTTGGTGTTATGTTTGGTATCAAGTCAGTCTTTGCATTAGCCTGGCCTTAGCCATCCGTACACTCCGCTCAATCATCATTTCCCTGCGTGTAACGTCTGGGTCTGGTCCAGTGTGGGCGAGTCCCAGGCTCAAAAGTGGCCAAAATGACGGGGGTGGACCCGGAATAAGAATTAGCCAATGCTAACATATAACATTAGCTGACCACTAGTTTACTTGCTGTGAATTTTTGAAGTCACTCGTTCAAATGAATGGAGCTGCGGCGGCTGACGCATCCGCAGATGCGTTTTTTCACAACTTTTTTGTGGGCGGGACCACTCGCGGCCATTTTGGGTAGCTCCAGAAGAGCACATTTTCTGGCCCATTTGTCTGAACGGCGGAGATAGGCGTGACTCTGTCTGTTAACCCTTTAAGCGCCAAAGTCGCAATATTGCGACAAGCAACATTGCTCACTTTAACAGGCTGTATGTAAAAATGTGGTACAGAATCTTGTTAATACTTTTCACCAGGGGTTAGTGGACATGTGTGCCTGTAATATGAGCAGCATTTGTGGGTGTGGTTATATTGAAAGTTTTTGAGTAAATTGAGTTTGTAAAACACCTGCGGCGCAGCGGTGCGGAGGCGAAGCAGCAGCGGTAGAGCTGAGAGGAGCGAGAGCAGAGCAGAGGGAGAGAGGGTTTATTATTTTACTCACGAGGTCTTCAGTACCAGAGAAGTACTTGGTCTGGTACTGGCTCACTCAGATTCAGAGGAGGAAGACACGCAGGTGTCCAGTGAAGCAGACACGGACATTATTGGTGACGGGGAGACCGCGCTCCATAGTCCACAATCAGCCCCAGTACAGCGGCTGCTTGTCCTCCGTGTGGCCGCGGTAGAAGCATTCTGTGAACGCCAAGCAGGGGCCGTGGTGGAGGGGACAGGGGGATCATAACACCGGGCATGTGGGAGAAAGTAGCGGGGGTAGACATCCACGGGGAACACGGGAAACGCGGGAGAAGTCGCGGGAGAGCCGCGGGGAAAAAAACACATCGCTAATCGCGTTTACTGCCTTTACCAACAGTGATGATGAGGATGAAGGCAGTTCTTGAGAGAAAATAAAATAAAAATAAATCCACAAAAGTGGATTAGAAGTGTTGAAGAGCCTGTTGTATGTTGTTGAGACGATCTGACATGTTCTGTGCCCATTCATTTCATCTCTCTGTTTCTAAACGGTAAATCCTTGAGCCTCATTTCCACTGAGAAAAATAGTCAGCTCACCACTTCTTTGAAAGGGAAATATTGAAACCAATCTCAAGATTTCATGACTGTAAACTATAAAGAGTGCTGTCTTGATCACTGAAGGTCTTTGAAAATAATACAATTCCGTATGGCCGCGACCCAGTGCTAAAACATTATCTATAATCTGGATCAGGGAATTTATTTCTATCCCAAATTCATTTTATACTAAAGATATTTCACATTGACTGTTTATAGTATTCCCTGATCTCAAATAACTCCCAAGCTACAGCTTTTTGAAGTCTTTATACAATAATTAACATTTTCCAAAATGGCCGCCACCTTGATGACGTCACAATATGCAAATTAGATGACGAATCAACTTCCATCCCAAAGTTTGGTTCAAACTGAAGATATTTCTAATTTACAATATGCCTTTATCTCAAACCATTTTAAAGTTATAGCCTTTTGAAATCTTGAAATCAAAATTGTATATTTTCTTGAAAAAACTCTGGCGCCTAAAGGGTTAATATATACAGTCTATGGTCTGGTCCTTGTGTTTGCGATTACAATCAGTTGGATTCCATCGACCAATCAGCGAGCGAGGGAGGCGGGTGTTGTATTTAGATGTGGGTGACGTCAAGAGTTTGCGCCGAATTGGCAGGTCGTAGTTTGGCAATGGCGAAGAATGCGGTAGTAAAATAATCCGTTCTGTTCTATCAAGAAATTGAAGCCGGAGCAAGAGGAACGTTTAGCAAATGTAATTTCTGCCAAAGTGGCGCTACTCCCCATGGGCTCCGTTAGCGGCAAAGGAGATGGCTAGGCTAAATGCTATTGACTCACTCGGGCGCAAACTCAGATACAATCGTTTCAATTTGCAAAAGGAGTTAGCCCCTCCCACCTGTAAAAGAGCTCAATCGAGCACCTCCAGACCTTGGTACGAAATGTAATTTGTACTATGGTGTGGTACGACCAGGCTATCTTTGCGTGTGTTTTATCATTAGGGGTTACTACATCGACTACGGCAGAGATAAGAAGGAGGTGAAGGAGCGAGACTGGAGACGACATGACTTTCACTACGACAACGTCATCTCGGCTCTGCTCACTCTTTTCACGGTGTCTACAGGAGAGGGATGGCCTCAGTGAGTCTCTCAGCAACTGATTTTGATCTTGATGTGATATGTGACGAGTAAAGCAACAGGATTAGAATATGCATGTTATTAGGGAATGTCACAATATCATTTTTAATTCTATAATATCATTCTATTGTACCATTCTTCACCACGGTGGACCTTTAAAACTGGTCGCTGGTCACATTCTATGATTTTTAGAGGGTCCGTTTTTTTGCTCGACTTCATCTAAATATCTAAAATTAAATCATAGTATAAGATCATACAGAAGTAGAAAAGAAAAAAAACATTTAAATAGGAACAAGTGTACCTTATTTGAATAACTCTAAAAAATCAAATAACTTCTAACCTACTATTGTCTGGTATAGAAGAATAATATACTTTTATTTCTACTCAGAAGACAAAATTAATCTTCCTAAACTATCAAATAACACTCTGTCATACTAGATGTGTTCAATAACTTAAATAAACAATAAATACTGTAAAGAGGATTTACTTATTTCAAAAGACAGATACAATTTCTAGTCAAAACAAACTTTTTCTGCCACTTCCTACACAATAATTTAGTTTATCCAAAACTTGGATGTACAATAGAAAACACTGCATGATTAAATAATTCTGTTACGTGTAGATACTGTATCTGCTTCCCCAGGGTGCTGCAACACTCAGTGGATGTGACAGAGGAAGACAAGGGTCCAAGTCACAGCAACAGAATGGAAATGTCCCTCTTCTACGTCATCTACTTTGTGGTCTTTCCGTTCTTCTTTGTCAACATATTTGTAGCTCTCATCATCATCACCTTTCAAGAGCAAGGCGACAAGATGATGGAGGAGTGCACCCTAGAAAAAAACGAGGTAAAACTGAGACATGGATAGATATGTAGGAGAGGTTAGGCGAAGTTTCTGACTGCTGTCCCTGTTATAATCTCTCCAGAGAGCTTGTATTGACTTTGCCATCAGTGCAAAACCCCTGACCCGTTACATGCCCCAGAATCGCCACTCGTTCCAGTACAGACTGTGGCATTTTGTGGTGTCGCCATCTTTTGAGTACACAGTGCTGGCTATGATCGCCCTCAACACCATTGTCCTTATGATGAAGGTAAACTATGAATGTACTTTCTTTGGCGTATGTTTTCTCTTTCATCGCACAGAAGCACCATGACATCCTCTCACGGTCTTGCGCGTTAACACCGTGGTTTTAAAATAGCTGAGCAAATTCATTCCCAACAATGACGTCTGGAGTCAATGTTTGCTTTCTCTGTTTTCTCTTTGAGCCGACATTTTTCCACCTTTCTCTCGTCAGTTTCCTTTGGCCTTTTCTCACCCACTTGATCAGTTCGTCAGACCTTCACACCGGCGTAGTGACTCAGCCTGTATTAAATATTGATCTGTAAAGTCCAGGGGCTGCTATTTAGCATGACCTCATTAACTGCAGCTGCCGCCCCCAGAGGGATGGCTCCGTTTATAGTGCCACAGATGAAAGGTGTGCAGACTGAGGGGCTATTTATGGGTCTGGAGGAATCTTCCATCAAGCTGCAGACTTTTCACAAAACTGGATCTTCAAGAGGGCAGACAGGAAAGGCCGATGTCTTCACTTTAAAGGAGACGTGTTATGCAAAATCAACTTTTTAAAAACTCTTAACCATGTTTCAACACTGTTTCTTTTTCAAAACAGAGCTGGAGCTGTATTTAGGTCCATCCTGTAATTGTAGGGTTTCATTAGGAGAACTTTTCTGACTCTTAACAAAAATTTGCCCTTAAAAGGTATATAGGAGGATTTTACCAAATTGTGGGAAAGAACCACCATCCTCAGAAGGAATGCCTATTAAAACATGTCTTGTAAATCACCCGGATGATTGACAGCCTAGAAGAAGAAAATACGCCCGTATACTGTACCTTTAAATTAGTGACTGAAAAAAAAACATTCAACTCCTCCCACTGGTGTCTTTATAGGAAGTTGCAGGCGGAAAAACATGTTTTACCCATCATTCTTCATTCACCTTTGATTTTTTACTTAAGATATTATTTCACATTGTAAAGCATAAAATAATGCATTAAAGTAAATAGTGTAATTATTTTAAAAGCAGAATATAGCCCATATATCTGCTTTAAAAGGTCCTTTTGTCTATTCTGAACCATGTTGTTTGTAGTAGATATTTACTTTGAGATTAAGTGGCATGTGTGAGTTTGGATTTCTATGAATGTAAATTGTTAAACATGGGAAACATACAATGAAGTTGCAGATGAGACATGCCAATAACAATAATAAAAATAAAAAAACGCCATCGAAGATTCAATACCTTTAGATTAAAAGTAAATTCTTGCTTAGACTCAAATCTAGTTCAAAGCAATGTTGCCCATTCTTCTATTCCAGTTCTGGGCTGTCTTGCATGTTCTGCTCTTTTGAGTACAACATTTGAATTGAATCTTTGAGTATGATTTTCAATCATATTTATGCAACAGTGAAAACAATGCCATACCTTCAGCTTGTGCCTCTTGTTGTATCCATCATGGAATTTGAGGTGTATTTGTGATCATTATTCATTTGTAGAAGTCATTTCTCTTTTAACTTTGTCACAGACAGTGTTAAATGTAATCAGTTCTTTCCTCTGCAGTATTACTCTGCCCCACCGGCCTATGAGGCTGTTCTGAAGCACCTGAACACTGCCTTCACTGTGCTCTTCTCTGTGGAGTGCATACTCAAGATCTTGGCATTTGGTTTTCTGGTGAGAGGGACAAAGATCTTTCCAAATACAGTGTTTGACTTTTATAATGTCAAAACTTGTGGCCGGTGTTTCAACAGAACTACTTTAAAGATACTTGGAACATCTTTGACTTTATTACCGTCCTGGGCAGCATCGCAGAGATCATCATTGACTTTCAGGTAAATAAATAAAATCCTTCCTATATTGACCAATATATATGCCTGGTTTATCTTACTTTAAACGGATATTTGAACATCACAGCAATGCAAACAGATGGTTTTGTACTGTCAGTGTACATTACTTCATAGGCTGAGGTCTGTTGCTCTGACTCAAAGAAGGGCCTTTCACAAGATGGATCTTATCCAGCTTTGTTGCCCTAATTAAAATCATTTAATTAAAAATTATGTTTTGAACATCTCAGAGAACTGCTGAATCCTTCACCTGGGAATGGAAAGTGGAGTATGACACAAATGCAACTGCTTGTCTGATAAAGGCCCATTAGCCCTTTGTCATTTGTGAATAAACAACTCTTTGGAGCTCAATAGTTGTGCAGACCTTCTCTCTATGGTGCATTTTTCACTTTTCACGAACACTTTTTGCACTAGACTAGATATTGATCGCAAATGCAAACCTACGGCTGTTTACCAAGACTAACATGCCAAACAAGGACAGAGTCAAGGGGCCAATGGTACTAATCCAGAAACTATGGCCAACTATTGTGTTGGTCTTTCACAAAAAATACCAATATCTTATTTTCATTTTTATGGTCGATAAAATGTGCATATGAAGTATTTCTCAAGGTGTCTATGTTTGGATGTCTTTTGTGGAAAAGCATCTAAACAAGCTTTATTACTAATTACTATCTTTGTAAATTCCGCAGTTTGAGGACTCACTCAACATGAGTTTCTTAAAGCTGTTTCGTGCAGCTCGTCTCATTAAACTGCTGAGACAGGGTTACACCATCCGTATTCTGCTCTGGACCTTTGTGCAGTCCTTCAAGGCTCTGCCTTATGTCTGTCTTCTCATAGCCATGCTCTTCTTCATCTATGCTATAATTGGGATGCAGGTGAGTAAAACCCCTGGGGGGCCCTTGCACTTCAATGTTTCTTTGTAAAAAAAGTGTTTTGTGTGTTATGATCAGGTATTTGGGAACATAAAGCTAAATGAAAAGACCCATATCAACCGGCACAACAATTTTCATACTTTCTCCAGTGCCCTGATGCTGCTGTTTAGGTGAGAAGGCTTTTTATGATTCAGTCCGACTTATTTTGTGTTAAAGCAGCATTTCTTTGTGTGCATGAAATGAAACGGTTACTTTGTTTGTAAAGGAGTGCTACAGGGGAGTCCTGGCAGGAGATCATGCTGTCGTGCCTCTCGGGTCAGCAGTGTGAGATGGACCCCTCTCTGCCCAAAGCATCCCACTTGCATCGAGGCTGTGGCTCCGACTTTGCATATTTCTATTTTGTCTCTTTCATATTCTTTAGCTCCTTCTTGGTATGAAAACTTCTACAAAACACAAACCCCCTGCTAGTTTTAATACCCCATACCATATATATTGTATATTGAGTCAAATGTAATATTTTATACAGATGTTGAACCTGTTTGTGGCAGTGATCATGGATAACTTTGAGTACCTCACAAGAGACTCGTCCATCCTGGGTCCTCACCATCTGGACGAGTTTGTTCGTATATGGGGAGAGTATGACCGTGCTGCCTGGTTAGTGATATTTTATGTCTTGGACATTTCATTAAACCTGTATGTCCAATTTATGAAACATAAATCCACTATATTTTCTCAACTATGTATATGGTTGAGACATTTAAGCGGTTACGTCAGAGGTACAATAGTTTAAAGGGGTGAACAGAGAATGAATTACATCTCACACTCATCATACACTATAATGATATTGTAGTGTATGGAAGTTCAGAAAACTAAAACCATATATGTTCTTTCCAGTGGAAGGATCCACTATAAGGAGATGTACAAAGTTGTACGCACTATCTCACCTCCTCTGGGCTTTGGAAAGAACTGCCCCCACAGGGTGGCATGCAAGGTTTGGTTATCCCAAATGCAACCAAAAGCCCTCTTCCCTATCTATTCATGTGGGATCCTTCCTGATTGTGCCCTTGTCTTTGGCTTCATGCAGTGCCCTGTTTAGTCCCCGGGGTCTGTAGTCAGACCAGGCCTTCAAAGAATGAAGACTCACTTTTATACATATACTGTATGCATACACGCTGCATACATACAGTAATACAATAATGAAACATGTCACATGAATGTATTTGGATCTTAACTTTTTACTTTTGGATATTTACTTCTTTTTTTTTTATATCATTTGTTAAAATTGAATCTTTCAAATTGTCAGATTATACAAAGATAGACTTTTTCATGTATACAGAGAGTCTCTCAATTCTTTGCCCTTATTGTCAAATATGTTTTTTTTTTTGGATTTCTATGCTGAGTCCAAAGCATAGAAAGTCCGGTGCCCGTTTTAACCTTTGTCTCTCCTTTGTCTGAAATAAATAACTCTCTTCCTGTTTTTACCTCCTGGTCCTGTTTGCCCCCTGCCACTGCCACCCCACTTCCCCCTGCTCTTCTCCATGTCACCTTCATGGCTCGGTGGCTCCCCCAGTGGCCGAATTCATTACACTGACATGTATGAGATGTTGACCAACATGTCGCCTCCTCTAGGCCTGGGCAAGAAATGCCCCTCCAAAGTGGCATATAAGGTAGAGGATGAGTGGCTCACACATTGCAGTTGAAAGGAGCTCACTGTAGGGCCTCATTCTGGTATAAATAGACTATGTTTTAATACTTTACAAGCGCTTAAACACTGGTTTGCCTTGTTTTGCTTTTTATTCTGTGGCACAAAAAGGGCGTCACTTCCAGAAAGTTTTGCAAAAAAAAATACTTTTCTGCTGGGTCTGCCACTCACTTGATCCATGTAATTCATTGTTTTTTTCCTCTGATGTCACATGGCATTTACTAAACAGGGCCATTGATATTGGATACAAGCAAGTGACATAACAAGTTATAGGTCTAATTTGCAGTGAGGCAAGCTATTTAAGATTAAATTATTATGCCATAGTGAGGTACAATCCAAGCTAAGCACTAACTGCATATAGAAATAAGCAGTTGCAGTTCCCATCAGAAAATAATGCATGGCATACCTCTTTAACATTACTAATAGACCATCTATAAGCTAAAAACTGTCACTCTGTGTTGCATGCACCTCCACATTTTATTCCCATTTTGTTGTGAGTTTGTCAGCCTGCAAGCTTGCTCCAACACATGTGATTGCCATTCTCTCTCCGCTGGGCTGTGTGAGTGTTTACTCTCATTTGGACCAGACACTGTATTATATTTATAAATGCATATACTATGTCTTCAATGAGACTCCAGATGTGCTCATGTTGAAAGACTGTTTTGTTGTTGATGCAGAGATTAGTCCTGATGAACATGCCTGTGGATGAGGACATGACTGTTCACTTCACATCCACACTCATGGCTCTGATCCGCACTGCACTGGAGATTAAGATAGCCAGAGGTGAGGAACATCAAAGAGATGTATTTTTATCTGGAAAAAAAATCTGATTTGTGAAAATGTATGTGGAATTTGCAGGAGGTGAGGACCGAAACCAAATGGACCTGGACCTCCAGAAAGAGATCGGTGTCATCTGGCCTCATTTATCTCCAAAAACAATTGACGTTCTTGTGCCCATTCATAAAGGTAACTTTTTGTTTTAATCTTTAGAAAGACATGAAAGGAAGTCTGTAAGTTTCATTTTCAACACATACCTTTTGATATGTGTGGCTGCAGATGCAAGGTTAATGTGTGCAAATTATATGTTTTAATTTAAATGTGAATGTATATTTAGTCTTGTTAAAGGAATAGGCCACCGTTTTTACATACTGACATATGTTCTTACCTTACCTTAGACTAGTTGATATGCAAACGTCAGTATGTAAAAACGGTGGCCTATTCCTTTAAAAAAAAAAAAACATAATCATCACATTATCTATATCAACATTTGATTTTCAACTCAAGCAGCATTGGTCGCCATCTTGCACTGTCTAAACCCCAGCCTCTGTTGTAAATTGGTTATCAGAACTGGAGGAGCACATTTTTTTTTCTTCTTGAGTGATTCTAACCATGCCAGATGTGACATGTACATTTCTCCTGTGAGAGATCTATCTTATCTCTTATCTTATCTTATGGGGCAAAAAAGTTCTCCCACTTAAAAAGATGAGGGAGGCATATAATTTTCATCATAGGTACAGTATCAACTATGAGAGACAGAATGAGAAAAAACGAGCTTCTGAAAATGAGATTATTTTATTTATTTGCAAATTATGGTGGAAAATAAGTATTCGGTCACCTACAAACAAGCAAGATTTGTGGCTCTCACAGACCTGTGACTCCTTCTTCAAGAAGCTCCTCTGTCCTCCACCTGTTACTTGTATCAATGGCACCTGTTTGAACTCATTTTCAATATGAAAGACACCTGTCCACAACCTCCAACAGTCACTTCAAACTCCACTATGGCTAAGACCAAAGATCTCAAAATGATCACAAGAACAGTGAGTGACCTGCAGAGAGCTGGGACCAAAGTAACAAAGGCTAGAATCAATAACACACAACGCCGTCAGGGACTCAAATCCTGCAGTGCCAGACGTGTCCCCCTGCTGAAGCCAGTGCATGTCCAGGCCTGTCTGAAGTTTGCTAGAGAGCATTTGGATGAACCAGAAGAGGATTGGGAGAATGTCACATGGTCAGATGAAACCAAGATAGAACTTTTTGGTAAAAACTCAACTCACCGTGTTTGGAGGAGAATGAATGCAGAGTTGCATCCAAACAACACCATACCTACTGTGAAGCATGGGGGTGGAAACATCATGCTTTGGGGCGGTTTTTCTGCAGAGGGAGTAGGACGACTGATCTGTGTAAAGGAAAGAATAATTGGGGTATCCAGATATTTTGAATGAAAACCCAAACACACCGCCTAGAAAACAAAGGAGTGGCTTTGTAAGAAGCATTTCAAGGTCCTGCTGTAGCCTAGCCAGATGAGATAAGATAAGATATACTTTGATCTCAGGAGAAATGTACATGTCACATTTGGCATGGATAGAAACACTCAGAAGTGTGCAAACATGTTAAAGGCAAAAAATATATGGCAATTAAAGAAACAGTGGCAATAGTAGGTATTTAGTCCTAGTTTAAGTGACTTAAAGTGACTTATTGTACAGTCTGATAACGGTGGGGATGAAGCCAGTCTCCAGATCTCAACCCAATAGAAAATCTTTGAAGGGAGTTGAAAGTCTGTGTTGCCCAGCGACAGCCTCAAAACATCACTGCTCCAGAGGAGATGTGAATGGAGGAATGGGCAAAAATACTTGCAACAGTGTGTGAAAACCTTGTGAAGACTTACAGAAAAAGTTTGAGCTCTGTTATTGCCAACAAATGGTATGTTACAAAGTATTGAGAGGAACTTCTGTTATTGACCAAATATTTATTTCCACCATAATTTGCAAAAAAATCTTTCAAAATCAGACTTTTATTTTTCTCATTCTGTCTCTCATAGTTGAGGTATTGATGAAAATTACAAGCCTCCCTCATAGACATAAGTGGGAGAACTTGCACAATTGGTGGCTGACTAAATACTTTCTTGTCCCACTGTATGTGTGTGCTAAACATAGAGGCAGGACAGTGGCAACAAAGTTTTTGTTTGTATTTTTATTAATGCGATAAAACCTGTGAGAACAATACCTACATATTCCAGCCAGTGACATGACAATCGGAAAGATCTATGCTGCTATGATGATTATGGACTTCTACAAGCAAAACAAAGCCAAGAAGCTTCGCCAGCAGCTGGAGGAGCAGGTTAATTTGTTTTTTATGAATGGATGCCATCTGAAAGTGCCTTTCCTGTGACTGATACCTGTTGTGTTTACTGATTATACCCTTTAGAAACATGCTCCAATGTTCCAGCGCATGGATGCCTCCTCTCTGCCTCAAGAAATCCTATGCAACGCCAAGTCCCTGTCCTTCATGCATCACAGCGCAGGATCTGCTCTGTAAACATGAGTTTTATCTAAAACACACTGACATTGTTAAATCGAGAGTGCACTATTTTGCAGTATTATTGTATCGATTTATTTTCCTTCAGTACCAGAGGAGGTTTCGTAGCCCTCAGTCCGGTTTCTCCACAAGAAATGTTCCTTCAGCCACTGTCCTGTTCCAGAGAGCTGAAGAAAGAGGATGAGTACCATTCCCCTTATCACCCATATCCACAGCTGCACTATCATCATTTGCACACACTGGTAAATACACACATCTGCCACTAGAGCTGTGGTTTTGATAGTAAAACACTGTTTCCTTTTTATTTAATTGTTTGTTTCTGTTGGATTTAGGCTCCTGATGCTGTAGAATACAACAATGCAATACAACAGGCCAAACAGGAGCCAGCTTGTCTGAAATGCCCTCAGCGCACATCCTCGATCAGAGCATCTTCCATGCCAAGACTGGCTGTTGATGCGCAGGTACGACCATGATGACATGTGTCGATTTCACGTATATTCTGAATATGTTTTTGGCTCTAGTCTGCGGATGGTAAGCTGCTGAAGCGTTCCTTTTCCACCATTGGTGATGAGTGTGTGAATGGTTTGTGGCAAGAACAACATTCGTTGGAGAGAGTTAGTCCTGACAGCACTTACAAGCCACGCCAAAGAAGTTACAGAGGTCTGCAAGACAAAATATAACTGGTCTTCTCATTAATGTGTTCACTTATCTTTGTCCTTACTGTGCGTAGGCCCTAGAAGCAACCACAAAGAAGTCATGAGTAACGAGAGGGGTCGCTCTAGGGAGAGGCGACACTTACTGTCCCCTGATGTTTCTCGATGCAATTCTGAAGAGGGAAATAGCCGGGACCCATCAAGTGAAGGTCCACCATCACGTTCACCAAGTGAGGGCAGTTCCAGTGCTACTCAGACGCAGGTATGTGGACAATGTCACCTGCTTTAATGACAAAGTTGCTTTTTGGGCTAACTTGTGTGGTGTTTAGGTACATTCTGGCTGTCCTGCCCTCTCTGCCTCAGAGTCCTCTACTCCTCGAAATCGACGACAGCTTCCACAAACTCCATCTCGCCCTCGGCCTTACATAAACTACTCCCCTCTGGTATGCAGGCCCACAGCACCCCCTGCACCTGTACCCCCATGTGAGGGACCCAGCCAGCCTCAGGACGCCCCTACAGACACCCCGGCACAGAAAGAGTTGACCTCACTTGGGCCATGTGGAGATCATACTTCACTTTCAGGCCCAAGTCATCCCTCCCCTCACCGCTACATCTCTGAGCCACATCTCCCCCTTTACCACGACCTCAGCAAGGGTGAGGCAGCAGAGGGCACACTCACCTTTGAGACTGCAGTAGCTAGCAGCCTGGGCCGGGCCAATGCTATCAGCTCTGCTCCACAGCTCAGACACTCATGGCAAATCCCAAACGGTCATTTCAGGAAGCACTTGGGACAGGCTGGACCAACAGGTGCGACTGAGCTCAGTGACACAGATGAGGACGATCGCTGCTAAACCCTTATGGGAAATTAGAAGCATGAAGGATTCAAGCCTGGACTTCCGTTGGCTCTGAGAGGATTCATAGTAGCATCAGTAGACAGGGTCAAATGCCACTTCACTAGTCTCCATACTGGGTCCTGTCATTCACACAGGTCCTGTATGTTTATCTATGGGGCTCGTTTCAAATGCGAGTGCATTTGATCCATGAGTAGCTCAATGTAGACTATCCACCTCACAATATTGTTTTTAAATGAACAAAACATGATGAGATGATCCAAGGTGTCTTCAACTCTCATAAGTGCATTTGTGGATAGAAGTAGCATGTGAAAAGGTCCTGGTCTCTGTAAGTCTTGTACATAGACATAAAGTAGCAAAGACGATCTGGTCCTATTTTCTTGCTTAGCCATAACAAACAGTTCCAGTTTACAAAATACAGGGCTCACGGGCATTCAACTGCAGCAATTGTTGTCAGTTTAGAAAATAGAAACTTGGAGCCAATTGATTTTGATCATTTAGGAAACAAAGCAGAAACCAATTTTTGGGATTCTTCTCTGCCAATTGTTTTTGACATTGGCATTGTGAACTTGCAGACTTTTTACAGACATCCATAACAGAGGAATGGAGTGTGTAGATTGTGAGCTTTAACATGTCTTTATCGGCAGAGATTATGTTTGTCAAAATTGGTTGGTGACATGCAGTAACTTCCAATTATATCAATCAAATATTTGTGAAGTCTGATTTCAATGTCTCAGAAGATAAAAAGTCTGATGGGCAAATCAGTTGGTCCCTTATAAGAAACTTATTCTGGTTATTTTATTATTTGCCCAAGATTCAAATTAATCAAGACATAACCAGCGGTACGAAAAGAGTATTCTAAATGTGACCAATAGGTGAAGAGTGAAACTATAGATGATTTATGAATGGAACATCTTTATGGTACACAACAAAACAATCAGCTGGACATGAAGAAGAAAACAGGTCGTGGTTATTTCTCATTATAAGTGTCCGTGTCAGATGATTAAAGCCATTTTCTTCCTGTACATAAAGTTGGGTCCTCCTGATGGTGTTGGCTTTTCTCAAGTGGTCATCTTTAATGATGACAGTAAAATGTCCTTTAAACATGTGATGCAAGTGAAAATTAAACATGAGTTGAAGCGCTGCGACCCATGTCTCTCAATATTTTCTGCATGATCATTATTGACCAGATGTGAACGTCGAACAGGTTGGAAATGACTGAAGAGAAGCGCTTTAAATGTTGTGTGTTTTATTTATGTGCTATGTTTAGTATGTGGTATGCGTGTAATTGTTCCAACATTGTCTGCAAAACTTGTACATTTGATTTTTTTTTACATTCTGTGAAACTTATCTAAAAGGGACTGTATGTAAGATTTTAATTCAATTTCAGTTTGACGTCTAATTGCAGAATTTTAACGTTTTTTTAACACCAATGCCTTTGATAATTGTGTTCATCAGGGCAACTAAGGACTCAAGCCTGAACTAGCAAATAAGGATTGGATTGTAATTTCTTTATTACACAAGCACAAAATACATACACCTTTGACATAGTGGCTCATCTAACAGCATAATACCAAAGGTCAAGAGTGCCAGAATATATAATTATGTTTATACAGGACATTATGTATTTGTTAAACTCAATTATTAAAGATCGATCTTTCGTTCAAATTCATATTTTACAGAAAAAGAGTTCATAGATATAGATGTTCACATTACTCTGAGATCATGTCTGCTGGAGGATTATCCTGATTTTACTCTGACTTTCACAGTTGGCAGAGTGGTCTGACACTGACTGTGTCAGCTTTGTGAAATAGTTTACATCAAAGTGTTAAGCGTCTCTCTGAAGGAAAGTTTACTCACCTCTGAAGCTCAGGCGTGTTTGAAAGTCTTGCTGGACCATGTGTCAGCTCTGCCATGACATATATGACTGCATGAGTTTATTCTAGGGCTTTCAAACTATTAAAATGTTCAATCGAGTTAATTACAGCTTAAAAATTAATCAATCGTAATAAATTGCATTTCAAACTATCGGCAAAATGATGCCATATTTTTGTGTAAATGGTCGTTTGAATGGAAAGATAAATGACAACATAGTGTACATATGGACTGTATTTGTTTATTATAACAAAACTTAACATTATTAACATTCTGTCTTTCTGCAGAAGTTGTAATATAAGTCGTATTATTTGTATAGCACAGTTCTTCTTCTTCACAGCAAAGGCAACTCAAAGTAGCAAGAATGAAAACATTAACATCATACAAGGACATTAATTAATCATGAATAATCACAATACATTTAACAAGCGTGTGGATACAATCTTTTTACCTTAGATTTCAATGAAAAAATCAAGCTTTTGTTTCTCACAAGGAGGTTAGAGTATCAACAACATTGCATAGTTTGATGTTAAACAGAGGCACAGCACAAACCCCGGGGCCCCGGTGTTGATGACAAGGGTGGAGGAGGTTTTATCGTCCATTAACACTCCAAAGTCCACAATCCAGTGCACAGGGTGAAGTTTAGTCCCAGTTGGAGGAGTTTGTAGGGCTAGATAGTGTCAAAAGCCGAACAATAATCAACAAAAAGGACCCATGCATAGATGTTTTTATGTTCCAGTTTTCTAGTCTTGAGGCGCATTCACATCTCAAATCCTCTAGTATGGGTCTTTATTTTCTCTTATATTGTAAAGAAATTCAGTGCACTTTGGACCGCAACCTCCTGCTCCTCTGATTCTTGTCACATTCCTCATCTGAGCTCCAGCTTTAACAGAAGAACGAAAGATTAAGAAATTTTAAGATTTATCAATGAGAAAGTTAGTGTTCTCTTTTATTGTAAACAAATGTAGATAATAAATCTAGTAATTTGTGTAAAATATGGGAAAAACCAGTATGAAGAATATGTATTGTTTTTCCTTTCAAGTGTAAATCAAAATACATAAATATAAGTGACATTAATTGGAAACTGTATTTTTCAGTCCTTTTGGAAAGCACTGGTCTATCTTGTACAGAGATGGGCTCATGCTTTGGCCCCACGGTACTATGTATGTGTATGGGGGGATGGGGGGGCATGAAAAGTGAAAATCCACAGTGAAGAGGAGAGAACACTCAATCACAGACTCGAGACAGGACCATGCGGGGCTCTGCTTTGCTCTTCCTCCTCTGTGTAAGTCTGATTACTTTACATTTACGTCTGTACTCTAAATCTGCCTAGAAACTGCCAGTGCAGACTAACTATTGATAATATTGATTATTCACAAAAACATTTTCTTGTAATCCGTTATGCAGGTTGTGTAGATGAGAGGAGTGAAGCCATGCACATTGGATAATTACTTACTTGATTGATTGAATTGAATTGATTACTATTAGTTGCTTACATTAAATATGTTTTTTTAAGTTCGATGTGAGCAATTTGTTATTGTTTTTTCATTCATGTATTTGTATCCTTTTCCCCAATACTGCCATCAACTTCTTTTATCTTTGGCGACCCATTTTGGTAAATTAGTGTTTCACTAATTCACTATTTCTCTATGCACACAAGGCTTATCTCCAGTGTGTTCAGCTCTACAGAAAGGGCTCAAATCCCACTATTAAAGCTGAGTTCCCTGATTTTCAAACTGAAAGGAAGAAGCAATTGTTACTAACCTGCATGCATTTGCCTTTAGCATTGTTGTTTCTACGATTTATGTATTTCAGACAGAAGAGCATAGTAAAGAACCAGTCTTAAAGCCAATTAGCTCTAACCCAAGTAACAACTATACCTCACAGGGCTTTTCCTTGCAAGTATGTTTTGTTTTATGAAGCTATATGGTTTCAAAGTTCTGTGTTTACAATAGAATCTGAACAAAAACAATATTGATGCTTTTCTATTAAAACATGAATGAATTACGCGGGTTAAATGGTGGCTTGTTTGTAAAGGTATAATTTTGTAAATTATGGTAATAGTCTCATTCATTTATTTGAATGACTTATAAGTGCAAGGAATACGTTTACTGTATGATTTATGTTTATTTGTTGTCTGTGTTCTAGATGATTGAGGATGTAATGTGGATAAAAGTTGGATCTACCATTGAATGCCCTGCAGACAACTTGCATGAAGTAATTTCTTTGGAACAAGCAACATTGGGATCTTGTGAAGACCGTCACAAGGCTAAAGCTAATTACAAATTGCATGAAAACGTGGAGAATGGAGATATCATATTCATCCAAGAGACCAATTTAAATGAGGAAGCAAAGGAAATCTTTTTGAATCCTAACCACAAATTATTTGATGAGTATCCATTACCTGAAATGTTTGCATCTTGGACCACAATGCCTCCTTTTGCAGACCTAATACATCCAACAACGGCTGTTTTCAAGGCACCAAAAAGAACAACTGCACCAATGAGAGACCATGCTAAGAATCAAGAAACCACATCATTGACCAACAAAGGAAAAGAAGAGCCCCAACTTCCAAACAAAGGACTGTATATGAAACAATTTAAGTTACGTGAACAATTGGAAACCGAGGCAACAAAAAGTGAGAGAACATCTCTGCAAATGAAGACACAGCACGACGTCTTTACAGTGGATAAAATTAGGATTGTTGACGACCATCCAAACTCAAGAACAGGGCCCCAAGGTCCAGAGGTGAGATATTTAGTGGTAACTCAACAGTCACATGAAAGTAAATGCAACTTAATTGGATATGGAAATGTGATGTGATTTAATTCAATTATGTACAATTCATCAAATCCTGTATCCTCAATGTAGTGGCCAACCTGTACCTGTCGCTTTGGCTGACGCGCTTCAGATGGCTATGTTAGCTTTAACCATTGCATGCATAAGTCCACAGATGTGGACTTGAATAAAAATCAATGTTTATTTATGCATATTGCAAGACAACAAAACTCCATAAAAGTAGCGGTCAAAAACCATTGGCCCCTACCGGGTTGCACACCTGCATGGCTCATTAGAGAGAGGGCCTATTTATGCTAGACCTGCCCCCCACAGACATAACACACAAGCCAATCTTACACTCAATATTCCTAAAAATACTGTTCTTTTCACTTTCAAATTGTCACATAAAGTGTGGACCATCGATCATGGTACTTTTAGTCCTCATACTCCGGGTCTGTGAGGTGGTAGTTGCCGAGGAACACTCCGGGAATTGACGAAATCAGGAGCTGCCAAGCATCTCAGACAAACGCCTCTCAAGACAGAAAACCAGTCAGAATCTATGACACAGCTCTATGCATTGCTGTAAAGTGGCTTAATCGGCAACGATTAGGATGTGCTCCGAGGACATGTGGTCTGTTGTGGAGCAGTTGGGCATGAAGCCAGCCTGCTGGGGACGGGGGTCTCTTCTAATGGCTGGGACAGCATGGCAGGCAAATCTGGTTGCTACAGACTAATTTGTATGAAGTGCTCTTGTAAAAATGAACTACTTCAACCTATAAACGATAAAGAGATTTTTAGTATTGTAAACGACTTTAAAGACAAAGGATCATCAGACTGTGATGACCTAGATATGGCTTTGATCATTTTTGACATTGTGAAACCTTTAAATCACATTTTCAATCTTTAATTTCAAACAAGTACATTCCCAACAAAAATGAAAAAGGTAAGAGTCATTCCAGTGTTCAAAGGTTGTGACAAACAACAAGTCGGAAATTATAGGCCAATAATTTGGAGCAGGAGCTCACTGAGCTCCTGATCAACAGTCACTATGGGTATAGGAAACTGCGCTGGCCCTGATGGACTAAGTTGAATAAGTGACAGCAAAGAAAATAAAGATTCCTCCCTAGCTATATTCATAGATTTTTAAAAAGCCTTTGATGCAAATGATTATAGCATATTGATCAGAACACTGGAAACGATTGGTATCAGAGGCATTTCACGACACTGGCTAAACTTCTTTATCAGAAATAGACAGCAGTACGTGCAAATGGGTGAATATAAGTCATCAATTAAATGTACATCCTGTTGTGTCCCCCAGGGATCAGTACTAGAGCCTTTGATGTTTCTGCTGTACATAAATGACCTGTGCAACGTTTTAGGGAAAGCTAAATGTCTCTTTGCTGATGATACCTATTGCCTCCTATTGTTTTAACTCTGCCTTTCCATGCATGTGGTTTGCGATGTTGACACGTTTGCTGTTACAACGCCGTTTCTAGATTTTTGCTTACTTATTATTCTTAAAGATTCTTGTTCAAATAGTTCTTTTACACAACAGTGGTCCTCCATGGTTCCTACTTCAAACTTGTCAGGTCACAGTGGAAGCAAGAATATAAGTAGCACCTGTGAAACAATGTTTGGTTAACATGTTTTTTCATTTGGAGCAACTGTTAAAAATTACGGAGTACCTTTAAAAAAAGTAAAATGATGATATTTGGGCAAAAAACCCACACCGATGCTTTAATCAAAATAAATGATGGACATAGAAATGGTTTGCAAGCACACTTTTTGGATGGACTCGACCATAAGCTGCGATGGAAATCACACATATCATATATTAATACTGAGATTGCCAAGTGTATTTCCATTATGGGGTAATCAAGGTTTCTTATTGATTATGAATCACTTTACACGATATAATGCTCCCTGGTTCTGCCACATATTAACTATTGGCTTAAAATCCTGGGAAATCTTATAGAACAAATATGCGGTGTCTCTTCATGCAACAGTAAAGAGCGGTACGTATTGTTCACAACGCTGGTTGTAGAGAAAGTACAAACTTACTGTTTTTGAAATCAAATGCCCTGAAACTTGATGATTTGATAAAATTCAAATCTCTCCAAATAATGTATAAAGCAAGACATGTCATACTCCTGAATATCTTTCAACAAATGTTTGGAGATAAAGATTCCATGTACAATCTCAGAGGAAAAACAAGTTTAAAAAAGCAGTATGTTCGTACCACAATAATTCAAAAGTTTATGACAGGATGTGGGGTTGACCTACGGAACAATCTAAACAAACTTAAAAATTTCACTTTTTTAGAACATTTCAAGCGAGGCTATAAGCAGAAAATGTTGTGTCATTATACACAAAGTGGTTTATAAACCAGAAAAACTCAGGAAAGTACAAGAGCGGGCCCGGACATGTGCCATCGGCCCCTCCGACCACCACCAACCATTCATGCACACCAGGCTCATCGTCGGCGACGTGGGTGAAGTGTCTTGCCTAAGGACACAACACTTTGGCACTTTGCAGCACTTTGCAGTCTCCCATCACAGTACTAACCAGGCCCTCCCCTGCACAGCTTCAGAGGCCTGACAGGATCTGGCTTTCACTAAATACATATATATATATGTATATAGTTTTTTTATACATATACTTTATTCCAGTGTCTCCCAAAGTGGGGTCCGCGGCCCCCTGGTGGGCCGCGAGGGTACTGCAGGGGGGCCGCGGGAGGTCATAAAAAATAAAAAATAAATTATTTAATGTTAAATTTATAATCTTTTGTTTGTAATATTAAAATATTTGTGTTCATTATTTGACTTGAATAATCCACTGTAATCATTTTTGTATTACAATGTTTGTAGCAGAGGCTATTTCCCCAAAATAAAATAACCAGAAGAGCCTATTCTTAATGTTGTCTTCTTGGTTATTATTTTGGGGGGCCACGCAGACCCGTCAGATTTTTAAGGGGGCCTCGGTGTTACTGAGTTTGGGAATGGCTGCTTTATTCATTTACTGCGCAGAACCCACAAGCTCCCAGGCCTCTGGTAGAGGACCCAAGCTTAGAGAGGGATATCTGCCCGCGGAGGGCAAAAGGTGTGTTACATTTATTTTAAAACCAATATTATGTAAATTTGAGTTCACATTTTTACTTCGGCCTTTCAAAACATTTTCACTTTCTCAGTCCCCTGTAAAAAAAAAATGGCCCACCCTAGATCTAGACTATTGGTTTTCCTAATTGTCAATTACTCTGGTGATATGTGATCTAAGGTACGTGCGCGCCCCTAGGAAGCATTATAGACTGTAAATACTGCACATCTGTATTTTTTCAGTTCTGACACTCGACACGTGACTTATGAGCTACGACTCGTATTTCATCTAATCTTGTGTAGTAATAATAAAGGTGGATTTTTTGAATCATCATCTAAAATGAATTATCTGTGTTGTATTTGAAGGGACCCTCAGGATTGCCAGGCCCTCCAGGGCAAAAAGGTGAAAAGGTTTGTTCTGTTTGTTTTCATTTTTGGGACTGATGACGTCAGGTAGTTTTGTTGACTTTTAATACTGACTGACCCAAAATGGACAATGGAGCTGGATTGGCATTCCTTTTCAAAAAACAAAACGCACACGTACACACACACACAGCTTCATAACTGTTAATACTAAAAATGAAATACAAGTTCACATGTTTTAGATGTGAACTGACCTGTCCCCATAACTGCAAGTTGCAGATTTAATTGTTTCACGGAGTGACAGGTGTGTACTGGGTGCATCTCTGACTGCCACCCCCCGACCCGGAATGGACTAAGGGGTAGAAAATGGATCGATGGATGGAGTAACAGGTTAACTTTTAAGCAGCTGCTTTATCCGATTGAAATGCCAATGTATGCGCATTTATTTTCAGTTTCACATCAGCCTTCATCCATGGACTTTGATTGAAATGTCCTTTAATTTCAGTCAATATTGTGGGATATAGAGTCAACGCTAAAGTGTATGTACCCTGTCAAAGCGTCACAGAATTCCGTGACATTATCAGACTAGAATATATATCAGTCAGTATCAACAAAGCAGCCCTTCAGCTTGAAGTTGGTTGGCACTAGATCCCTTGTCTCAGTTTTCCTGCTCTTTACTGATTATCCCGTTCAATCTCTTGGGAGCGCATACAAATATTGTCACATCATACAAATATTACATTAATAAAAACACACATGGAATGCAGAATCCTTTTCCTTGCAGTTCTATTCCTTTTTTTTCTTTTCTAAATGTAGTCACCTGTTCACTGGGTCATCATGTACATTTCCTGAATTCCGTCCAATCCTCCCTTAACGTTGTTCACAGACAAGCAGACAAAACAACCAGCCAGGGGTAATAAAAATTACAAT
Organism: Knipowitschia caucasica; assembly: GCA_964034765.1. Taxonomy (NCBI): domain Eukaryota; kingdom Metazoa; phylum Chordata; class Actinopteri; order Gobiiformes; family Gobiidae; genus Knipowitschia; species Knipowitschia caucasica. The sequence goes on along the minus strand of OZ035824.1, from coordinate 47,120,716 downwards.
TAAATGTCACAGCCACAATGGTTTCGCACCCACTGACGCAAAAACTGAAATTGTTGCGCAATGAGAATAACTTTTTAACAAAGTCAAAATGTCTTTTCATTTTTCTTATTCGGGCATTGGACAAATTGGACTTCTTTATAATAATTATACTTCACATTAGTGATATTTACTTAATGACAGTGGAACTTATTTAATTTAGACAATTTAAGATCTGCTGTTATGTAATACATGTAATCTTCAGGGGTATGAAGGCATCATGGGCAGGACAGGCCGCACAGGATACAGAGGCCCTATTGGCCCTCCTGGAATTTCTGCTATAGCTGTGGTTAAAACCACTGAAGAAGAATGGGACATTTTTAAGGTATGACCTACCTAATTCACACATGTTGTGAATTAGGTAGTAAAAACTCAAATATCAAACTCACTTTTTTTTTTCTCAGAAAACAGAATTCTACAAAAAGTTTGTTTCGTCATGGCCGGTAGGTGTTATAAAGTTATACTTATACTGATATGTTTACTGATGGCTTTGGCTAATGGACCGTCACTTTCTGTTAAGAAAGTCAAGGGTGCTCAGGGAACACTTGGGCCTCCTGGTGATGATGGACCAATAGTAAGTGAAAACTGCACAATGAAAATGCATTGCTATGAATATAAAGTCTTGTTAATATTAGGGACCTCCTGGAATCACGGGAAAACTGGGCAGAAAAGGTGTTCAAGGTGTTACAGTAAGTTGACTGATTAATGAATGAGTACTAAAACTACTTACTAAATTCTAATCAGATATTGTGCGACAGGGTAAGAAAGGCCCAGTTGGTTTCCTCGGTCCACAAGGACGTCCAGGAGCAGCAGGGCCTCAGGGGAAGATCGGTGAGCCAGGTCCTGCAGGTTTACCGGGAGAACAGGTGTGTTCTGAGGTATAGGTTAATCACAAATAACATTATTCCTATAATGTGCTTGTGTATCTATAGGGACCAAAAGGTTTTGATGGAGAGAACGGTGTAAAAGGGGAAGTGGGTGAGTGGGTAAGACTGGCTTAGGCTTTATATCTCACTAAAGGGACAGCACATTTATTCAGGTAACCCCTTTGGTTTGACTTGTCTTCATGTATTTGTTTGAGGGTTATCAAGGAGAAGTTGGTCCGCTTGGAGTTAGAGGGGTAAAAGGACTGCAGGTGAGATTTTCTATGGAACCGTGCAAGCATTTATTGCAATATACATTTATTGTATTTGTTCATAGGGGTATAAAGGGAGACTTGGCAGTGCTGGCATACCAGGTTATAGAGTAAGTCAAAAGTATATAATATATACTTAACAGACTAAACTTTTAGTGAGTACAACTTCAAGTTCTAAAACATTTGCACAAAAGAGACCCATTGCTATCAAATATCTGTACAATGATATTTCTAAAAAATGCTAACCCTTCTTTTAGGGTTTCCCAGGACCTCGGGGCCCTCGGGGTTTCCTTGGCCCATTAGGACCTCCTGTAAGTGCAGTGAATATTAAATATATAGTGTCAAACTGAATAGATTGATAGATTGAATCTCACAGATTGTTGTTGTTTAGGGTGATGTTGGATATCCAGGCGACTTTGGACCCGCTGGTCCACATGTACGTTCTACAGTTTACCTGCTCTAGAATAAATTAAACTTTACTTGATCAATTGCATCTGTTGTGTTTTAGGGGGAAATGGGCCTCAAAGGAGAGAAAGGTGTTTTGGGCGTAAAGGGGACGAGAGTAAGTAAGATTGAAATAAATGATTCAACAAACGTACTAATTTTACACTTCACATTGTAGGGTCAGCAGGGTAAATTGGGTGTGGGAGGAACTTCTGGACCAAAGGTGACGCCATTTACAAAACACAAATATACAATGGAAATATGGAAATATGCTTTTACTGTATGTGCCTAAACGTTCGTGAACAAAGTAAAAATATATATTGTCTCAGGGAGAAGAGGGTCCTGATGGGATCATTGGTGTTCCTGGGATACGTGGTCAGCAGGTACAATATATTTTGCATTCTGTCACAAGATTAATTATTTAACAGGACTATTATTGGATGCATGTTTTTCAACAGGGACCACCAGGATCTACTGGACCAGCTGGGCCCAATGGAGACCCAGTAAGTTAGACTAAAACAGAAAAATGAAAAACAACATAGCCACCTCCGAGTGGTGTTCAGTTGTTGGACTTCTGTGCTAGTCACAGTTTGTCCATCACGAACACCATGTTCGAGCACAAGGGTGTCCACCAGAACACGTGGCACCAGGACACCCTAGGCCGGAGGTCGATGATCGACTTTGTTGTCATATCATCTGACCACGCGTCGGCCGCGCGTCTCGGACACTCGGGTGATAAGAGGGGCGGAGCTGTCAACCGGTCACCACCTGGTCGTGAGTTGGATCTGCAGGCAGGGGAGAAAGCCGGTCAGACCTGGAAGACCCAAGCGTATAGTGAGGGTCTGCTGGGAACGTCCGGGGTCCTCTGCTGAGGGCCGTCACGTCCCTGTATGACAGAGTAAGTCAGACCTGTTCCCGGTGCATGTGCTGTTCCCGGTGCTCCACAGGTCCTCTGGGACCACAGGTTTTCATCTCTGCTCTTTGCGGATGATGTTGTCCTGTTGACTCCATTGCACCAGGACCGGCTAGGATGAGGCCATGCTGCTCGACCGGGAAAAGGTGCCTTGCCCTCTCCAGGTGGGTGGAGTTCAAGTATCTCGGGGTCTTTTTCAAGAGTGAGGGAAGGATGGAGCGTGAGATTGACAACGGATCGGTGCAGCGTGCGCAGTGATGCGGTCGCTGTATCGGGCCGATATGGTAAAGAGGGAGCTAAGCCGAAAGGCAAAGCCCTCGATTTACCGGTCAATATTTGTTCCCTCCTTCACCTCTGGTCATAAGCTTTGGTTAATGACTGAAAGGACGAGATTGCTGAGTGGCTGAGCGCTCCCATCAAGATAGTCCCCCTGATCTGAACCCAAGCGGTGTTCAGTTGTTTGGATTTCTGTGCTAGTCACAGTTTGTCCATCACGAACACCATGTTTGAGCATAAGGATGTCCATCAGTGCACGTGGCACCAGGACACCCTAGGTCGAAAGTAGATGATTGAATTTGTGGACAGGTTGGGCAAACTCCTATGAACATTTGAGTATTGAGCTGGTCCAGTGTTCCACGGCCGGGACACACTGCACCTCCTGATATTCTAAATTTGACCATCGGCCGTAGTCTCCTCTCCAGTACCTTGGAGCAGACCTTTCCGGGAGGCTGAGGAATGTGATCCTACAAAGATTGGAACACACCCTTCAGTCACCCTTTTTGTAGAGAGGGACCACCACCCCGTTCTGCCACTTCATTGGCACCACCCCCGAGCGCCTTGTCCTCCACCCGGAGGCGGAGGGACGCGACCCTCTCATTCACCGGGGAGAACTCTAACAAATGGCGGCTGAAACACCAGAAAAGTGGAGCATCTAACCCCACTCAAGAAATTGGGTTCTAGAGCCCAAGCTGTGTGTGGAGGTGAGGCCGACTATATCTTGTCGGTATCTCTCAGCATCCCCCACGAGCTTAGGCTCTTCCTTCCCCAGTGAGGTGATGTTCCACGTCCCAAGAGCACAACAAGTCTTTGGATCCAAATATATAGTGTTTTTTAGGGAGTATCAGGATATGAAGGTGACATCGGGGAACCAGGGCCAGCAGGCTTTACGGTAAGAAACAAGTAGCACCAGCACCACTTTAGTTTGATTTGGGTTGAACCAAAGCTCACCACTGTCTCACTTCAGGGGGCTGGAGGAAACCCTGGGGAACATGGACCATCAGGTGATCCCGTAAGATAAATGAGACTATTTGTAAATATTGTAATAATTGCAAAGAATGGAATTCAGATCTGCACTGTGCACAGAAAACAAAGTATCATGGGATTTTGTGTTTTTCTCAGGGACTGAATGCCACAAGAGGAGAAAAGGGCACTGTCGGTTGGAAGGGTGATAAGGTAAGTTCTCTTATGTTACTATGAAATCAGTGCTGGTGTCTCATGAGGGATAATTGCAGGGGCCTTGTGGGGAACTTGGGAATGCTGGAAAGAAAGGAGCTCAAGGACCATCCGGACTTGAGGGTTTTCAAGGGATTGTTGGAGCAACAGGACTTTCTGGGCCCAGTGTGAGATAAATGCTCTCTGGTTTTATATGTCAGAGACTGTCTTTGACCAGTTCTCATTCTTAGGGACTCGATGGTGGAACAGGAGAGCAAGGAAAACAAGGAGTAGATGGACCCAAGGTAAATCTCAGAGACTCAATAAGAATAATGTTAACTAATGTTCATTATTCTGTAAGTAAAAATTTGAATTTTATGCCAGGGAGAGAGAGGGTTGACTGGTTTTGAAGGCTTGAGGGGCCCTCGAGGTGAGAAGGTAATATATCTTACCTGTTTTAGGTTATTGTAATAAGTTATTGTGTGACTGTGTGTGTGTGTGTGTGTGTGTGTGTGAGTGCGTGTGTGTGTGTGTGTGTGTGTGTGTGTGTGTGTGTGTGTGTGTGTGTGTGTGTGTGTGTGTGTGTGTGTGTGTGTGTGTGTGTGTGTGTGTGTGTGTGTGTGTGTGTGCGTGTGTGTGTGTGCACTTGTTTTCAACTCCTAGTGGGTTCCATAACCTGAGATTCCACTCACGTCATGGGGACTGGTTTTACGTGGTGGGGCCCGAACACCGGACCCCACTGGTCCAAGCTTAATAATCAATGGGTAATGCTTTTCTAACGGTCCTTATGCAGTCTCTGTAAAAATATGGAAAGGACCCCTGGAGGTTTACTTTCCTGAAAAAAGTGTGTTATGTGTCGGAACCCTGGTGGTGGGTTGCGGGATATCAGGGAGGGGCACACTGGGGCAATTTCAGTCCAGCAGGCTGGAGCCAATCATGGAGCAGCACAACAGAGGAAGTCAGGTGAAAAGGTGCAAGTGTGTGGTTCATTAGGCTGCAAGACATCATGGAGGAGCACACTGAAGCGCACGCTTACAAACCCACTGGTAAGTGCTGACTACAAGTCATGACTTCAAATTGTTATATAGAATTATTACAAATTATTTGTTGTTTGTGCAGCTTAGTCAAGAGTCCCTAATTGATGAAGTCGACTCAGATTCTGACGATTTAACTGTCAAGAAGAAACCTGTAAAAAAGTATGGAAAAAGAAAAATCAAAAACACTTTTCTTCAAGACTCGGAAAGTGACGAACCAAAGGCAAATAAGATTGTTATCATGCAGCTGCAAAAGAAGAAAAATGGGGGCAGGGTTTACAGCAAGAGACACTTCTGCCTCTACTGTTCAATGTCCTGCCACAAAATGTCCCGTCATTTGACTAGAAAACATGGAAATGAAAGTGACGTAGCCAGAGCATTGGCTCTACCTGTGAAGTCTAAAGCACGTAAACTTCAGTTTGATTTGATCAGGAATAGTGGAAACCGTGAGCACAATTTTGAGGTTTTAAAGGCCGGCATTGGAACTTTAGTCCCAGCTAAACAGCCAAATTCCCCAGTTAAATCCAGTGAGTTTTTGCACTGTATAGACTGTGGGGCATTGCTTAAGCGAAAGTCGCTGTGGAGGCATGTGGCCAGGTGCCGGCTTTCACAGAAAGATGCCCAGGCTAAACCAGGTAGAAGTAGGGTCCAGTCCCTCTGCTCCCTAGCCCAGCCTGTACCGGAGGGCATCAGCAAAAAGCTGTGGTCTTTAATTTCGGCAATGCATCAGGATGAGGTCACGGGTGTTGTCAAAGCAGAAAAGGGGATTCTGAGACTCGGAGAGCACCTGTACTTAAAACACGGGCATGATAAGACTAAGCATGATTACATTAGGCAGAAAATGAGAGAAGTCGGTAGGTTAATTAACGAAGCAAAAACCGCAGGGAAACTGAAAACAATTAAGGATTTCGTTATTCCTTCCAACTTTAACCATGTGATTGATGCAGTCAGGTCTGTGGCTGGATATGATGAGGAAACAAATCAATACAAGACTCCATCCTTGGCCCTCAAACTCGGCCATAGCCTCAGAAAGCTAGCAGATATTCTTGAATGTGACTCAAAAATGGAGCATTGTGTTGATGAACTATTTATTAAAAACCTCCAACGAAGCCGGCTGCTTTTTGAGAAGAGGTGGGACGTCTGTGTTTCTTCTGCTGCCCTACAGACCCTCCGGCAAGCCAAGTGGAACACTCCGGACCTGCTCCCTCTGACTGAGGACGTTAGAGCCATGCATGCACATATTGAGGTATGTCGACCTGAATATGTGCAAACCCTAATAAGTGAGCCAACGTCTAAGCATTGGTCTAAACTGGCAGTTTTGACTCTTTGTGAGGTCATCATTTTCAATCGAAGAAGGGAAGGTGAGGTTTCAAAGATGCCACTGACAGCCTTTACCTTAAGAAGTAAGACTGGGATCCATTCTGACATTGCTCTGGGACTGTCCCAACTTGAGAAAAAGCTGTGTCAGCATTTTCAACGCATTGAAATTAAAGGGAAAAGAAGTCGGAAAGTGCCGGTTCTTTTGACTCCTGAAATGATTGCTTCGATGGAGGTGCTGGTGGAGAACAGAAGGGCCTGTTCCATCTCTGACCATAACCCATACTTCTTTTCCCGCCCGGGCGCAGACACCCACATCAGGGGATCAGACTCCCTACGCCAGGTAGCCAAAGAATGTGGTGCGGTGCATCCAGAGATGCTATCCTCAACCAAACTTAGAAAGCACATAGCTACTATGTCTACAGTTCTCAATATGAAAGAGAATGAGATGGACATACTTGCCAACTTCCTCGGCCATGACATTCGCATCCACAGACAATATTACAGACTACCAGAGGGGACACTGGAGCTGGCCAAAATCAGCAAAGTGTTGATGGCCATGGAGCAGGAAAGAGTGACGGAATTCGAAGGAAAGAGCCTCGACCAGATACAAATTGAGCCTGAAGGTAATTCTTGATATTATTAAAATATGTATGATTTTTTTCCCCTAAAGGCCACTTGTATTTTTATTTTCTGTGCGACAGGGAGAGCAGTAGAGATCCTCTCACAAACGGACGGGCTAAAAGAAACTTCAAGCGGAGAACCTTCAACCATTCATCCAGATGCACCCCATGGTAGTGGCAGTGCCCCTTCTGGTAAGTGTACCAGGTGGGGGATTACAGCCAGGCTGCTTGGTCCTAACCCTGGGAGTGTATATTGCTAATATTTTTATTTCTCTCCCTAGAACGTGTAAGAAAGCCATGGTCTGCATCTGAGGTGAAGGCTGTGGAGAAGACCATGACACCTTTCATACAGACTGGAAAGGTCCCTGGGAAGTCTCACTGCCTGGCCTGCATTAATGCCTCACCAGATGACCTTAGACATCGGACATGGAGTGGCATTAAATTCTATGTCAAAAATAGAATCACTGCAATTCGAAAACAAAATCTAAAATAAAATTCCTTTAAAATAGTTGTTTGGTTTCTATTGACTGTTTTGTATTACTTAAAGTAGTCCCAGTAAAAAAAGATTATGTCTATGGGTCCCATTCTGAACGGCCCTGTCAAAGGGACCCACCAGGTAACAAAAACGTGTGTGTGTGTGTGTGTGTGTGTGTGTGTGCGTGTGTGTGTGTGTGTGTGTGTGTGTGTGTGTGTGTGTGTGTGTGTGTGTGTGTGTGTGTGTGCATGTGTGTGTACCTTTTCTGGTGTAATTTAACTAATCTAACAAGATGAAATATGTGCAGAAAAAATGTAAAAAAAAATTATTATAATATATAATAATAATAATTATAATAATTAATACCGCGTACATGCCACCCAGAAGAATTGGGACTCTCAGCTGACAATCTTGCACATGCAGCCCATTGGATTAATTCTAATCCGCGTGTTAAAAGAGGATTTTTTTAATTGTTAAAATGTTGATGTGTTGTTTAAAAAAATCCACCATGACCATGGTCATTGACATGTATGACTTTAATTCAGTGCTTTGATCCAACTTTCACTCAATCAATCAATCACTATATTTAAATCCAACAAGACAACTTCCTGTTGGGTTTTAACCAAGGTAGTATTTTTATTTTGTTGTACTTTTTTTCATGGCCGCTGTCATGTGGCTACATTTCAGTTGAGCTTCCATAGGCCTCATGAAAATGTACTTTTTGAGGTGGCGCTACTGAGCCATTTTTCAATTTTCTTTTCTTGGGAACTTCAGCTCACTGAGTTCTATTTGGTGATACCAGACATTGAGTACTTCTTGTATGTTGTGATTTAAGCGATTGTGAAAGAATTGTAAAAGTGCCTTGCAGGGGCTCGTCCTGTGCTCCTGCGCAGACGAACTGTGCGAGGTCAACCTGAGTCTCAGGCTGAGTTTGGTACAATAGCTCTGGAAGACCCCCTTTGTGGTACCAGTACCCAAGGGCCATCCCACTGCATGAAGACACTGGAGAGACTAGTCCTGGGACATCTCCACTCCACTCTGAGCCCAGCGATGGACCCGCTGCAGCGGGTATCGGAGTGGAGGACGCCATCATTACCCTCCTCCACCGCTCGCTGCCCCACCACTTGCTGTCCCACCTGGAGAAGCCCGGCTCCGCTGAGAGGATTCTGTTCTTCTATTTCTCCAGCGCCTTCAATACCATCCAGCCAAGGCTCTTCATGGACAAGCTTGAGACAGCAGGAGTTGACTACGACCTGTTCGAGTGGATCCTGAACTACCTCACAGACAGACTCCAGTTTGTGAGAGCCAGGGACTGCGTGTCTGAGGACCTGACCTGCAGTGTAGGGGCTCCCCAGGGGACCGTTCTCGTGCCATTCCTATTCACCCTCTACACTGCAGACTCTACCTGCTTAGGACGCTCAGGTCTTTTGGAGTGCAGGGGCCACTCCTAAAGACCTTCTATGACTCTGTGGTGGCATCAGCCTCTTGTATGGTGTGGTCTGCTGGAGCAGCAGCATCACAGAGAGGGACAGGAAGAAGCTGGACAAGGTCATCAGGAAGTCCAGCTCTGTCCTGGGCTGTTCCCTGGACACAGTGCGGCAAGTGGGGGACAGGAGGGTCCTGGACAAACATCTATGCTGGACCATGACTATTACCCCCTGCAGGACACTCTGGCTGCTCTGGGAGCAGCTACAGTGACAAAGTATTCACCCTCCCTGTGTGAAGGAGAGATTTTGCAGGTCCTTCCTTCCTGCTGCTGTCTGACTGTATAACGAGAACTGCTGAGTCTGTACAAGTGTTACTGATAATATAATTCACTATAGTCACTTAGTCACTTTACCTGTTATTATTATCATTACACCATTTTACCATCGTATTACTTACTATTATTTTAATTGTATTATCTTAAATAATAGTAAGTAAATAAGTAAGTACATTTTATTTATAGAGCACCTTTCACAGATAAAAATCACGAAGTGCTGTACAATGTATAGACCATGTTAGGTAATAGACCATGTTTGATGTGTGCAATCTGAGTTCTCTTAAATCCTTCTTTTTCTCTGCTGTAATGTGCCCAATGATGACACTGACATTTCCCCACTGTAGGACAAATAAGGGAATATCTTCAAAATCAAAATCAAGTGGATTCTTGCAAAACCTTTTATCCACTTTGCAACCACTAATTTCATTTTGTGTTTTACTGTCCAGGGTCGAGAGGGGCAGTTGGGCTTTACTGGAGTGCCTGGTCCAATTGTGAGTGCCATTAACTTTTTTTTTTGTGATCTACATTGGCATATTGGTATTATTTATTGTAATGAGCAATATTGTATGTTTTTTTAGGGAGAGATGGGGAAATCTGGAGATGGAGGGCTGGAAGGAGAGCCTGGTATTAAGGTTCCTATCTATATTGAAGAAAATATAAAATGTAAAATCCTTTGAAATTATTAGACAATCAACTCAACCACATGCCACCTTGTTGTCTAACTATTTCCCCATGTTACAAATGATTAAGCATGAACAAATTATTACTTAATGTATGTATTTCTTTGTGTAGGGAAGAACTGGCAATAGAGGAGAATCTGGTCCTAAAGGCCTGAAGGTGTGTGCATACTTTTGTATTGTTTTGTGTTAAAGGAATGTTTTCATACATTCATTTTTCCTTATTATGGCAGGGCATAAGAGGCCATCCAGGAAACAAAGGCCTGGAAGGAAGTCTTGGATCCCAGGTAGGATTGTTATCATGTAACATAGAATTAAATGATATATTAGCTATGTCATGCACCTTAATTTCAAACTTCATATTTGTATGTACCGTTTTTATTCTAGGGTTCATCTGGTAGTGACGGTTTAAATGGGGACATTGGGCCATTAGGTCCAAAAGTAGGTCTGCCTGGTTACAGCCTTTCTCAGCTTTGCACTATACTAATTGATTTAATGTGTTCAGGGGATCACTGGACAAACAGGTTCTTCTGGTCTTCAAGGGCCTGTAGGAAACAGTGTGAGTCATGTTTATCTATGGGTATAAAATATGAAAGAAATCAGTGACCCTAACCTAAATCAACATGACATGTACATTTCTCCAGTGTGAAATCTTATCTTATCTTAACATTCACTCTCCCAAACAGGGTGAAAATGGCAATATAGGAGATAAGGGAGACTTTGGACTGCCAGGCATCAGAGTAAGTCCTGTTCCCAAAATATTTCATTTGATCTTCTCTGCATGTGTGTGCACTTCATTTATCCCCTATACTGATATGAATAAAGTGCACGTTCTCGACCGGTCAGATGAATGGTCTGTTTTTGTTTCAGGGTATGAAAGGTAAACCTGGCCCAAGCGGACTCAGAGGAAGTGATGGACTCAAGGTCAGTTTAATTGATTGTATTTTACTCTTGCCTTTGAATGCAAAACATTTTTAGAGGGAAATAAAGAAAAAGAGCAGGAGCCAAACCACACTGTCACAATTATTTTTGCTACCTTTTTATCACTGCTGTATGTCATAATTATTCGGTACATAATGAGTTTGGGTTCCTTGTTTCCACTATGGTTTCACTCTTATCCATATCATGTAAAGATAAACAATAAAGATTCATTGTCTTTCTAAAATCTGTTGCTTTTCTATGGAGTAGTTTTTGGCTTTCTACGCCAAATGCATGAGCATTCTAGTTGTCAGTTTAGAATTCCGAAACGTATTTATTTATCTGAAACAGGACAGTGCACATTAATCAACATTATGAAAATGTGCCTGCGTTAGCTATTAAGAAAATTTTCATCGGTGGTCCGGTAGTTATTGAGGAACTGTCCGAGATAGAGAGCTCATCTTAGGCTTGATATGAAGATAATAAAAATGTAACGAACAGAACCTCCAACATGCACTGGGGCGGTTTAGTAATACTGCCATACCAAAATCACTGCCAGTTCCAGTTGGATGGATCGATCTATTTTTAAACATAAACTAAATCCCCAATTAATCTTTTTTTAAGGGTGTGAAAGGGGTCAATGGAGAAACTGGAAAACAAGGTTCATCCGTGAGTAAAATGAGATTTCATATGTACCTTTGCATGTAGCCGACTTTTCATGCATACGTGTGTGTGTGTGTGTGTGTGTGTGTGTGTGTGTGTGTGTGTGTGCGTTTGGTTTTCGTTAAAGGGAAAGATGGGTGAATCTGGCCCTCGGGGATACAGAGGACCTCAAGTAAGAATGATTACAGTACATGTTATGTAGGTTGTGATACATCCTCATTAATTGTAATTATTCCCCACAGGGAGTGCCAGGCAATTCTGGAGCCACGGGTGAGGCTGGTCCGCAGGGTGCTCCAGGGGAACCGGGCCCAAAAGGTCAAGTAGGGGCTGTTGGGATGAAAGGAACCCAAGTGCGTTTGTTGGGGGCAAATACACTAATACAAATGTGAGTAGTGCACAAAATATACACATTAAACTTGATTTTATTCAGGGAAAAGATGGACCCCAGGGGACTCCTGGACCATCAAGCGGAAAAGGCGATAAGGTATTTATTTATCAAAACTGTACAATCTGACTTGAGTTTATAGCTGCACAGATATACAGACAAATATACATTTACATTCCTACTGTATCATGTGCGCTGGGTCAGCTGTGCTTTTCCACCAGGATGTAGAACATGATGGTCTGTGACCATGGTTTGTGACTGTGTCACAGAGCACCAGCCCCTCACTGATACTCCTGCAGGTGCTGAGTCCACAGGAGGACAGCTGCTCTGTCAGTAAGAGCAGAGCCTTGAACTTTCAGCCGGGGCTTCAGGCAAAGTGGGGTTAAATGTCATTCCCAAGGACACAAAGACAGCAGATCTGTGGGAATGGCAATCTAGGCGTATAAGATTATTACTTTCTTCCTCATTTAGGGGTCTATTGGAGCTGTGGGAGACAGTGGAATCTCTGGTATGGATGGTGAGGAGGTAGATTAATCAATAATAATAACAGGAATGCATTCCATTTAATATTCAGTCAGCCTAATGGCACAATATAGACAGATGGAATGATTAGTAAAACTGTATCACTTTGCAACGTTTTAGGGTCTTTCTGGATTAAACGGTCAAGAGGGAGCGACAGGACTGAAAGGAGATTTTGTAAGTACACAACACTTAATTAAGTACAAAATACTCTTAATTGAGAATGGAGCATATTTAAAATCTTTAGGGCAACAAAGGAAGTATTGGACACCAAGGTCAAAAGGGGGAAAAAGGGTCAGATGGAGAAAGGGGAAAACACGGTCTGCTCGGCACCAGAGGGTCCCCTGGAAGACAGGTACTTTTTAATGAATTAATCTCTTTTTTTCCAAAAGTGGCTACAGACTATAGGAGTTTTAGCTTGATTTTAGCTAAATTTTCCTCTCCATGGTGAGATGCGCTGCTTTTCAATGTAGGGACAGATCCTGTGGCCCACATTGACATGTCACATGCCAAAATCATGAATCACACCACGCATTTCTTTTCCACTAACCGGCAAAACCTGGAGAGTCCGTACCCCATCTTATAAAAGGTTCACAAAAGGAAGCAGAAGGAAGGGCAATTTCAAGTGTCTTAGGTCCATGTGAGTTTTCAAAGTTTTCAAAAAAAACAGATCATCTGTAGACAGAAAAACATGTTTCAAATGCGTATGGAAAATGCACAAGCGATTAGTAGCTGGACTGGACCAGAGTCCAGACTGGACCCCATGTAAAGATCCTGATTATTCCTGGAGCAGTCCTTCATGGGTTCAGGGTCCATGTTATGAGCACAAACATAAAGATTTTGTTTTGTAGACCACACAACAAAGAAACAGACAAACGTTTGTTTCAAAAACCTTTTTACCTTCTATTGTATGAGAATTCAATATTTTACACATATTAGTATATTCAGGGTAATATCCCTAATAGTTGGTGAACATTCACCCAGCCTCAGTGGCTACAATCTGGAGATTTGTGTTCATTAACATGCACTGTCTCAACCAAATAATCAATAATTAGACACTATAAATAGACACTCGACATTCGACAATAATTATAATTGGTCATCTGCCCCTTATGGACCAATGGCTCTATGTGTTTTTTTATCATTACATGTGTTTGAACTCTATACTCTCCATCGGATACTCGAGGGTTCATGGGAGTTCGGCCAACCTGTCCACATGTGCTTTACGGATTTGGAGAAGGCGTTGGACCATGTTCCCCGGAGTGTCCTTTTGGGGGGTTCTCCGGGAGTACGGGGTCCGGGGTCCTCTGCTGAGGGCCATCCGATCCCTGTATGACCGGAGCCAGAGCTGTGTTCACATTGCCGGCAGTAAGTCAGACCTGTTCCCAGTGCATGTTGGCCTCCACCAAGGCTGCCCTTTGTCACCGGTTCTGTTCACTGTGTTTATGGACAGAATTTCTAGGCGCAGCCAAGGGTCAGAGGGGTTCTGGTTCGGAGACCACAGGATTTCATCTCTGCTGTTTGCCGACGATGTTGTCCTGTTGGCTCCAACGAACCAGGACATGCAACATGCTCTGGGACGTTTTGCAGCCGAGTGTGAAGCGGCTGGGATGAGAATCAGCACCTCCAAATCCGAGGCCATGGTGCTCGACCGGAAAAAGGTGCCTTGCCCTCTCCAGGTGGGTGGAGAGGTCCTTCCTCAAGTGGAGGAGTTCAAGTATCTCGGGGTCTTGTTCACGAGTGAGGGAAGGATGGCGCGTGCGATTGACAGGCGGATCGGTGCAGTGTGCGCAGTGATGCGGTCGCTGTATCGGACCGTTGTGGTAAAGAGGGAGCTGAGCCGAAAGGCAAAGCTCTCGATTTACCGGTCAATCTTCGTTCCCTCCCTCACCTATGGTCATGAGCTTTGGGTAATGACCGAAAGAACGAGATCGCAGATACAAGTGGTCGAAATGAGCTTCCTCCGCAGAGTGGCTGGGCGCTCCTTTAGAAATAGGGTGAAGAGCTCAGTCACACGGGAGGAGCTCGGAGTAGAGCCGCTGCTTCTCCACGTCGAGAGGAACCAGTTGAGGTGGCTCGGGCATCTGTTCAGGATGCCTCCAGGACGCCTCCCTGGGGAGGTGTTCTGGGCACGTCCCACGTCACGGAGGAGGCCCCGGGGAAGACCCAGGACACGCTGGAGGGACTATGTCTCTCAGCTGGCCTGGGAACGCCTTGTGGTCCCCCCGGACGAGCTGGAGGAAGTGTGTGTGGATAGGGAAGTCTGGGCGTCTCTGCTTTGACTGCTGCCTCCGCGACCCGGCAACAGATGAAGCGGAAGAAAATGGATGGATGGTGTTTGAACTGATTGATTATCTGATTTGTAGTCTTATCAACTTTGCAGTCCTCCGAGATAACTACTCTTGTGATTTAGGGCAATACAAATATAAAATAAATGGTATTTGAAAAGGAGAAGAAACAACATGAGGAAGCCTTTTTGTTAACCAGACCCACAGATTTACACAATGCATTCTGCTTTCATAGGTTTCAGAAAGTAAGGCAAGGCAAGGCAAGTTTATTTGTATAGCACAATTCATACACAAGGCAACTCAAAGTGCTGAACAAGATAGCATTAAAATCATAAATAATCACAGAACATTAAAAAGAAAGATAAAAATATAAAATCCCTCAGTTGTATGCACAGCTAAACAGCACCGTTTTTAACTTGGTTTTAAACATTGTCAGAGAGGAGGCCTGTCTCACATCTTCAGGAAGAATGCTCCAGATTTTAGCAGCATGAATCTGAAAAGCAGCCTCCCCATGTTTAGTTCTGACTCTGGGCACTAACAGGAGTCGAGTCCCTGTGCTCCTCAGAGTCCGGGCTGGTTCATATGGGACTAACATGTCACTAATATATTTTGGTGCGAGGCCATGGAGAGACTTGTACACAAGCAACGCTGTTTTAAAGTCTATTCTCTGAGCCACAGGAAGCCAGTGCAGAGACCTGAGGACCGGACTAATATGGTCGTACTTCCTGGTTCTAGTCAGGACTCGAGCTGCTGCATTTTGAATGTACTGCAGCTGTTTTACAGCCTGTTTGGACAGACCTGTGAGCAGGCCATTGCAGTAGTCTAACCTACTGGAGACAAATGCATGGATAAGAATCTCCAAGTCTGCTTTAGACACTATGTTTTTGATCCTGGAAATGTTTTTTAGATGGTAAAAAGCTGCTGATGTTACTGATTTGATGTGGCTATTAAAATTTAAGTCTGAGTCCAGTATTACCCCTAGATTTCTGACCTTGTTTGAAGGTTTTAGGGAGAGAGACTGTAGATGACAGATGACGCTCTCTCTTTGTTTCTGGGGACCAAAGACAATCATTTCAGTTTTGTCTGCGTTTAGCTGAAGGAAGTTGTTTTGCATCCACTCACTGATCTGTTGGATACAGTGAAGGAGTGAGTCCACTGGTCCATGTTCTCCTGCAGTCAGTGAGACATAGATCTGAGTGTCGTCTGCATAGTTATGATAGGAAACTTCGTTTCTGCGTATTAACTGACCTAACGGCAGCATGTAGAGATTGAAAAGAAGAGGTCCCAGGATCGACCCCTGTGGTACTCCACAGGTCAGGGCCATATGATCTGAGACACAGTTTCCAATCTCCACAAAGTACTTCCTGTCTTCAAGGTAAGACCTAAACCAACTTAGGGCGGTGCCAGCGACGCCAACCCAATCCTCTAGTCTCTGTAAGAGGATCTCATGGTCGACAGTGTCAGAGGCAGCACTCAGATCTAACAGGATTAGGATTGAGACTTTGCCTGCGTCAGTGTTTAGCCGGATATCGTTTGTAACCTTGACGAGAGCAGTCTCCGTGCTGTGGTGGGGTCTAAAGCCGGACTGAAACATATCAAATGAGTTGTTGATTATAAGAAATCTATTTAGCTGTTGGTAGACAACTTTTTCAAGGACTTTCCCCATAAATGGCAGATTTGAGATGGGACGGTAGTTGTTAAGTACCGTAGCATCCAGACTGCTCTTTTTAAGCAGGGGCCTGATGACTGCAATTTTCAGGGCCTTTGGGAATATTCCAGAATGAAGGGACATGTTTACTATCTAAGTAGTAGTTACTAAGTAGAGGCATATCTGATCAGACAATCCTTTTCTGTAATCGCCAATAGTGTCTACAACCGTGAGAATAAGTATTGTGTCAACATATCTTCATGTCAGTTGTCTATTTACTAATTTTGTGATGTAAGGCAACCTTGAGAATCTAGGAAGGCTAATAAAGAAATACAATGTATTATTATAATTACTACTGTGTCACACTTGAAAAAGACTAAAAACTCCTGTACACTGTAGCCAGCTGAAGTTTTGATGTAATGTAAATAGCCTCATAATTCATGAAATATCAACGTGCCCTTTAATTTATTTACAGGGCTACACTGGTATACCAGGTGAAAGAGGGAATCAAGGACATTTCGGATCGAAGGTGAGACCATATACAGTGTGGTATCGGGTTATACCCATAGACTATCGATGAATATACAGCATATGAGGGAATACAGCACAACCATGGATCTGTTATGCAAAACAGCAGCACATTTGAACTGAGTCACCCATGGAAAGACATTGCCCCCTAGTGGTGGCAATAGCTCAGTGCAGTGATCTCAACTGGACAGCGACAGTACTGTGAATGTGAATCGGACAAAACATTTTTGCTTATTTCCACAATTGTGAAGACACATACTGGCTATTTACAATCTAACAGTGAGTTTCATGTTAGAGACTTAAAATACATACAGTTCAATTAATCTAGAAGCTTCCGAGGACATCAATATTTAGGCTTTCTCACATCATATTCGTTTTGTATGTATGTACACTTCATGAAAAAACTGTGTATATATAGACTTGTGCTTTTAGGGTAAGAGAGGTCAGAGAGGCCCTAGAGGAAAGTCTGGGTTCTTTGGGCCTGGGGGCAAAACTGGATCATCTGGTGCAAAAGGGCAAAAGGGCTATGTCGGCCTTACCGTAAGTTCTTATACATGTGAACAGATACAGAATATTTTGGGCGTTGTACTACCTAGTTATTAAAACTCTGCCATTTATTTTCATTTCAGGGGCCAACTGGAGCTGTAGGCTTTTCTGGACAAATTGGACCAGTGACCTCAGTATGTATTATTATGTAGTTTGTAATACAACATTATATTACTTATGAATATATTATATCTTCTAAAGGGTTTACCAGGTGAAAGCGGTCCTTATGGTAAAAAGGGTTTGCCTGGACCAAAAGTATGAACCGTTTCTTATTCATAAGATAGCTGATGCCGTTCTTATACATGCTGAATGTTCTCTGTGCCTTTATCAGGGAAGTCATGGGGAGAAGGGCAAACCAGGATTGTTTGGCCAAAAAGGCAACATGGTGGGATATTCTAGTAGCCTCAAGCTGATCCTCTAACGACCATGCTTAATTATAATCAGAAGTGTGACCACTCTGTTTATGGTCTGTCTAGGGCATTAAAGGGGAAACGGGTGTACAAGGAGAGAGTGGGTCACGAGGCAGTTTGGTAACAGAATTAATACAAATCTTAAAATGTTCTCTGTGATTTTGAAGTGTAATTTGTGTCTTTTTAGGGTAAATATGGAAAATCAGGTTTAATCGGCCCACCAGGGATTAAGGGCAATACTGGAGCCATGGGTCCTCGTGGACATTCAGGATCAGCAGGCCCACAGGGACCAAAGGTCAGGCCAATATAGTTGTATTCCATTCATTGGCTACAGTGGGGTGGCTGCAGCGGTAAAGTGCTATACTGCTGTTGTGTCCGTCACCCACATTGCCAGTATGAGTCTGGTGTGTGTGTGAACGATTCGGGAAGGTCGGAGAGGTCGATGGCACGTACTGGTTGCCTCACTTCTGTAATTTTGCCCAGGGAAGCTGTGGTTAAATTAGAAGTTTATCATCACTGTGTATGGAGTGAATGAATAATGCCATGTGAAGTGTCTTTGAGCATCCAACAAGCACTTCAAAAATAAGATATTATAACATGCATAAATATTATGCGTATCTATAAAACACTGTGCTTCTGTGTAATGTTGACTTCTGATCAGTTGTGTTTTTTGTCTCTAAAGGGAAATATGGGGCAGCCAGGAAGAAAGGGAAATAAAGGGGTTCAAGGCAAACTTGTGAGTTCTCTATTCAAGGAAATATACAAAAAATAACAATAATTCAATTATGTATTTTTGGTGTATTTGTTAAATACATCATTTTTTTATCATGATGGTTGTTAAGCACATGGACATACATCATATTTGTGTTGCACTGTTATCAGGGACCTGGAGGGGTCCAGGGAAGACCAGGATTATCAGGACAACATGGGAATCCAGCAAGTATCTTATTGATGCTTAGTATGGTCCATAATCCATGCTCATTTTGACTTTTCATAATATGTGACTCCCAGGGCCTTTCTGGTTTGGATGGATTACTCGGAGTTGAGGGTAATGAAGGTGATCTTGTAAGAAAATTTAAATCTTTATATTTTTGGTTGTCCAAACAGTTGTGTCATTATTGGATGTTTTTTTAGGGGGACATTGGCTTTAAGGGTCCCCATGGGACAATCGGCCTCCCGGGAGTCAGGGTGAGTTCCATTCTCAATTCAGTCATCTTTGGACAGACGTTAGTTTGTCTGTTGTCCACTATTATGAAGATGGTTTTATTAGATTAGTTTTCACTAAATGCGTGCACAAGAACACTGTCAATAAAGCATGTGTAAGCTTTGATCATTTTGTTGCTTTATTTAGGGCAAAAAGGGATCACCTGGAATTCCTGGAAATGTTGGTGTTCAAGGATCCAAGGTGAAAGTGTTGTATAATCTTTAATTCATTGCAAGTGATTTGATCAAAAAATTATTATGCAGGGTCCAGATGGACAAGTTGGAAAAAGGGGACTTGGAGGACCAATGGGTCCAAGAGTAGGGTTTTTTATAGTTCATTGAGATTGATTTGCATCTTTGTTGTGTAAATATTGCTGAAATAAATTTGCACGCAGGGCCTTCCTGGACTAAGAGGTGAAAAAGGAAGAGTAAAGGCAAAAGGTGCAAAGGTAAAAGATGGTGGGTGTAAGTGTAATTTTGTGGAACCGGAGTAATCCCTCATTTGTGCAAGTATTGTTTTATCTGTGTTATTCCCTAAAAAGTCTTAAAGGTGCTGAGAAGTATAACTTGACATGTCCTCGTGGAGAATGTATATTTTCTGTGTGTGCAGCGTTGAGTAGAGCATTTCCTTTGCCATCTTCACATGTCTTTGTTCCCTCTCTTTGACTTCAGGGCAGAATAGGTGGCGCTGGGTTACCAGGGCCGATTGGTCCTTTAGGACTCAAAGTAAGTAACATCTGTAGTAATTCATCTCCTGAGTTTGAATCATTTCTAATATACACCACAGGGCAGTTCCGGGACAGAAGGTTTAAAAGGTCAAGAGGGTCTAAAAGGAAACAAGGTGATATCTGCGATTAGTTCTTGCTCCTACGGGTTTTATGGGTAGAGTATCTCAGGCCTTCAAGTCTCTTGTGTTCTCACAGGGGGACACAGGGCCCAGCGGGCCACCAGGACAACATGGACTCGTAGGGCAGGCTGTAGGTATTTCACTTTCTTATATACTTTTTCCTGAATAGTAAAGTTTTTTTTTATTCTTTTAATTTATTTTATTAAACAAGGGAAACCATGGAAAAAAGGTCAGATATATTATTTATTTCAAATACAAACATATCTGTCATCAAAATATTGTTGTTGTTTATTGTTTCACTGGCGTATCTTTAAAGGGTATAAAGGGTAATGAGGGGAGCAAAGGATCAAAAGGCCAAAAAGGAAAACGTGGACTTCCTGTAAGTGTGTGTGTGTGTGTGTGTGTGTGTGTGTGTGTGTGTGTGCTCATAAAAGCAAACTTTTTTTTATTTGTTTTAATATTTATTTTGTTTCAAATGTTCCACAGGGCAAACCAGGGGCTCATGGACATCAGAGGCTCAGACAAAGACATGTGAGAGCAAGGCCTGAAGAAGATCCGGTGACCGAAGGCCACCAAAAGGTTGGTTCAAGCGGTAACTACTACTACTACAAGCAGTAGTTGTTCTTATATTGCTGTATTTACTTCTCTTTGTTCACATTCAAAGACTCACAGACAACGGCCCAAGAGGTTACAAACAAATGATCAATCTTCAATCTGGCCACTCGGTACTGAAGAAAATCCAGCTACAACCTGCCGTGAATTAGGACTAGAACAACCGCATTTGACTGATGGTGATTATTGAAGTCATTCAAACGCAAAATGACACGGCTGTAGCACATAAATAATGCAGATATTTGTTAGGTTACTATTTCATGGACCCAAACCAAGGCTGTCCATACGACGCTTTAAAGGTGTTCTGTAACTTCACGGCTGGAGGTACAACATGTTTAAAACCTCAAAACCCACAGGTAAAATAATTACATTCATTTCTATATTTTAAAAGTTGCAACAAACAATTTTTTTGTGTTTTTTGTTTCATTTGCAGAAAAATATGCAATGGAAACTTGAGAAAAGTTCAATCAGCTGGTTAAGTCAGGAACACGGGGGAAACAAAGTAAGTACACTGCAAAAACAATATAAAATATTACCAATGGGACAAGCTGTTTATCTTTATTTCATGTTTATTTGTAATTTATTCATCATTCAAAGGGAGATTTTTCTTGTCTCATATAAAACAAGAAATTGCCGCTTGTCCATTTTTGCAGTGAACGTGATTAGCTGCTCCTTTAATAATGCACATCATTGAATTTGAATATCAAGTTCAAAAGGACATGTACTCCTGAAGTCAAACTTAAATTGGGACACCAGGGGGTCACGTGATGGCGGCGAGGTGAATGCAACGTTTTGACCAGGGCTCCGTGCCGCTCACATAATTATCCTGTCTTCAACCACATATTGGAAGTTACTATGCTATGAAAGTCGCGTGTTATGTCCTTAGAAAGCTTCTGGCCACAATCGTTTAACGAAATGAAGACAAGCCGTGTGAACAAAGACAAGAAGGACACTCTCTCTGAAGTCGCTGAGGGCGCTCAAGATGGAGGCCAGGCTGATTCTGACATACCCGATGGATTAGACCCTGCTCTTGCTAAAGCGCTCAGCCTTATGACGGCCAATATTATAAAAGTGATTGATGAAAAACTTAGTCCACTGGCTGAGACTATTCACAAACACGCCGCGGAGCTCCAGACTGCCAGTAAACGGCTTGACGAAGCAGAGGCTAGGCTGCTAGCTACAGAGGAGGCAGCTGCCACGCATGAGCCCCGTATTATCGAGCTGGAAAAGCAGGTCAGTGCCTTGAAGAACAGTCTGGACATGGCGGAAAACTACAACAGGCGCTTAAATATTCGTGTCGTTGGCCTGGCAGAAGATACTGAGAAGGGACAACCGGTGGATTTCTTTGAGACTTGGCTGCCCAATGTGTTAAAGCTGACCACCAAAGCCGGGCGCGTAAAGCTCGAAAGAGCCCACCGCTCCCTCGCACCGAAACCGGACCCAGACAAACGTCCCAGATCGCTACTGCTCCGGTTCCACTCATTCCGAGACAAGCAGAGAGTAATGGAAGCGGCGCGCAGAGCCAGCAATGACGGTGGTTTGATTCACAACGGTTCCAGGCTGTCATTCTTCAGTGATTTTTCCTCTGCGGTGGTGAAGAGACGTAAAGAGTATGATGCGGTGAAGCAGCTGCTGCGGGAGCGTGGGATTCCTTATGCCATGTTGTTCCCAGCTACTCTCCAGGTGACCCATGGAGGCTCCAGAAGGAAATTCACTACACCAGGGGAGGCTCACGACTACATAGACACCATGTCTGGATGACATTTCACCGCAGCTCATTGCGGTTCAATTTTATCCTCTCACGCGACAGTTATTTTTCATTTTAACATTTTTGTGACGTTTGTACTTCCATAATACCGGTAAGCTAAACCCGTTCTCTTTTTCTATAACATTCCATGTCGAGTGGCGCGGCTGCTCGTGGTTTGAAAACATTCTATATACTTTTTCACTGTTGTGAACCTGGAAGTTGTTCGTATGGCGGACGGCCCCTATCTCTTTGGGGAAGGACCTCTGTTTTATTTTTGTTTTGTGCATTGCACTTGTTATGTGTGTGTAGTTCAGTTTGTGTGTTTCGCTCAGGACATGTATAGGCAATATTTAATTACCCTGTTGATGTGGCATTCTCTTCCACCCCTTAATGCTCTAGGTTTTTGATTTTATGGACCATGTAACATATGCACTAAGTAAACAGGGGGCTGCGAAACAGGCTCACGCTAGCTACCTTTTCTTTATACCCAACAGTATAGATGTCAAATTTAAATACAATTAAGCTTTGCTCCTGGAACGTCCGGGGCCTCCAAAAACCAACTAAGAGACTGGCTGTAATGTCATATTTGAAGAAACAAGAGGTCTCAATTGCGTTTTTACAGGAGACGCATTTAGAGGACAAGGATATCACTAAATTGCAGAGGGGCTGGGTGGGGCATGTTTTTGCAGCTTCCTATTCCTCTTTCAGCAGGGGTGTGATTATTTTGGTCAGCAAAAAGCTAGCATTCAGATCCCTTACCTGTGTCAAAGACAGTCAAGGCCGTTATGTAATTGTTGAGGGAGTTCTGTCCGGAAAAAGTGTAACATTTATGAATCTATACTGCCCACCTGGCTACTCTCCTGAGTTTCTAACTAAAGCTTTTACAGCTTTTTCCGATTTGGCAACTGGTGATTGCTTTGTGGGGGGAGACTTCAATTGTCATCTTAACCCCTCTCTTGATAAATTACCCTCAGGTTTGTCTCTCCCTTCTGGGCAAGCTAAAATGCTTACTTCTTTATGCCGTGACATGGGTTATTCTGATGTTTGGAGGGAGCTCCATCCCTCCAACTTAGAGTTTACTTTCTTTTCCTCACCCCAAAAAAGTTATACCAGGATCGACTACTTTTTTATTCCCTCCTCTAAAATGTTTCTTGTTCAGTCCTCAACAATCGGCAACATTATCTTATCTGACCATGCTCCTCTGTATTTGGTTTACTCTCTTTCTGAGGACCGGGCTCTGTCTAGGTTTTGGAGATTTCGGTCCTCTCTGCTTAAAGATGATACATTTACCTCTTATTTTGCATCAGAACTCAAGATATTCTATTCGATTAACTCCCCATCTACAAATAATCCCTCTATCCTTTGGGAAACGTGCAAAGCTTTTTCTAGGGGTCTCATTATTTCATATGTAACATCCAAAAGGCGTCAGAAGCATGAACTGTTTAAATCTCTCGAATCCAAATTATCTGATCTTGAAAAACGTCACGTCTCTGCCCCTTGTCCAAATCTGCTAAAAGAGTTGAATGCCACTCGTGCCGCCCTGAATACACTTCTGATTCAGGATTCTGAGCACACTTTGAAATTTGCTAAACAGAGGCTTTATGAATTTGGGGACAAACCCGGTAGGTTTCTTGCTAATCTGGTTAAGAATAGGTCGGACTCTCAAACGATAGTATCTATTTTGAATGTGGACGGTACCAGGTCATTTGATACCAAATCTATTAATAAAGACTTTGCATTATTTTATGGTAACCTGTATACTTCAGAGCAGTCAGGCAATGCCTCAGCGCTCATGCAGGCATTTTTCTCAGATCTGACCCTTCCAAAAGCTACAGAGGACCAAAGACTACAACTTAATGCTCCAATCACAAAAGCGGAAGCTCTGCTTGCCCTTAAATCTATGCCTTCTGGAAAGGCTCCAGGGCCTGATGGATTCGGATGCGAGTTTTATAAGGAGTTTTGCCCCATCCTTCTTGATCATTTTTTAGCTATGCTTAACCACTCATTTGAAAATGGTATACTACCTCAATCACTTAGAGAGGCCAACATCTCCCTTATCCTTAAAAAGGGAAAGTGCCCTGATAGTTGTGCCTCATACCGGCCGATAGCTTTACTTAACGCTGATCAGAAATTGCTCTCAAAAATACTGGCTCTTCGGCTAGAAAAAGTGCTACCTCACATTATCAAGGAGGATCAGACCGGCTTCATCAAGGGTCGTAATTCCTATGATAACATGAGAAGGCTCCTCAATATTATTCAGCTGTCGCAGGGAGCC
Source organism: Knipowitschia caucasica (assembly GCA_964034765.1). Lineage (NCBI taxonomy): Eukaryota > Metazoa > Chordata > Actinopteri > Gobiiformes > Gobiidae > Knipowitschia > Knipowitschia caucasica. Next base: position 47,096,280 of record OZ035824.1, on the reverse strand, counting down.
TTGGACCCGGCATTGGTCCTTTCTCTGGATGCGGAGAAGGCCTTTGACCGGGTCGAGTGGTCATATTTACACAAGGTATTGGAGGAATTTGGCCTGGGGGGCTATTTTGCAAAGTGGGTCAAGATTTTATATAATTCCCCAACCGCAGCCGTCCTGACCAACGGACTGAGATCTAGCAACTTCCCTCTTAACCAAGGCAATAGGCAGGGAGACCCCCTTAGCCCACTGCTCTTTGATATTGCTATCGAGCCATTAGCTCAGGCAGTGAGGCAGAATGCCCTTATATCTGGTATTTTAGTTGCTGGGAGGGAACATAAAATTTCACTATATGCTGACGATGTTTTGATATTCTTGTCCCTTCCTGAATCTTCTATTCCCTGCCTGACTAAATTAATCTCGTCATTTGGTGCCTTCTCAGGATACAAAGTCAACCTAGCAAAATCTGAAGCCATGCCACTGGGTTTGTCGGTCTCGGTCCCGGTCCTGGCAGAGCCCTTTCCTTTTCGATGGTCCCCCTCTGGTTTCATTTACTTGGGAGTGCATATAACGCCTACATATGAGCAGCTGTACAAATCCAATTTCCCCCCACTTCTGGACACCATAAAAGCAGACTTAGACCGCTGGGCCCCTCTGCCCCTTTCCTGGCTGGGTAGAGTTGCCCTTATCAAAATGAATATTCTGCCAAGACTGTTATATCCACTGCAAATGATCCCTATTTTACTATCAAACAAGGTTATTAAGGTGCTGGAAGGCTGGCTGAGTGCCTTTATCTGGAACAAAAGGAAGCCCCGACTTAAAATGGCAAAACTTCAAATGGCCAGTTCTGATGGCGGTTTAGATGTTCCTAATCTAAGACTTTATCAGCTGGCAGTACACCTTCGAGTGATGGCTGATTGGCTTAAACAGGATCCAGCCTCCATTTGGCTTGATATTGAATCGTCCCAATCCATTCTCCCCCCGTTTAGTTTACTCTTTATGAATAATCCTGATGGATTGAAGAAATGCTGTTCTAATCCTATCACTCTAAGCACAGTTAAGGCTTGGAGATCTATTCGTACTTTAGAAGGTCGTGCTCACCTAACATCCCCTCTTACACCTATTTTGTTTGGCCCAGACTTCTTGCCTGGCCGTCAGGGCCAGGGTTTTAAATCTTGGCATGCTTGTGGGCTGAAAAAACTGGGAGACCTGTTCATTAATCGGACTATGCTCTCCTTTCAGCAGCTCCAGCAACAATATGGTTTACAAAAGGGTGAGTTCTTTAGATTTCTACAAATAAGGCACTTTGTTATGACAGATACCACTCTAACGACCAACAGTGTGGTTTCTCCTGTGGAAAGTGCTTTGTCTTCTCAGATATCTAAAAAACATATTAGTACTTTTTACAAAGTGCTTACTTCCAACCTGCCCCTCACCTCCCAGCCTACTAAGGAGGCCTGGGAGAGAGACCTGGGTGTCTCTATAGACGAATCAGCCTGGCGGGAAGTATGGGCTCATGCTGCGAATATATCAGTTTGTAATCGAGCTAAATCTATTCAGTTTAGAATCTTACATCGTGTACACTATACACCTGTGCTCAAAAACAAAATGGACTCTAGCATCCCCCCATTGTGTTGGAAGTGTAAGACTGACATTGGCGATTATATTCACTGTTTTTGGTCCTGTGCAAAGTTACAACGCTACTGGACTGATATTGTGAATGAACTGTCCAATATATTCCGCAAGCCAATACTGCTGGACCCTGTTTGCCTTATTTTGGGCCGCCCTGATATCCATATTACAGACAGCAAACAGAAGAGGCTGTTTAAAATACTGACTTTTGCTGCTAGGAAGAACATATTGCTACTTTGGGGAAAGGATTCCGTCCCCACAAAGAAGTCATGGCACAAACTCATAATGGACTCCATCCCGAATGAGTACATTACATGTATGCTTCACTCGACATTGGACACTTTCCATAAAGTCTGGGATTCGTACTTGAAATATATTGGGCCTATATTATCTTCCCCCATTACAAGGTTATTCTGATTCAGTCTTATCAGTCTATGTTAAGTCAATTGGGACTTCCAGTCAACTGAAGGATTTGCTACCTGGGTACCTTTACTTTATCTTTTTATATATTATTATTTTATTTTTATTTTTTGTCAGTGGTTCCTGTGTATTTCATGTAGGAGTGGGGTCTGGGGGGTGTGGAGATGCCAAATTGTATTATCTCCTTTTTATTTTAAATCTATGTTGTCCTGTAGTGCCTGAGCTGTTTTTTGTGTTTTCTGTTTGTTTTAAAGGAAAAATCCAATAAAAATATTGTACAAAAAAAAAAATTGGGACACCAAGACACAATATGGATTCACTCAACACACATACCAGGCCTTTGTTTGCTATCATTTTGAGGATTATGTTTTCTACTGTTCTGAGCCAATAATGTAACAACAAATAAAGGCTTGATATATTAGTTTGTACATGGAAATACCAAAATGAATGGACTTATGGACGATGTTCTAATTTCCTCAGTTTTACTTGTATGCATGTGTATGTTTTTGCAGTTTGATTATGCAGGACTGAGTGTTGTGCAGCTGAGGTTTCTGAGGCTACACAGCCATGCATCATTTCAGCACATGACTATCAGCTGTAATCCACAGCTGCAATCTTTTGGTGGCACGACTAATTCACTAAACAGGGTTGTCTTTCATATCCGTGGAAACACTGAAGAAGAAATAATTTCACATTTTATCACTAAGAACAGAAATGGCTGTGAGGTAAGACATACAAAATGTGTGTAATACCCTAAAGATTTTCTTGTTTTAGTTGTGCTTTATTTTGTTTCTAGACTGAGTTGGTTGTGTGGGCAGCCGGAAGCACAGAGCCTAATTGTTCCAGAATGGAGTTACTTCCAGTCAGAGATCTTGGTCTGGAAATTAGCAAACCATTATTTAATTTGTCAGATATAACAGTTCTTTTAGGTCCCTTGTGTTTCTTGTAATCATAACTCTGTTATTTTTGTATTTATTTATTCTGTTTTGTTACATAGAATGGCATGCATAGTTTATGGTTCATCAACATGCAATAAAAAACATGTATAATAAAGTATAATAAAATACAGTATTGATATCTGTTTATATTTCTGTACTGTTATTATAAACCTGTGACTCAACTGCAAAAGCATTTTCAACAGAAGAATCTTTTCCATCGGAAATGTAGAGTTTTAAACCGTTTACAAAAGACACATGCAAAAATGACCGTACAAATTGAGTTTGTGTGGCTCCTGTTCTAAATAAGGAATCAGGCAATGAGTTCAAGAATGCACAAAGCTCACTAATGTCCACTGAGTAATTGACTGAAGCAGAGATAATTAAACTTCCTGCACATTTAGAGTACAAGCCATCAGCATCATGAAAACCTCTAAGACCTATTGATTGTGAGCAACAAATATGTCAACGCAAAGAAATAATTTGATCTTACAATACAATACAATACAATACAATACAATTTATTCTTGTATAGCCCTAGGTCACAACAGAAGTCATCTCAGAGGACTTAACAAAACCATTGAAATCACCAACACAGGTCAGAAAATCAACAGTTAAAACACATAAAGAATATAAAGCACACACAGAAGAAAATGTCCATACATGTTGTAGAATGCTAAAGTGTCCTGATCATCACCATCCTTTCTGTTGGACACTAACTGACCCACCCTCCTGCATCGACAAGGAACAACTCTTAAAAAATCCAGTGGGAAAAAGTGAGAACCCTTGGGGCGAACTAGGGAAACCCACAGGGAGGGAAACCCATATGAGAAAGGGATCCGCTCCTCCGGACGGGCAGGCTAATGATCTAGGACCTAAGCTAGCTACAGAACGTGGACCAGTGACCGCTGAACGTGGACAGGTCCGGTACAGGACTGAAGCACTCCCAGGCGGGTCGCGCGGGGCAGTCCGCAGGTGTAGATGGAGGAGGCCAGGCTCAGAGATCCCGTCATTGTACCATGAAACAGACAATGGGACAACGGGTGAATAGCAATGAACAAACTACAGTCAAAATCCTAAAAATGCTAAACAGATAAAGTAGATAAAGTAGGAAGGGGGAGAGGATAGTGCTCAAGTTACCATGCTTCTCCCAGCAAACTGACTCCCTATGCAGCTTGACTGACACTCTGAGGAGTTTAGCCTTCCCTGAGACTTACCTTCCTAGCCATATGCTAAACTAAAGACGACTGTTTTAAACCTAGCCTTGAATAAAGAGAGCGTATCTGAAAGGAGGTGAGACAACACCAGCCACGGCTAGGCTAGTCTAGGCTACAGCACCAAGATTCATGGATTGCACACCAGGTGTGCAAACCGATCCAAGCAAACCTAATTATATATTATATATCATATACATCATATATACCATACATACCATATATATCATATATAATACACAACATAGCATAATATATAACATAATATACAACATAACACAATACATAACATAATACATATGTTGTATAATATATAACATAATATACAACATAACACAATACATAACATAATACATATATTGTATAATATATAACATAATACAGCATATACAGTGCCTTGCGAAAGTATTATAAAAGTAATATAAAAATTTAATTTTTTGTAAAGAATCAACAACAATTGGGACACAATCGTGAAGTGGAACAAAATTTATTGGATAATTTAAACTTTTTTAACAAATAAAAAACTGAAAAGTGGGGCGTGCAATATTATTCGGCCCCCTTGCGCTAATACTTTGTAGCGCCACCTTTTGCTGCAATTACAGCTGCAAGTCGCTTGGGGTATGTCTCTATCAGTTTTGCACATCGAGATACTGGAATTCTTGCCCATTCTTCCATGCAAAACAGCTCGAGCTCAGTGAGGTTGGATGGAGAGCGTTTGTGAACAGCAGTCTTCAGCTCTTTCCACAGATTCTTGATTAGATTCAGGTCTGGACTTTGACTTGGCCATTCTAACACCTGGATACGTCTATTTGTGAACCATTCCATTGTAGATTTGGCTTTATGTTTTGGATCATTGTCCTGTTGGAAGATAAATCTCCGTCTCAGGTCTTTTGCAGACTCCAACAGGTTTTCTTCCAGAATGGTCCTGTATTTGGCTCCATCCATCTTCCCATCAATTTTAGCCATCTTCCCTGTCCCTGCTGAAGAAAAGCAGGCCCAAACCATGATGCTGCCACCACCATGTTTGACAGTGGGGATGGTGTGTTCAGGGTGATGAGCTGTGTTGCTTTTAGACCAAACATATCGTTTTGCATTGTGGCCAAAAAGTTCGATTTTGGTTTCATCTGACCAGAGCACCTTCTTCCACATGTTTGGTGTGTCTCCCAGGTGGCTTGTGGCAAACTTTAAACGAGACTTTTTATGGATATCTTTGAGAAATGGCTTTCTTCTTGCCACTCTTCCATAAAGGCCAGATTTGTGCAGTGCACGACTGATTGTTGTCCTATGGACAGACTCTCCCACCTCAGCTGTAGTTATCTGCAGTTCATCCAGAGTGATCATGGGCCTCTTGGCTGCATCTCTGATCAGTCTTCTCCTTGTTTGAGATGAAAGTTTGGAGGGACGGCCGGGTCTTGGTAGATTTGCAGTGGTCTGATACTCCTTCCATTTCAATATAATTGCTTGCACAGTGCTCCTTGAGATGTTTAAAGCTTGGGAAATATTTTTGTATCCAAATCCGGCTTTAAACTTCTCCACAACAGTATCTTGGACCTGCCTGGTGTGTTCCTTTGTCTTCATGGTTCTCTCTGCGCTTTAAACAGAACCCTGAGAGTATCAAAGAGCAGGTGCATTTATACGGAGACTTGATTACACACAGGTGCATTCTATTTATCATCATCAGTCATTTAGGACAACATTGGATCATTCAAAGATCCTCACTGAACTTCTGGACTGAGTTTGCTGCACTGAAAGTAAAGGGGCCGAATAATATTGCACGCCCCACTTTTCAGTTTTGTATTTGTTAAAAAAGTTTAAATTATCCAATACATTTCGTTCCACTTCACGATTGTGTCCCACTTGTTGTTGATTCATGACAAAAAATTAATATTTTATATCTTTATGTTTGAAGCCTGAAATGTGGCGAAATGTTGAAAGGTTCAAGGGGGCCGAATACTTTCGCAAGGCACTGTATATATAATATATACACCATATATTATATATTACCTAATTATATGCTAAATTAAAGTAGAGTGCTTTAAGCCTGGCCTTGAATGTGGAGACCGTATCTGCTTCCTTAACATAAATGGGAAGCTGATTCCACAGTAAAGGAGCTTGGTAGCTAAATGCTCTGCCGCCAACAGTGATTTTTGAGATCTTAGGAACCACCAGACGTCTGGCGTTTTGTGAGCGCAACGCTCGACTTGGTTGATACGACACTAACGTGTCTTGGAGATAAGAAGGAGCCAAGCCATTTATGGCTTTATATGTTAAGAAAAGGATTTTAAACTTTATTCTGTACTCCACAGGGAGCCAGTGGAGTGATTTTAACACCGGAGTTATGTGCTCCTCGTTTTGGTACCTGTTAAGATCCTAGCTGCTGTATTCTGAACGAGCTGGAAGCTCTTCAAAGAGGCTTTAGGGCACGCTGCCAGTAAAGCGTTACAGTAGTCAAGCCTTGAGGTGACAAACGCGTGAATAAGTTTTTCCGCGTCACTTTTAGGAAGGAAATTCATAATTTTAGCGATGTTCCGTAAGTGGAAGTACGCCGTTTTAGTTGCTTGGCTTATATAAGCCTTGAAGGAGAGTTCCAAGATTCCTCACAGTGTTACTGGGAATAATACTGACATTATCGAGAGTAATTATCTGGTTAGTGAGGGAGTCACGCAGGCGCTTCGGACCGAGTAGGATCACTTCTGTCTTCTCCGGGTTGAGAAGTAGGAAGTTAAGAGTCATCCACATTTTAAGGTCCTTTATGCAGGCACTGAGCTTTTCTAGCTGATCTGTCTGATTTGGCTTCATCGACAGATAAAGCTGTGTGTCATCTGCAGCAGTGGAAATTAATTCCATGCTTTTTAATAATGTTTCCTAACGGCAGCATGTAGAGAGTGAAAAGATTCGGTCCGAGTACCGAACCCTGCGGCACACCGAATTCTACTCCAGAATAAGGCGACAAGTTCTGATTTACGTTGACGAAGTGATACCGATCTGATAAATAGGATTTAAACTAGTGTCAGGATTTAGCAGACAGAGACGGATCGTGGTGCGCCAAACTCTGGAAGTTTATTTATTTTCTCTCAAGTTCCACTGGTTTACTCTGTTTCTTTCTCTCAGACAGAATAAAGGCAGTACACAGTTTATATAGTCATTGTCACGTCACACATCGAAAGACATACGTGTCACAAAGAGACAGTCACATCATAGTCATAACATGGAGTCCTTGTAGAGTCCTTGTACAGTCCTGCACGTAGGCCATATTGCTATCTAATACTAACACCCTCCCCTTTGATCACATAATCACATGTGATCACTCAAATCGATCAATCAATAAAGTGGAAAAAGAAAAAAAAAAAAATCCTAAAAAAAACTTTTAAAAATTATTAAAAACAAAGAAAATGTATGCATTAAACTCATAATCATCAAATCAATATCAGTGGATTTTATCCTCTATACTGGGAAAAAACAAACAAACAAAAATAAAGTAAACAAACAAACAAAAAACAAATCAAAAATAAAAACAAACAAACACTATTGGACACACAAGAACTCAGCAGATTCAGTCAAAACACAGACAAAAACAAGCTGAGTCTCAAATTTGAAGCTAATTTCACTTTTATTACTCTATACTTTTATTCTAATGCTAATTGTTTACACTACACTTCACTTATTTCACTGTATTATTTTCACTTTTCAATCTTAGACTGTGTACTTTACTTTTACTATTCACTATAGTTTAAAACTATTCTAATCTATTCACATAAATCTCTCTGTTCTGTGGTTTACACTCTAATTATCAGTGGCATATTATTAGTGGGATTTTGCTCCATGTCTATTCTCATTCTCAGGAATAAAACTGTGAACACAGTAAGGCAAATGGTCAACATTTACACTTCTATAGTGGTCAGTGATTTATTACTTTTTATTATCTAAAGATATTATTGTCAGGCAGTTGGGATGAATGTACATCATTAATCAAATTAGTATTATCCTTACAAGAGCTAATCTATTTGAGCAGGTTTGGGGTTGGGGTCAGTAATTCTACAATGGTGTTTGTGCTGGAAACTTCTCAATATCTAAATATCTACTATTGTGTTTTTGTGCTATACACAAATACATCAAAATGCTTTTAAATGCTTTTGAATCTCTGTTGGTTCTAATCTATTTCATTGATCTAGGCATTAATCTAGGCTACACTCATATGAACTTTTTGTATTGTCAACATTCCCTCATGTGTGAACACAAGTGAATTTGGCAAGTATCTAATAAAACTGTACATAAACTGTAATTAACTTTATCTACTTTTGAAGTAAATGCTTGTGAAATGGTCCCTCTACCATTTGATATTAGCACTGGCTACAAATAATCTCTATTTTTGAAAGCATCTATGGTTGATGCATTTATCTACTGTATTTCTATTTCTACACTATTGTGACTCCAAAGTTTGGCTGCAGTTTGAGCAAAGGCATATTTCTAGTTTGTGACTTCTGTCACTTTTAATATCTCTAAAATAACGTAACTCTGATTCTAATATTATATCTGCTCTATCAGAAGGATAACATTGTAGGGAACTATTTTAACTCTTATGTGGAAATGTGTTTATGAACAACAAAGGAAGTCAAATTCTACTTTTTTACTACTATTTAACATCTACTAAAACGCTACAATACTCATACTTTATCATTTTCAAAGTTTTTGTCTGTCAGATGTCTGAATACTTAACATTTATATTGCATTTGGTCACAGGTTCTGGTTGTAGCAATAGCATCGGCAATAGACGTTTTCATTGGCTGGTTCTTGTTCTGCAAAAGGCTGTGTCCAATAGATCATCAGATGTCCAGAAGCTAGGGACAAACAAAAACAAAAGAAAGAATCATGAGTATCTCTCTCATTTAGCACTCATCAATGGCATGATTTCAAAAATATAAACATCACTCCCCAGTTTTTTCTCTCAGATCCTCAGATCCTCAGATCCTCAGGTCCTCAGGTCCTCAGGGTCCCCTGAGGGTGAGTCTCAGTCGTCATCAGGTCAGGTCATAGAGAGATGTCATCTTGGACATCAGTAGGGTCCAAGCCATGGTTTTGGTCCAGATGCACATCAGGATCTCCAGATACAGTCTTTTCACTTGAAGCACATCAGGTCATTTGCGATGCACTTCTGGTCAATGGTGCAGTGTCTCAGTTCCTGTACACAGCTTGTTATGCAATAGTTACTCTCTATGGTTAAATCACTTTGATTCTACTTTAACACAATTTCTATTCATGCTGTTGCTAATGTCCCTCAGACAAAAAGCAAGCGCAGTTTACTTCTCTAATTTGTGTTTTTATCAGATCTAATTCTAATCAATGTAATTACTTCACACAGTACAAAATCAACAAATCAAAAGTGTCAGGACAGAGGTCAATTAAGTCCATGACAATATAGAATTCAAATGAACATTTCTGGTCCCAAAAAATACTGATTCAAGTGATAGACAATTAAAAATATGTTTACATTGGAGTAAACTTTTAAAATGCTTTTTTCTCATGTTCTACTTTTTCATGTATCTATATGTAAATGTGAATGTGTGAGTGTATGAATGTGTATGTGTGTGTGTGTGTGTGTATGTAAATTTTGGGGTTGTGTGTCCAGACTCCTCGAACCACCTGTAGGTGTCAAAGGTCACACTGTGGTGATGTAAACAAGCAAAGTGGGCACACTTCCAGATTGCAAAACAACTCACCCACCACTGCCTACAGAAAACCCTCACTTTGTGGCCCCGGTCTCACTGCCACCTACGACCATCGGTCTGTAGTGGGGGGAGGGGCACACGGAGGTAGCTATGTCGCCTTTACGATCTGCGGCTGGTTGGATGGTGTCTGCTCTGGGCCACTGTTCTGATCCCTCAGTGTCCAGTCCAGCAGTGACCTCTCGTACAGTGAGGCAGAGTCTGAAAAACAATCCTTGAGACGGCCAATTTAAAAAAACAATAGATATCAGTATGCGAATGAGATTGTTTTTCTCTCTGAAGTCAAAACAATTTTGGAGCGCTCTGGGTTTTCCCACATGCGCTATGTAAATAAAAGATTACTTATTATCTTACTAATGATGATATTTTTAAGACCAGAAACTCTTTCTTAATAAAAAACAAGACTCAAATCTCTCAAATTTTAAAATATGTATTATGTACTTTTGTACTGTGTTTAATTATCTATGCATTTATCTCAGCATATATTTTACTAATTTAAAATAATTGCAGCATTTTTCAAATGAAGTCAGTATGAATTGGAGCACATTTTAGACCAGGCTCCTGTGCTGCGTGCATCTGCAGCAGGAGGAAGGTCAGGTGCATAGTCAAAACAAAAACGTCACCGCTTGCAATGGGTGAATTGGGTAGTTTAACTTAATAATACTTTTACAGCCTAATTCCCTCTTTCTTTTTAGACGAAGTCTATAATCAATAATCACTTTTAACACAGATTCTAATTTAAATGTTTGAAAAACGGCTTTTGTAACTAAAATAAAAACATAAAAAAAAATTCTCACAAACAGCTATGAAATATATCAGAGATACAATAATGGACTCACAAAATAAGCAGCAGATTTAAAAAGAAAAGCAAAGCTTTTTGTACTAATCTTTGGGTTTCAAAAACATACTAATTCAAAACTTATATTTACTAAATGGTGTTTAAAAACGTTTAACTGTGTCATAACACAATGTTCAAATGGCAAATTTCGCAAATTTAACGGAATAACAACTATGAAAAGCCAAAAATCCAGTACCTGGCCTTTGACTCAAATCATCCGCTACAACACAAACTCGGGGTCATTAGAACGCTTCAACACCGAGCCCACCAGGTCCCCACAAGCTCGGAGGGAAAGAACAGAGAAACCAAACATGTTCAGAGAGCACTTTCCAGATGTGGCTACCCCAAGTGGTCTTTTACTAAAGCCCAAAGGACGAGAAAGGCCAGAGACACAGTCCAACAGACAGAAGAAAGTAGGAGGAGAGGCGTGTCCTTACCGTATGTGGCGGGAGTTTCAGAGAAACTACAAAGAATCTTTAGGCAACACAAAATCCCTGTGTATTTCAAACCTTTCAACACGTTAAGACAGAAATTAGTGCATCCCAAAGACAAAACACCCAGACACAAACAGAGCAATGTGGTGTATTCAATTAAATGTAGTGAAGAGGAGTGCACTGACCACTATATTGGAGAAACCAAACAAACTCTACAGAAACGACTTTACCAACATCGTAGAGAAAACTCTAGTGGGCCACAGTCGGCTGTTCATCTCCACCTCAAGGCCTCCAACCACACGGTGGATGACACAGAGGTTAAAATTCTGGCTCGGGAGAAGAATTGGTTTGAGAGAGGAGTGAAAGAAGCCATTTTTGTGAGGAAACAAAAACCTTCTCTTAACAGAGGAGGAGGGTTAAGATTTGTTTTGCCTCGCATCTATGACGACATCCTAAAAACAACGCCCTAACTTGGGACAAGGTCAGTGACATGCTAATGAGTTAGGAGGGGTGAGACCTGCACTCCACTTGAGCATCCCAGCAGACAATAGGTCTGTGACATGCTAAGGAGTTAGGGTCGTTAGCCTCAGCAGGGTCGTTAGACCTGCTCCCTTCTACATCAAGCAGACCGTAGATTGTTTATGAGTTAGTATCAGGATTAGGGCGTGGCTAACCACACCCATAGGTTATAAATCTCCAACGCGCGGTCCGAGAATTCATTCCCTGAAGAAGTCCGCTAGGTTGAGGACGAAACGTCGGGAAAACTTGCTAAGAAGTACAGATGATGGGTGAGAAACCTTTCTTTGCTTTGACTAATCCCTGTACGACTGAGAGCTTACACAAATTTATGGATCCTATTCACTTTAATGGCCAACACTTTTCACTTTATGGATCCTATTCACTTTAATGGCCAACACTTTTCACTTTATGGATCCTATTCACTTTAATGGCCAACACTTTTCACTTTATGGATCCTATTCACTTTATGGATCCTATTCACTTTAATGGCCAACACTTTTCACTTTATGGATCCTATTCACTTTAATGGCCAACACTTTTCACTTTATGGATCCTATTCACTTTAATGGCCAACACTTTTCACTTTATGGATCCTCACTTATGGCCAACACTTTTCACTTTATGGATCCTCACTTATGGCCAACACTTTTCACTTATTTGAACACAATTTAGAGAGTTCGACAGACCTCAAAAACAGAGCAAAATTTAGCTAGTATCCAATTATGCAGACTTTACATATAAAAAGGTGTCTGCTTACCTTATTCTTGTCAAACAGGTGCATGCACGGACTGTCCGAGAGGTCTGCCAACTCTTTTCCGCGTCGGAATCTTCAATTTAAAAAACAAAAGTGACAGAAGCGACAAGAAGCATCCAGGAACAGCTCTTCCAGCCTGCTGGAATCTCCGCTCCCAGACACAGCATGCCGGTCTCTCACGCCGAGGAAAAGAAACAAAGCAAACTCCCCCAAAACAATCCAGAGAATGGCACACACGGAGCCGCGCATTCTCCACCAAAATCTGTCAGGATTTAGCAGACAGAGACGGATCGTGGTGTGCCAAACTCTGGAAGTTTATTTAAGTTTCTCTCAAGTTCCACTGGTTTACTCTGTTTCTTTCTCTCAGACAGAATAAAGGCAGTACACAGTTTATATAGTCATTGTCACGTCACACATCGAAAGACATACGTGTCACAAAGAGACAGTCACATCATAGTCATAACATGGAGTCCTTGTAGAGTCCTTGTACAGTCCTGCACGTAGGCCATATTGCTATCTAATACTAACACTAGCCAAGGGCTGTTCATCTAAGACCTATATCACATTCTAGCCTCTGTAGTAGAATGCTGTGGTCTATTGTGTCAAATGCAGCACTAAGGTCCAGTAGGACCAGCACTGACACTTGTCCATTATCAGCAGCTAGTAGTAAGTCATTTGTGACTTTGACTAGTGCCGTTTCAGTGCTATGATGAGCTCTGAATCCAGATTGATAGACTTCAAACATATTATTTTCCTGCAGGTGGCAGCGAAGCTGCTCAGCTATAAGTTTTTCCAGGATTTTAGATATGAAAGTGAGGTTTGAGATTGGTCTGTAGTTTGTAAGTATTTCTGGGTCCAGGTTTGTTTTCTTCAGAAGGGGTTTGATTACCGCGGTTTTAAAAGCTTGTGGGACATAGCCATATTGTATGGATGCGTTTATTATATTTACGATAGGCTCAATTATCAAAGGAAGTATGTCTTTGAAGAGCCATGTCGGGACTGCGTCTAACATGCAGCCCGCGGAAATTCAATTTGGTAGACGTCAGCCAAAGTTAACCCCTCCAGGCCGGTTCACATCCCCAGCCTATCGCACAGCAAACGCCCCCTTCCAATCACCGCACCGGCCAGGCAAGCCGCTTAAAAGCGGAGAAACTCCCACTCTCGGCCTTCTCGAAGCCTGCAAAGAATCGTTCTGGAGGAATCGCTTTGTCTACTCACGCTTACTCGTTGCATGTGTCCCTGCTGTCCTCTGTCTTGCTGCGTGTGGTCTGCTCCTCCTCCGCGTCGCTGCACCTGCTGCGGGTCTCGTGCTGTGGTCCGCGGGTCTTTGCCGCTCTCCTCCTTTGCGGGCTCTTTCTGCGGGTTCGCCGCTGCTCGTCTCGTCGCGGCCTGCTGCTGCATACGGCCGGTCTGGACCGGTGCGGTGGGAGCCGTGCGCATCCCTGCCTCCTCGTGCCGGTACGGCGTGGTCCCGTTGTGTTGTCCCTTGTCTTCTGGCGTTGTGGGTAAGTATGAGATCTGCGGACGGTTTTATTCCCCTCGCATTGTACTGCAGGCTCAGTTGGCCCCGCGCTTGTACTGCAGGCTCAGTTGGCCCCGTGCATTGGTGGGCAAGCTTCAGTTTAAAGCCCTCGCATGTTCTGCAGGCTCTCTTAACCAAGCTCCGTTTAAATCCTTCACTCTGACTGCAAGCTCCGTTTATTCCTCACATTGGACTGCAAGATCTCAGTTTAATCCCTCACATTGGACTGCGTGCTCTCAGTTTTAATCCCTCACTTTGGCCTGCAGGCTCTCTTTAAATCCCTCTCTGGACTACGAGCTCTGTTTAAATCCCTCTCTTTGGACTGCAAGCCCCGTTTAAAATCCTCTGGACTGCGGCTCCCAAATTGAATCCCTCACATTGGACTGCGAGCTCTCAGGTTAATCCCTCACGGAACTGCTTATATCTGGAACTGCTTATATCTGGAACTGTTATACCGTACCTGGAACTGCTTCATGCGGAACTGCTTATGCATGGGACTGCTATATGGAACTGCTATATATGGAACTGCTTATATATGGAACGGCTTATATACGGAACTGCTTATATGGAACTGCTCATGTTGGAACTGCATATATGGTACTGCTCATATCTGGAACGCTTATATATAAAAATAAATAAATATAAATAAATATGAATATGAATAAATATAAATATAAATAAATATAAATAAATAAAAATAAAAAATAAAAAAAAACTGCAGGCTCTGTTGGATCCCTCACACTGAACTGTAGGCTTTCAGTTTAAACTCCTCACTTGGACTGCGGGTTCAGTTAATCCCTCACTTGGACCGTAAAACCTGTTTAAATCCCTCACACTGGACTGCAGCTCTCGGTTTAATCCCTCACTTGGACTTCAAGCTCTCAGTTATAAATCCCTCTTTTAGGACTGCGGGCAATGTTGAATCCCTCACTCTGGACTACAAGCTCTCAGTTTAATCCCTCACCTCGGACTACAGGTCGTTTAACTCCCTCGCACCGGACTGCAGGCTCAGTTTTAATACCTCACTTTGGACTGCAAGCTCTATTTAAATCCCTCACATTAGACTGCAGCTCTCGGTTTAATCCCTCACTTGGACTTCAAGCTCTCAGTTATAAATCCCTCTTTTAGGACTGCGGGCAATGTTGAATCCCTCACTCTGGACTACAAGCTCTCAGTTTAATCCCTCACCTCGGACTACAGGTCGTTTAACTCCCTCGCACCGGACTGCAGGCTCAGTTTTAATACCTCACTTTGGACTGCAAGCTCTATTTAAATCCCTCACATTAGACTGCAAGCTCTGTTTAGGTCCCTCGGCGTCTCGTGTCCCGCAACCTCTTCCCGGCTCTCCGTGAGCCCCAAGTCGGCACGCGGCTCGGGCGCGGGAGGTGTCCGTGGGCTACGTCATTGGCCCCTTCTCTCCGTCTCGCTCTAACCCGATGGGCATCGCCACCCGCAAGCACTCCAGGAAGAAGCGTCTCATACTCGTCCTCTCCTGTCCCCGCTCCGGGCCCGCCCGAGCATCCACAGCCCCTTCCCTCCAGCGCCCTTCTCCCTGCAGTCCGCTACCGTGGACCACGCGATCAGGCTGATAAAGACTTTCGGCCCCGGCTCCTGGCTCTCCAAGGCCGTCATCCCGGACGCGTTCAAGCTGCTGCCATCCACCCCGACCACTGGCGCTGTTCAGGGGTCAAGTGGCGTCGGAGTTCTTCTTCGCAGTGCGCCTCACCTTTGACTGCCGGAGTAGTCCCTCTCCGTTCAACAATCTCTCGGAGGCGCCGTGTCGGATTCTGCTTAATTACGCGCGGCTCCCCTCTGTCTGCATCTCCCCGATAATTCCCTCGTAGTCAACCCACCCTCAGACTGCTCCGGGGGCTCTCTCCGCAAGCTCAGGCCCGCCTTCTCTGCCCTCGGATTCCTCCACTCCGGAAAGACCACAGGCCCCGCCAACGCTCTGGAGTTTCTCAGCATCCGCCTCGACACACGCGCCATGGAGGCCTCCCTCCTGCTGGACAAGCCCGAACGCATCCGCGCTTTCTCCCGGTCTGCCTTGGCCTTCCCGTCACTTCGAGGCGTCCTTGCTCTCCCTCCTCGGGCATCTTCATTATGCCGTCCGTATCATTCCCCAAGGTCGTTCTTTTAATTCCAGACTCCTCTCCCTCGCCGGCTCCGTCTCCTCCCTCAATGACGCTGTCTGCCCGGACGCGGGGCGCCGCTCCGACCTGGCGTTCCGGTCCCGTCTGCAGAGCCGCTGGGATGGTGTATCTCTTTTTTTTACAGTGACATCATCCTGTCTCAGATGCCCCGCGGTTCTTCACGGACGCAGCCCCGTCCGTGGGTTTTGGGGTTT
Organism: Knipowitschia caucasica; assembly: GCA_964034765.1. Lineage (NCBI taxonomy): Eukaryota > Metazoa > Chordata > Actinopteri > Gobiiformes > Gobiidae > Knipowitschia > Knipowitschia caucasica. The sequence continues at coordinate 47,079,966 of OZ035824.1, read as the reverse complement.
TTTCCAGGACCAGTGGTTCGCCGGGCCCCGGCCCGACGCTTTCCCTCAAAGCATCTCCTCCGCGCTCCACGAGATATATCCCGTGACCGTAGCCTGCGTGCTGCGGAACCATACGTGGCATAGGAAAAGGATTTCCGTGACGTGCGACAACCTCGACGTCATTGAAATAATTAACAGAGGTCGTTCATCCTCTCCCCAAAATCACATCCTCCTCAGACGCATCACATGGCTCTCAGTCCTGAACAATTTATCATCACTGCTCGTCACGTCCCTCGTCACCTAACTGTCTTGCTGACTCTCTCTCTCGCTTTAAATTCCAGGAGTTCTGACGCCGCTGCCCTTCTGCCAATCCATCGCCATGCCAGATCCCCTGCACGGAATCCCTCGCCCTGGTCTAGTCCCTCCGTCTCTTCACCTTCTCTCCTCCGCTGCATCCTACATGAAAATGGGCTTCTTACGCATAAGCGAATTCACAAACTCTCACGCTACCTTTAAATGCATCCCGAGACATTGCCTTCTCTGACCTGTCATATTACCCCGACTACTTCAACCTCCACCTCAAGCATTCCAAACGCAAAGGCGCTTGCAATATAGTCATAGCTCGGTCTGACACTTCCCCCTGTCCCTACAGATCCATGATGCATTACACTCGCCTCTGCTCTCGGAAAGGAGATCTCTTACTCCCGATAACCTCCCATGTCATCCAACTGGTTCAGAGCCCAACTCAAGTCCGTACTGCTGCTTTGTAACCTGTCTCCCCATCTCTACACAGCCCACTCCTTCCGGATAGGCACGGCCACGCGCGCCGCGTCCCTGGGGCTCCCCCATTCCGCCCTCCAGCAGCTGGGCCGCTGGTCATCATCGGCCCTCTCCTCATACATCAGGCCTGACACTTCGACCATCCTGGCAGCCCAGCGGCTTTTGGCATCTCCATAAAACACTCGCTAAACTTCCTGGTGGCGGCAGCAGCTGAGTATCCGCAAGTTATGGTCACAGTAGATAGCGGTCACAGTATATACCGATAGCGGTCACAGTATATAGCGATAGCGGTCACAGTATATAGCGATAGCGGTCACAGTATATAGCAAAAAATGGTTAGCGCATGATGGTCATCAGCATATAGCGATAGCGGTCACAGTATATAGCGATAGCGGTCACAGTATATAGCGATAGCGGTCACAGTATATAGCGATAGCGGTCACAGCATAGCGATAGCGGTCACAGCATAGAGTAGTCTCGACGTTCTGTCCCCTCCAAACCAGGCTGCAAAACTCCATCAACACACAGCCTTTTTTGGGGATTGGCACGCTCCATCGCAGGAGCCCCTCCGATCTGAAGGCCGCACCGGGGCCTAGGGCGCCAAACCTCCTCCCAATAAAATACTCAAAAGCTTCTTGTTTTCTCGTCTCTCCAAATTGAAATGCAGCCCGCGGAAATTCAATTTGGTAGACGTCAGCCAAAGTTAACCCCTCCAGGCCGGTTCACATCCCCAGCCTATCGCACAGCAAACGCCCCCTTCCAATCACCGCACCGGCCAGGCAAGCCGCTTAAAAGCGGAGAAACTCCCACTCTCGGCCTTCTCGAAGCCTGCAACCACCGCCTCCCCTCCTCCTCCTCTTCACCCTGCCTTCAATCTGCCTTCAATCTGCTTCCCGCTGCCAAATGCCGCCACCAGTGCC